>CM077675.1:442578048-443178048 GCA_039707655.1 Elymus sibiricus | reverse complement strand
GGATCGGTGAACTCGTTGGATGATATTCATCATATAACAGTCATAACCTAGGGAAACACAGAACTAGCTCTAGTTCATCAATGTAATGTAGGCATGTATTCCGTAAATAGTCATACGTGCTTATGGAAAAGAACTTGCATGACATCTTTTGTCCTACCCTCCCGTGGCAGCGGGGTCCATAAGGAAACTAAGGGATATTAAGGCCTCCTTTTAATAGAGAACCGGAACAAAGCATTAACACATGGTGAATACATGAACTCCTGAAACTACGATCATCACCGCGAAGTATCCCAAATATTGTCACTATGGGGTGGACGGATCATAACACGTAATAGGTGCATATGACTAGGCAAGATCGGATCAAGAACATGGATATAGAGATGATAACATAAACGGTTCAGATCTGAAATCATGGCACTCGGGCCCTAGTGACAAGCATTAGGCATAGCAAAGTCATAGCAACATCAATCTCAGAACATAGTGGATACTAGGGATCAAGCCCTAACAAAACTAACTCGATTTCATGATGAATCTCATCCAACTCCTCACCGACAAGCAAGCCGACGAAGGAATTACTCACTCCCGGTGGGGAGCATCATGGAATTGGCGATGGAGAAGGGTTGATGATGACGAAGACCGAAGATTCCCCTCTCCGGAGCCCCGAACGGGCTCCAGATCTGCCCTCCCGATGAAGAACAGGAGGTGGCGGTGGCTCCGTATCGTAAAACGCGATGAAACTTTCTCTCTAATTTTTTTCTCCGAAAATAGGAATTCATAGTGGCAGAATTAGGGTCAGTGGGGCCACGAGGTGGGCACAACCCACCAGGGCGCGCCCAAGGGGCCTAGCGCGCCCTGGTGGGTGCTGCTCACCCTGGCCCACCTCTTCGGTGGATTTTGGCTCCAATAATTGTTATATATTTTGAAATAATTCTCCAAAAAGTTTCGTTCCATTCCGAGAACTTTTATTTCTGCACAAAAACAACACCATGGTAGTTCTGCTGAAAACAACGTTAGTCTGGGCTACTTCCATTCAAATCATGCAAATTAGATTCCAAAACAAGGGCAAAAGAGTGAGGAAAAGTAGATACGTTGGAGACGTATCAATGGCTTGTTGGGAGGCATTGGTGGATGAGTGGTGCTCAGAAGAATGGCTAGCCATCCACAACAATGCCAAGGACCGGCGTGCCAAAATGGTTGGTGTGCCACACCATCAAGGTAACGCCAACTTATATCAGTTCGGGCGGAACTGGGTATGTGGTTTGCTTCATGATTCATGCAATTCATTCTTGATGCTAGCTTGAGCCCTTTACTAATACTTTGTTCCTCTCTTTTAGGCGCACTACAATAACACGGAGGTGCCAGAGGTGTACGACCTCTATGCCATGGCCCATACTGCCTCGTACAAGAAGCCCAAGGCATTCTCTGAGTCTGACCTCGATCATCCCGAGAACTTCACCAACATCTCCTCCCACCACAAGCTCGTGAGGCACAGAGATGAGGGGAAGGCGAGGAAAGGGGATGACTTTAACCCGAGCCAGCATCCTATTGATCCAGAGCTGGTGATGATAGATGGCAGCGGGAGGCCCCATGGCTCGATAGCCATTGGAGATGGACTTATATGGTCTTCTCACACTCTCCGGGAGATCAAGGCGCGCCAAACGAGCTCATGTCCTGAGATAAGGCCTCGTCCACGGCCAGTCGAGCTCGCCATCGAGGTTAGATATACGGACTCGGATATCTTTCCTCCATTACATTGTGTGTGTGAACAAAGATGATTACAATGCTAACGAGGAGTTGTGTTGCGGGCTGCTCTTCAGGAAGAGAGAGAGGCAACCCAGGCGCTTCTGGAGGATGGGGACCGGCAGGCGGCGGAGAAGGAGAGGGAGTTCGAGGAGAGGACGGCTAGGTTGTTGGAGGGGGAGAGGGCACGGAACGAGGCGTCTCACCGGGCCATGTACGAGCTCTTCGTGGTAAGTTTCTTCTTCATATTAGCCAAATCATGCATGTAATGTTCGTTTCATTAATAACTAATATGATTGACTTGTCAAAACCAAATGTGCAGTCTATGTGCGAGAAGACCGGCCAGACCCCTCCGCCGATGCCAATCATTACCGCGGCGGGAACGGTGAGTTTCATCTGAATGGTCATTAGTTACTAGTCTTAACATTTCAGTGTCATCATGCTAACGAGACATTGCAAATGATCTTTGGTGCAACATAACTCCCGAGCCGCATCGCACGACCCTTCTCCAGGGCATCCTTCTCCAGGTGAAACCGGCCCGAGCAACCCCGGTGCTTCACCTCCGTGATGACGAGGACGGTAAGCCACTTACTTGGCTCATTTTTCCAAAGAAAGACATACTTAGCTAATTATCCTCCAAAATGACATAATTTAGCTTATTTACTTCATTTATCTTATATATTTACTAATTGGATGCACCATACGAGTTACCACGTTAATCCTCACATCTAACCAATAATTACCGTTGGATCAAAAAATGAACAGTTGAGATGACTCTTTCCACAGTAGATTGTATCTCTTCTTCTTTTTATCTTTTTTTTCTCTCCGTGTGGCAATGTTGTCCTCCTCTCGGCTTCTATGTAGGTCTAGCCGCCAGCCGCCAGATAGATTGGTTCTCTTCCCGATCTCTCTCTTCTTTTTCTCTCCATGTGGCGATGTTGTGCTCCTCTCGACTTATTTCAAGTCTAGCCTCCAGCCGCCACGATAAGCGCAGTCTCTTCTTGAACGCAGTCTCCTCTTGCTCTTTCTGCTCCATGGTGTATTTGTATCTTTCGTACGTTAAGCTTCAAAGATTGATCAAGTGCAAGTTTAATCAGGGAGGTTTATACATGTGCGTTCAGTCAACCAAGCCAAACTTCTCACAGGGGCCGACATGGGCAGGTCATCCTCCTCTGTCTCTTTTCTATCCCATGATCTATGACGCTTTTTGGTAGATTAAACACGTGTGTGTTCATGTCAACCTTCTGGCAGGAATAGGATGAACTATGTGCAAGCATCATGCAGGATCATGTCGGGCTGGAATCAAGTTAGCTTCCATTGCCGCGGCACCGTGGCCGGCGATCTGTGATGGTACAGACGGTCGGCACCCAGTGATGCTTCATCACTGCGAGTTGATAACAAACATATACTTCCACGTCGTGGGTGACAAGACGACAAGTACCTGCCCTACGACCCAGCCAGTTGTCATGCTAGGCAATCCAGGTGGACTTCAAGATCGCGCTAATCTTCTCCGACTTTTCTGGACGGATATTGAGATGGCACCACTGCGAGATATCTTTTGCACGAGCTAGGTCCAATTTAATGGAGTGAACAAGATGCCGGCAAGCTCATCTCACTTCCTGAAACAAGCAGTACTCCATCTTTGATTGTTGTTAGGATTGGCGTCTTATTGCTGGCACGCGAAACATACCAACAAAAGCCCATTATTCATCTCTGTCGATGTGGCTGACAGTTTGACACTCCCAGGTACTCCCTCCTGCTCAATCGGTCTACATATTTATTTCTGCTTCTATTTATGGATGATATACATGGTATGACGTATTACATGCAGGCCTGATGGCTATGCGATCAGATTTATGTACCAATAGGTGTACAGATTTATGTACCAATGCTCGCTGTTACTCTCCTATCTGCACGTATACGTACTAAATTGTGCTTGCTATCTTTCAATGAAAAATACAAGAAACATATAAATCTCCATACAGTAACAGATTTCTAGATCTACATTTGTGCTCCATGCAGTTCCGGTGCTTCTCTTTTAGTGATATATTGTTTTTTAATTTGCACGGATGCTATGTCGGTAAATTTAAGGGAGACGTCTATTTTCTTTATCCCTTCAGAACTATATTTGGCACGACCTTAATTTGAACAGGCCTGCAAACGCTCTCCCTGGTATGTCGTGCAATTTACAAAATATACGATCACTCATATTTTGTAAAAACTAATACGTTTCCCTATAATTTATAATGCATATAAATAATTTGGGCCTAATCCTAAGTTATCTATTTTTTACAATGTAATTGGGCATATAAAAAATATGATGTATGCATGGTGTTTTTACGGTATCAGAAACACATTGCCAATATGTTTGGCATAAAAATCAATTTTCAAATATATTTTGCTGTATGTTTAATATTTTGTCCTTATTTCTTTCATAAAAGAAATCGAGCGCAAACAATGTGCTCCCAGTCTTCAAATGGCTAAATATTTCAAAGAAAAAGATAAAGTTCCTTTTTAAAATTATAAAGCATTACTTTGTTACTGTAAAAAAGGAGCACATCGTTACTATATAAAGCATACCTTTATTACTATTGGATTGAAATATTTGTAACACTAGATAAAAGCCGTGCACATATTTGTATTTCCCTGTAACGTTCAAATAAGAACGTTTTCTAATAAAGTTTGTATTTGTAGGTTGCACAAAAATTATTACTATTATGGAGTACACATCTACATGTACATTTTCCTGAAACATTAAAATTCAATTGTTTTCTTTCCTCTTTGAACCGATCTCAATGGAGCCATTCAAGGTTCACGCACAATATCATGCTATATTAGTGTCACTCAGTTTTATATATTTATCTTTTATAGGGTAAGGTATGTTAATTAGGAATTTAGGTCTGAGCAGGCTACTTTCGTAAATATACAAACAACTATACTTGCGAATATTTTCATATTGTTGTGTAATATCTTTTCCTTCCATTGATATATGTTGTGAGTACAGATCTACAAAACCAGTTCAAAAAAAAAATTATTGCGAGAATATAGTATTAGCGAAACATTATTGGTAAACCAATATATATCTGAATGTAAACTATAATATCAGGGATTTACTGAAAGCATATATCATTTTGCCACATTACAATATAGCATGCAATAAATTCAATATAATTATAAGTTATGTATATCTACCTAAGAATAAACTAGCCGTGCGGATGCACGGGTTGACGACTAGTTATGACATAATTAGCTTAGTTAGGTCAAAAATAGCATAATAACCTTGGTTAGGTCATAAATGTCATATACTTAACTTGTTTTCCTCCAAATTGACATAATAAGCTCAGTTAGCTCAAAAATGGCATCATTGCCTTAATAATGACCTAATACTTTCCCTATTTACCTAAGTAAGCTCTTTTTCTTCATCTTCTACTCCTTCTTCTTCTTCTTATTCTTATTCTTCTTCTTCTTATTCTTATTCTTCTTCTTCTAGTCTTCTCCTTCTTCTTCTTCTTCTAGTCTTCTTCTTCTAGTCTTCTTCTTCTTCTTCTTCTTCTTCTTCTTCTTCTTCTTCTTTTTCTTCTAGCCATTTGGTCACTTTGCCGTCGAGACGACAAAGTATGACATTTTGTCGTCGGCTGGCAGACGGCAAAGTATTGCAGTAGCCCATTTGGCTAGCTGGCCCATCTGGCCACTTTGCCGTCTCTGGTAGACGGCAAAGAAGCTTGACTCTTTGTCGTCTGCGGGCGGACGGCAAACGCTGCCGTTAGCCACCTAACGGGGCTAACCTTACTACTGTGCCGTCCACTCGTTGTACCGTCTGCAGGTCCTACATGGCAGA
The DNA here is from genome assembly GCA_039707655.1 of Elymus sibiricus. NCBI lineage: Eukaryota > Viridiplantae > Streptophyta > Magnoliopsida > Poales > Poaceae > Elymus > Elymus sibiricus. The sequence goes on along the minus strand of CM077675.1, from coordinate 443,172,470 downwards.
CGGCAAAGATGTTTGCTGTCCGCTTTCTAAAGCAGACGGCAAAGTGCGCCTTTACCGTGGTTTTCTGTGCTGGAAGTGGGGTCATCTGCTGGCAGACGGCAAAGGAGTTTGCCGTCCGCGAACCTATCCTTTGCCGTCCGACATGGCAGACGGCAAAGTACCTGATTCCTGTAGTGGCTAGTCGCCGCCCACCGGCCCTGCGCCCGTCAATCGCGTGACGACCGGCTCTTTGATTGTGAAGTCCATGATATTCTGGTCTCGTTTGAAGAACTGTACAACTTCGCCCCGGAGCACGAGAACGCCGCCGCAGCCCCCGCTGCCGCCGCAACTAGTTTTCTTTATATTGTATATCGATTGTATGAATGTAAAGTCAAAGCTTGACTGAATGAAATCTATGGTTTGATGAACTAAGTATTTATCTCTGAATTCACATAGCAAACAAAAAACCATCATCGTTTTCTCTGAATAAACACTCATCACAAACGGTTCAGGTTGAATACCCGTATACAGATCGACAGCTATCTATCCTTCGCCCGTAAGCCAAGTGAAAATATTGGCGCGCAGAATTGGTGCAATGCGTCATCGCAAATGTTTCTCTAATATGGCCCGTGTGCCTAGTACAGACAATCCAGGAAGATTTGCATCTATCATATTGGGTAAATTGCCATGTGTCAAATCGGAAGCATTGGCATATGTCGATCTAGTAACATTGGCATTTGTCAACATTGTAGCACTAGCATCTGTCGAATTTCGCAGGAACAAAATCACTATTACGGTGCGCTTTTGCAACTGAACTTCAGCAAACATGGATTTCATTCATAGATTAACCATTGGTCTTTGTACAAAATAGTTCTACTCGACAGCTGAATCGAACAAACTTTTCCCCAATTATTGCCAACCACGTACTGAAATAGCTAGTTCAACTATATATACTAGCTAATTTAAATTACGTGGTACAGTTCAACCATATCTATAGTTAGATGAACTGAACAAAATAGCCCCTAAATACTAGTACTACGGAGGGGCTTTGTACCACTTCCAGCAGAATCGAGCAGGCTCAGTAAGAGCAAGTGGAGGAGGAGCCTGCCGATGAGTTGCTGGAGTCGTGTCCGTTGCCTGCCAGTGCTGCCCTCCCACGCTCAAGATGCCCCTCCTTGAAGCGACGGGACTCGGCGTAGATCTCCGCATTCCGCGCCGCCGATGTGGCTTCTCCTGCGGCCACGGCGTCGGTGAGCTTCTTCGCATGCGTGACCTGGCGCTCCACCTCCTTCTCGAGGAAGTAGATGTAGTGCGCAAGGCTTGCGACGCAGAAGCCCGGCGGCGGGCCTTTGGCGGCCTCCACCTCCCGCATTCGGTCCTTGGTGGCGGAGCGGGTGATGACCCCGCCGCCTGACGGCGGGGTCATGGCAAAGACGGACGATGGTGGGGTGGCGGCCCCGGCGGCTGCCGGCATGTTGGCGGCCACGGCGGCCACCGGCAGCAGCTGCCTTCGGGCAGCGGTGGTTGAGCGTGTAGTTGGTGGCGTGCGCACACTGATACGTCTCCAATGTATCTATAATTTTTTATTGTTCCATGCTATTATATTATCTGTTTTGGATGTTTTATATGCATTAATATGCTATTTTATATTATTTTTGGGACTAACCTATTAACCTAGAGCCCAGTGCCAGTTTCTGTTTTTTTCTTGTTTTTGAGTATTGCAGATAAGGAATATCAAACGGAGTCCAAACGGAATAAAATCTTCGCGATGATTTTTCTTGGACCAGAAGAAACCTACCAGACTTGGAGAGGGGGGCAGGAGACCTGCCGGGAGACGACAAGCCTGCAGGGCGCGCCCTAGGGGGGGCGCACCCCTCTGGCTTGTGGCCCCCCTGCAGGCCTCCGAACCCTAATCTTCCTCCTATAAATTCCCAAATATCCCGCCAATAACAAAGAGAGCCACGATAATACTTTTCCGCCGCCGGAAGCCTCTGTTCCCGTGAGATCCCATCTTGGAGCCTTTTCCGGTAATCTGCCGGAGGGGGATTCGATCACAGAGGGCATCTACATCAACTCCATTGCCCCTCCGATGATGCGTGAGTAGTTCACCTCAGACCTTTGGGTCCATAGCTAGTATCTAGATGGCTTCTTCTCTCTCTATGTTCTTCAATACCATGTTCTTCATGATCTTCATGGAGATCTATCCGATGTAATACTCTTTTGCGGTGTGTTTGTCGAGATCCGATGAATTGTGGGTTTATGATCAGATTATCTATGAATATTATTTGAATCTTCTCTGAATTCTTATATTCATGATTTCATATCTTTGCAAGTCTCTTCGAGTTATTGGTTTGGTTTGGCCAACTAGATTGGTAATTCTTGCAATGGGAGAAGTGCTTAGTTTTGGATTCAATCTTGCGGTGTCCTCACCCAGTGACAAAGTAGGGGTAGCGAGGCACGTATTTGTATTGTTGCCATGAAGGGTAAAAAGATGGGGTTTTCATCATATTGCTTGAGTTTATCCCTCTACATCATGTCATCTTACTTAATGTGTTACTCTGTTCTTCATGAACTTAATACTCTAGATGCAGGCAGGAGTCGGTCGATGTGTGGAGTAATAGTAGTAGATGCAGAATCGTTTCGGTCTACTTGACATGGACGTGATGCCTATATGCATAATCATTGCCTTGGATATCATCATAACTATGCGCTTTTCTATCAATTGCTCGACAGTAATTTGTTCACCCACCGTATTATTTTCCTTCAAGAGAGAAGCCTCTAGTGAAACCTATGGCCCCCAGGTCTATTTTCCATATTATATTTTCAAATCTATAAACCAAAAATTCCAAAAATACTTTGCTGCAATCTTTTCACTTTTGTTTTACTTTTCGTTTTAGTAATCTTGTATATCTATCTCTATGGGATCTCATCCTTGCAAGTAACCGTGAAGGAATTGACAACCCCTTTTTAGCGTTGGGTGCAAGTGTTTGATTGTTTGTGTAGGTGCAAAGATTGGGGCCTTGCTTGTACCTCCTACTGGATTGATACCTTGGTTCTCAACAACTGAGGGAAATACTTATCTACTTTGCTGCATCACCCTTTCCTCTTCAAGGGAAAACCAACGCAAGCTCAAGAAGTAGCAAGAAGGATTTCTGGCGTCGTTGCCGGGGAGGATACATAGCAAGTCAAGACATCAAGCCTACCAAGTACCCATCACAAACTCATCTCTTGCATTTACATTATTTGCCATTTGCCTCTCGTTTCCCTCTCCCCCACTTCTAAAACAATTTTCAGAAAAAAAAAACCAAAAAGATTTGTCTTTTTATTCGCCCTCTTTCCGTTCGTCTTTTCGTTTGCTTTTTGTTTGCTTGTGTGCAAGATTGCTTGCTTTGTCATGATGGCTCAAGAGAATACCAAGTTGGGTGACTTCTCCAATACTAATAATAATGATTTTATTAGTACTCCGATTGCTCCCGCCACTAGTGCGGAATCTTATGAAACTAATGCCGCTTTGCTTAATCTTGTTATGAAAGAACAATTTTCCGGCCTTCCTAGTGAAGATGCCGCATCCCATCTAAATACTTTCGTTTAGTTGTGTGATATGCAAAAGAAGAAAGATGTGGAGAATGATATTGTTAAATTGAAGCTATTTCCGTTCTCACTATGAGATCGTGCTAAAACTTGGTTTTCATCTTTGCCTAAAAATAGTATTGATTCATGGAATAAGTGTAAAGATGCTTTTATTTCCAAGTAATTTCCGCCCGCTAAGATCATCTCCCTTAGGAACGATATAATGAATTTTAAGCAACTTGATCATGTGCATGTTGCACAATCTTGGGAGAGGATGAAACTAATGATTAGAAATTGCCCCGCACATGGTTTGAGTTTATGGATGATTATACAAAAAATTTATGCGGGATTGAATTTTGCTTCTAGAAATCTTTTAGATTCCGCCGCGGGTGGTACTTTTATGGAAATCACATTAGGAGAAGCTACTAAACTCCTAGATAATATTATGGCGAATTACTCTCAATGGCATACCGAAAGATCTCCTACTAGTAAAAAAGTGCATGCTATTGAAGAAATAAATACTTTGAGTGAAAATATGGATGAATTAATGAAATTGTTTGCTAGTAAGAGTGCTCCTATTGATCCTAATGATATGCCTTTGTCTTCTTTGATTGGAAATAATAATGAATCTATGGATGTGAATTTTGTTGGTAGGAACAATTTTGGTAATAACACGTATAGAGGTAATTTCAACCCTAGGCCGTTTCCTAGTAATTCCTCTAATAATTATGGTAATTCCGACAACAATCCTTATGGAAATTATAATAAGATGCCCTCTGATCTTGAGAATAATATTAAAGAATTTATTAGTTCGCAAAAGGTTTTCAATGCTTCGATTGAAGAAAAATTGCTCAAGATTGATGATTTGGCTAGGAACGTTGATAGAATTTCGCTTGAGATTGATTCTTTGAAAATTAGATCTACTCCACCCAAGCGTGATATTAATAAGTCCTTAAAATCTATGAGAACTTCTATTGATGAGTGTAAGGAAAGAACCGCTAGAATGCGTGCTACGCGTGAATGGCTTGAAAAAGTGTGTTCTCGTGATAATAATGATGAAGATCTTAAAGTGATTGATGTGACTCCTATTGAATCTTTGTTTTCTAATACAAATCTTGATAAATATGGGACTGGAGATAAGTCAACTTTAGCTATAAGTTGTCCCAATGATTCGGAGTTTATAGATCTTAATGCTAAAATTTATAAAAGTGGGATTGAAGAGGTCAAAACTTTAAATAGCAATGAAGCCACTCTTTTGGATTTCAAGGACTTTAATTATGATAGTTGTTCTTTGATTGATTGTATTTCCTTGTTGCAATCCATGTTGAATTCTCCGCATGCTTATAATCAAAATAAAGCTTTTACTAAACATATCGTTGATGCTATGATGAAATCTTTTGAACAAAAACTTGAGTTGGAAGTTTCTATACCTAGAAAGCTTTATGATGAGTGGGAACCTACTATTAAGATTAAAATTAAGGATTATGAGTGCCATGCTTTGTGTGATTTGGGTGCTAGCGTTTCCACGATTCTGAAAACTTTATGTGATGTGCTAGGTTTCCATGAACTTGATGATTGCTCTTTAAATTTGCATCTAGCGGATTCCACTATTAAGAAACCTATGGGAAGGATTAATGATGTTCTTATTGTTGTAAATAGGAATTATGTGCCCGTAGATTTCATTGTTCTTGATATAGATTGCAATCCTACATGTCCTATTATTCTTGGTAGACCCTTCCTTAGAACGATCGGAGCAATTATTGACATGAAAGAAGGAAACATTAGATTCCAATTTCCGTTAAGGAAAGGCATGGAACACTTTCCTAGAAAGAAAATTAAATTACCTTTGAATCTATTATGAGAGCTACTTATGGATTGCATACCAAAGATGACAATACCTAGATCTATTGCGTTATGCCTAGCTAGGCGCGTTAAACAATAGCGCTTGTTGGGAGGCAACCCAATTTTATTTTATGTTTATATTTTTGTTTGTTTTTGTTTCTGTTATTGAGTGTTTTACACATTATTACCTCTGTAGTAATTGTGTTTTATTGTTTTAATTAGTGTTTGAGCGAAGTAAGACCTTTGGGATGGTCTACGGTGATTGTTGATTTGATTTTGCTGAAAAACAGAAACTTTTGCGCTCAGTCCAGGAATTTTATAAATTCACCAGAGCGTCGAATGAGTCTGAAAGTTTTACAAAAGATTTATATACAAATTTCCCAGATTGTCCTAATTTTTCAGAATTTTTGGAGTTACATAAGTATTCGAAGTTTACAGATTGCTACAGACTGTTCTGTTTTTGACAGATTCTGTTTTCTTTGTGTTGTTTGCTTATTTTGATGTATCTATGGGTTGTATCGGGGGGTATGAACCATGGAGAAGTTGGAATACAGTATATATTACACCAATATAAAGAATTAGTTCACAACAGTACCAAAAGTGGTGATTTATTTTTCTTATACTAACGGATCTCACGAGTTTTCTGTTGAGTTTTGTGTTGTGAAGTTTTCAAGTTTTGGGTAAAGATTTGATGGACTATGGAATAAGGAGTGGCAAGAGCCTAAGCTTGGGGATGCCCAAGGCACCCCAAGAAATATTCAAGGATACCAAAGAGCCTAAGCTTGGGGATGCCCCGGAAGGCATCCCCTCTTTCGTCTTCAATCCATCGGTAAATTAACTTGAGGCTATATTTTTATTCACCACATGATATGTGTTTTGCTTGGAGCGTCTTGTATGATATGAGTCTTTGCTTTTTAGTTTGCCACAATCATCCTTTCTGCACACATCTTTTGAGAGGGACACACATTAATCGTGAATTTATTAGAATACTCTATGTGCTTCACTTATATCTTTTGAGCTAGGCAATTTTGCTCTAGTGCTTCACTTATATCTTTTTAGAGCACGGTGGTGTTTTATTTTATAGAAATAATTGAACTCTCGTACCTCACTTATATTATTTTGAGAGTCTTTAAACAGCATGGTAATTGGTTTAGGTTATGAATTTAGTCCTAATATAATGGGCATCCAAGAGGGATATAATAAAAACTTTCATATAAAGTGCATTGAATACTATGAGAAGTTTGATTCCTTGTGTATAGTTTTGAGATATAAAGATGGTGATATTAGAGTCATGCTAGTGAGTAATTGTGGATTGGTAGAAATACTTGTGTTACGGTTTGTGATTCCCGTAGCATGCACGTATGGTGAACCGTTATGTAACGAAGTCGGAGCATGATTTGTTTAATGATTGTCATCCTTTGTGTGAGGGTCGGGAGCGCGCGATGGTTAACTCCTACCAACCTCTCCCCTAGGAGCATGCGTCTAATACTTTTCTTCGATAACTAATAGACTTTTGCAATAAGTATGTGAGTTCTTTATGACTAATGTGAGTCCATGGATTATACGCACTCTCACCCTTTCACCATTACTAGCCTCTCTAGTACCGCGCAACTTTTGCCGGTGCATTAAACCCACCTTCCTCAAAACAGCCACCATATACCTTCCTCAAAACAGCCACCATACCTACCTATTATGGCATTTCCATAGCCATTCCGAGATATATTGCCATGCAACTTCCACCGTTCCGTTTATTATGACACGCACCATCACTTTCATATTGCTTTGCATGATCGTAAGATAGCTAGCATGATGTTTTCATGGCTTGTCCGTTTTTTGATGTCATTTGCTATGCTAGATCGTTGCACCTCCTGGTACACCACTGGAAGCATTCATATAGAGTCATATTTTGTTCTATATCGAGTTGTAATTCTTGAGTTGTAAGTAAATAAAAGTGTGATGATCATCATTAGAGCATTGTCCCATGAGAGGAAAGGATGATGGAAGCTATGATTCCCTCACAAGTTGGGATGAGTCTCCGGACTTTACAAATAATAAAAGAGGCCAATGAAGCCCAAATAAAAAAAAAGAGGCCAAAGATGCCCACCAAAAAAAAGAGAGAAAAGAGAGAAGGGACAATGCTACTATCCTTTTTCCACACTTGTGCTTCAAAGTAGCACCATGATCTTCATGATAGAGAGTCTCCTAATTTGTCACTTTTATATACTAGTGGGAATTTTTCATTATATAACTTGGCTTGTATATTCCAATGATGGGCTTACTCAAATTGCCCAAGGTCTTCGTGAGCAAGCGAGTTGGATGCACACCCACTTAGTTTCTTTTTGAGCTTTCATACACTTATAGCTCTAGTGCATCCGTTGCATGGCAATCCCTACTCACTCACATTGATATCTATTGATGAGCATCTCCATAGCCCGTTGATACGCCTAGTTGATGTGAGACTATCTTCTCCTTTTCCTCACAACCTCCCCCATATTCTATTCCACCTATAGTGCTATATCCATGGCTCACGCTCATGTATTGCGTGAAAGTTGAAAAGGTTTGAGAACATAAAAGGTGTGAAATAATTGCTTGACTTGTCATCGGGGTTGTGCATGATTTAAATACTTTGTGTGGGGAAGATGGAGCATAGCCAGACCATATGATTTTGTAGGGATAACTTTCTTTGGCCATGTTATTTTGAAAGGACACAATTGCTTTGTTAGTATGCTTGAAGTATTATTGTTTTTATGTCAATATTAAGCTTTTGTTTTGAATCTTACGGATCTGAACATTCATGCCACAATAAAGAATATTACATGGATAAATATGTTAGGTAGCATTTCACATCAAAAATTCTGTTTTTATCATTTACCTACTCGAGGACGAGCAGGAATTAAGCTTGGGGATGCTTGATACGTCTCCAACGTATCTATAATTTTTGATTGTTCCATGCTATTATATTATCTATTTTGGATGTTTTATATGCATTAATATGCTTTTTTATAATATTTTTGGGACTAACCTATTAACCTAGAGCCCAGTGCCAGTTTCTGTTTTTTCCTTGTTTTTGAGTATTGTAGATAAGGAATATCAAACGGAGTCCAAACGGAATAAAATATTCGCGATGATTTTTCTTGGACCAGAAGAAACCTACCAGACTTGGAGAGGGGGGCAGGAGACCTGCCGGGAGACGACAAGCCTGCAGGGCGCGCCCTAGGGGGGGCGCACCCCCCTGGCTTGTGGCCCCCCTGCAGGCCTCCGAACCCTAATCTTCCTCCTATAAATTCTCAAATATTCCCCCAATACCAAAGAGAGCCACGATAATACTTTTCCGCCGCCGGAAGCCTCTGTTCCCGTGAGATCCCATCTTGGAGCCTTTTCCGGTAATTTGCCGGAGGGGGATTCGATCACAGAGGGCATCTACATCAACTCCATTGCCCCTTCGATGATGCGTGAGTAGTTCACCTCAGACCTTCGGGTCCATAGCTAGTAGCTAGATGGCTTCTTCTCTCTCTATGTTCTTCAATACCATGTTCTTCATGATCTTCATGGAGATCTATCCGATGTGATACTCTTTTGCGGTGTGTTTGTCGAGATCCGATGAATTGTGGGTTTATGATCAGATTATCTATGAATATTATTTGAATCTTCTCTGAATTCTTATATGCATGATTTCATATCTTTGCAAGTCTCTTCGAGTTATTGGTTTGGTTTGGCCAGCTAGATTGGTAATCCTTGCAATGGGAGAAGTGCTTAGTTTTGGGGACGCAGTTGTCCTGATCCCGAGCTCATGTGGGCATGGGTGAACAGTAAAATCAAAAAAAATAGTAAAAAAATTCAAAAAAATCTGAATTTTTTTTGTGAGAAACATTGATGTTTTTCCCACATGCTTGCAAAATTTCACCACTAGATGACATTCGTGGAAAATGTGGCAAAAAAAACAAAAACGATATTCCAAAAAGTTTGTTTTTTGTAGCATTTTGGAGCATCAATTTTGTTTTTTTTTGCTGCATTTTCCACGAAAGTCATATGGTGATGAAAATTTGCACGCATGTGGGAAAAACATCAATGTTTCTCACAAAAAAAATTCAGATTTTTTGAAATGTTTTACTATTTTTTCGATTTTACTGTTCACACGAGCTCACATGAGGTCGGGATCAGAAGAGCACTTTCGTTAGTTTTGGTTTCAATCTTGCGGTGTCCTCACCCAGTGACAAAGTAGGGGTAGCGAGGCACGTATTTGTATTGTTGCCATCAAGGGTAAAAAGATGGGATTTTCATCATATTGCTTGAGTTTATCCCTCTACATCATGTCATCTTACTTAATGTGTTACTCTGTTCTTCGTGAACTTAATACTCTAGATGCAGGCAGGAGTCGGTCGATGTGTGGAGTAATAGTAGTAGATGCAGAATCGTTTCGGTCTACTTGACACGGACGTGATGCCTATATGCATAATCATTGCCTTGGATTTCGTCATAACTATGCGCTTTTCTATCAATTGCTCGACAGTAATTTGTTCACCCACCGTATTATTTTCCTTCAAGAGAGAAGCCTCTAGTGAAACCTATGGCCCCCGGGTCTATTTTCCATATTATATTTTCAGATCTATAAACCAAAAATACCAAAAAATACTTTGCTGCAATCTTTTTACTTTTGTTTACTTTTCGTTTTAGTAATCTTTTATATCTATCTCTATCAGATCTCATCCTTGCAAGTAACCGTGAAGGGATTGACAACCCCTTTTTAGCGTTGGGTGCAAGTGTTTGATTGTTTGTGTAGGTGCAAAGATTGGGGCCTTGCTTGTACCTCCTACTAGATTGATACCTTGGTTCTCAACAACTGAGGGAAATACTTATCTACTTTGCTGCATCACCCTTTCCTCTTCAAGGGAAAACCAACGCAAGCTCAAGAAGTAGCACACACCCACCAGGGACGCTACGTGCACCATATGCTTCAGAGGACTGCCGTGCCGACACGGTGAAGCCTCCTAGCTGGAGCTGTCCTCTGGCGGACTGGCTGGGCGACGACGAACGGCCAGTGCCATTGGCGATTGGGGGAGAATCAAACTAGACAAGCTATACGGGGAGGGAGGGGATGAAGGAAATGTGGAGTCGCCGGCCGTGAGGGTTTATATAGCAGGCCGGCAAGCATTGGGGATTTCACCGAGCCGGGCGGGAAGCTAGAGCCGTAGGATGGTTTTGTGCGCGGGAACCTGCGCGGATGTGCGCGGGAACGGGCTCATCGAGCGGACACGTGGCCAAAAGCGGTGCCGAAGCGTGCACTGGAATCCTCGGGCGGCAACGCAGTGACAAGACGCGAGAGAGGAGGACGGGGTGATGCGCAGGCACACGGGTCATAATTATAAAACGTATGCGATATTATACAGGCAAACGGCACTTCCCAATGAAGCGTCGGTAATGATTTCATCCATCGCTGACAATTGTTTGGCAGCAACCGTCTGCAACAACCCACATAGCTTGTCAGTATGAATCGTTTGGGTTATTATTGGTCTTCCCACACAATTCTGATGAATGAACTATTTGTCTGGTATCACACACACCTTGTTATGGTAACTCGTTTGTGTTCTAGCTCGATCAACGCAAACAGTTTGTCTGAATGAACTGTATGTCGTACTTCACACACATATGTATTTTGAGAACCGTTTGTGTTATCTTGTCTAATCGCAAACAGTTCATAAGCACCAACTGTATGCCCAGCATCACACACGCAACTATTTTCTGGATCGTATTTGATGGATCCGCCATCACACACAGTTCGTGTCATTAGCGACGGATCTTGAACTATACCGTTTGCAATTGATGGATCGCACACAGTTTCCATGAAGGGTCTCTGATTGATGTGTCGTCTTTGGACCATTCTGTAGTAGTGAAAGGTCACTGGCTCAACGTTTGTACTGCGCAAAGTGGTTGCGAGATGGGCTACCCAAGGAAGAGGCGGTGTATTACATTCGAAGTTCTTTTTCGATAGTTGTTGTGTGAGATTATTGTCTAAGTTGTCTATTGAAATGCTAATAATACCATAAACTGGAATTATGTGCCGATAACTCATAGTGATTAGTGAGTTGTTTCATACCGTTTTTAGCGTGAATATGACAGGTTCTTGACATATCTACAATTTTCTGTAGTTTCCATGATATAATATTATTAAATATGTATTATTTTTATCATTTATTTGAACTAACATATTAACAAAGTGTCAGTTCATGTCCGAATGTTTCTGGTTACAGGAAAACAATTATTTTCTAGACTCTAGAAAAATTCTAGCAAATTCATATGAAGTATTTCTGCTAAAAGAAAACCAATACACAATAAGGCCACCCAGAGGGAGCCCCACAAGGCCCATCCGCTGTCGGCGTTCAACAACTATGGGGCCACGGCAAGCCCCTTCCGATTCGGTGTGGGAGCGCAACGCACAAAGAGCAGCAACAACCAACAATAGCACACACAAGGTTTACCAAGATTCAGGCCGCTCGGAGGTGTAAAACCATACTCCTGCTTTATTATGGATTAATTGGCTAAGTCATATTACAAGAGAGCGCAGCCCTTCCCAACAAGGTGTGGGAGGGCGCTGCTAGCTAATGCAAATGGACAAAAGTCCGAATCCTTTTAATGGTCGCCTTGGGCCTCCTTTTATAGCTCAAGTGTCACCAATAGTGGCATTAGACTGGTTGTAAAGCTGATGATAGCTACAGTGCTACCATACCTAATCCTGATGGCATAGAAAAGATGCACTAAATGCACTGTTAGGTGTCGTGTCCTGCTTGATGCCGGGAAGGTGTCCTGCTCCACCTGTGTCTTCAGCCCAGCTAGCTTTTATTATCATGCCACGCGGGTGGGCATGTGTCAATAAATGTGCTTTGCATGCGGTGATTGATCAGGTGCCCAACCAACTCCTACCTGACCGTCTGCACAACCGCCACCTGCTGGCAGAACTCTGCGCGTCCACCACCTGGCAGCAGGCTCCTAAAGGCTAGGTGTGAGTGGAGTGGCAGAGAGCCTGGTTCCTATCGGTACTTGTCTTGTGGGCACTGTGGAGGGTCCTTTCCCCGGGAAAGCATGCTTCCCGGGGGTCTTGGTCTAGATTATGCCTTGAGCTTGACGGTGGCTCCTTAGTACTTCTTGATGACCTGCCTGGAGGTCTTCTTCACGGTATCAATTTACCATGTCTTGGGTGTCTTGTGGTGAACCCATCTTCTGTTGCGCACTTCCTGACATGAAGGCTGCAACTTACTGGTGCGTGGTCAGGGGTATGAACACCCATTGTTCACTACACCGACATTCACCTTGCAGACAATGGCGGAGACATGATCGGTGTTGGAAATATGCCCTAGAGGCAATAATAAATTAGTTATTATCATATTTCCTTGTTCATGATAATCGTTTATTATCCATGCTAGAATTGTATTGATCGGAAACTCAGATACATGTGTGGGTACATAGACAACATTATGTCCCTAGTGAGCTTCTACTAGACTAGCTCGTTGATCAAAGATGGTCAAGGTTTCCTGGCCATAGACATGAGTTGTCATTTGATAACGGGATCACATCATTAGGAGAATGATGTGATGGACAAGACCCAAACTATGAACGTAGCATATGATAGTGTCAAGTTTATTGCTATTGTTTGTTAGAGTTGTGTCGAATATTATTGTACAAGGTAGGTTACAATTGGACTTGGATTTGGACTGTGTGTAGACAGGGTAAGATTCGTGTCCTAATAGGACACTTGTATCCCTAGGCCTCTTATATAATAAGGGGGTAGACACACAATGTAACCTATGCCAACATAATAGCACAGGCACACAGGGGGAGCCGGCGGCGTGTGCCGGTGCCCAGGGCGGCCGGGGGTGCGGTATTGTAGCGGTGTCATGGGGAGGAGCGCCCGTAGTCAGGCCCCGGGAATGTAGCCATATCGGTGAACCTCGTTAACAAATCTCGGTGTCGTGCTCGTGTGATTGCTTGGTCCTCGGTAGATCAACGATGTACCTCAGATTTATTTTAACAAGTGGTATCGTGAGCTAGGTTGTTTGAAGGTTACGGATTGTTGATTAAGAGGAGGAAGAACGAATTGACAGCTGTGTGGAAAGCGATCGCAGTCGTGGATCAGAAGGAGTCGGCGAGTCGGCGCTGACGAGTTGCAACCGGGAGGCAGGGATAAGTTATACGGTTGTTGTAGTTCTTCGAGAAGTAATCGGATTCGGCGAAGCACGGCAGATCAGATCGATCGTAGGCGACGGCAGTGGCGTGGGGTCAGGCGTGTACGTGGGAGCTCTCGTGGAGGCAGACTGGATCAAGGACGACTCGTGCATCGTGGCAGCGCAAGGCCCAGGTGGAGGGAGGCTGAGGCTTGTTGAAGCAAGGCCTGGCCCAAGCAGGGATGGCGCACGTGGTCCAGTGCTGAGAAGGTCGTCTGAGTAGGCTGTTTACGAGGCTTCGTACAGGCGGAACAAAAGCTGCGAGCAGTGCATAGTGATGGGAATCATGGATGAGATTTGTTGAAAAAAGGAAGAAGCTATGTAACAGGCTGAAGCTAGCCATCGGAGGAAAGATATAAGGAAAGCTAATTGACCTAAGGCCTAGGTGAGCACGTGGTGGTGGAGTTTTGGAGGTTTTTTCATGGATTTTCGCACTAAGGTGCACACGGGAAGGCTGCGCTGGACTTTGGCTTTTATTTCTTTTGTACATGCTTATGTATGAGGATGGTAGCGTGAGTGTCTGTGATGCGTGGTAAGGATGGCGTGCGTATAAGGCTCGGAGGAGTCTGGAGCGCATCGTGACAAGATTATGCATACACATGGCATCAAGCAATGCACAAAGTGCGGGCGGACACGATGCAGGATGGAGCATGGTTGCAGCCGGATAATTTCGGCTGAGTCGGACTGGACTGTCTGACGGATCGACTTGGATGTCGGTCAAAGCAGAAGATGGCGGTGATTTCATCGACGACGACATAGGAGTGTGATGCTGATGGTGGCCAATTTCTGGGACGTGAAAACACGTGGTGCAGGCCTGAGGGCTTGTGCGGCTTCGACAAGACTATGACGCGGGGTTGATTCAAGGCAGTGTACACATGAGAGCTTGAAGTCGACCGGGCGCGGGGTAGCATGGCGCAGCTACATGGAGTCATGTTGAAGGTGGAGCTGGAGTCTAACGGAAGACTTCACTCTGTGCTGATGGAGGGGTTACGGCGTAAATGCATGGAGAGTCGAAGCCTATTTCAGCGGATAGCGAGAGACACGTGGATCGGACTGGTAGCCGGTGGTCTGATGGAGGCATGATACTCGGCATCGGTCGGAGATGATCGATGGTTCTCTGCAGTAGGGGTTTGAGTGGTGTGGGTCTGTAGCCCTAGAGACTCGACCAGGAAAGCAGAGGCTCGGTGCGGGGATAGCGACGAGGCGTGCGGTAAGCACGGGACACGGTGACAGACCAAGGCACTAGTGGTCAGACAAATTATGCAAAGGGTGCTGAAGCAGTGTTGGCGAGTACCGAATTCAAGTTGGTGACTGGGTCTATCGGTGCTGGTTGATGGGCGGGAGTTTACCATGGGGAATCTGAGAAAGTGACGGAAAGTCTGAAATTGTCAAAAGCGGAGAGAGTACATGGCCGTATATTCTGTGATGTTCAGTGCACATGGCAAAGTGTGGATGACAAGTACAGAAGGATGCGGAGTGCTATAGCTTTGGGACATGTCAGAAACTATCCGGGAAAAGGGTGAGACAACTGCGAATTTGACTCACGGTGACACAGGACGACGGTGAAATTCCTTCCAGTTTCAGACAGATGGTCAAGAAAGAGCGATGCTATTGAGTTCAGGTAACTCTTATATGTGGCGTCCAATATGTGAGTTGTTCATTTTCACGCAGATAGCGATCGGTGTGTGATAGCGTTGAACGGATACTCCGGAAGTTGGAAGCACAAAATAGAGTAATGAGGAACTTAATTTTGCTAGAGTGTTGACTATGAAGAAGACGAGAAGAGACTACAGTTGCAGGTGGAGTCACATGGAGTCTGGAAGTAGCAGCAATGCTCATGACGTGTCTCAAGTCCAATGTACATGGAGGTTCGACGCATGGACGAATTCAAGGTGGCAGAGAATATTCGCCAAGGTGGAGTTTGTTAGAGTTGTGTCGAAGATTATTGTACAAGGTAGGTTACAATTGGACTTGGATTTGGACTGTGTGTAGACAGGGTAGGATTCGTGTCCTAATAGGACACTTGTATCCCTAGGCCTCTTATATAATAAGGGGGTAGACACACGATGTAACCTATGCCAACATAATAGCACATGCACGCAGGGGGAGCCGGAGGCGTGTGCCGGTGCCCAGGGCGACCGGGGGTGCGGTATTGTAGCGGTGTCATGGGGAGGAGCGCCCGTAGTCAGGCCCCGGGGATGTAGCCATATCAGTGAACCTCGTTAACAAATCTCGGTGTCGTGCTCGTGTGATTGCTTGGTCCTCGGTAGATCAACAATGTGCCTCAGATTTATTCTAACATTGTTTTCTGTGTGTCAAGTATATGTTCCTATGACCATGAGATCATGCAAATCACTGACACCGGAGGAGTACCTTGTGTGTATCAAATGTCGCAACGTAACTGGGTGACTATAAAGGTGCTCTACAAGTATCTCCTAGGGTGTCTGTTTGGTTGGCGTGGATCGAGACTGGGATTTGTCACTCCGTATGACGGAGAGGTATCTCTGGGTCCTCTCGGTAATACAACATCACAAGAAGCTTGCAAGCAATGTGACTAAGGATTTAGTCGCGGGATCTTGTATTACGGAACGAGTAAAGAGACTTGCCGGTAACGAGATTGAACTAGGTATGGAGATACCGACGATCGAATCTCACGCAAGTAACATACCGATGGACAAAGGGAACTGCATACGGGATTGTCTGAATCCTTGACATCGTGGTTCGACCGATAAAGATCTTCGTAGAATATGTAGGAACCAATATGGGCATCCAGGTCCCGCTATTGGTTATTGACCGTAGAGGTGTCTCGGTCATGTCTACATAGTTCTCGAACCCGTAGGGTCTGCACACTTAACGTTTGGTGAAGATTTGGTATTGTTGAGTTATGTATGTTGGTGACCAAAAGTTGTTCGGAGTCCCGGATGAGATCCCGGACATCACGAGGAGCTCCGGAATAGTCCGGAGGTAAAGATTTATATATGGGAAGTCATATTTTGGCTACCGGAAAAGTTTTGAGTTTTTCCGGTATTGTACCGGGAAGCTGCCGGAAGGTTCCAGAGGGTTCTGGAGGATTCCGGAAGGGTCCCTCCAGCCTATAGGATGTGCATGGGCTGTAAGGGGGCGTCCAAGCCTTGTTGGGCCAGCCCCCAAGGGCCCATGCGGCTAGGGGGTAGGAAACCCTAATGGGGAAGGCACCTAGGAGGTGCCTTGGGGAGGGAGGACTCCACCCTCCTGGCCACCGCCCCCTTCCTTGGAGGAAGGGCTAGGGCTGCGCCCCATCTACCCCCTCCTCCTATATATAGAGAGGGAGAGGGATGGCAGCTACACCCCAAGGCATAGGTGCAGCCCTCCCTCTCTCCCTAGATCTGTTCTCCACCGAAAACGCATCTGCGGCAGCGCTTGGCGAAGCCCTGCTGAGATTGCTCCACCACCACTGCCACCACGCCGTTGTGCTGTCGGAGAACCCATCTACCTCTCCGCCCTCGCTTGCTGGATCAAGGAGGCGGAGACGTCATCGAGCTGTACGTGTGCTGAACGCGGAGGTGTCGTCCGTTTGGCGCTAGATCGGAACGGATCAAGATTGGTTCGCGGGACGGATCGTGATTGGATCGCGAAGACGTTCGACTACACCAACCGCGTTTCTTAACGCTTCCCGCTTAGCGATCTACAAGGGTATGTAGATGCAATCTCTCCTCTCATAGATGGTCATCTCCTAGATTGATCTTGGTGAAGCGTAGGAATTTTTTTGTTTCCCATGCAACGTTCCCCAACAGTGGCATCATGAGCTAGGTCTATGCGTAGATGATATGCACGAGTAGAACACAAAAGAGTTTGTGGGCGTTGATGTTCAGATTGCTTACTTCCTTAGTCTTATCTTGATTCGGCGGTATTGTGGGGTGAAGCGGCTCGGACCAACCTTACTCGTCCATGTACGTGAGACCGGTTCCATCGACTAACATGTAACTTTGTTGCATAAGATGGCTGGCGGGTGTCTGTCTCTCCCACCTTAGTTGAATCGGATTCGACAAAGGCGGTCCTTGTAGAAGGTTAAATAGCAGCTTGTATATCACCGTTGTGGTTTTGCGTAGGTAAGAATCGTTCTTGCTAGATACCCATAGTAGCCACGTAAAACGTGCAACAACAAATTAGAGGACGTCTAACTTGTTTTTGCAGGGTATGTTGTGATATGATATGACTAAAGACATGATGATATATATATTTGATGTATGAGATGATCATGATTTTGTAATAGTTTATATAAACTTGCATGTTGATACGGCAACCGGCAAGAGCCATAGGGTTGTCTTTAATTATTATGTGGCCTGCGTGTCACTTATTAAGCGCTATGTAATGCTTTACTTTATCGCTAAGCGGTAGCAATAGTAGTAGAAGCATGGTTGGCGCGACAACCCCGACGGAAACACGATGATGGAGATCATGGTGTCATGCCGGTGACGATGGAGATCATGCCGGTGCTTTGGAGATGGAGATCAAAACCACAAGTTCATGGCCATATCATGTCACTTATGATTTGCATGTGATGTTAATCCTTTTATGCATCTTATTTTGCTTAGGACGACGGTAGCATTATAAGGTGATCCCTCACTAAAATTTCAAAATAAAATTGTGTTCTCCCCGAGTGTGCACCGTTGCGAAAGTTCGTCGTTTCGAAGCACCACGTGGTGATCGGGTGTGATAGATTCTACGTTCACATACAACGGGTGCAAGCCAGTTTTGCACATGCGGAACACTCGGGTTAAACTTGACGAGCCTAGCATGTACAGACATGGCCTCGGAACACAAGAGACCGAAAGGTCGAACATGAGTCATATAGTAGATATGATCAACATGGAGATGTTCACCATTGAAACCACCTCATCTCACGTGATGATCGGACTTGGGTTGGTGAATTTGGATGATGTAGCACTCGGATGACCAGAGGGATGTCAATTTGAGTGGGAGTTCTTTAGTAATATGATTAATTGAACTCATTATCATGAACATAGTCTAAAGTTGTATTTGCAAAACTATATTGTAGATCGATAGCTCGCGTTGTAGCTCCCTAGATTTTTGATACGTTCCTAGAGAAAAACTAAGTTGAAAGTTGGTAGTAGCAATTATGCGGACTAGGTCCGTAAACTGAGGATTGTCCTCATTGCTGCACAGAAGGCTTGTGTCCTTGATGCACCGCTCGGTGCGCCACCCCCTCAAGCGTCGTTTATGGGTGTTGAGAACATCAAACAGACACGTTTTTGATGACTACTTGATAGTTCAGTGCGTCGTGCTTTACGGCTTAGAATTGAGGCTCCAAAGACGTTTTGAACGTCACGGAGCATATGAGATGTTCCAAGAGCTGAAATTGAGATTTCAGGCTCGTGCCCGTGTTGAGAGGTATGAGACCTCCAACAAGATTATTTGCCTACAAGATGAAGGAGAATAGCTCAATCGGTGAGCATGTGCTTAGATTGTCTGGGTGCTACAATCGCTTGAATCAAGTGGGAGTTGATCTTCTAGATAAAATAGTGATTGACATAGTTCTCCAAGTCACTGCCACCAAGCTGCTAGAGCTTCGTGATGAACTATAACATGCCAGGGATGGAGATGATGATCCTTGAGCTATTTCGCGATGTTTTACACCACGAAAGGTAGAAATCAAAAGGAGCATCAAGTGTTGATGGTAAGACCACTAGTTTCAAGAAGGGCAAGGGCAAGAAGGGATACTTCGAGAATGGCAAGGCAGTTGTAGCTCCAGTGAAGAAACCCAAGGTTGGACCCAAACCCGAGACTGAGTGCTTCTGTTATGAGGGGAACGGTCATTGAAGCGGAGCTGCCCCGGATACTTGGCAGATAAGAAGGCTGGCAATGTCAACAAAAGTACATTTGAAATACATGTTATTGATGTGTACCTTACTAGTTCTCCTAGTAGCACCTGGGTATTAGATGCCGGTTCAGTTGCTAATATTGGTAACTCGAAGTAAAAGCTACGGAATAAACGGAGACTAGTTAAGGGTGAGGTGACGATGTGTGTTGGAAGTGTTTCCAAGGTTGATGTGATCACCATCGCACGCTCCCTCTACCTTCGGGATTAGTGTTGAACCTAAATAAATGTTATTTGGTGTTTGCGTTGAGCATGAACATGATTAGATCGTGTTTATTGCAATGCGGTTATTCATTTAAGTCAAGAGAATAATGGTTATTATGTTTACATGAATAATACCTTCAATTGTCATGCACCAAATGTGAATGGTTTATTGAATCTCAATCGTAGTGATACACGTGTTCATAATATTGATGCCAAAAGATGCAAAGTTAATAATGATAGCACCACATACTTGTGGCACTGACGCTAAGGTCATATTGGTGTAAATCTCATGAAGAAACTCCATGCTGATGGATCTTTAGACTCATTCGATTTCGAATCGCTTGAGACATGCGGACCATGCCTCATGGGCAAGATGACTGAGACCCCATTTTCGTTATGACGGAGCGGGCAAATGACTTATTGGAAATGATACATGTTGATGTATGCGGTCCAATGAGTGTTGAAGCATGCGGTGGATGTCGTTATTTTCTTACCTTCACTGATGATTTGAGTAGATATGGGTATATTTACTTAATGAAACACAAGTCTGAAACGTTTGAAAAGTTCAAGCGATTTCAGAGTGAAGATTGAAGATCATCGTAACAAGAAGACAAAATGTCTATGACATGATCGTGGAGGTGAATATCTGAGTTACGAGTTTTGGTATGCAACTTAAGACAATGTGGAAACTGTTTCACAACTAACGCCACCTGGAACACCATAGTGTAATGGTGTGTCCGAACGTCGTAGTCGTGCTCTATCCGATATGGTGCGTACTATGATGTCTCCTACCGATTTGCCACTATCATTTTGGGGATATGCATTAGAGACAACTACATTCACTTTAAAATAGGGCACCATCTAAAATCCGTTGAGATGACACCGTATGAATTATGGTTTGGCAGAAACCTAAGCTATCATTTCTTAGAGTTTGGGAATGCGATGCTTATGTGAAAAGTCTTCAACCTGATAAGCTCGAAGCCAAAGCGGACAAATGCGTCTTCATAGGATACCCTAAGGAAACAGTTGGGTATTCTTCTATCTCAGATCCGAGGGTAAAGTGTTTGCTGCTAAAACGGGTCCTTTCTCGAGAAAGAGTTTCTCTCGAAAGAATTGAGTGGGAGGAAAGGTAGAACTTGATGAGGTTATTGAACCGTCACTTCAGTTGGATGGTAGCACGACGCAGAAAGATGTTTTCTGTGGCGCCTACACCGAATGAAGAGGAAGTTAATGATGATGATCATGACACTTCGGATCAAGTTACTACCAAGCCTTGTCGGTCGACAAGGAATCGTACCGCCCCTGAGTGATACGGCAGTCCTGTCTTGGAGGTCATGTTGTTAGACAACAGTGAACCTACGAGCTATGAAGAAGCGATGGTGGGCCCGGATTCCAACAAATGGCTAGGAGCCATGAAATCCGAGATAGGATCCATGTATGAAAACCAAGTATGGACTTTGGTAGACTTGCCCGATGAAAGGCAGGTCGTTAAGTACAAATGGATCTTTAAGAAGAAGACAGACGCTGATGGTAAATGTCACCATTTATAAAGCTCGTCTCGTCGCAAAGTAGTTTCCGACAAGTTCAAGGAGTTGACTACGATGAGACTTTCTCACCCATAGCGATGCTAAAGTCTGTTGGAATTATGTTAGCAGTTGCTGCATTTTTCGATTATGAAATCTAGCAGATGGATGTCAAAACAGAGTTTCCTTAACGGTTTCCGTGAGGAAAGGTTGTATGGGATACAACCGGAAGGTTTTGTCGGTCCTAAGGATGCTAAAAGGTATGCAAGCTCCAGCGATCCTTCTATGGCCTGGAGCAAGCATCTCGGAGTTGGAATATATGCTTTGATGAGGTGATCAAAGCTTTTGGGTTTATACAAAGTTTATAAGAAACTTGTATTTACAAGAAAGTGAGTGGGAGCACTATAGAATTTCTGATAAGTATATGTGGATGACATATTGTTGATCGGGAATGATGTAGAAATTTCTGGAAGGCATAAAAGGTTGTTTGAAAGGTGTTTTTCAAAGGAAGACCTGGATAAAAGGCTACTTAAATATTGGGCATCAAGATCTATAGAGATAGATCAAAACGCCTGATAAGACTTTCAATGAGTGCATACCATGACAAGATTTTGAAGGAGTTCAAAATGGATCAGTCAAAGAAGGAGTTCTTGCCTGATTTGTAAGGTGTGAAGTTGAGTGAGACTCAAAGCTCGACCACGGCAGAAGAGAGAAAAAGGACGAAGGTCGTCCCCTATGCCTTAGCCGTAGGCTCTATATAGTATGCCATGCTGTGTACCGCACCTGGTGTGTGCCTTGCCATGAGTCTGTCAAGGGGTACATGAGTGATCCAGGAGTGGATCACTGGACAACGGTCAAAATTATCCTTAGTAACTTGAGGACTAAGGAAATGTTTCTCGATTATGGAGGTGATAAAAGGTTCGTCGTAAAGGGTTACGTCGATGCAAGCTTTGACACCAATCCTGATGACTCTGAGTAGCGATCCGGATACGTATAATGGAGCACCATTTGGAATAGCTCCAAGTGGAGCGTGGTAGCAGCATCTACAGTATGACATTGAGATTTGCAAAGTGCACACGGATATGAATGTTGCAGACCCGTTGACTAAAAACCTCTCTCACAAGCAAAACATGATAAAACCCCAGAACTCATTGGGTGTTAATCACATAGTGATGTGAACTAGATTATTGACTCTAGTGCAAGTGGGAGACCATTGGAAATATGCCCTGGAGGCAATAATAAATTAGTTATTATCATATTTCCTTGTTCATGATAATCGTTTATTATCCATGCTAGAATTGTATTGATCGGAAACTCAGATACATGTGTGGGTACATAGACAACACTATGTCCCTAGTGAGCTTCTACTAGACTAGCTCATTGATCAAAGATGGTCAAGGTTTCCTGGCCATAGACATGAGTTGTCATTTGGTAACGGGATCACATCATTAGGAGAATGATGTGATGGACAAGACCCAAACTACGAACGTAGCATATGATCGTGTCAAGTTTATTGCTATTGTTTTCTGCGTGTCAAGTATCTGTTCCTATGACCATGAGATCATGCAAATCACTGACACCGAAGGATTACCTTGTGTGTATCAAACGTCGCAACGTAACTGGGTGACTATAAAGGTG
The DNA here is from genome assembly GCA_039707655.1 of Elymus sibiricus. NCBI lineage: Eukaryota > Viridiplantae > Streptophyta > Magnoliopsida > Poales > Poaceae > Elymus > Elymus sibiricus. The sequence continues at coordinate 443,149,620 of CM077675.1, read as the reverse complement.
CTCTACAGGTATCTCCGAGGGTGTCTGTTGGGTTGGCGTGGATCGAGACTGGGATTTGTCACTCCGTATGACGGAGAGGTATCTCTGGGCCCTCTCGGTAATACAACATCACAAGAAGCTTGCAAGCAATGTGACTAAGGATTTAGTCGCGGGATCTTGTATTACGGAACGAGTAAAGAGACTTGCCGGTAACGAGATTGAACTAGGTATGGAGATACCGACGATCGAATCTCACGCAAGTAACATACCGATGGACAAAGGGAACTGCATACGGGATTGTCTGAATCCTTGACATCGTGGTTTGACCGATAAAGATCTTCGTAGAATATGTAGGAACCAATATGGGCATCCAGGTCCCGCTATTGGTTATTGACCGTAGAGGTGTCTCGGTCATGTCTACATAGTTCTCGAACCCGCAGGGTCTGCACACTTAACGTTTGGTGAAGATTTGGTATTGTTGAGTTATGTATGTTGGTGACCAAAAGTTGTTCGGAGTCCCGGATGAGATCCCGGACATCACGAGGAGCTCCGGAATAGTCCGGAGGTAAAGATTTATATATGGGAAGTCATATTTTGGCTACCGGAAAAGTTTTGAGTTTTTCCGGTATTGTACCGGGAAGCTGCCGGAAGGTTCCAGAGGGTTCCGGAGGATTCCGGAAGGGTCTCTCCAGCCTCTAGGACGTGCATGGGCTGTAAGGGGGCGTCCAAGCCTTGTTGATCCAGCCCCCAAGGGCCCATGCAGCTAGGGGGTAGGAAACCCTAAAGGGGAAGGCACCTAGGAGGTGCCTTGGGGAGGGAGGACTCCTCCCTCCTGGCCGCCGCCCCCTTCCTTGGAGGAAGGGCTAGGGCTGCGCCCCATCTACCCCCTCCTCCTATATATAGAGAGGGAGAGGGAGGGCAGCTACACCCCAAGGCATAGGTGCAGCCCTCCCTCTCTCCCTAGATCTGTTTCTCCATCGAAAACGCATCTGCGGCAGCGCTTGGCGAAGCCCTGCTGAGATTGCTCCACCACCACCACCACCACGCCGTTGTGTTGTCGGAGAACTCATCTACCTCTCCGCCCTCGCTTGCTGGATCAAGGAGGCGGAGACGTCATCGAGCTGTACATGTGTTGAACGCGGAAGTGCCGTCCGTTCGGCGCTAGATCGGAACGGATCAAGATTGGATCGCGGGACGGATCGTGATTGGATCGCGAAGACGTTCGACTACACCAACCGCTTTTCTTAACGCTTCCCGCTTAGCGATCTACAAGGGTATGTAGATGCAATCTCTCCTCTCGTAGATGGTCATCTCCTAGATTGATCTTGGTGAAGCGTAGGAAATTTTTTGTTTCCCATGCAACGTTCCCCAACAATCGGCCAACGCCTAAGGCCAGCCTTATGCTACAGTTCGCTATAGTGATACTGTGTGCTACAGTTCAGAAAAGATTTGTGGGCCACGCCCCAAGCAACCGCTCAGGCTGCCTGGGGCCTGAAGTCACCACTTCTTGCAGATGCGCGCATGTGGGCCCCGGATGGATCCTCTCATAATTGAAACACTTCTCATAATTATCCTATTTTTTCCACCACCACCACTTTACATTCGGTCGCTATCCAGTTAGAAGCATTGTTCCGCCATTTTGCATAGGGGGTGGGAGGCATCGCCTTCGTCATCAACATCCAACATCAGAATCGGATTGGGGACAAAGTCGTCGAAACATATCAATAAGACATCTAGTTTTGAAGATCTCGGTGAGGCAGATTTAATGATGAAAACGGATATTTAAGCAGATTTTTTATTTAAGAGATAAAACGTTTTAATTCCGAAAAACCAAAAAATATTCCACTGATATCATTTGTTTGATGTGGCAAGAAGGAATGGTGATAGGGCGTTTGAACCATATTGTTTCGTGCCACACGTGTGGCACTTATCATTTGGGATAAGATTTACCATGTTTCTTTCGGGACAAGTAGCACCTGGACTATTCTCATGGAAAGAACCTATCATATCAGGGTTGCGAGAAACAGCCCAGGCATATCCAATCAAGTAGCACCTGAACAATTTGACTCCCATCAAGATTGCGAGAAACAGCCCAGGCATATCCAATCTCCTCTTTGCAGATGACAGCTTGGTTTTTTTCAAGGCCACATCAGATCAAGCGGAAACTATAAAAAGGGTTTTAGCCACCTTCCAGAAATGTACTGGACAACTCCTCAGCGAGAGTAAATGCTCCCTCCTCTTCAGTGAAGCATGCCCAGTCGATGTGAGAGAGGATATTAAAAAAATCCTTGGAGTACAATCAGACACTTTTGAGAGTAAGTACCTTGGATTACCAACCCCGGAAGGGAGGATGAAGGAGGAGCAGTTCCAACCAATCATGGATAGATTCGGGAAAAGATGCAGTGATTGGTCAGAAAAATTCATGTCTTATGCGGCAAAGGAGGTCCATGTGAAATCGGTGGTTCAGAGCCTCCCTACATTCACCATGAGTGTTTTCATGTTGTCAAAAGGTTTCTGCGAAAAGTATGAAAGAATGATTAGGGATTTCTGGTGGGGAGATGAGGAGGGACACAGAAAGGTTCACTGGATGTCCTGGGACCGCATGACAAAACCTAAGAGAGCAGGCGGCATTGGCTTCAGAGATATGCATCTTTTCAATCAAGCCCTCCTCGCGAAACAAGGATGGAGACTGATCCAAAACCTGGATAGCCTTTGTGCAAGGGTGCTAAAATCCAAGTACTACCCAAATGGAAATCTGCTGGACACTGTCTTTGCGTCGGACCCGTCTCCGGTTTGGAAGGCGATTGAGTTTGGACTGCAGCTCCTCAAAAAAGGACTCATCTGGAGAGTAGGGGATGGAAAGAAAATACAAATCCAACGTGACCAGTGGCTTCCAAGAAGAGAGGGCCTTTTGGCAGCTGCGTTCATTAGAAGGTCTCGGCTCCGATGGGTTAATCAACTCATGCATCCAGATAGGAAAGAGTGGAATGAAGGCCTCATTAGGCAGATCTTCTAACCTTTTGATGCCGATGAGATATGCAAAATCCCTATCCCGGCATCTAATACGGAGGACCAAGTAGCGTGGCATTACGAGAACAATGGAGTTTTCTCGGTCAAAAGTGCATACAAGCTCGCTGAAAATCTGGCTCTCCCAAGGTACACCCCGTCAAGCTCATCTAGGGAACCGACTGACCGCAGCATCTGGGATCTCATTTGGAAAGCGAAAGTGCCCGGAAAAGTTCGAATATTTGCTTGGAGAGTGGCTACAAAAACTCTAGCTACAAAAGAGAATAAGCACAAGAGAACTCTTGAAGGGGATGCCACTTGTAGTATTTGTGGCAATGGTAGAGAGGATGAATTCCATGCCACCGTTATGTGCACCAAAAGCAGAGGGCTGAGATCAGCAATGAGAGAGGCTTGGAACCTGCCAATAGAAAAAAAGTTCTGGTACACAGGCGACAACCGGCTGCAGGTCCTGCTAGACTCTGAAACTAAGGATACACGGGCAAAAATTCTATTACTCCTATGGCGCTGTTGGCACCTGAGAGAAGATTGTGTGCGGAACGAGGGCAGACAGACTATCAAATCATCGGTACAATTCCTTGTGAATTATGAGGAGGAAATCAGATTGGTGGGAGCCACAATGAAGATATCTGACGGAAGAGCGAACTCTGACGAGCTCGGCTCAGAGATGAAAAATGCAGAGATATCGAGCATGCAGTGGTGTCCACCTTGTCCTGGCACAGTTAAATTAAATACAGACGCAGCCTATGAAACAGAGTCAGGGGTGAGCGCGGCTGGGTTCGTCGCTAGAGACCACCGCGGCGTCGTGCTACTATCTGCCTGCAAAGGACTGCCGGTGACCCATAGCGTCGAGGAGGCTGAGGCCCGAGCTGCTCTGGTGGGTCTGCATTCTGCAATCGCTGGCAGCGATCCATACCGGCCAGGTGATTCTGGAGATGGACAACCAATTTATTGTTAAAGAAGTGGATAAGAAGAGCTCCACACGATCCCACTGCTATGGCATAATTATGGACATCAAACTAGCAATGGATTCTTTTGCTGCATGCAAAACAGTTCATGTAAAGCGGTGCAGCAACGGCCTGGCTCACGGGCTAGCCGCTTTACACAGGAGCAACGGCGATCAGATGATGCTTGCAGACGTACCGACTAGTATTCGACCTTTGATGTTGGCTGATTGTACTAGTCTTTCTGAGTAGGCCTCCGGCTACTTCAGATCTCAAAAAAAAAAAAAAAAAAAGAAGAAGAAGAAGAACCTATCATATCACCTAGATGATCAGATGCTATCGTTTGGTTCTATCTTCCGATTTTTAAGATATGTCATCTGCCTATTCTTTGAACTATCTTATGTTCTCGAGGTACTTCACAAATTAGTCATTACATTTTTGGATGGTTGCTCTTGCACAATTTGCCTCTGATTTAGTTCGCCATCATCATGATTTTTCTACTAAACAGGAACATTTGGTACAAAATAAACTTAGGCCCTGTTTGGGTTAGCGTTTCCGCTCCTTTTCTGGCCGGTTTAAGATACAGACCTCCTCCCGTCGTTTTCATTCCAGGCAAAAATCAAGTGTTAGCTGGTAACTTACACCTGTAAAATAAGGGGGGCCTGGTCTTCTCCCAAAGAGGAAGAGTTGGTAAACAATGCCAGCACTGAGCCCCATCGCATTTATTCGATGAGAAGAACTATCATGGTCAAAATGTTTTTTTTTTCTTCAAATGTTCCAATTTTAGTGTTGGAATTTTTTTGGGTTTCCCTATGTGTTCAACGAAGAACTGGAACAGTTGAGACTTTCTACAATACGGTTATCACAATTTTGAGACCCAAAATGTTAAAACTTATTCAAATATCCACTCAAACATGTAAAAAGGCAATCTGGTTATGCATGGAATTTTGTTTGATAAAAAAGCATATGCATAATATGATTGGTTAGTGAAAGCTTTTTGTCTGACCACTTAAAATTTGTGGGCCCAAAACTCGGTTCACCAAAAAATATAGGGCAAAAAGCCAAGGAAAAAACGCACAACAAGAAAAAAATGATGAAGAGGAGACGGCACGGCAAGGCGCAATCGGAAACTACAGGAATGATGGCATAGCAAAAGATAGCACTATTACTCGTTGCTTAAAATCAAATAATGTACCACTGTCGCATGTGCACCATCATCAAGAGAATAAGAAAGCTAACTAAAAGTGTCTGCAACCATCATGCAGACCTGTAGGCTACAGTCAATCTAACTCTTGCCATGTTGTTTCTTCTTCCTTTTATGTTTTGGTTTGACAGCATCTATTAGACTCTCCGGTGATCTGCTTTCCTTGAACTCACCTGACTCTCCAGCACTTTCAGAATTTGACACACTTTTCACCTCTGGATTAGATTCAGTCAACATTGGCTCGGCATCCTCATGCTTTTCATCATTTGCTACCCTGGTGAATCTGCATATTGCAAGGAAAGTTTCCAAAATTCAGAAGGATGTGTATGCATGTTATGTCAAAGAATCGTTCTTGTCCAGTTAAGAGAGCTAAAATTCCAGAATTAGTTAACTCAGCCGAAGCATGCTTAGCATATTTATTATAGGTAGTAAGCACTTTTTGTATATCATATTTCATGGCTAGCGAGGATTAGAATTGAAAACTGAAGCTTGAACCCAATGTTCGGAAATTCATTATAGGTAGTAAGCACTCAGATCATGCAATAAGATTAAAATGAAAATAACAGGCAAACACAATTCACGGTACCAGGCAACCGAGAGATTCTGAGGGAGCTTAATGAAACTCCTTTGGAGTATGGATCCCTACATTGCAAAAATCAGGGTAGTTGGCAAAACTTATATCAAGCGACTATTTAATGCTTGCATTTAGACAAGTGCAGCACTCCAGTAGCTACCAATTTGATGGGACACCAATGAACATGGATGTTTGTTTGTGTTTAACAGTTCGGTCTGCAGTCAAGGGTGAAATCATTTTTGTATTTTGATGATCGTCATCACCTTCACTTATCTGCTGACCATCATTGAGTGCCTTCGAGGTTTGGTTTTCCAATGCACTATGTGTGCTCTCCTTCATAGTGACATCAGGAATGTTAACTTCTTTAGCCACTGATGCTGGAGTACGCTTTACTTTCTGCAATGCCTTTTCAGTAGTGTACTTATCAACCTGGACAAAAAAGAATAACATGGGTTTTGATCCTTAGAATGACATGCATATCTGATCATCAAAACAGAACAAATTTCAGAAAATCACATGATTACTATGCACCAGGCTCATTCAAAGAGCCGTTGAACACACATGCTGAATTGCTGATGGATTGATCCAGGGGTTTGATTTGCTACTTTGAGATGAACCAGCAAGAGGCCAAAATAGGGGTAAATTTGGTAGCAGATGGGTGTGTTAACTAGGGCCGTCGCAGCAACGGCATGGCCACTCTAAGAAGCACAGATAAGGATATACAGACAAGGGGATACGGCCAGGTATATAAATATCAAGAAAAATATTTAGCATGTACTCCCTCCGTTCCTAAATATAAGACCTTTTAGAGATTCTAATATTGACTACATACGGAGCCAAATGAGTGAATGTACAGTTGTACACTCTATATACATCCGTATGTAGTTCATATTGGAATCTCTAAAAGGTCTTACATTTAGGAGCAGGGGAAGTAATAAAGATTATGTGATAATTTTTCGATGAGAGATTTTTTTAAGTTGAGAGTACTAAATATATGTTGTCGAAGTTTCATTAATGAGGAACTTTGAGCAGTGCATATGTATTACGGCCCAATTTTAGAAAACCCACTAAGTCAGCTTGTCCATCCTTTCCCATTCTCATTCTGCCTCCCTTTGCTCCAGCTGCGCAAGCGCTGCAGAACAGGAGATAACGAGTGCGCCGCCACATGTACCTTCTTGCTCATCGGTGGCTTCTGTCCCCATCTCCCTCTCCGCTTGAATCTTACACGCCGGCGGCCAGAGTCCCCATCTTTCTCCCTGCCCAGAGCTTCTTCCTTGTTGGCAGCCGCCTTCCTTCATTCCCACCTGGATCTTCTTCGTCACCAGCCGCCACCATTCCCATCTCCCTCCCTGCCCATATCACAGCCGTATCTGCACAGTGCCCCGTGTCCCAGCCTATCGCTATTATTTTATTTCTTTTATTAAATCAGAAAAGGCATAATTAAAAAAGGCACGCCTAGGCTCTAAGGCGGTAGCAAAACAAGCAAAACGCTTAGCGCTTAATGCGGAGAGAATTGCGCTTAAGCGTGCACTTTGGTCAGAAAGGTGGCAAAACATGCAATTAACGCCTGGCACTTTTTATAACTTTCAAAAAGGATACTTGGGGATACATGTATCCCACGTATCCCTGTATTCCATACGTACTGCACGGGGACACAACCGATGTTGCCATATCGGTGCTTTCTAATGGCCATGTGCCTGACCAGCACAATGTCAACTTTCCATTTCCCATCATCGTTTTGTTACCCTTTTTATGTTACATAGGGGTTTCAGTATGAAACTTAATGGGGGCTTAAATACTTTACATGTCAGAGTGGTTAACCACAAATCCACAATTATAGAGTTCATGAACCACGTTCCCAATTCACAACCCCTGCTATAGTTTCATATTTCATAGAACATTAAAGCAGATACCAAATTGTAATGCCATATAGTGATGCAGCTTGACTCACCTTGGTCTTTATTTTGCTTGTTATATCAGCAGCTTTAACCGAAGCAATCCTTAAACACTGCATGATAACACTTGACATGACACCCTCTCCACCAGCTTTCTGAATGGCACATACATCACCATTCGAGTTAATCGTAGCTGTCATCCTTCCTCCCATAACAGCTTCTTCCTTGTATGTTGGATCGATAACCTACATGCAAAAATTCAGCCAAAGATTGTTGTCAGAAGATAAGAGCATCATGATGATTGCTAATAACACGCCTTCATATTTTGAAATATACCATGATATTACCGTCACCAAAATATGCAAAGGTTACAGCTATGGGGAGATGATGAATTGTTAGGGGAAGTGGATCCATGACCTGTAAAATACAATAAAGGTAAAAACATAAGATAAATTTCATGGCAGTGTAAACGACAGGACCAGCATGTGATAGTTAATAACAGGGTTGTGTTTGTGATAAATATTACAGGAAGCTCTGTAAGTCATATAAATTTGCTACTTATCATTATAGCGACACAACAAACTGGAGAATATACAATACAACACCTTATATAGGTACCTCAGGGTCATGTACTGTGACTTGCTGACCATCATCCCCACCAACCGTGCATTCAGGCCTCCGGAATGTAGACAAAGCTGCCAATGCAGCAATGTTAGCTGCATCAATGAGATTCCTGAGAGATACGTCCATATCATTCCACATGGTTAGCGCTCTACCCAGAAGCATTCACTCATTAATTACATGAGTAGGCAATATACAACCCATACCCCCCATTGTCCAGAATGTGAAGGTCGACGCGCAGCGACCAGACATGCTTCCCCGCAACAACACACAGGGATTCCATATCCACGGCTCTGCTCTCCCTGCAACAACGCACCGACCAGAAGCGAATCCTGATTAAACTCCACACTTAAACTCTCTGACAGAAAGAAATGCTACCAAACAGCCATCAGGAGACCACCTTAGGCCACGATCGATGACACGGCCCAGCTCAATCGCCGCTTCCCCGGGTCGCCCCGGCTCAAAGGCAGGGTCAGCCATGGGCGAGAACTCGGTGAATATGGCCAGCGTGCCCTCGTTCGGCCTGTCCTTGTACGGCTGGACCAGTTGGGCGGTCACATAGCCCATCACGCACGTCTCGCCTAGCAACACCTCCGCCGAGCCATCCTCCCTGCAGATTCCAACAGGGACCTCAGCCAAACATTGATGCGCGAGCAGAGAAGTGACCTGAACCCTGAGCTCGAACGGAAGAAGAAGGGGTGGGGAGGGGATTGAGTCGAGGTACCTGCCGAAGGAGATTGTGAGCTTGCGGAAGTCGAAGGGGCGGCGGCCGTCGACGCGGAGGTCCGACTGGAGGGCCTGCTCGATGAACTCCCGCTCGTTCACCGTCGGGCGCCACCGCTGGTCCATCATCTCGTCGCTCGCCGGCGGCGGGGGCTAGGGTTTTAGACGCGGCCGAGGCGGGGTGTGGTGAGAGCTTTGTGTTTTTTCCTCTCTTCTTTTTTTTGAGGGAAAATTTATCACATTCGTTGTGTTTTTGAGCGGCTTGGGCCGGTGCGGGCTAGCTGGTACGAGGACGTCCTGAGCTCCTCCTATTTTGTCCCTACGTAGGCTGGGTTCAGTAACGGCCCAAATACTACACAATTCTTATAATATTATTTTCAAAAAAATCTTCAAAATATTTCGAGAATATATTCTTCAAAATATTGTTGAATCAAGTTTAAATACTGAAAAATGTTTGTGCTTAAAATATATAAATAAAAATAAAAATATTCATCATGTATTTGAAAAATGTTCATCATGACTTTCAAATTATTCATTGTGTATTTTAAAAAATCTTCGTGAGCGTAAAATATTATATATGAAAAGAAAAAAGAAAGAAAGAACCTGGAAGAAACGAAAGAAAAAGAAAAAGAACCGAAAAGAAAAGTGAAATAAAAAGGAAAACCTAGAAGAAAAACCAGATAAAACACACCATTAAAACCTGGAAAGGACAAAAAAGGAAAGAAAATCGGATTAACGGGCGGTAATGGGCCCTGACCCATTGTCCTAAATATCTGCATAATATTCTCGATTAAATCGTTAGTCCAACATAATCACGCGTCATCGACCCCAAGAACACACAAGGGATTTAGATGGCCTTTCAATTGTCATCTTGACTAACAATGATCATTGCTTCAATACACATTATTTGGAAATAGGAAGAACAACAATGTTTCGAAAGGATCATGACAATTAAACTCAGGAATTCATGAAAGAAAAACCCACACCAGGACACATTTCACTTATCCACATTGGCAAATGAATCAGTCAAGCTTTCACCCTCTACTGAAGCATTCGTTGCAAGGTTCTGCGCTTCTAAAAGCTTCATCTGCCGCTCAGCATGCTCCCTCTCACACTGGCTAATGCCCATGATGATGTCAAGCATAGTTCCAGTAGTGCCAAAGAACACCAGCGGAGCGAAGGACTTCCTCTTTATGCCCACAGGAATAGCAAGGAGAGCACCAGCAACAGAGAAGACCCAAGTTCCGAGGGCACTGCATGCGCATGCGAAATTGTATCAGCATAACATGTTCCAAGCAAAATTGCTGCCTCAAGAGCTGCTGGTTATAGCATATCCTTTTCTAGACATATATATGCAAAGTTTACAAAACTACACATACCATTTATTGGTGCTGACTTTAGTACACGGTAAGTTCACCATCTCACATATTCCAAGCAAAGTCTACAAATCTACAGCGCATGCACTGGACTTTTAACTGCACACTGTTTACACAATTCATTATTCTAACATGGACGTGCACATCCCATAGCATAAGACCATATGCCGGTGCACATCTCAGACAGAATGTACCAGAAAATCTCAATGATTAAGAAATATGGCAGTAGAGTAACTGGGGGCATGGTGTGCTTAATACCCAAATCACATCTATGAGTATACTATGGGAAAAAGTTACATCATTGTCTCATACCATGTCCGTAAGTTCAGGTTTCGTGAATCTGATACCATTTCTGATTTTACAGTATTTTGTGACCTTATAGCATGGATCAAGAAATACTATCCTATAAACAGGGAACTAGACATAATGCAACTGCTAAATCCAAGCCACGCAGGAAAATGTGTGAAATGGGGCTTGTGCCATTCTGACGTCTCTACCTATCAAAGGAAATACATAAAAGAGAGTGGGTAATTCCTGGCATTCAAGCATTTCAACAAACACTTAGCGGTTATAGCCCATCCTTTTCTAGACATATATCTGCAGTCTACAAATCTAAACATACCATTTATTGGTGCTAACTTTAGTATACGGTAAGTTCATCATCTCACATATTCCAAACAAAGTCTACAAATCCACAGCCCGTGCTCAAGGGACTTCTAACAGCACACTGTTTACACAATTCATTATTCTAATATGGCCGTGCACATCTCACAGGATGTACCGAAAAAAAGCGGTGATGGTTGAGGAATATGACAGCAGAATAACTGGAGGCATAGTGTGCTTAATGCCCAAATCACATTCACATCTATGAGTTGCTATGGGGAAAAGGTTACATCGTACCATGTCCATAAGCTCAGGTTTTCGTGAATGCGACACCATTTCTGATTCTACAGTATTTTGTGACCTCATAGCATGGATCAAGAAATACCATATCAACACCCAACGACATAGATTTGTGCCATCCTGAAGTCCCCCCCCCCCCCCCCCCCCCACACACACACACACAAAAGAAAAAACAGAAAAGAGTGGGGATTTCCTGGCGTTCGAGCATTTCAACGAACACCTAGCAGGCGCCCGCGAATCCCAGACCTAGACAGGCACAAGATCGATCGTGACCGAAGCGGCAGCAAGACAGCAAGAATCACAAGGCTGGACGTAGGGAAGGGAGAGCCGGGTGACTAACTTGGCGACGGTGCAGTCCTCGAGGTGCTTCTCGCCGCTGCCGACTCGGTCCATTGCTTGCCTGAGGCGGGGCCTGCTGTCGTGACGCGGCGGTGGCTAGGCCTGCGTACGAACGGGCGGCGGACGGAGGACGCGGGCTGGGCGTCGGCGAGGACGGAGGTGGCCGGATCTCGGAGGCGGGCGGGGGGCGGCCGCGGCGGAGGAGGGAGGGAGAAGGGTCGGGGCTCGAGGACGGGAGGAAGGAGGAGGAGGCCGAACCGTTTTCTTTCTGGTCTCGGTATCATCCCTAGCCCCCGGGCCTAGCTCCCGATTCCCCGCCCCCGCCGGCCTCCTCTCCACCGCCACCGCTCCCCCCTCGCGCCACCCCGCCGCCTCTCCCCGTCGGTTCCTCCTGCTCCTCCCCCGACGGCCGCAGCGCTGCCGCTACCCTCGCGAGCGCCCACCCCGCCCCGGTTACCCTGGACCTAGCCCTCCCCGGCTCCCAAGGGTTTGATTGACAGGCGATGGAGAAGGGGAAGTCGGTGGTCGCGGAGCTCGCCGCGTCGTTCAGCGGCGTCCAGGTCACGCCGCGCCGGAAGCCCGCGAGCACACCGCCAGCGGCCAACTTCTGTGAGCTCCCTGTTCCTCTTCCTCGTGTGTCATGTGCTATATGTTGTCAAGTCATGGTTGCACACACGTATCACTCACTTACTGGTGTAGAAAGCGGCCGCTTAGGGTCTGCGTGGTCAGTTTGGCGATGAAAGTTCGGGCTATGATGTTTGTAGCGGTGAATACGAGAAGTTTGTGTTAATTGCTCAGCCTGGGATTGGAAAATAGACCGTGCACTTTCTGGGATGGTAAAACAGATGAGGGCGTTGTTCTCCAGGGAAGGTGCAGTGGATGTGTTGAAGATTCAGTTCGGTTGTTCCATTAATGGTGTCTAGGTGGCATGCTTAATAAGTTTCATCTTGCAGCAAGCAACAAGGACTGCAGGATTCCCCTGTTGCTAGGTAGTATTGTACATGCGCTCGCAAGTTCCAACTAGTTGCTTCAGGGGTTGAGTTAATTCATTGGTGTTGGCCTTCATCGAGTGGCATATAGATTGGAACAACTGAGTTCTGTTTCTTGTTACTTTAGATTTTACTGTGGATTTGATGACAGATTTTAAATTTCAACTAATTCAGATTCTCCCATGAAGAAGGCCAGGCCTCGGAAATTGGTCAGTCTGTGCATTGGCGTCCTCGGTCAGCATCTTGAAGATATTATCAATGATATTTCTGAATTTACTGACTTATTTCCACCACACATAAAGGTACCTATTTACATCTATGGTTTCATCAGTGGCGGAGCTTGATTGTGATGTCAGGGGGGCAAACAACAAATTATATATGTTTGGGGGACTAATGAGAATACTTTGTTCTAATTATGTCCCTCTAAAAAAAATCTTTAGAGATTTGTGTTGGGCTGGGGGGGGCACAGCCCCCTCAGCCCACTCAGCTGGTGTAAAATTTTTGGTTTCAAACAATTCATCTTCTTGTATGTACACACAAATATGCAAGGATGCACACGTCATTCTCAAAGTATGCAAGACAGAGCATGGTATGGGCCTAGGTAGCACACGGTTAGCCTCTTGTATGTAAGTACGTTCGTATAGCCTCACCGCCACCCTATAAATATGCTGCCCACCCCGAGCCTGGGCGCACAAGCAACCTATCCTAGCTTTCGATCTCTCAGAGCGTAGCGAGTTCACTCGGCCATCACCGACCTGTAAGAGAGTTGATCCCGTTCCATGACTGACTTGACTACCCTGCCGACAGTTGAATTCTGGGGGTTCATATGCATCGGGGTTTTCTTGTGGTATCTCATGGGCATCGGCACGATGTTCATGGTGAACAAGGCGATGGGATGGGGCGCCGTGTCGCATCAGCATGCCACAAACTTTGTGCTACAGGTGCAGCAGCACGACCGCGGCGAGGGCCAGCAGCGGGCGCAGGGCCACGCTCCGCAGCAGCGGGAGCTATGTTTGGGGGGCTAATGAGAATACTTTGTTCTAATTATGTCCCTCTAAAAAAAAATCTTCAGAGATTTGTGTTGGGCTGGGGGGGCCACAGCCCCCTCAGCTATACACATAGCTCCGCCATTGGTCATCATTTTGGCCTTAATGCCGAATACACTATGTACTCAAGATTTGTAATTACTTAAATAGCTAGTTCAGTTTCTACTTCCACTTGAACCCAGTAAATTTAGAATGTGAGCCATTGGGAAAATGTGTTGTTCATCTAGCTAGTTTAGACTTATAATCATACAAAAACTGAGAAAAGTAGGAGGAATAATGTATGTATTCTTAAAGGAGAGCATAAGAATGGGGGCTTGAACCCATGACGTCAACCACAAGAACCTTGTGCCTGCCAGTACTATTAGGTTACTCCCCCCTGTTATTCGTTTTAGACGGTGGTTTGAAATGCCGATTTCTTCTGCTACATAGTACAGTCTCTTTCTGCTTTATTTGTAAAACTTCAGACATGGAAATGTATTTAAGCAACACTGAAAATCTATATTTTGCTTTCTTTGTGTGATATGGAATCCTGAATCTTTATGAGGTAAATAGCACAGAAGACATACGCCTTGAAATTAGGAACTTTAGAAGTGAAAAAATTGAGGGTATATGTGAAAAGATTGGCCAACAGTTAGGGAAAAGATTGAGGGTATATGTTCTGTCTGATGTTCAGTTCAAGTGCCAAATTTGCTATTTGTGAAATATTGAGGGTACATTTACTGCATATTGTGTTATCTGCTCATACCTATACATGTAAGATGTAACAGTAATAATTCAGTTAATTGTATGATACAGTTGGCAATTGTGTCTATTGCAAGGAGGAGGAGATTACTGAATGATGATGTTCTGGTTTCTCTTGTTGATAGCTCCTGGAAGGTCCTAGATATATCTGGGTCTGAGGTTACCGATGTTGGTCTGGCTACTGTGGCACATACTTGTAGTAACTTATGGGCCGTTGATATTAGGTAAGCTTTGGTGTTGTGTGTCAGCTATTATTTTATGAAAGCTAAAAAGACAGTCCTGTTCATGGTTGCATTATATTTATGACATATCTTTCTGTGCAGTCGATGTGAAAAAATAACTGCTGCTGCCGTTTCAGAAATTATATGCCACTGCCCATCCCTGGAGATATTAAGATGCGGGTATGACCTCCAATGAAATGCATGTATAAGTTCAGGGTTACTTTATGATTTATAGTGATTTTTTTCTTCTCTGGTTCTTAGGCTTGAGGGTAATTTATAGCATCTGGTTGCCTGTATTGCCATGATTATGCCTCTAATTCTTTGTGGATAAGTCAAAGTTTGTGTTTGTACTGATCAATTTCTACCTGTAACATGGTTGAATTCAGCAGTCCCATGAAACTTGCAAATGCAATGCTTTTCAGTTTCGAGTGTTAGAGTTGTTGAAATCAAATGTACTGCAATTTGGAACTGAAAATTAGGTTGTTCTTCGTGTATCACTGACAAATAGCAAAAGGAAAAAAAAGTGATTCATTGGATTTGATCTCAGTGATCAATATGTACCACCTGACAGTATAATGCCATGCACAGAGTGTGTTCTCTGTCAACATCATTGGGGTTGCTGAAATGAAATGTATGCGATTTGGAACTGAAAATTAGTTTGGTCTTCATGTTTAACTAGTTCAAACCTTGGTAGGAAGTTGTTTTTTGCTCTCTACTTTGTCCCTGCTGGTGATTATTGTAGCTTTCAATTTGACTGCATAGTATTCCGCATAGCAGGATATGAAAAAGGCTTAAATCCCATTATTGCAGAGGCTGTCCAAGAAGCGAATTCACTGCCCCTGGGTGTGTCAATCTCCTGAAACCCAAACTGAATACCCTTGAAGAGGACTCATGGGAGGAGCTTGAAGCAGTAGATTTTGGCAGTGGCGCACAATCTTTAAGATGGCTAGTATGGGTAAGCAAGCAATTCCTCTCGTCTCCGAATGATGATTTGTGCATTTCGCAATCAATTAATGTGTCCCTTATGTTTAATCTCTTGCGTGCCTTATAGCCAAAGATAGATGAGAACTCGAAGGAAATTCTCGCCGTAGAGTGTCCTCGCGTTATCGTCAACCCGAAGCCATCACTCCTTGACCTCGGTGGATCCAAGACCCCAAGTGAAGCATTGGCAGGCGTGCCACTGGATCATTCTGTGGTAGAAGACATTGACCCGAAAACATGGGCAGTTTCTGCTGCCCCTCGAAGAGCTGCTGCTGCTCCACCTCATCCAAATGCCCCACCTGAAATACCGATCGCAGAGAGGTTCAGGCTAGCATATGTGGAGAGGGACGCAAGGCTGGCGCCGAAGAGGGCCAGGAGGGAGAGGCAGCACCGACGCCGCGCTGAAAGGGATTACTTGATGAATGATATCGATGCTAAATCCATCGCCCTTGCGAGTAAATACCTAAGCAAGGGCTAGTGATGATGGTCCTCGTGTTGTTTTGGAGTGTTGTATGTACCAGTGGTTGTCTAAATACAAGAGAAGAAATTCCTGCAACAAACAAATACGCACAAGGGAAGAAATGTTGGGTTGTAAGTTGTAACAAAGGAACACTTGCATCATATCGGGAGCACGGTGGCGGCATCGATGTATCCGACCAAATGAAAACTGAAGCAGTTTTGTATGAGCTTTGTGCTTGCGATGTTTAATTGTCTGTGTACATATGCTTGATGGAGCATTTTTGGGAGAGCAATCAGGGATGAAGATCCAAACATTACAGAAGATTATTTAGAGATCAAGACCACAGATTCCTTTTTTTTACATAAAGATTACACAGATATTTTCTACTCCCAAGGTTGCACTTCCTACATCTGAAAAAAGGTTGCAGTTCATAAAAGAAAGAAGCATCTACATAGATCTAACAAAGCCTAGACAGCATCCGAGCGGCACAGCAGTTGGCCTTCGGCACGCGGCATCCAGCTCCGACTGCGCCGCCGCGAAGGCACCCCGCAGCAGCAGCGGCACAAGAGTCGACCGGCCAGCCGAACTATCAGTGCGCGGCGAGGAGCTCGGACGGCGCGGCGGCGAACGCGCCGAGGAAGGCCTCGACGGCGCCCGGCGACATGGGCGGCGGGGGCAGGAACACGACGCCGCGGGCGGCGGCGAGCTTCTTCCGGAGCGGATACCGCATGCCGCCCCGCGCGCCCCCGAAGAAGAAGTGCGGCACGGCGCCCGCCGCCGGCGCGGGCGACGGGGGGGCGGGCGAGGAGGGGGAGGAGGGCGGGAGGGGGCGCGCGGAGGCGGCGGAGCGGAGGGAGCGGGCGACGATCTTGGAGTCGCGGAGCCTGGCGAGCGCGCCGGGGCGGAGGAAGCGGCTGTGGTGCTCGTGGTCGCAGCGCGCCGCGGAGGAGGACGCCGGGGAGGAGCGGAGGCGGCGGTCCGCTGCCGGGTGCGCCATGCGCGGGGGCGGGGTGGATCTGGAGGTGGGGGTCGGGAGGATTCGTGGAGGTGGTGCGGGATTTTGGGCGCGGGTTTTTGGTGTGGAGGGAGATTGAGCGAAGGGGGAGGGGGAGGGGGATATATCGGGGTTTGGTGGAGGGAAAACGGGGCGGGAAGGGGATGGGAGGGAAATTGGAAGAGGGGGCGAGGGAGGCCGCGCTGACAAGGGGGCGGAGCGGACGCACACTTGGCCAGTGCTGTCCATCATGCCGACTCACGCGCGCACGGGCACGCCATCGTGCCATGAGACCACGGCCAGGCGTTTAGGGTTTTTCTCTCCACGGATACGCGTGGAAGCGTATCATTCATTGATATGTAGAAAAAACGTTCTAGCAAAGAGAAAGAGGGTACCCAATCCCAGACCTGGCCAAACGGGCCGAGCCTGGCATGCCGGCCCACGGGCACGCCGGCACGGCACGTGACGGGCCAGGCCCGGCACGCTTTAAACGAGCCGTGCCAGGAACGCGGCACGCCTCGGGCCATGCCTGGGCCTGAAGACTGGGCACGCGGGCCGGCACGGCACGGCCCGTTTACATTTTTTATTTTTATATATATGGGCCAAAACAGCTCAATGGGCCAAAATCGGCCCAAAAAACAGCCTAACATGCTAAAAAACTAGCGGGCCAGCGGGCCTGGCGTGCCGGCCCGTATAGCTCCCGGGCCGTGTCTGGGCCGGAGGGGTCAGCACGTGGGCCGGCATGGCACGACCCGTTTACTAAACGTGCCTGGGCGGGCCGTGCCGTGCTGGGCCCGTTTACGGCCGGGCCGGGCCGAGCCGTTTGGCCAGGTCTGCCCAATCCTATGTAGAACCTTAATTCTCCGGCAAACCCTATGTAGAACCTTAATTCTCTCGCAACGTCCGATTCAGCCCTTTGGCGCCGACCCATATCCACGCATCCTCCTGGATTGTTTGGACGAGGCAGAACATGTTGGGTTGAAGGTCGTCAAAGACAGAGCCGATGCGGTGTTTTCAAAGCCACCAACAAGAGGCCGCCGCCACGACCTACCTACTTTCCCTCGCCGCCGCCGGAGGAGGCTGTCCGACAGCGGACGGCGGCGGCGGGGCGCTCCTGCCCAGGTCCTATCCACTCCCATGACTCTCTCCCGTCCTCCCCAGTGCACCAGGTCGCCTCCTCCTGTCGCTCGGCTCCGGCAATGTTCCACGACAGTGGCTCACTCTCCTGTGGAGTGTGGACTGCAGTGTTGGTCTTCGTTCTGCTCCGGCACCCTGTTGCGGCAGACCTTGCTCACGCGTGCTGTGGCGGCTGCATCTGGGGTGTCAACGCCCCCAGATCCAGATCCGCCCTGACCTCGTAGGGCTCCTCTAGGCTGCCCGTCCGGCCTTGGTGTGCGGGGTGGTAGCCCGCACCCATGTTATCCCTGGTGTGCCTGATCTCCTCAGCGACTAGGTGCTCAGCGCCGGGTCTGGCGTCTCTGCCGCCGAGATGGTTGCTGCTCAACAGTGATGTGGCGGCTCGCTGCTGGGAGCTAGGCTGTGCGCAACAGGTGGAGGTTGGTGGAGGCTGGCCGGGGTGGTGTGTTGGAAATATGCCCTAGAGGCAATAATAAATTGGTTATTATCATATTTCCTTGTTCATGATAATCGTTTATTTTCCATGCTATAATTGTATGATCGGAAACTCGGATACATGTGTGGATACATAGACAACACTATGTCCCTAGTGAGCCTCTACTAGACTAGCTCGTTGATCAAAGATGGTCAAGGTTTTCTGACCATAGACATGAGTTGTCATTTGATAACGGGATCACATCATTAGGAGAATGATGTGATGGACAAGACCCAACCGTAAGCATAGCATTTGATCGTGTTTGTTTATTGCTACTGCTTTATCCATGTCAAGTATATGTTCCTACGACCATGAGATCATGCAACTCCCTAACACAGGAGGAATGCCTTGTGTGTATCAAATGTCACAACGTAACCGGGTGACTATAAAGGTGCTCTACAGGTATCTCCGAGGGTGTCTATTGGGTTGGCGTGGATCGAGACTGGGATTTGTCACTCCGTATGACGAAGAGGTATCTCTGGGCCCACTCGGTAATACAACATCACAAGAAGCTTGCAAGCAATGTGACTAAGAAGTTAGTCACGGGATCTTGTATTACCGAACGAGTAAAGAGACTTGCCAGTAACGAGATTGAACTAGGTATGGAGATACCGACGATCGAATCTCGGGCAAGTAACATACTGTTGGACAAAGGGAACTGCATACGGGATTGATTGAATCCTTGGCATCGTGGTTCGACCGATAAAGATCTTCGTGGAATATGTGGGAACCAATATGGGCATCCAGGTCCCGCTATTGGTTATTGACCGGAGAGGTGTCTCGGTCATGTCCACATGATTCTCGAACCCGTAGGGTCCGCACGCTTAACGTTCGGTGATGATATAGTATTATTGGGTTATGTATGTTGGTGACCGAATGTTGTTTGGAGTCTCGGATGAGATCCCGGACGTCATAAGGAGCTCCGGAATGGTCCGGAGGTAAAGATTTATATATGGTAAGTCATATTTTGGCTACCGGAAAAGTTCTGGGTTTTTCCGGTATTGTACCGGGAAGCTTCTAGAAGGTTCCGGAAACTTCCGGAGGAGTCCAGAAGTCCACCAAGGGTTCCACCACGTCCCAAGGGTTTTCATGGGCTGAGAGGAGGTGCCCTGGCCTTATTGGGCTAGGCGCACAAGTCCCTCAAGGCCCATGTGGCTTGGGAGAGGTGGAAAGTCCACCTGTGTATGGAAAAGGAGGGAATTGGACTAGGAGTCCAACTCCTCCCCCTTGGATGCGCCCTAGGGCTTGGAGGGGCTGATCTCCACGTCCCTCCACCTATATATATAGAGGGGAGGGGGCGCCCCAAGAGCACACACCAAGCCCTTGGCGCCCCTCTCTCTCCCTAGATCGTTTTCTCCTCCGTTCGTGGTTTCGGTAGCGCTCAGCGTAGCCCTGCCGGGATTGCTCCACCACCATCTCCACCATGCTGTCATGCTGGTTGAGAACCCATCTACTACTCCGCCCTCTCTCGCTGAATCAAGGAGGCGGAGACGTCATCGAGCCGCACGTGTGCTGAACGCGGAGGTGCCGTCCGTTCGGCGCTAGATCGGGACGGATCGCGATTGGATCATGAAGACGTACGACTACATCAACCGCGTTATATATGCTTCCGCTTAGCAATCTACAAGGGTATGTAGATACACTCCCCCTCTCTTAGCTATGCATCTCCATGGATAGGTCTTGCGTGTGCGTAGGAAATTTTTTGTTTTCTATGCAACGTTCCCCAACAGTGTCATCATGAGCTAGGTCTATGCGTAGATGATATGCACGAGTAGAACACAAAGAGTTTGTGGGAGTTGATGTTCACATTGCTTACCTCCTTAGTATTATCTTGATTCGGCGGTATTGTGGGATGAAGCGGCCCGGACTAACCTTACCCGTCCACGTACGAGAGACCGGTTCCATCGACTGACATGCAACTTGTTGCATAAAGATGGCTGGTGGGTGTCTGTCTCTCCCACATTAGTTGAATCTGATTCGACAGAGGCGGTCCTTGTAGAAGGTTAAAAGGCAACTTGATTATCACCGTTGTGGCTTTGCGTAGGTAAGAACGGTTCTTACTAGTTGCCCATAGCAGCCACATAAAACTTGCAACAACAAAGTAGAGGACGTCTAACTTGTTTTTGCAGGGCATGTTGTGATGTGATATGGCCAAAGATATGATGTGATATATGTGATGTATGAGATGGTCATGTTTTGTATAGATTATCACGACTTGCATGTCGATGAGTACGGCAACCGGCAGGAGCCATAGGGTTGTCTTTAATTATTTTCGCCTTTTTTGCTTTACTTTATCGCTATGAGTTAGCAATAGTTGTAGAAGCAATAGTTGGCACGACAACCACGTGACGATGATGACCCACAAGTATAGGGGATCAATCGTAGTCCTTTCGATAAGTAAGAGTGTCGAACCCAACGAGGAGCAGAAGGAAATGACAAGCGGTTTTCAGCAAGGTAATTTCTACAAGAACTGAAATTATAGGTAACAGATAGTTTGATAGCAAGGTAATTGGTAACAAGCAAGTAACGGTAACGGTAATTAAAGTGCAGAAAGGTATCCCAATCCTTTTGTGGCAAAGGACAGGCCAGGATTCTTGAGGATACATGGGAATTTCATCTAGTCACTTTTATCATGTTGGTTTGATTTGTGTTCGCTACTTTGATAATTTGATATGTGGGTGGACCGGTGCTTGGGTGTTGTTCTTACTTGAAAAACCTCCCACTTATGATTAACCTCCTCGCAAGCATCCGCAACTATGAGAAAAGTATTAAGATAAAATCTAACCATAGCATTAAATGTTTGGATCCAAATCATCCCCTTACGAAGTAGCGCATAAACTAGGGTTTAAACTTCCGTCACTCTAGCAACACATCATCTAATAACTACTCCACAATGCATTCCCTTAGGCCCAAGGATGGTGAAGTTTCATGTAGTCGACGTTCACATGACACCACTAAGGGAATCACAACATACATATCATCAAAATATCGAACACATATCAAATTCACATGATTACTTGCGACATGACTTCTCCCGTGACCTCAAGAACAAAGGTAACTACTCACAAATAATAATCATGCTCAAGATCAGAGGGGTATTGAATAGCATAATGGATATGAACATATAATCTCCCACCAAATAAACCATATAGTAATCAACTACAAGATGTAATCAACACTACTAGTCACCCACGGGCACCAATCTGAGGTTCCGGTACAAAGATTGAACACAAGAGATGAACTAGGGTTTGAGAGGAGATGGTGCTGTTGAAGATGTTGATGAAGATTGGCCTCCCAAAGATGAGAGGGGTGTTGGTGATGAAGATGGCTTCGATTTCCCCCTCCGGGAGGGAAGTTCCCTCGGCGGAATCGCTCCGCCGGAGGGCAAAAGTGCTCCTGCCCAAGTTCCACCTCGAGACGGCGGCGCTCCGTCCCGAAAGTCCTCTCCCTATTTTTTCTAGGTCAAAAGATCCTATATACCAGAAGATGGGCACTGGAGGTGGGCCGAGGAGGGCACAACCCACCAAGGCGCGCCTGGGGGGCCTGGCGTGCCCTGGTGTCTTGTGCCCACCAGGGTGGCCCCCTCCGGTAGTTCTTTTCTCCAGTATTTTTCATTAATTCCAAAAATATTCTCCGTAAAGTTTCAGCTTCATTGGAGTTGTGCAGAATAGGTATCTCTGATGTGCCTTTTCAGGTCCAGAATTCCAGCTGCCGGTATTCCCCCTCTTTGTATAAACCTTGCATATTATGAGTGAAAAGGCATTAGAATCACTCCCTAAAGCATTATTATTCAACAAAACATAATAAATAACAGTAGGAAATCATGATGCAAAATGGATGTATCAACTCCCCCAAGCTTAGACCTCGCTTGTCCTCAAGCGAAAAGCTGATATTGAAAAGCATGTCCACATAGTTTGAGAGAGAGGTGTCGATGAAAACAAAATACGGACATAGTAGCATCATGCTTATTATCATAACAGCAAAAAACTCTATCATAAAACTTATTCATATACTTTCATCATATAGCTTCTCATGCACAAGTAACAATTCATCACAACATAGAAGTATAAAGCATAAACCTTATTGAAAACCAACAAACTATGTTCTTAGTCAACTTTGCAACTACAATTCATCATATTTTCAGGAAGGGTCTCATGTCGGAGCCTTTTGGCAAGTCCACATACTCAACCATCATTTAGTCTTCTATGATTGCTAACACTCACAGCATACCCATGAGCAAAAAGTTTCAACCGGATACATAGAAAGATAGGGGCTTATAGTTTCGCCTCCCAATGTATTCACCTCAAGGGTGATGTCAACAATAATAACTCATGCCCACTCACATCCAACTGGATATATGTGCCTAGATCTTTCCTCACCACATGATGCTTGCAAAAGAAAAAGTAGAAAAAAGGAATAGGGGAGAATACTTGACTCTTGCATAAAAGTAAATACATGAAAGTAAAAGATAGTCCCTTTGCAGAGGGAAGCATAGGTTGTCATGCGCTTTTTGGTTTGTATGCCCAATCCCTTAATGTAAAAGAACGTCACGCTATATTGCCCCCTATGATAGCAACCTTTATTATGCAGTCCGTCGCTTTTATTACTTTGCCATCATAAGTTCGTATAGCGCTCAATTTTCTCTTACACTAATTGATCAAAACACTTTTAGAAGCAATTTTTATTACCTTATTGCACCGATGACAAGTTACTTGAAGGATCTTACTCGATCCGTAGGTAGGTATGGTGGACTCTCAAAGAATGAATTTGGGTTTGGTTTTTTGAATGCACAAGTAGTATCTCTACTTAGTGCGGAATTTTTGGCTAGCAAAGATATTGAGCAAGCACCACATGTTGAAGGATCTATGACAATATAACTTCTATGTGGATATGAACAAACATAAATCATTACATTGTCTTCCTTGTCCAGCATCAATCATTTTGACATATAATATTTAATGGGGGCTCACAATCATAAAAGATGTCCAAGATAGTGTATTTGCATGTGAATCTTCGCTTCACTTATTAATTCTTTCATGAATTGCATCATTGACCAATGCTATGTTTGTCGATCTCCAATAAATTTTACTACTTATACTTTTCCTTATGTGATGTCATTACTCACCATAAGATTAGCATATGATTATTTTCATTTATTTCTTTTTCCTTTATTTTGATTGCAACAAGAAAGTAGCGAAGCAAAACTCGAACTAAACTTTATTATATAACTCTCACCTAATTACATAGATAGATAGACCACGAAACGAACACACGAAAATAGATCATGCTAAACTTTTATTCAACTAAATCAAAAGGAAGCTAAAGATCGAACTAGGATAGGTAAAGGTGAATAAAAGTGATGGTGATACGATACTGGGGCACCTCCCCCAAGCTTGGCTCAAGCCAAGGGGAGTGCCCATACCTATGTGCTCAAGTCTCCTTTGGTGGTGGTGATGAAGAAGGTGGTGATGATGATGCAGCCTTCTTCTTCAACTTATATTTGAGCATAATTTTTTCCTCCCTTAGATCATCATTCTCCAACTCGAGCTTTAATATCTTTTTGCATAATGCCGCCTTGCTCTCCTGCAGAAAACGGGATGGGATAAATTGGACCTCAGGTTTGTATCCTCTAGGGAGGCTTGACTTCTTGAATTCCACATGCATGTCTCCGGGTTGAGGTAGTGGGTCATCCTCTTCCTCAGAGCTATCATCCTTTGTTTCCTTCATGGCAGCATCTTCCTCCTCATCTGAGGTCCATCCATAATGCTCCACTTCTCCATAGATCTTCGGGTTTGCAACATAGTCAGCAACATAGCTCTCCCCCTCTCAATCTTGAGACGACATATTTTCAGATATGTCAGGAAAACAGCACAAAACAAGAACAGACGATTTTTCTATGATGCGTTTGTCAAAACAGTCGGGGGAATATATAGGGAATTTTTATTCTTGGGAAACAAGCATATGGAAGGAAAACGGAGTAGGGAAGGTGTCCGAGGTGGGCACAACCCACCAGGGCGCGCCTGGTGATACGTCTCTGTCGTATCTATAATTTTTGATTGTTTCATGCCAATATTATACAATGTTCACATATTTTTGGCAACATTTTATATGATTTATTGGACTAACATATTGATCCAGTGCCCAGTGCCAGTTCCTGTTTGTTGCATGTTTTTTGTTTCGTAGAATATCCATATCAAACGAAGTCCAAACGCGATGAAAATTTACGGAGATTTTTTTGGAATATTTGTGAATTTTGAGAAGTGGAATCAACGTAAACGGAGGCCCACAGCCCCCACGATACATCAGGGCGCGCCCCAGGGGCCCAAACGCGTGGTGGTGTCTTGTGCCCACCTCGTAAGTCGGTTGGAGCTCTCCTTCGGGCGCAAGGAAGCTAATTTTTGGATAAAAATCCCCTCAAAATTTGAGGCCAATCGGAGTTACGGAACTCCGGGAATATAAGAAACGGTTTTCGGCCAGAAAACAGGAACGCAGAATAGAAGGGAACAGAGAGGGAGATCCAATCTAGGAGGGGCTCCTGCCCCTCTGCCACCATGGAGGCCATGGACCAGAGGGGGAACTCTCCTTCCATCTAGGGGGAGGCCAAGGAAGAAGAAGAAGGAGGGGGGCTTTCTCCCCCTCTCTCCCGGTGGCTCCGGAACGCCACCGGGGCAATTATCGTGACGGCGATCTACACCAACAACTTCGCCGCCGTCAACTCCAACTCTCTCCCCCTCTATGCAGCGGTGTAACACCTCTCTTCCCCGCTGTAATCTCTACTTAAACATGGTGCTCAACTCCATATATTATTTCCCAATGATATTTGGCTATCCTATGATGTTTGAGTATATCTCTTTTGTCCTATGGGTTAATTGTGGTATGATGTTATGGATGTGAGTTGTATGTTGATATGGTGCTGTCCTATGGTGCCCTCCGTGTCGCGCAAACATGAGGGATCCCCGCTGTAGGGTGTTGCAATATGTTCAATATTTGCCTATGGTGGGTTGCTTGAGTGACAGAAGCATAAACCCGAGTAGGTGGGTTGTTGCGTATGGGAGTAAAGAGGACTTGATACTTAATGCTATGGTTGGGTTTTACCTTAATGAACTTTGGTAGTTGAGGATGCTTGCTAGAGTTCCAATCATAAGTGCATATGATCCAAGTACGGAAAGTGTGTTAGTGTATGCCTCTCCCTCATTGCATATAAAAAGTATCTATCATATTACATTCAATTGCCTAGGGACAATCTTTCTCTTGCGTTACACAAAAAGCTTTCTACTAAGTTTTTTACTCTTTTTGTTCTTTTATTAAAACAACACCTAACTTTTATTTCCACGTTCTTTATTATCTTGCAAAGTACTTCTAGTTTTATTCCCGCAAAGTAGTTTCATGCCTGTTCTAGGTAAAGCAAGCATTAGCGTGCGTAGAGTTGTATCGGTGGTCGATAGAACTTGAGGGAATATTTGTTCTACCTTTAGCTCCTCGTTGGGTTCGACACTCTTACTTATCGAAAAAGGCTACAAACGACCCCCTACACTTGTGGGTTATCAAGACCTTTTTCTGGCGCCGTTGCCGGGGAGCAATAGCGTGGGTTGAATATTCTCGTGTGTGCTTGTTTGCTTTATCACTAAGTAATTTTTATTTTCTGTTATTAGTTGTTTTATATCTTTATTTATGGATATGGAACACGAAACGCCAAAAAAATTAGTTGTACTTGCTACTCATGGAGATGGGGAACCTCCTAAAACCCTCGATGCTAGTTATGTGCAAAGTATTAAATACTACTTTGATAATCCTGAGAAGACCCCATTCAACTTGATAGTGGGAGTAATGTTGGATCAACGTGAATACTTTAGAGATTATCGCTTGACTCAAAAAGGGAAATTTTTATGGGATCAAATTCATATGTTGCATTGGTATGCTCGGGAGCTATGCTTGAAATATGATATTACTTGTTGCTCTAGGATGAACGCTCCACACCTCCCCTTTTCATGCAAATTTAATGATAATGAAACCTTAGCTTCTTATGCTAATGGTATATATGATTAATATTATGTGGAACGAATAGAAGAATTTGTTGCTTTTAAGGGTGCTTATGAAATTGCTTCTTTGATGGAAAAGTATGATGATGATTCTTACAAATCTAAAAATTTGGCCATACTTAAATATTGCTATGAGAATTATGAATACAATGCTGATATTATTGAATTTATTGAAAGAATGACCGCTGCCTTGGAAGAGACTAATATTTTGCAGGAATCTATGGAAGAAGAAATTGCTGAAACTGTGAGCTCATTAGATGAAGAAGATCAGGAGGAGAGCGAAGAACAAAAGGAGGAAGAGCGGATTAGCGACCCGTGCCCACCTTCTAATGAGAGTAACTCTTAAACTCATACATTGTTTAACTTCCCTTCGCACATACCGAAGGATGAATGCTATGATGAATGCTATCATGATTGCTATGATCCCTTGGATTCATTTGAAATACCCCTTTTTGATGAACTTGATGCTTGCTATGCCTGTGGCCAAGATGCCAATATGAATTATGCTTGTGGAGATGAACTTGCTATGGTTCCTTATGTTAAGAATGAAATTGTTGCTATTGCACCCACACATAATAGTCCTATTATCTTTTTGAATTCTCCCAACTACACTATATCGGAGAAGTTTGCTCTTAGTAAGGATTATATTGATGGGTTACGTTTTGCTACTACACATGATGATTTTAATGAATATAATATGCATGTGCTTGCTGCTCCTACTTGCAATTATTATGAGAGAGGAACTACATCTTCACTTATCTATGTTTCCAATACTATAAAATTGCAAGAAACTGTTTATACTATGCATTGGCCTTTACTTGATGTGCATGAATTGTTCTTGTATGTCATGCCGATGCATAGGAAGAGGGTTAGACTTCATTGTCACATGATATATATATCACTTTGTGATCACTAATAAATTACAAATCATTGTTAATTAAAATTGGGTTTGATATACCTTGGGATCCGGGTGGATCCATTACTTGAGCACTTTATGCCTAGCTTAATTGCTTTAAAGAAAGCGCTGCCAGGGAGACAACCCGGAAGTTTTAGAGTCATTTTATTCTGTTGTGTGCTTTTATAAAGTTTAAAAACAAAAAAAATATAGAGGGGAACCTAAAACTTCACAAACGAAAGGTGAAAGTGAGAGAGATGATGAGCACCATTGAAGTGGGGGACGTCCTAGAACTTTTGTTCATGCCCATGGAAACTTCGTGAATCTTGAATCACGGAAACTTTTCTGACAAACATAATTATCCACTTGTACAAATCCATTGTATTATAAAAATAATGTGCCAAGATTTGCCTTTGGGATGATTAGATTGCTTGTTGGTATGTGCGGTGTAAAAACAGAAACTTTGGCTGTAGTGCGTGAATTTTCATTTTTTACTAGGACGTCAAAAGTTTCTGAAATTTTTACACAGTATTTATATACAATTTTTTTATTTCGTCCTAACTTTTCAGAATTTTTGGAGTTACAGAATTATGGTGAAAGTTCAGATTACTACAGACTGTCCTGTTTAAGACAGATTCTGTTTTTGATGCATTGTTTTGCTTGTTTTGATGAAACTATCGATTTTATCGGTGGTATAAGCCATGGAGAAGTTATAATACATCAGGGATAATGCAAATATAAAATATGAATGGGTTTGCAACAGTACTTGAAGTAGTAATTTGCTTTATTATACTGACGGATCTCACCAGTTTTCTGTTAAGTTTTGTGTGGATGAAGTGTTCAAAGATTGAGGAGGTCTCGATATGAGGAGAAGGAGGAGAGGAAAGAGTTCAAGCTTTGGTAGGCCCAAGGCACCCCAAGTAAATATCCAAGGAGACTCAAGCGTCTAATCTTGGGGATGCCCCGGAAGGCATCCCATCTTTCTTCAACAAGTATCGGTATGTTTTCGTTTTCGTTTCGTTCATGTGATATGTGTAAATCTTGGAGCGTCTTTTGCGTTTAGTTTTCACTTTTATTTTATGCACCATGCTGGTATGAGATAGTCCATGGTTGATTTATAGAATGTTCATTGCACTTCACTTATATCTTTTGAGTATGGCTTTATAGAATGCTTCATGTGCTTCACTTATATCATTTGAAGTTTGGATTGCCTGTTTGTCTTCACATAGAAAACCGTTATTTGTAGAATGCTCTTTTGCTTCACTTATATTTATTAGAGCATGGTATTTTGTAGAAAGAATTAAACTCTCTTGCTTCACTTATATCTATTTAGAGAGTCAACAGGAATTGGTCATTCACATGGTTAGTCATAAAATCCTACATAAAACTTAGGGATCACTGAATATGATATGTTTGATTCCTTGCAATAGTTTTGCGATATAGAGATGATAATATGTGGGAGGTACTAGTGGATGATCGTGTTTAGTAAGATATTGGTGTTAAGGTTTGTGATTCCCGAAGCATGCACGTATAGTCTCCCGTTATGCTAGGAAGTTGGAGCACAATTTATCCTTGATTGTCTATCTTTGTGTGAAGGTCGGGGGCGCGCGATGGTTAACTCCTACCAACCTCCCCCCTAGGAGCATGCGTAGTAATACTTTGCTTCGAGAGAGCTAATAAAACTTTTGCAATAAGTATGTGAGTTCTTTATGACTAATGTGAGTCCATGGATTATACGCACTCTTACCTTTCCGCAATTTGATAGGCTCTACGGTACCGTGCATTGCCCTTTCTCACCTCAAGAGTCGGTGCAAACTTCGCCGGTGCATCCAAACCCCGTGATATGATACGCTCTATCACACATAAGCCTTATTATATCTTCCTCAAAACAGCCACCATACCTACCTATTATGGCATTTTCATAGCCATTCCGAGATATATTGCCATGCAACTTCCACCACTTCCGTTTTGATGACTTGAGAATTCATTGTCATATTGCATTACATGATCATAAGATAGCTAGCATGATGTTTCCATGGCTTGTCCATTTTTTGATATCTTTGCTACGCTAGATCATTGCATTCATATAAAGTCATACTTTGTTCTACTATCGTTGTAATATTGAGTTGTAAGTAAATATAAGTGTGATGATCATCATTATTCATTATTAGAGCATGCCCTAGTGATGAAAGGATGATGGAAACTATGATTCCCCCACAAGTCGGGATGAGGCTCCGGACAAAGAAAAAAAAACAAATAGAAAAAAAGAAAAAGGAAAAAAAAGAGAAAAAAAGAAAGAAAAAAAATGAAAGAAGAAGGAATAGGGGCATGCTAATTCCACACTTGTGCTTCAGAGTAGCACCATGTTTTTCATATAGAGAGTCTCCTATGTTGTCACTTTCATATACTAGTGGGATTTTTTCATTATAGAGTTAGATGCACACCCACTTAGTTTTCATATTGTGCTTTCATACACTTATAGCTCTTAGTGCATCCGTTGCATGGAAATTCCTACTCCTCGCATTGATATCTATTGATAGGCATCTCCATAGCCCGTTGATACGCTGAGTTGATGCGAGACTTTCTTCTCCACTTTTACCCCTTTGAAACCTACCACCATATTCTATTCCACCCATAGTGCTATATCAATGGCTTGCGCTCATGTATTGCATGAGAGTTGAAAATGCGGAAGCGCGTTAAAAAGTATGAACCAATTGCTTGGCTAACACCGGGGTAGTACATGATTTATACTTTGTGTTAAGAAGACAGAGCACGACAAGGCTATATGATTTTGTAGGAATAGCGTTCTTTAGACTTGATATTTTGAGAGATATGATTGTTTGTTGGGATGCCTGAGTATTAATGTCTTTATGTCAAAACTAGACTATTACTTTGAATCACTTGTGTCTTAATATTCATGCCATGATTAGATATATGATCAAGATTATGCTAGGTAGCATTCCACATCAAAAATATCTTTTTTATCATTTACCTACTCGAGGACGAGCAGGAATTAAGCTTGGGGATGCTGATACGTCTCCGTCGTATCTATACATTTTTATTGTTTCATGCCAATATTATACAACTTTCACATATTTTTGGCAACATTTTATATGATTTATTGGACTAACATATTGATCCAGTGCCCAGTGCCAGTTCCTGTTTGTTGCATGTTTTTGTTTCGCAGAATATACATATCAAACGAAGTCCAAACGCGATAAAAATTTACGGAGATCTTTTTTGGAATATTTGTGAATTTTGAGAAGTGAAATCCACACAAACGGAAGCCCACAGCCCCCACGATACATCAGGGCGCGCCTAGGGGCCCAAACGCGTGGTGGTGTCTTGTGACCACCTCGTAAGTCGGTTGGAGCTCTCCTTCAGAGGCAAGGAAGCTAATGTTTGGATAAAAATCCCCCCAAAATTTCAGCCCAATCGGAGTTACGGAACTCCGGGAATATAATAAACGGTTTTCGGCCAGAAAACAGGAACGCGAAACAGAAGAGAACAGAGAGGGAGATCCAATCTAGGAGGGGATCCTGCTCCTCCGCCGCCATGGAGGCCATGGACCAAAGGGGGAACTCTCCGCCCATCTAGGGGGGAGGCCAAGGAAGAAGAAGAAGGAGGGGGGGCTGTCTCCCCCTCTCTCGCGGTGGCGCCGGAACGCCGCCGGGGCAATCATCGTGACGGCGATCTACACCAACAACTTCGCCGCTGTCAACACCAACTCTCTCCCACTCTATGCAGCGGTGTAACACCTCTCTTCCCCGCTATAATCTCTACTTAAACATGGTGCTCAACTCCATATATTATTTCCCAATGATATTTGGCTATCCTATGATGTTTGAGTAGATCTCTTTTGTCCTATGGGTTAATTGTGGTATGATGTTATGGATGTGAGTTGTATGTTGATATGGTGCTGTCCTGTGGTGCCCTCCGTGTCACACAAACGTGAGAGATCCCCGCTGTAGGGTGTTGCAATATGTTCATGATTTGCCTATGGTGGGTTGCTTGAGTGACATAAGCATAAACCCGAGTAGGTGGGTTGTTGCGTATGGGATAAGGAGGACTTGATACTTAATGCTATGGTTGGGTTTTACCTTAATGAACTTTGGTAGTTGCGGATGCTTGCTAGAGTTCCAATCATAAGTGCATATGATCCAAGTACGGAAAGTGTGTTAGCGTATGCCTCTCCCTCATTGCATATAACAAGTATCTATCATATTATATTCAATTGCCTAGGGACAATCTTTCTCTTGCGTTACACAAAAAGCTTTATACTAAGTTATTTATTCTTTTTGTTCTTTTATTAAAACAGCACCTAACTTTTATTTCCACGTTCTTTATTATCTTGCAAAGTACTTCTAGTTTTATTCCTGCAAAGCAGTTTCATACTTGTTCTAGGTAAAGCAAGCATTAGCGTGCGTAGAGTTGTATCGGTGGTCGATAGAACTTGAGGGAATATTTGTTCTACCTTTAGCTCCTCGTTGGGTTCGACACTCTTACTTATCGAAAAAGGCTACAAACGATCCCCTACACTTGTGGGTTATCACCTGGCAGGGCTGGCGCACCCTGGTGTATCGTGCTCACCTCGATCGCCTTCCGGTTTATTTCTTAATTTCCAAAATTTTCTAATATTCTAAAACTGACAAAAAATATTTTTACGGATTTTTCGGAGTCTGTTTACTTACCGTATCACGTACTTCCTATTTTTCAGAATTCTGGAGTGTTCCGGAAGGTTTCTTTTATGTGTTCCTCTGGTGTCATGGTTTGGATAATATTTCTTTCAACGTTAATATGCATACCTGAGATATGGTGCTTAATTCTTTGTCCATTGACCACCTTCGGGTTAGTACCTTTGGCATTATTAATCTTGATAGCTCCAGAATGATAAACCTCTTCGATAATATATGGTCCTTCCCATTTGGAGAGAAGCTTGCCTGCAAAAAATCTTAAACGAGAGTTGAACAAAAGAACATAGTCTCCTATTTTGAATTCCGCTTTTGGATTCTTTTATCATGCCATCTTTTTACTTTTTCTTTGAATAGCCTAGAATTTTCATACGCTTGGGTTCTCCATTCATCTAGTGAGCTAATATCAAATAACCTTTTCTCACCGGCAAGTTTGAAATCATAATTGAGTTATTTAATTTCCCAAAATGCTTTGTGTTCTAATTCTAGAGGCAAATGACAAGCTTTCCCATACACCATTTTATATGGAGACATACCCATAGGATTTTTATAAGCTGTTCTATAGGCCCAAAGTGCATCATCTAATTTCTTAGACCAATTCTTACGAGACCTATTGACAGTTTTTTGTAATATTAATTTTATTTCTCTATTGCTAAGTTTAACTTGACCACTAGATTGAGGATGATAGGGGGATGCAATTCTATGGTTGACGTCATATTTAGCAAGCATCTTACGGAAAGCACTATGAATAAAATGTGAACCACCATCGGTCATTAAATATCTAGGGACTCCAAACCTCGGGAAGATAACCTCTTTAAGCATTTTAATGGAGGTGTGGTGATCAACACTACTAGTTGGAATAGCTTCTACCCACTTTGTGACATAATCAACCGCAACCAAAATATGAGTGTACCCGTTGGAGGAAGGAAAAGGCCCCATATAATTAAAACCCGAAACGTCAAATGGTTCGACAACAAGTGAATAATTCATAGGCATTTCCTGACGCTTACCGATATTACCAATTCTTTGACATTCATCACAAGACAAGACAAACTTACGGGCATCCTTGAAGAGAGTAGGCCAATAAAAACCAGATTGCAATACCTTGTGAGCAGTTCTATCTCCCGCATGATGTCCTCCATAAGCTTCGAAATGACATTTCCGTAGGATTTGTTCCTATTCATGCTCAGGTACACAACGTCTAATAATACTATCTACTCCTTCTTTATAAAGATGTGGGTCATCCCAAAAGTAATGTCTCAAATCATAGAAGAATTTTTTCTTTTGTTGGTATGTGAAGCTAGGTGGTATATATTTAGCGACAATGTAATTAGCGTAATCAGCATACCAAGGGGTGTTTTGAGAAACACTTATTGCAGCTAACTGTTCATCAGGGAAACTATCATCAATAGGTAGTGGGTCATCAAGAATATTTTCTAACCTAGACAAGTTGTCGGCCATGGGGTTCTCAGCTCCCTTCCTATCAACGATATGTAAGTCAAATTCTTGAAGCAAGAGAAACCACCTAATGAGTCTAGGTTTAGCATCTTTCTTTTCCATGAGATATTTTATAGCAGCATGATCGGTGTGAACAATAACTTTGGAGTCAACAATATAGGATCTAAATTTATCACAAGCAAACACAACTGCTAAAAATTCTTTTTCAGTAGTAGCATAATTTTGTTGGGAACTGTCTAGAGTTTTGCTAGCATAATGGATAACATTCAATTTCTTATCAACTCCTTGTCCTAGAACAACACCAACATCATAATCACTAGCATCACAGTTCAAACATAATTTCAAAAGGCAAGTTCCAATCAGGTGGTTGAATGATAGGTGCAGAGGTTAAGGCTTTCTTGAGTGTTTCAAAGGCTTCCACACAATCATCATAAAAAACAAAAGGAATATCCTTTTGCAAAAGATAAGTAAGAGGCCTAGAAATTTTAGAAAAGTCTTTAATGAACCTCCTATAGAAACCAGCATGACCAAGAAAAGTTCGAATACCTTTAATATCTTTAGGACATGTCATTTTCTCAATTGCATCAACTTTAGCTTTATCCACCTCAATACCTCGTTCAGATATTTTATGCCCCAGGACAATACCTTCATTAACCATAAAGTGGCACTTCTCCCAATTCAAGATAAGATTAGTTTGTTCACATCTCTCCAAAACTCGATCAAGGTTGCTTAAGAAATCATCAAAAGAAGTCCCGTAAACAGAAAAATCATCCATGAAAACCTCCACAATCTTTTCACAAAAATCAGAGAATATAGCAGTCATACATCTTTGAAAGGTAGCAGGTGCACTGCATAAACCAAAAGGCATACGTCTATAAGCATAGGTTCCAAAAGGGCAAGTACAGGTGGTTTTCTCTTGATCAGATTGTGACACAGGTATTTGAGAGAAACCAGAATATCCGTCTAGAAAACAAAAGTGTGTGTGTGCTTAGATAATCTTTCTAACATCTGATCAAGGAAAGGCAGAGGGTAATGATCTTTTCTAGTAGCTTTATTTAATTTCCTAAAATCAGTTACCATTCTATAGCCAGTACCAATTCTTTGTGGAATGAGTTCATTCTTATCATTAGGAACAACGGTAATACCTCCTTTCTTAGGGACACAATGAACGGGATGTACCCATCTACTATCATCAATGGGATAGATTATACCTACTTCCAGAAGCTTTAATATTTCAGTTCTTACCACTTCTTTCATCTTAGGATTTAATCGCCGTTGGTGATCAACAACGGGTTTAGCATCAGGTTCCATATTGATCTTGTGCTGACATAGAGTGGGACTAATGCCCTTAAGATCATCAAGAGTATATCCAATAGCAGCCCGGTGCTTCCTTAGAACTTTTAATAAACTTTCTTCTTCATGTTCTAAAAGGTTAGCACTAATAATAACAGGATATATCTTTTTCTCATCAAGATAAGCATACTTCAAAGTGTCAGGCAATTGCTTTAATTCAAACACAGGATCACCTTGATACGTCCATTTTGCATCATGATTTCCTACTGTTATATTTTGTTGAATAATAATGCTTCAGGGAGTGATTCTGATGCCTTTTCTCTCATAATATGCAAGGTTTACACAAAGAGGGAGAATACCGGCAGCTGGAATTCTGGACCTGAAAAAGCACATCAGAGATACCTATTCTGCACAACTCCAATGAAGCTAAAACTTTACGGAGAATATTTTTGAAATTAATAAAAAATACTGGAGCAAAGAACTGCTAGAGGGGGCCACCCTGGTGGGCACAAGACACCAGGGCGCGCCAGCCCCCCCCCCCAAGGCACGCCCTGGTGGGTTGTGCCCTCCTCGGCCCACCTCCGGTGCCCATCTTCTGGTATATAGGCTCTTTTGACCTAGAAAAAATAAGGAGAGGACTTTCGGGACGGAGCGCCGCCGTCTCGAGGCGGAACTTGGGCAGGAGCACTTTTGCCCTCCGGCGGAGCAATTCCGCCGGGGGAACTTCCCTTCCGGAGGGGGAAATCGAAGCCATCGTCATCACCAACACTCCTCTCATCTTTGGGAGGCCAATCTTCATCAACATCTTCAACAACACCATCTCCTCTCAAACCCTAGTTCATCTCTTGTGTTCAATCTTTGTACCGGAACCTCAGATTGGTACCTGTGGGTGACTAGTAGTGTTGATTACATCTTGTAGTTGATTACTATATGGTTTATTTGGTGGAAGATTATATGTTCATATCCATTATGCTATTCAATACCCCTCTGATCTTGAGCATGATTATTATTTGTGAGTAGTTATCTTTGTTCTTGAGGTCACGGGAGAAGTCATGTCGCAAGTAATCATGTGAATTTGATATGTGTTCGATATTTTGATGATATGTATGTTGTGATTCCCTTAGTGGTGTCATGTGAACGTCGACTACATGACACTTCACCATCCTTGGGCCTAAGGGAATGCATTATGGAGTAGTTATTAGATGATGGGTTGCTAGAGTGACAGAAGCTTAAACCCTAGTTTATGCGCTACTTCGTAAGGGGCTGATTTGGATTCAAACGTTTAATGCTATGGTTAGATTTTATCTTAATATTTTTCTCGTAGTTGCGGATGCTTGCGAGGGGGTTAATCATAAGTGGGAGGTTGTTCAAGTAAGAACAGCACCCAAGCACCGGTCCACCCACATATCAAATTATCAAAGTAGCGAACACAAATGAAACCAACATGATAAAAGTGACTAGATGAAATTCCCGTGCACCCTCAAGAACACTTTGCCTATTACTAGAGACTGTTCTGGCATGTCCTTTGCCACAAAAGGATTGGGCTACCTTGCTGCACTTTACTTACCGTAACCGTTACTTGCTTGTTACCAATTATTTTGCTATCAAACAATCTATTACCTACAATTTCAGTGCTTGCAGAAATTACCTTGCTGAAAACCGCTTGTCATTTCCTTCTGCTCCTCGTTGGGTTCGACACTCTTACTTATCGAAAGGACTACGATTGATCCCCTATACTTGTGGGTCATCAAGAATCTTTTCTGGCGCCATTGCCGGGGAGTGAAGCGCTCTTGGTAAGTGGAAATCGGTAAGGAAAAACTTATACTACGTGCTGAAATTTATTGTTACTTGCTACTATGGAAAACAATCCTTTAAGGGGTTTGTTCGGGGTATCTTCACCTTGACCGGAACCACAATTAGTTGCCCCTCAACCTACTGCACCGACTGAAAATAGTGGTTATGAAATTCCTTCGGGTATGGTAGAACAACTGGTTGCTAAACCTTATGCAGGAGATGGAACTGAACATCCTGATATGCACTTATTATATGTGAACGGAATTTATGGATTATTTAAGCTTGCAGGTTTACCCGGATATGAAGCTAAGAAGAAGGTTTCCCCTTTATCTTTGAAGGGAAAAGCGTTGACATGGTATAGGCTATGTGATTATCTTGGATCGTGGAACTGGGATCGATTGCAATTGGAATTCCACCAAAAGTTTTTTCCCATGCATCTAGTTCATCGTGATCGAAATTATATATATGATTTTTGGCCTCGTGAAGGAGAAAGCATCGCTCTAGCTTGGGGGAGGCTTAAGTCAATGTTATATGCATGCCCCAATCATGATATCCCAAGAGAAGTTTTATTCAGAATTTTTATGCTCGGCTTTCTCATAATGATCAATCCATGCTCGATACTTCTTGTGCTGGTTCTTTTATGAAAAAGATTATTGAATTCAAGTGGGATCTCTTAGAAAGAATTAAACGCAACTCTGAAGATTGGGAACTCGACGAAGGTAATGAGTCAGGTATGAAGCTTGAGTTTGATTGTGTTAAATCTTTTATGAATACCAATACTTTTCACAAGTTTGGCACTAAATATGGACTTGACTCTGAGATAGTAGCCTCTTTATGTGAAGCATTTGCTACTCACGTTGATCTCCCTAAGGAGAAGTTGTTTAAATAGCATCCCCTTATTAAAGAAGAAATTAAAGAACCGGTCATACCTAAAGATGAAACCATCATTTACAATGTTGATCCAGTTGTGCCTACCGCTTACATTGAAAATCCACCTTTCCCTGTTAGGATAAAGGAACATGCTAAGGTATCAACTGTGGTTCGTAAGAGTAATATTAGAGCACCTAAGCCCCCTGAGCAAATTAAAGTAGAACCTAGTGTTGCTATGGTTAAAGATCTCTTGGTAGAAAATATTGATGGGCATGTTATCTACTTCTGTGATGAAGCTGCTAGAATTGCCAAACCTGATGAAAAAGATAAACATAGACCCATAGAGGGCATGCATGTTGTCTTAGTCAAAATAGGAGATCATTGCTATCATGGTTTATGTGATTTGGGTGTTAGTGTGAGTGCTATTCCTTTTACCTTATACCAATAAATTCTGAATGAAATAGCACCTGCTGAACTAGAAGATATTGATGTTACTATTAAACTTGCTAATAGAGAAACCATCCCACCACTTGGGATTGTTAGAGATGTTGAAGTCTTGTGTGGGAAAGTAAAATATCCTACTGATTTTCTAGTTCTTTGTTCCCCACAAGATAACTTTTGTCCCATTATCTTTGATAGACCTTTCTTGAACACCATTAATGCTAAGATAGATTGCAAAAAACAAATTGTCGGTGTTAGTTTTGGTGATGTGTCTCATGAGTTTAATTTTTCCAAGTTTAGTAGACAACCCCGTGATAGAGCATCATATAGTAAGGATGAAATAATTGGTCTTGCTTCTATTGCCGTGCCTCCTACTGATCCAATAAAACAATATTTGCTTGACCATGAAAATGATATGCATTTGCATGAAAGAAATGAAATAGATAAAATTTTCTTTGAACAACAACCTCTCCTGAAACACAATTTGCCTATTGAAACTCTTGGAGGTCCTCCTCCACCTAAAGGTGTGATGACCCACAAGTATAGGGGATCAATCGTAGTCCTTTCGATAAGTAAGGGTGTCGAACCCAACGAGGAGCAGAAGGAAATGACAAGCGGTTTTCAGCAAGGTAATTTCTGCAAACACTGAAATTGTAGGTAACAGATAGTTTGATAGTAAGGTAATTGGTAACAACAAAGTAACGGTAACGGTAATTAAAGTGCAGCAAGGTAGCCCAATTGTTTTGTGGCAAAGGACATTGTCACGCCCAAGATGTGATCCTATCCTTATTTTGGCACGAGGTCCTCGACAGGGATAGAAGTGCATCTCGTCGTTTCGCAAGAATGGATATCATTACAAGTACATGTAAAGAAGAGATAAGTATATGGAATTGGCTTACACTCGCCACAAGCTACATCAAGATCACATCAATACAACAACATATACAAACATCATACAGAAGAGCAGGGTCCGACTACGGACGAAATCAAACGATAAAATGACATCCACCCTTGCTATCCCAGGCTGCCGCCTGGAACCCATCCTATGATCGATGAAGAAGAAGAAGAACTCCAAATCAAACAAAGCATCGCGCTCACGTCATATCATCGCATTACCTGTACCTGCAACTGTTGTTGTAGTAATCTATGAGCCACGGGGACTCAGCAATCTCATTTCCAAGGGTATCAAGACTATTAAAGCTTAATGGGCGAGGTAAGGTTAAGTGGTGAGGCTGCAGCAAGCACTAAGCATTTATTTGAGTGGCTAACTTACGAGTACCAGAATAAAGGGGGATGATTGTCGAATAAACGGTCGTGAACTAGTAATGATCCCTAAGAGATCCTGAACACCTACATACATCAAACATAACCCCACCGTGTTCTCTCTCGGATAAGGACTCACGAGAAGAGACAGTCACGGTTACGCACACGGTTGGTGTATTTTATTTGAGTTTTCTTCAAGTTTGCTATGACCGGGTGTTAAACAAAGTTTTCCAAGTTGCCACGTAACCGCGGGCACGGCTTTCCGAAAGATTTAACCCTGCAGGGGTGCTCCAACTCATCCATCACAAATTAACCACACGCAGCGGGAATAACCTTGACCACGAATCTCATGATCTTCCTAGGCAATTCCATTGGAAAACCGCAACCTCGAGATAGCCCGAAGTATTCTCGGAATTCCTCGCACAAGACGTTCGAGAAAGGTAAAACAAATCCAGCAAGGCCACCCGGCGTGTCGACAAACCCGATAGGAGCCGCGTATCTCGTTCTCAGGACACGACCAGATGAGCGCAGCGTACAGTGGCCTGATAGACATCACCCGAGTTGCCCCGGGTTGGCCCCGCACACGACTCTAGTTTGGACCAACACTCATGAGGAGCACTGGCCCGGGTTGTTGATTAAAGATCCTCGGGTTAATTACTCCCTATGCAGGTTTATTAGTTATTAGGCAAATGTAGTACCAATGTTGGGCCTTGCCAGACAAGTTTTATCCTAAAACGAAAATCAAGGGAGTCCCCATAACAACCCCGCGCATGTTAGGAGCGCTCATTTATGGAACATAACACCGGTACACAAGTAACTAGGGCGGCAAGAGTGGAACAAAACACCGAGCAAAAGGCCAAGCCTTCCACCCTTTACCAAGTATATATGTGCATTAAATTAAATAGCATTAATATTGTGATATAACAAAACACATCCATGTTGGCACATGGAAACATTGCACCTGCAACTAGCAACGCTATAAGAAGGGCTGAGCAAGCAGTAACATAGCCAAACAACGTTTGCTGGGTTGTGGAGGGGGTTAGAGGCTTATCATGGCATTTTGGGAGGCTTGACATACAAGTGGTAGGTAGCGAGACAAGCGATAGAAACGAGACATCTAGCATGGCAATGATAGTAATGGTATCCAGGGAAATGATCATCTTGCCTGAGATCCCGCTTGGAAGAAGAACGAGTCCATGAAGAAGACGAGCCAACGTAGACGAATGAGTCCTCACACTCCGAAGCGGTTTCGGAACTCTATCGAGAAGAAGCAAATCGGAAACAACAATCAACACACGAGAACACCACAACAAATGCATGACATGATGCGCAAACAAATATGATGCATGCCCGGTTTAAATATGCAAGGCATGGCAATCACAACAATCAAATACTACACATTAAGTGAAGCTCAATATGCAACGAGTTGCATAATGACGAAACTCCACATTTGAATATTTAGTTCACTCTCGTTTAGGTACACCACAATATTAAATGTTGTTAAACATGGCAAGAGGTGAAGCATAAGTAAACTACACATCTAGGCAAGTTTAAATGAGGCCGGAAACAACATATAGCATTTCCGAAACGACCCCATATGTTAATTTCGAAATTGGTCCAGATCTGAACTAACCATATTTTATATTTATTAAACAGGGAAATAAAGTATACCATGCAATTCTATACGTCATTCTAGTCGATTTACATATATAGAATGTTTGAAACGGAGCTACGGTCTAAAAGATATGACATTCGCAAGATGCATATGACATGAATGCAAAATGCATGCAAACACCCACCACAAACATGTTAAATCATAGATGCAGCAAGATATTATGAAACTACATGAGATTCTAAGCAACATTCATATGCAACAAGTACAAAACGGGGATACGGTTCAACCACAACAACCAACACAAGTTTTAGTTGAAATCTGCCCAAAACAGCAAGATAGCATTTTGCACACATGAAAACAACAAGTTACAATATACTAAAATGCACAAACTAAGCATGGGGCAGTAGCATATAACACACTCATCATTTCATCTTCACATATCATACTCAAAAGAGTCATGGATCACATGGTACGAAGCTCACAACATGGCAACAAAATATAGCAGATTAGGACTTAGTGAAAATAACAGGTTTTTTTGCAGATCAGTTTTCACGGAGGCATATTGGCAGCAGTAAAACTATATGCTACAGGGCATATTATGATATGAAAATCTACAGCATGGTAGAAGACATAAGGGCATCATGGCAAAAATGACATGCACTCAAACTTCCTCCAATGACAAAACTAAATGCACAGTTAAATTCTATGGATTTTTCTACCCCGAAAACATATATAATACGCATAGGCTCATGTGGGAAAATAAGTCACAATTAATTATGCAAGTTTATGGCCTAATCCCCTTTTAGCAATTATAAATGCAAGTTAAATGCAAATATTTCCATGAACAGGTTTGTCATGCATGAAAATGCGATGCCGATAATATGAACATTTTTAATATATTATTGGGTTAATTCCCGATGCACGTTAAATAAATATGTCAATGCAATATAATGTTATTTATGCAAAATGATGCAAAACAGCAAGCTTCGTATTTTAACATGGATGAAAAATGGCATATTATTAATCTACACATTATTCTAAGCATTTTACATATATAAAACTATTTATTTCGCCGCACGGTTAATTAATTAAGCCATTTTAAAATGATACATTCCTGTAAAACAGATAATTCACAGGTTAAATAGTCAAATTCGCGAGACGGAAAAAGAAATGAATCAGGCCGAATCTCTGAGCTACTGGGCCAACAGGACATGGGCGACATATACTATATTGCGCATGCGGCGAAGGATAGGCTAGGGGCGCTCACCGCGGGCTGGGCCTTTAGGCACTGCGGGAGCTGGGCCGCTCCTAGCGATGCAGCTGGGCCGGGGGCTGGGGAAGGCAGGCCGAGGCCCACTTGGCCGATGCGAGGCGGTAGTGCTCGCCTCCCTCGAGCTCTCGCACGAGCAGGAGGCAGCGACGGTTGCAGGGGGCTCCAGCGGCGGCAGCGATGGGTCCGGGCGGATCCGGCTAGCGGGGGTTGCGGATCTGGTCGGGGCACTCCAGATCCGGCCGGCGGCGGGGACAAATGGCGTGATGGCTTGCGGAGCTCGAAGCTCGTCCATGGCGGGGCACCTCCTGGACACAGAGAAGAAGCACGGGGGTGAGAGGAGGGAGATAGGGGAAGGAAGGAGAGGGAAGGGCGAGGCACGGCGGCGGGGCTGGCTTGGATCAGCTCCTGGCGACGCGGGGCGGCGGCTACCGGGCGCCATGGGAGCGGAGGCGCTCGAGGCTGCGGGCGGCGGCAAGGCTGCGGGCTCTGTGGTCGCCCGGACATGTCCGGGTTGGCCGTTGACATGTCCGGTAGGTGGTTTTTTCGGCGATCTGAGCCCCAGATTTCAGATCTGAGGGCCAGATTTGGTTGGGTGGCTAGGGCTGCGAGATTGGAGGGAGGTGGAGCTAGCAGGTGGGGTTTTTGAGGGGGGTGGCTGCAATTTACATGGGGAAACCCTAGAGAGTGAGAGGGGTCTCTCCATGGGGTGGTTTATATAGGGAATGGTCTAGGGTGGGTTGGATCTCGTCCGTCCGATCGTGATCCGATGACCACGAACGAAGGGGCAAGCTAGCTGGGCTAGTGGGCTGTGGAGAGGTGGATGGGCCAAGAAGAGAGGGAGGTTTGCGGCCCGTGACATGATTTTGAAATACCGAAAGCGTCTGATAATAAACCGATGCCGCGGGCGCGTGCGTGTGTGGTTGGTCTCAAAACGGTCGACGACACGAACGGAGCGAACCGGCAACTACGAAGGGATGCAAGTTTTCGAAAACGAGTGACGATGCTATGCAGATGATGTGAATGATGCGATGATGAATGCAACAACCACCCGAACCACACGACGGCAATGGAACAAAAGGCGAATCTTCTGGAGCGTCGGTCCCGGGCTGTTACAACTCTCCTCCACTTACAAGAGATCTCGACCCGAGATCTTAGAATGAAAAGGGGAAGAGAAAGAGAAGAGGAAGAGGTAAAACTTAGTTGCTTCTTTGACAAACGAGTGAAACCATAGAAACATGAAGGTTGGAAAGAGATGAAGAATGACCGAGGAACAAGCAAGAGTTCAAAAGAAATTTCGGCAGCACTTCGGTAGGATAGAGGGGC
Source organism: Elymus sibiricus (assembly GCA_039707655.1). Taxonomy (NCBI): domain Eukaryota; kingdom Viridiplantae; phylum Streptophyta; class Magnoliopsida; order Poales; family Poaceae; genus Elymus; species Elymus sibiricus. The sequence goes on along the minus strand of CM077675.1, from coordinate 443,106,039 downwards.
AAAAATTGATGAGATGGGAGAACTTGAAAGAGAACACAACACTCTGGTTAAATGAAAAGCCTAGAAAGAACATGATCATGAAACCATGAGATGATGAGATGAATAGAGCAACATCACAATGCCTCCGGAACAAAAGAATAGAAGCTAGATCATTGGAAGAAAGAACGGAGAAGAAAATGACATGTTCTACACAATAGAATTTGAAAAGCATCTTACAAGAAGAGACTGAATGGAGTTGTTGGAAAATCACAACGAAAACAATAAGCTTGTTGTGGTCTTATGGAAAACATCTCAAAAGTATGAGGTGACAACCGGCCACTAACAAAACAATTGAATTGATTGAGAACAACAAGGCGAAGAAAACTTCTTTCGCCAAGAGGATGAGAGAATACTTGGATCAATGACGAGCACCATGATAGCAAATCCTTAGGAATGCTTTAGGTGAAACCCAATCCAAGATAGCTCCCAGGAAGACAATGGGTTTAATTATCTCATTCTTGACAAATTCTCTTCGAGACACCTCATGAATCAAGAATGCTATAATACCATCTCAAAGATAAGGGAAAAAAATGCACTTTGAAATGCAAGATGAGAATACTTGAGGACCTCCAACAAAATATAAAGAACACTTGAAAACGAAAGAAATCTTGATGAACCACCATGAAGAATTTCTTGGAGAACACCGGAATGAAAGGATGATAGAAAAGAATTGAAGGATGCAAAATCAACAAGATTGCGGTCTTGTAAACATATAGATGAAGCTTCGCGAATGGATACTTGAGAAACTTGGAACTCCGGAAAAGAAAAGATGAAACAACTTAGAATTGAGAATTTGATATGATGAACAACCTCTGGAAGAATGCTTGAAAGCACCTTGTTGAAACAAGAATAAGGATTGTGTTATGCTTATCCTTCATCAAGTTTAATTGATGACAAACAACGGATTTGGCATAGTACTTATTCTTCTGAAAACATTGAAGAGAGATATAGCACGAACTTGACGAAGTCTTCAACAAAACACCGGTGAGAATTTGAAACGAATGAAGATACTACGAATGAATGGAGATACATGAGAATGATGAGATCATGATCCGCCTAGTAGAAAACTTGATTGAAGCACCGAATAATTGAGCGACGAACGAAAAGACAATAATTGAGAAGAATTTGAGAACGAAAGCTGAAAGCTGAGAACGAAGAAATCTTCTGAAATGATGGCCTTCGGAGGATCGAGAAATGAAAACAACTCTGAAATGCTCCGGATAGATATGGAAGGAATTACTCATGATCGGAAACAATTGGAAGGATAGCATGAAGCTTGAAACACAATTCTTCAAGAGAATGGACCAAGATTTGAGAGAACTCCTCTTCGGTCTTCAAAGCTGAGAATGATGGCGAGAAACACCACCAAGAATTACTGAGACACTCCGGAACAATGAATAGGAAAGGTTGAGCCAATGATGAAATAACTCGAAGCAATCTTCGAGAAGGAATATGACTGATGAAATTCATTCTTATGTCATATTGAAAAGAACTCGAGAGCATCTTCGGAAAATTAGAAGAGCCAGGTAAGATCCTGGGGAAAAACCTGCGGGTTATGAGCCCACTCAAAGAGACCACCGTTGAACTGAAAGATTAGAAAGAGAGATTGCACCGGTACAAATGAAAACTTGATGAGGTGAGAACCTCAAAATCATTTGAAAGGATTCGGATGAAGACACAAGACTTCTGAGATATCATCAGCACTCCGGATAGAAAAGAGAGGAACAAACAAGAGAGGCTTGGATAAGACTTCCAACATGGGAGAGCATTTAGAGAATGAAAAGGATATGATGAGCACCGAAAACTTGAATTGAATCCACCGGACAAGAAAACAAAGATGAAGACTAAGAAATGATGAACTTGAGCACTTGGGATCTTCACAATGAATCACCGGATACAATACGGAAGAAATGATAGCGGAAGCATCAATGAAGAGAAAGGCACTTGGAGGAGAATTTAATTATTGATGAAAAAGGGCGGGAGGGTGGGGAAAACAAAGAAAACTTGGGACAAATGAAACGAACTCCGGGAAAGAAAAGCGAGGATTGATCTTGCAAATATTGGACAGGGTTGAATTAACTTGACGAGAAACACACCGGTTAGGAAAGATATGAATTCACCACTTGGCATCGAAACAACTTGAATTACCATACTCCAAAACAACACAAAGGGTGAGGCTTGAGAATTAAGCCGGAAACAAATACATAACCCATTATGCATTCGTTGAAAGGATAATCCTAGGTAACTACTTGAGTTCCCACCTAAGAACTCCCGAAATCTCGGTTATGCAATCGGGTCCACGGATACACGGAGTTTCACATAATCACACAACTCCTAGCAGTAATACTACTCTCCAGTGTATCACATCCCTCAACACACAACCAAAGGTCTCGGAAACTCATCTACCCCAGACACTCGTAATCACAATGATACTAAGTATGGCAGTACATCCAAACTCTCTCCACCAGTACTGGGGATGCCGGACTCCTCTCGCCACTACTAGTATTGAAGCAATTTCGAACATCCTCCGTCCTGAGATACTAAGGAAACTGAATGATAACGATGTGCACAAGAATCCCCTGGAGCTCAACTCCCCGGAAGAAATCAAGTCAGACAGGAGGCACCAAGACAGAACTCCGTCACATCGATATCATATAGATTCCAAAATATCCGCGTGATCCTAAAAAAAATTTGAGCGAGAAGAGGAGTAGAATGAAAATTCCTAAGTCGAATACCTCACCAGAGTATAGAAGAGGAGTAAAAGAATCCTACTCTCCGATATAACTAGACTCCAAAATAGTTTTTACTAGACTCGACTCGGCCAAGTTCGATCAATCAAGGGGGCTCCTAGGTCGGTACAGGCTCTGATACCAACTTGTCACGCCCAAGATGCGATCCTATCCTTATTTTGGCACGAGGGCCTCGACAGGGATAGAAGCGCATCTCGTCGTTTTGCAAGAATGGATATCATTACAAGTACATGTAAAGAAGAGATAAGTATATGGAATTGGCTTACACTCGCCACAAGCTACATCAAGATCACATCAATACAACAACATATACAAACATCATACAGAAGAGCAGGGTCCGACTACGGACGAAATCAAACGATAAAATGACATCCACCCTTGCTATCCCAGGCTGCCGCCTGGAACCCATCCTATGATCGATGAAGAAGAAGAAGAACTCCAAATCAAACAAAGCATCGCGCTCACGTCATATCATCGCATTACCTGTACGTGCAACTATTGTTGTAGTAATCTGTGAGCCACGGGGACTCAGCAATCTCATTTCCAAGGGTATCAAGACTATTAAAGCTTAATGGGTGAGGTAAGGTTAAGTGGTGAGGCTGCAGCAAGCACTAAGCATTTATTTGAGTGGCTAACTTACGAGTACCAGAATAAAGGGGGATGATTGTCGAATAAACGGTCGTGAACTAGTAATGATCCCTAAGAGATCCTGAACACCTACATACGTCAAACATAACCCCACCGTGTTCTCTCTCGGATAAGGACTCACGAGAAGAGACAGTCACGGTTATGCACACGGTTGGTGTATTTTATTTGAGTTTTCTTCAAGTTTGCTATGACCGGGTGTTAAACAAAGTTTTCCAAGTTGCCACATAACCGCGGGCACGGCTTTCCGAAAGATTTAACCCTGCAGGGGTGCTCCAACTCATCCATCACAAATTAACCACACGCAGCGAGAATAACCTTGACCACGAATCTCATGATCTTCCTAGGCAATTCCATTGGAAAACCGCAACCTCGAGATAGCCTGAAGTATTCTCGGAATTCCTCGCACAAGACGTTCGAGAAAGGTAAAACAAATCCAGCAAGGCCACCCGGCGTGTCGACAAACCCGATAGGAGCCGCGTATCTCGTTCTCAGGACACGACCAGATGAGCGCAGCGTACAGTGGCCTGATAGACATCACCCGAGTTGCCCCGGGTTGGCCCCGCACACGACTCTAGTTTGGACCAACACTCATGAGGAGCACTCGCCCGGGTTGTTGATTAAAGATCCTCGGGTTAATTACTCCCTATGCAGGTTTATTAGTTATTAGGCAAATGTAGTACCAATGTTGGGCCTTGCCAGACAAGTTTTATCCTAAAACGAAAATCAAGGGGGTCCCCATAACAACCCCGCGCATGTTAGGAGCGCTCATTTATGGAACATAACACCGGTACACAAGTAACTAGGGCAGCAAGAGTGGAACAAAACACCGAGCAAAAGGCCAAGCCTTCCACCCTTTACCAAGTATATATGTGCATTAAATTAAATAGCATTAATATTGTGATATAACAAAACACATCCATGTTGGCACATGGAAACATTGCACCTGCAACTAGCAATGCTATAAGAAGGGCTGAGCAAGCAGTAACATAGCCAAACAACGTTTGCTGTGTTGTGGAGGGGGTTAGAGGCTTATCATGGCATTTTGGGAGGCTTGACATACAAGTGGTAGGTAGCGAGACAAGCGATAGAAACGAGACATCTAGCATGGCAATGATAGTAATGGTATCCAGGGAAATGATCATCTTGCCTGAGATCCCGCTTGGAAGAAGAACGAGTCCATGAAGAAGACGAGCCAACGTAGACGAACGAGTCCTCACACTCCGAAGCGGTTTCGGAACTCTATCGAGAAGAAGCAAATCGGAAACAACAATCAACACACGAGAACACCACAACAAATGCATGACATGATGCGCAAACAAATATGATGCATGTCCGGTTTAAATATGCAAGGCATGGCAATCACAACAATCAAATACTACACATTAAGTGAAGCTCAATATGCAACGAGTTGCATAATGACGAAACTCCACATTTGAATATTTAATTCACTCTCGTTTAGGTACACCACAATATTAAATGTTGTTAAACATGGCAAGAGGTGAAGCATAAGTAAACTACACATCTAGGCAAGTTTAAATGAGGCCGGAAACAACATATAGCATTTCCGAAACGACCCCATATGTTAATTTCGAAATTGGTCCAGATCTGAACTAACCATATTTTATATTTATTAAACAGGGAAATAAAGTATACCATGCAATTCTATACGTCATTCTAGTCGATTTACATATATAGAATGTTTGAAACGGAGCTACGGTCTAAAAGATATGACATTCGCAAGATGCATATGACATGAATGCAAAATGCATGCAAACACCCACCACAAACATGTTAAATCATAGATGCAGCAAGATATTATGAAACTACATGAGATTCTAAGCAACATTCATATGCAACAAGTACAAAACGGGGATACGGTTCAACCACAACAACCAACACAAGTTTTAGTTGAAATCTGCCCAAAACAGCAAGATAGCATTTTGCACACATGAAAACAACAAGTTACAATATACTAAAATGCACAAACTAAGCATGGGGCAGTAGCATATAACACACTCATCATTTCATCTTCACATATCATACTCAAAAGAGTCATGGATCACATGGTACGAAGCTCACAACATGGCAACAAAATATAGCAGATTAGGACTTAGTGAAAATAACAGGTTTTTTTGCAGATCAGTTTTCACGGAGGCATATTGGCAGCAGTAAAACTATATGCTACAGGGCATATTATGATATGAAAATCTACAGCATGGTAGAAGACATGATGCACTACAAATCATTACTTTATGGCAATATCAAATTATGCTCAGATTCATGGCAACCATCAACACAACATGGCATATTGAAGAAAACAGATTCTCAGACTTAGTGAAAATTAGGATAGTCATGAGCAGCAGTTTTTATCAGATTGACATATTGGACAGCAGGTTTAATTATGATGCAAAACCTATTCATGCAAACTATTGGCACAACATGATAGAGCATAACATGCTTAACAAGAGACTCCTTGTGGCAACACCCAAAGACTCCTAGAACACTAGCAAAACACATGGCAACACAGCAACAAAATAACAGATTTCCAGACTTAGAAATATTTTGGACCCTCAAAACAACAGATTTTTATAGCATGTTGGCAACAAGAAAACAACACCTAAACTTGCATTTCTATGACACCCAAAAATACCAAGGCCTAGCACACATGTTCGAGGGCATATCTCATGTTCAAAATTATTTCATATGATGCACGGATTAAATCCCACAAAATAGACAAAAGGGCATCATGGCAAAAATGACATGCACTCCAACTTCCTCCAATGACAAAACTAAATGCACAGTTAAATTCTATGGATTTTTCTACCCTGAAAACATATATAATACGCATAGGCTCATGTGGGAAAATAAGTCACAATTAATTATGCAAGTTTATGGCCTAATCCCCTTTTAGCAATTATAAATGCAAGTTAAATGCAAATATTTCCATGAACAGGTTTGTCATGCATGAAAATGCGATGCCCATAATATGAACATTTTTAATATATTGTTGGGTTAATTCCCGATGCACGTTAAATAAATATGTCAATGCAATATAATGTTATTTATGCAAAATGATGCAAAACAGCAAGCTTCGTATTTTAACATGGATGAAAAATGGCATATTATTAATCTACACATTATTCTAAGCATTTTACATATATAAAACTATTTATTTCGCCGCACGGTTAATTAATTAAGCCATTTTAAAATGATACATTCCTGTAAAACAGATAATTCACAGGTTAAATAGTCAAATTCGCGAGACGGAAAAAGAAATGAATCAGGCCGAATCTCTGAGCTACTGGGCCAGAGGACATGGGCGACATATACTATATTGCGCATGCGACGAAGGATAGGCTAGGGGCGCTCACCGCGGGCTGGGCCTTTAGGCACTGCGGGAGCTGGGCCGCTCCTAGCGATGCAGCTGGGCCGGGGGCTGGGGAAGGCAGGCCGAGGCCCACTTGGCCGATGCGAGGCGGTGGTGCTCGCCTCCCTCGAGCTCTCGCACGAGCAGGAGGCAGCGATGGTTGCAGGGGGCTCCAGCGGCGGCAGCGATGGGTCCGGGCGGATCCGGCTAGCGGGGGTTGCGGATCTGGTCGGGGCACTCCAGATCCGGCCGGCGGCGGGGACAAATGGCGTGATGGCTTGCGGAGCTCGAAGCTCGTCCATGGCGGGGCACCTCCTGGACACAGAGAAGAAGCACGGGGGTGAGAGGAGGGAGACAGGGGAAGGAAGGAGAGGGAAGGGCGAGGCACGGCTGCGGGGCTGGCTTGGATCAGCTCCTGGCGACGCGGGGCGGCGGCTACCGGGCGCCATGGGAGCGGAGGCGCTCGAGGCTGCGGGCGGCGGCAAGGCTGCGGGCTCTGTGGTCGCCCGGACATGTCTGGGTTGGCCGCGGACATGTCCGGTAGGTGGTTTTTTCGGCGATCTGAGCCCCAGATTTCAGATCTGAGGGCCAGATTTGGTTGGGTGGCTAGGGCTGCGAGATTGGAGGGAGGTGGAGCTAGCAGGTGGGGTTTTTGAGGGGGGTGGCTGCAATTTACATGGGGAAACCCTAGAGAGTGAGAGGGGTCTCTTCATGGGGTGGTTTATATAGGGAATGGTCTAGGGTGGGTTGGATCTCGTCCGTCCGATTGTGATCCGATGACCACGAACGAAGGGGCAAGCTAGCTGGGCTAGTGGGCTGTGGAGAGGTGGATGGGCCAAGAAGAGAGGGAGGTTTGCGGCCCGTGACATGATTTTGAAATACCGAAAGCGTCCGATAATAAACCGATGCCACGGGCGCGTGCGTGTGTGGTTGGTCTCAAAACGGTCGACGACACGAACGGAGCGAACCGGCAACTACGAACGGATGCAAGTTTTCGAAAACGAGTGACGATGCTATGCAGATGATGTGAATGATGCGATGATGAATGCAACAACCACCCGAACCACACGACGGCAATGGAACAAAAGGGGAATCTTCTGGAGCGTCGGTCCCGGGCTGTTACAGACATGCTAGAACAGTCTCTAGCAATAGGCATAGTGTTCTTGAGGATACACGGGAATTTCATCTAGTCACTTTTATCATGTTGGTTTGATTTGTGTTCGCTACTTTGGTAATTTGATATGTGGGTGGACCGGTGCTTGGGTGTTGTTCTTACTTGAACAACCTCCCACTTATGACTAACCCCCTCGCTAGCATCTGCAACTACGAGAAAAGTATTATGATAAAATCTAACCATAGCTTTAAACGTTTGGATCCAAATCAGCCCCTTACGAAGTAGCGCATAAACTAGGGTTTAAGCTTCTGTCACTCTAGCAACCCATCATCTAATAACTACTCCACAATGCATTTCCTTAGGCCCAAGGATGGTGAAGTGTCATGTAGTCGACGTTCACATGGCACCACTAAGGTAATCACAACATACATATCATCAAAATATCGAACACATATCAAATTCACATGATTACTTGCGACGTGACTTCTCCCGTGACCTCAAGAACAAAGGTAACTACTCACAAATAATAATCATGCTCAAGATCAGAGGGGTATTGAATAGCATAATGGATCTGAACATATAATCTTCGATCAAATAAACCATATAGTAATCAACTACAAGATGTAATCAACACACTAGTCACCCACAGGTACCAATCTGAGGTTCCGGTACAAAGATTGAACACAAGAGATGAACTAGGGTTTGAGAGGAGATGGTGCTGTTGAATATGTTGATGAAGATTGGCCTCCCAAAGATGAGAGGGGTGTTGGTGATGACGATGGCTTCGATTTCCCCCTCCGGGAGGGAAGTTCCCCCGGCGGAATCGCTCCGCCGGAGGGCAAAAGTGCTCTTGCCCAAGTTCTGCCTCGAGACGGCGATACTCCGTCCCGAAAGTCCTCTCCTTATTTTTTCTAGGTCAAAAGAGCCTATATACCAGAAGATGGGCACCGGAGGTGGGCCGAGGAGGGCACAACCCACCAGGGCGCGCCTGGGCCCTGGTGTCTTGTGCCCGCCAGGGTGGCCCCCTCCGGTAGTTCTTTGCTCCAGTATTTTTTATTAATTCCAAAAATATTCTCCGTAAAGTTTCAGCTTAACTGGAGTTGTGCAGAATAGGTATCTCTGATGTGCTTTTTCAGGTCCAGAATTCCAGCTACCGGTATTCTCCCTCTTTGTATAAACCTGGCATATTATGAGAGAAAAGGCATTAGAATCACTCCCTAAAGCATTATTATTCAACAAAACATAATAAATAATAGTAGGAAATCATGATGCAAAATGGACGTATCATATGAGATGATGATGGAGATCATGGTGTCATGCCGGTGACGATGGAGATCATGCCGGTGCTTTGGAGATGGAGATCAAAAGCACAAGATGATGATGGCCATATCATGTCACTTATATGATTTGCATGTGATGTTTATCCTTTATGCATCTTATTTTGCTTAGGACGACGGTAGCATTATAAGATGATCCCTCACTAAAATTTCAAGATAAATTGTGTTCTCCCCGAGTATGCACCGTTGCGAAGGATCGTCATTTCGAAGCACCTCGTGATGACCGGGTGTGATAGACTCTACGTTCGCATACAACGGGTGTAAGCCAGATTTACACACACGGAATACTTGGGTTAACCTTGACGAGCCTAGCATGTACAGACATGGCCTCAGAACACAGGAGACCGAAAGGTAGAACATGAGTCATATAGTAGATATGATCAACATGGAGATGTTCACCGTTGAAGCCACCTCATCTCACGTGATGATCGGACTTGGGTTGGTGGATTTGGATCATGTCACACTTAGACAACCTGAGGGATGTTGATTTGAGTGGGAGTTCTTTAGTAATATGATTAGTTAAACTCATTATCATGAACATAGTCAAAATGTCTTCGCAAATTATGTTGTAGATCAATAGCTTGCGCTGTAGCTCCTGAGTATTTTGATATGTTCCTAGAGAAAACTAAGTTGAGAGTTGATAGTAGCAATTATGTGGACTGGGTCCGTGATCTTAGGATTGTCCTCATTGCTGCAAAGAAGGCATATGTCCTCGATGCACCGCTCGGTGCGCCACCCCCTCAAGCGTCGTCTGCGGATGTTGTGAACGTCTGGCAGACACATTCTGATGACTACTTGATAGTTTAGTGCGCCATGCTTTACGGCTTAGAACTGGAGCTCCAAAGACGTTTTGAACGCTATGGATCATATGAGATGTTCCAAGAGTTGAAATTAGTATTCCAGGCTCATGCCCGTGTTGAGAGGTATGGGACCTCTGACATGTTCTTTGCTTACAAGATGGAGGAGAATTGCTCAGTCAGTGAGCATGTGCTCAGAATGTCTGGGTGCTACAATCGCTTGAATCAAGTGGGAGTTCATCTCCCAGATAAGATAGTGATTGACAGAGTTCTCCAAGTCACTACCACCAAGCTACTAGAGCTTCATGATAAACTATAACATGCAAGGGATAGAGAAGATGATCCCTAAGCTATTCGCGATGTTTACGACGCGAAGGTAGAAATCAAGAAGGAGCATCAAGTGTTGATGGTAAGACCACTAGTTTCAAGAAGGGCAAGGGCAAGAAGGGAAACTTCAAGAATGGCAAAACAGTTGCCGCTCCAGTGAAGAAACCTAAGGTTGAACCCAAACCTGAGACTAAGTGCTTCTATTGTAAGGGGAACGGTCACTGATAGCAGAATTGCCCCAAATACCTGGTAGATAAGAAGGATGGCAACGTCAACAAAAGTATATTTGATATACGTGTTATTGATGTGTACCTTACTAGTACTCCTAGTAGAACCTGGGTATTGGATACTGGTTCAGTTGCTAATATTGGTAACTCGAAATAAAAGCTACAGAATAAACGGAGACTAGCTAAGGGCGAGGTGACGATGTGTGTTGGAAGTGTTTCCAAGGTTGATGTGATCACCATCGCATGCTCCCTCTACCTTCGGCATTAGTGTTGAACCTAAATAAATGTTATTTGGTGTTGGCGTTGAGCATGAACGTGATTAGATCGTGTTTATTGCAATATGGTTATTCATTTAAGTCGAGAGAATAATGGTTATTCTGTTTACATGAATAATACTTCAATGGTCATGCATCCAATGTGAATGGTTTATTAAATCTCGATCGTAGTGATACACATGTTCACAATATTGATGCCAAAAGATGCAAAGTTAATAATGATAGTACCACATACTTGTGGCACTGCCGCTGAGGTGATATTGGTGTAAAGCGCATGAAGAAACTCCATGCTGATGGATCTTTGGACTCACTCGATTTCGAATTGGTTGAGACATGCGGACCATGCCTCATAGGCAAGATGACTAAGACCCCGTTTTCTGATATGATGGAGCAGGCAAGTGACTTATTGGAAATAATACATGTTGTTGTATGCGGTCCAAATGTGTGTTGAAGCATGCAGTGGATATCGTTATTTTCTTACCTTCACTGATGATTTGAGTAGATATAGGTATATTTACTTAACGAAACACAAGTTTGAAACATTTGAAAAGTTCAAGCAATTTCAGAGTGAAGTTAAAGATTATCGTGACAAGAAGATAAAATGTCTACCATATGATCATGGAGGTGAATATCTAAGCTACGAGTTTGGTATGCAACTTAAGAAAATGTGGAAATTGTTTCACAACTCACGCCGTCTGGAACACCATAGTGTGATGGTGTGTCTCAGCGTCGTACTCGTGCTCTATTGGATATGGTGCGTACTATGATGCCTCTTACCGATTTGCCACTATCATTTTGGGGTTATGCATTAGAGACAACTACATTCACTTTAATAGGGCACCATCTAAATCCGTTGAGATGACACCGTATGAATTATGGTTTGGCAGAAACCTAAGCTGTCGTTTCTTAGAGTTTGGGAATGTGACACTTATGTCTGATAAGCTCGAATCCAAAGAGGAGAAGTGCATCTTCATAAGATACCCTAAAGCAACAATTAGGTATACCTTCTATCACAGATCCGAAGGCAAGGTCTTTGTTGCCATGAATGGATCCTTTCCAGAGAAGGATGTTCTCTCGAAAGAAGTGAGTGGGAGGAAGGTAGAACTTGATAAGGTTGTCGAACCTTCACTTGAATTGGAAAAGTAGCGTAGCACAGAAAGGTGTTCCTGTGATGCGTAAACCAATTGAAGAGGAAGCTAATGATTATGATCATGAAACTTCGGATCAAGTCACTACCGAACCTCGTAGGTCGACAAGGACACGTACTACCCCGAGCGATACGGTGATCCTGTCTTGGAGGTCATGTTGTCAGACAACAGTGAACCTACGAGCTATGAAGAAGCGATGGTGGGCCAGGATTCCAACAAATGGCTAGGAGCCGTGAGATCTGAGATAGGATCCATGTATGAAAACAAAGTATGGACTTTGGTAAACTTGCCTGATGAATGACAGGCCGTTAATTACAAATGGATCTTTAATAAGAAGACAGACGCTGATGGTAAATGTCACCATTTATAAAGCTTGACTTGTCGAAAAGAGGTTTTCGACAAGTTCAAGGAGTTGACTACGATGAGACTTTCTCACTCGTAGCGATGCTAAAGTCTGTTGGAATTATGTTAGCAGTTGCTGCATTTTTCGATTATGAAATCTTGCACATGGATGTCAAAATAGAGTTTCCTTAACGGTTTCCGTGAGGAAAGGTCGTATGTGATACAACCAGAAGGTTTTGTCGGTCCTAAGGATGCTAAAAGGTATGCAAGCTCCAGCGATCCTTGATACGTCTCCAACGCATCGATAATTTATGAAGTATTCATGCCATATTCACCTATGTTTACAATACTTTTATATGGTTTTGATGCACTTTATATGATTTATTTAGAACTAACCCGAACTTACGCTGTTTTCAGCAGAATTACCGTGGTGTTGTTTTTGTGCAGAAAATGAAAGTTCTCGGAATCGCCCGAAACTTTTTGGTGATTTTTTCTGGACCAAATAAGCAATATTGGAGCGAAGAACCACCGGAGAAGAGCCACGAGGTCGGCACAACCCACCAGGGCGCGCCAGAGGGCCCAGGCGCGCCCTGGTGTCTTGTGCCCTCCTCGTGGCCCATCTTGGCGTGAAACCAATGCCCAAAAATCCTATAAATATAGAAACCATCAGAAAGAACCCTAGACTCTCCGCTCCGCCGCCGCAACTCTTTGTACCGACGAAAAACCAATCTGGAGATGTTCCAGTACCCTGCCGGAGAGGGGAATCCATCTCCGGTTGCCATCTTCATCATCCCGGCGGAGGCCATGATGAGGAGGGAGTAGTCCACCCTCGGGGCTGAGGGTATGTACCAGTAGCTATGTGTTCAATCTCTCTCTCTTTCTCTCTCGTGTTCTTGAGATGTCACGATCTTGATGTATCACGGGCTTTGTTAATATAGTCGGATCATATGATGTGTTTCCCTCTCTATCTAGTTGTGATGAATTGAGTTTTCCCTTTGAGATTTCGTTACCGGATTGAATACTTTTATGGATTTGAGAACACTTGATATATGTCTTGCATGCGGATACCCGTGGTGACAATGGGGTGTTCTATTGATTCACTTGATATATGTTTTGGTACTCAACTTGCGGATTCCCGCGGTGACATTGGGGTAATCTATGCATAGGGGTTGATACACTTTCTTGTCCTACTTTCTCCGATAGAGTTCTTGGGGCACTCTTTGAGGTTCTTTGTGTGGATTGAGTATTATGAATCTGAAATTGTTTGATGCGTACCGTATAATTAACTCATGGATACTTGTGGTGACATTGGAGTATCTAGGTGACATTAGAGTTGGTTGATGCGTATCATATGGTGTTATTCTAGTACGAACTCTTAGATAGATCGAACGGAAAGGATAACCTGATGTTATCTTAGTACGAACTCTTGAATAGATCGATCGAAAAGAATAACTTTAAGGTGGTTTCGTACCCTACAAACAATTTCTTCTTATGTTCTCCGCTAGATAAGAACTTTGGAGTGATTCTTCGTTGCACGTTGAGGGATGGTTATGTGATCCAATTATATTAGCATTGTTTAGAGATTGCACTAGCGAAAGTACGGACCCTAGGCCTTGTTTTCAAGCATTGCAATACCGTTTGTGCTCACTTTTGTTACTTGCTACCTTGCTGTTTTTATATTTTCATATTAAAAAACCTATATCTACCATCCAAATTGCACTTGTATCACCATCTCTTCGCCGAACTAGTGCACCTATACAATTTGCCATTGTATTGGGTGTGTTGGGGACACAAGAGATTTCTTGTATTTGATTGCAGGGTTGTTTGAGAGAGACCATCTTCATCCTACACCTCCCACGGATTGATAAACCTTAGGTCATTGATATGTCTCCAACGTATCTATAATTTTTGCTTGTTCCATGCTGTTATATTATCATTCTTGGATGTTTTACAATCATTTTATTACAACATTATATCATTTTTTGGGACTAACCTATTGACATAGTGCCAAAGTGCCAGTTGCTGTTTTTGCTTGTTTTTTACTTCACGGAAAATCAGTACCAAACAGAGATGAAACGCTGCGGGGATTTTTGTGCATTTTTTACGGACCAGAAGAAACCAGATGGGCCAAAGTGTAGGGTAACGCAGCAGAAAACAAAAAATTTCCGACCTACGCACCAGCCCAGGACCACTATGGAGACTGCATACAAGGTTTGATCATTTTCGTTACCGACTCGTAGCGCAGCGGAAGTAGAGTCGATGACGAACGGCGGTGAAGATCCCCGCAGCTAGGATTTTACAACCTCCCAACCGCGAGGATGTATACCCTCATCCGCCCCACGGACAGCCCTCCGGGAGGCGGTCATACAGTCCCCCGGACGGTGTCGCGGACAGCCCTTCGGGAGGACCTCCAAAACTTGGACTGTCACTCGGACAGCCCTTCGGGAGGACCTACGAAACTCGGACGGTCACATGGACAGCCCTTCGGGAGGCACTCTCGAACTAAGACCGAAACTACGATCTCTCTACAGAGTTGCACACATACGGTGTCATCTATCCGGCAGGGCTTCGCCGTCCAGAACTAGTTCCTGCCGGAACCCAGACAGCCTTTCGGCTCTACGAAACTATTTCGCTGGGAGGGAGAGAAGAAGCCAGATCATTGCAATGGCATGTGTATGTGAGAAAAGGATTGGACAGATGGCAGCCCACTCACCTCCTATTTATAGGAAAACCAAGGGGTAGGGTGGTTTTACAATAAAACCCAAAATGCACATGAATGAAGTCCTTCCACAAGGGCATAAAAGTGAAACCAAGGAACAAGAGGGACTCCATGAAGGAGTCCACCATGTGGCCGGCCACACCCCCATGTGGGGCCCCAAAAATGGCCCCAATCCATCCATGTCATCCCCAAGATCTTTTGGAGCAAAGCCCCAAAAGGTGGCTTTCCATAAAGTAGCCCAAAAAGCACTTTCACTATTCACGACGACAATTTTCAGCGTCTGATCGAACTGAAAATATTTATGTGGGCTTAGAACATTTCCAGTACCCACCAAAATAATTTTCAATGCTATCCGGAACAATTCTGGTTTAGTGATTTTCATCTGCGAAAAGCATCTGAAGCGGTTTCGGCAGCTCCGGAACATTTCCGGTTTTCATCCCGGAAAATTCCAAAAATTTTCCAGAACGATTCTGGCATCCTCCAAGAATTATCAGGCATGTGCCAAAACCAATTTGACTTTTTGGTATCCCCTGAAACAACTTTTCAGTTTCACTGGAACTCATCCGGTGACCTCTCTCTTCGGAACTTTTCCGCTGTCTCCGAAAAACTTTTTCCCGGAAACTTTCTCTCAGACTCCCTGTCTAGTATTCAGCAGATAGATGACCCTTAAGCATGTGACCCTATAGGTTCGGTGAAGCATAGACATGACCCGGAACCCCTTCCGATCAATGATCAACATCGGAGCCGTGGACACCCATATTGACCCCTATACCCACACGAATGAATATTCGAGTGAACCTCCAGTTGCCGTGTGCTATTCCTGTTGCTTCGCGATATGTTACAAATACCCGAGGTGAGATATGTTGGCATCCCCGTGGATCAACAACTTGTCCACTATGCCAGTTACCTCGTTACCGGTATTGTTCTCTTTTCTCGTTCCGTGTTCCGGCATCCCCGTGATCAAATCACAAAGTGTCTGGCCAGACGATGATGGATATCATAACACCGAGAGGGCCCAGAGATATCTCTCCATCGTCGGAGGAGCAAATCCCAATCTTGAGCTATCAAGTTACTTGACATACTTTTCCATGAACCCGTAAGCCGCCATAATAGCCACCCATTTACGGATGACGTTTAACAAACCCCAAAGTTCATGAAGCAAGCATGAAGAAACTCGATACTCTCATGGTCTAAGGAATTATGCAAACGTTAACCATCTCTGTGTTATTAACCATTAACTAGTGACGATGTATCTCATAGCATAACATCAATTCGGGTCGATTCAACACAAATGTTCTACTAACATTGTGCCCTCAAAATTGCCGGCATAGCCATGCCCATGATCAGGAAAACATGATCATCATGCAATACTTGAGCCAGTCTTAGAGGCCAGACTAGGAATACATTTTACCGTTTAGTATTCCACACGTGCATATGAGTCTTCCTTCAAGCCTCGTGGTTATTGCAGACTCGAGAACCATAGCAGTTATAGCATGGAACATAAACCTAATTATGAACAGGGAGATAATCAATAACATATATTATTGCCTCTAGGGCATATCTCCTACAGACTCCCACTTGCACTAGAGTCAATAATCTAGTCAATGCTAATGCACTTTACAGCTATGGCATACTGGTGTAAAATATGCTTCGCTTGTGGTATAGCCTGATGTCCAACGGATCTGACGACTTCAGCTCCGTGTGTAACTTTGCATATCCTCGCGTTTTCATGCTTTCACAAAATTCATATTTTGTGTGGACTTGGCTTTGCATATATGTGAATCATTGGTCGAAACCTGATTCCTCAGACTGAGCTATGGAGCAACTATCTGCAATAGTGTCCCATAGACTAAAGCCATCTTGGAACCATACTAAGTTCATGAATGAACTATATGATTCAACAACTTCTTTGTCGCTTCTCAAGCATCAACATACTTAGCCTTTGTTATAGAATTCGCCACAGTATCTTGTTTGGAACAATTTCCAACTACCGTGCCACCATATTGTGTATCACACAAAACCCTCAATTTAAATCGAAAATCGCATGGAGCATTGATGAAGACTGTATCGATGTAACCTTTTACAACGAACTCTTCATGATCTCCGCTTGCGAGAAAACATGTCATCAGTACTACTCTAGTACTCAATGACATCTTTCACTGTTGTCCCATGATCAGTACTTTTGATCACTTTGGTATCTATACTCGCAACAACTTTGGAGTATTGGACATATCTGGTTGTTTTTACATACCATGGAATACATGATTAATCCAAACACAAGAGTGTGTGGAATCTCCATCATGTATTTTACTCATCAGTGTTTTGGGACACTGAGTCTCGCAAAAACTCTTTCCATGTGACTTCGGCAAGAATCACTGCTTGGCGTTTTAAATGCTAAAAGGTTTTAGCATCTTGTCAATATGTATTCATTGCTTAGCCCCATTAGGTAAATCTATCTCCATAGATCATCATGCCTAATATTGAGGCTATTTAGCCTAAGCACTTCATCGAAAAACTATTTTCAAATGAAGTCCTAATTCGTGTCAAGAAATTTATTTCCAATTAACAATGTGTCAAGAACACACGGTTTTTAGAAATATTATTATGCTCCCACTTACTTTCTTGAATCACAAGCATCTTCGATACCCATTTGATGAAGTCAAACCCCTTTGACCATTCCATCAAAAACGAAGATTCCAACTCCACTTTGCTGTCTTCTGTCCATCGCTGGAACTCTGAAGTTTGCATACTTACTAGCATCCTCTGGATCGACAAATTACTTTGGACTGTATCACATAAAAGTCCTAGGTTTCATTTCCATTAGATGGAAATCCTTTTGTCATCCATGTTTCATATCTCATGATTGAAATATGTATTAATTGCTAGTTCAACCCGAACCGACTTCAAGCATCGCTACGGTGAGACAATCTCATCGTAGCCAACTCCTTGAACTTGTTATTGCAACAAGTCGAGCTTTATGGATAAAACATTTTATCCGTACCAGTTTTTAGTTCCATAAATATTCGTTAGACTCTAAGTCTTCCGAAAGGTGTATCAAGATTTTAATCTCGAATCACTTATATGGAAACTATCTCGGATTGTATTGGCATTTAGCCAATTCCGGAGTCAGGGCCCATCAACGCTTCCTTGTGTATCGTAGGTATACTGTTGTCTAACAACAATGTCTCGTATGCGCACCTGAGAGGTTTGCACGAGTTTTTCCTACGCGGTTCAGCTGCAAGTTCGACCGAAGTCCATACATCTCATGTAGAGGCTTCCGTATCAGTCGCAGTAGGAAACTCCGGAATCACTTCCAAGGTTCCTTTCCTTTGACCTGATGATGAAGATACTGGTTATCTCGTCGAGTTGCACTATCCTCCCACTCACCTTTTGTAAGAACTATTCTCTTTAAAAGCATACCGTTTTGTGGCAAAATCGTTTGCCTCGGTATAGTGGTGGGGGAATACCCAATGACTTGGGATAACCTACAAAATAGCACTTGTCTGATTTGGAATAGGTTTGTAACCTTTTACACAAGCCCCATATTCCAAATGTTAAGAAAAGATATAACATGGTTGGGCGTACCATACCATGGCGTCATTTCAACAGACCCGATGGAGCTCTTTTCAGTGTAAAAGCTGCAGTCTCTAAAGCATCACTTTAAAAAGGGATAATGGCAAATTTATTTATGTCATCTTTGATCTTACCATGTCATGAATGGTTCGATTACATCTACACGGACTCTCCACTTGCAGTGGTGCTCCGGGAGGTGCAAGTTATGAAACCCCTTTCACAACTCATCAGACATTCGCAAAACTTGTAACTCAAATATTCCTTTCTGCAATCGAATTGTAGAAACATAATTTTCTTGTTACAACAACTTCTACTTCATTTTTGAAAACCTTACGAATGAATTCAAAAGATCCAGACTTACGTCTCATCAAGTAAATATCCATATATCTACTTGAGTCATTTCTGAAGATAGATAAGTCCACTACTTGCAACAACATTTATTGGACTACACACATCATAATGTATGATTACCAATATGTTCTTTGCTCGTTCCTTATGGCCTGTGAACGGTATTTCAGTCACTTCACCTTTCAGAGGAAAGTTGCAAGTGTCAGATGATTCAAAATCAAACGACTTCAAAATCCATCATAATGGAATTTTCCATGCGGGTTTCTCCAATGTGACCAAATGCAGTGCCACACTTGTGTGGTATTCTTTTAGTCTTGCGACATTTAGCGTCAGTGTTATGGATGTATCATATTTCCATCAATATTCATAATATACATCCCATCTAGGATGGAAGCATGGCCCTTCATGTTATTCATAATACTGAACAACAATTGTTGTTTTTAAGAACAACTCTTTTGCCACAAACATTGTGCAATGGGCTAAAGTGTATGAAACTCTAAAATGAATTATGAAAGTAAACCCAGAGGTAATGTATTATTATCAATATTCATAACATACGTCTCATTCATAATGAAAGTATGGCCCTTATGTTATTCATAACACCGAACATCAAAAGTTCTCTTATGAACAACCTTCTTGCAAGATACCTTATGCAAAGGGCTAGAGTGTGAAACTCTAAAATGAATTATGAAAGTAAACACATAGGGAATACACCTATGGAAGGCATAGTAACATTTACTATGTTCCCTGCGTGTATCTAAACCTCATTCCTGGCTAGTCTTTCAGGCCATAGTAGTTCTTACATCGAGTTGCAACAGAATGCAATCGAGCGGGTATCTTTGTGATTAACTCACAATACCCAAGAATTAGTGATTAACATGTTTAACCATAATTCCCAAGAACGATATCTTTTTAACCAGCCTTCTATACATCAAAAACCTGTATGACATTCATACATGAGCTGGATATTCCAGTCTTCTATCCTTTTGCCTTTATACTTCTAACAGTTTAACTTTCAGTATTTCTCCTAATCTCAGAAGAGGCACCCAACTTAAGAGTGGCGTTAGCCCCGAACTTCCTAGGTGTGAAAGTCTTACTAACACCCTTCGGACACTTCCTTTCTCTTTAAGTTGTTGTTTTATTCACCTTTCATCATATGAAAGGCGTTCTCCTGGATCCCTCTCTTATCAGTTTAATGCATAGTAAACTCCTTTACTAACAGTTTGCAAACAAACATTGCTTTGGATATCTCATATCTTTTAGCCTTTGTGTGTCTCTGAAAATGATTTTCAGATTCCATGAATATCACATAACTATCCAAAATTTCGAAGTTCGGGTCTCATGGAAGCAAACATATTGCACTTTGACTGAAAAGGAATTCTAGCTTTTGGATCGAAGGACGAGAGTCACATGATCCATAGCATTAGCGGGAGCATACCGAAAGTATGCGATAGGACAAAATCCTTCTCGGCACTCTAGAGGACAATCCTCACATTACGTTACCAACCGTAAAGTTTTAACCAGATATTTAACAGCTATTCAATTTTAATAGGGAAGGTGGAAACGCGAGCCATTATTCTACAACTATTTTGCAAATCACACTAAGACAGTGTTCAAAATTAATTGCACTAAGAATTAAACAAGTCAATTCTACAGTGCGCTCCCACTCAAATCAATATCTCTCATAATTGATTGTGAGTGATACAAGATCCACATTTCAATTCAAAGCCATTGATGTGGACATCACTGATGACGAGAATTTCAATTGGTGGGCAAACATGCCGATCACATCTCTATGTGACTCTTGTTCATCTTTCGATGGGCGTGTTCCGAGGTCAGGACGATCAAGCCAGAACGTCAAGACAACCAAGTGATCTCGCTGCGAGGTCTGACCTCACCCGCCTCACACTTCTCTAATCGTTCGTACCCATGTGGACATGGCGCACCCCGAAAAGTTAGGTGCCGTGACGGTGCTACACTTGGGAGAACACTAACTACTTGATATTTTTTGTGAGAGATCACTCTAATAAAAGCGACTACCGCGCAATCAAAAGGGTGCATCATAAGGGATAAACATCTCAGGCAATTCATAATAGCATGATATGGTATAGCCCTTTCTGACGGAGAAGTCTTGCATTTCTTCGTCTTCGGCATTCGCGTCGGTGTTCACCTTCGCGAAGATTGCCACCACCTTGTCGATGCACAAGATAATATTGCTATCTCTATAGCTAATAAAATAAGTGCATTACATAAGGTTGACACGCAGGTCATTAAAGTGCAATCATATGGCTCCAGCCATCATGCCAAATCATGACACGCAGGTCATGTTAATCAATTTACATTATATAGTCATCTCATACATAATCAAATTGTAATGAGCACTGCTATACCACATCACATGCACATGCAAACCATCCTGCAAAACCAAGTTAGACGCCTCTAATCGGTTTATACAAAATTTTATTTTTCGTGGCTTCTAAGGTTTCGAAACAAACCAAAGCTACCAACGTCCATCATCAAGCATGATAATCCAAGTTGCTAGATTATCATTCCAGGGTGTATGAAACACAAGATAATCAAATCTTGAGCCCCATACTAAACTTCGTCATACGCGTGACCCCCGTGCAGATCACATCTGCATTGCCCTTTCGTCTGCGAAACATCCATCTTTCTTTAACTATGGTGGAACCCAAAGAACATTTAGCACTTCGTTGATCTGTCAATCAGCATACTCAGGAGCAGCATGAAAGGATCGCGGATTGCCAGAACTTTGTGAGATTCCACCATGCCGTCAAGATCAGGACTACGCAAATTCAAGGGAAGCAACAAGAACGTCGGGTAACAGATTTCATCTGCTACCCGCACAAATAATTTTCAGCAATAGATCTCATCTACTACCTAATTATATTGTGCAACACCCATACATCTCTATGTATTCTAGATCGCAACCTGCATCTACGCATAGCACGGCTCTTGATGCCACTGTAGGGTAACGCAGCAGAAAACAAAAAAATTCCGACCTACGCACCAGCCCAGGACCACTATGGAGACTGCATACAAGGTTTGATCATTTTCGTTACCGACTCGTAGCGCAGCGGAAGTAGAGTTGATGACGAACGGCGGTGCAGATCCCCGCTGCTAGGATTTTACAACCTCCCAACTGCGAGGATGTATACCCTCATCCGCCCCACGGACAGCCCTCCGGGAGGCGGTCATACAGTCCACCGGACGGTGTCGCGGACAGCCCTTCGGGAGGACCTCCAAAACTTGGACTGTCACTCGGATAGCCCTTCGGGAGGACCTACGAAACTCGGACGGTCACACGGACAGCCCTTCGGGAGGCACTCTCGAACTAAGACCGAAACTACGATCTCTCTACAGAGTTGCACACATACGGTGTCATCTATCCGGCAGGGCTTCGCCGTCCAGAACTAGTTCCTGCCGGAACCCAGACAGCCTTTCGGCTCTACGAAACTATTTCGCTGGGAGGGAGAGAAGAAGCCAGATCATTGCAATGGCATGTGTATGTGAGAAAAGGATTGGAGAGATGGCAGCCCACTCACCTCCTATTTATAGGAAAACCAAGGGGTAGGGTGGTTTTACAATAAAACCCAAAATGCACATGAATGAAGTCCTTCCACAAGGGCATAAAAGTGAAACCAAGGAACAAGAGGGACTCCATGAAGGAGTCCACCATGTGGCCGGCCACACCCCCATGTGGGGCCCCAAAAATGGCCCCAATCCATCCATGTCATCCCCAAGATCTTTTGGAGCAAAGCCCCAAAAGGTGGCTTTCCATAAAGTAGCCCAAAAAGCACTTTCACTATTCACGACGACAATTTTCAGCGTCTGATCGAACTGAAAATATTTATGTGGGCTTAGAACATTTCCAGTACCCACCAAAATAATTTTCAATGCTATCCGGAACAATTCCGGTTTAGTGATTTTCATCTGCGAAAAGCATCTGAAGCGGTTTCGGCAGCTCCGGAACATTTCCGGTTTTCATCTCGGAAAATTCCAAAAAGTTTCCAGAACGATTCTGGCATCCTCCAAGAATTATCAGGCATGTGCCAAAACCAATTTGACTTTTTGGTATCCCCTGAAACAACTTTTCAGTTTCACCGGAACTCATCCGGTGACCTCTCTCTTCGAAACTTTTCCGCTGTCTCCGAAAAACTTTTTCCCGGAAACTTTCTCTCAGACTCCCTGTCTAGTATTCAGCAGATAGATGACCCTTAAGCATGTGACCCTATAGGTTCGGTGAAGCATAGACATGACCCGGAACCCCTTCCGATCAATGATCAACATCGGAGTCGTGGACACCCATATTGACCCCTATACCCACACGAATGAATATTCGACTGAACCTCCAGTTGCCGTGTGCTATTCCTGTTGCTTCGCGATATGTTACAAATACCCGAGGTGAGATATGTTGGCATCCCCGTGGATCAACAACTTGTCCACTATGCCAGTTACCTCGTTACCGGTATTGTTCTCTTTTCTCGTTCCGTGTTCCGGCATCCCCGTGATCAAATCACAAAGTGTCTGGCCAGACGTTGATGGATATCGTAACACCGAGAGGGCCCAGAGATATCTCTCCATCGTCGGAGGAGAAAATCCCAATCTTGAGCTATCAAGTTACTTGACATACTTTTCCATGAACCCGTAAGCCGCCATAATTGCCACCCATTTACGGATGACGTTTAACAAACCCCAAAGTTCATGAAGCAAGCATGAAGAAACTCGATACTCTCATGGTCTAAGGAATTATGCAAACGTTAACCATCTCTGTGTTATTAACCATTAACTAGTGACGAATGTATCTCATAGCATAACATCAATTCGGGTCGATTCAACACAAATGTTCTACTAACATTGTGCCCTCAAAATTGCCGGCATAGCCATGCCCATGATCAGGAAAACATGATCATCATGCAATACTTGAGCCAGTCTTAGAGGCCAGACTAGGAATACATTTTACCGTTTAGTATTCCACACGTGCATATGAGTCTTCCTTCAAGCCTCGTGGTTATTGCAGACTCGAGAACCATAGAAGTTATAGCATGGAACATAAACCTAATTATGAACAGGGAGATAATCAATAACATATATTATTGCCTCTAGGGCATATCTCCTACACAAAGAACACCAGAAGAGGGGGCCCAGGGTGGCCAGCCCCACCAGGGGGCGCCAGAGGGCACTTGGCGTGGCCTGGTGGGTGCTCGGAACCTCGGGCACCCCCTCAACCGGCTATCGTGCCTATAAATTCCCTGGAAATCCAAAAACCCTAGGGGAGACGAAGAAACACAATTCCAGCCGCCGCAAGTTCCAGAACCGCGAGATCCAATCTAAACACCATCATGGAGGGGTTCATCTTCCTCATAGACCTACGGGTCCGTAGGCAGTAGCTAGATGGCTTCTTCTCTCTCTCTCTCTCTCTCTCTCTTCTGATTCTCAATACAATGGTCTCTTGGAGATCTATTTGATGTAAACTTTTGCAGTGTGTTTGTTGGGATTCGATGAATTTTGAGTTCATGATCAGTTTCTATCCATGAATATTATTTGAGTCTTCTTTGATCTCTTATATGCATGATTGCTTATAGCCTCTTATTTCTTCTTCGAATCTTTGGTTTAGTTAGGCCGACTAGATTGATTTTTCTTGCCATGGGAAGAGGTGCTTTGTGATGGGTTCGATCTTGCGGTGTTCTTTCCCAGTGACAGAAGGGGCAGCAATACACGCATGTATCGTTGCTATTAAGGATAACAAGATGGGGTCTATTCCTACATGAATAGATCTTGTCTACATCATGTCATCGTTCTTATTGCATTACTCCGTTTTTCCATGAACTTAATACACTAGATGCATGCTGGATAGCGGTCGATGTGTGGAGTAATAGAGGTAGATGCAGGCAGGAGTCGGTCTATCTATCTTGGACGTGATTCCTATATAATGATCATCGCCTTGGATATCGTCATGACTATTCGATTTTCTATCAATTGCCCAACACTAATTTGTTCACCCACCGTGCTCTATACTCATGAGAGAAGCCACTAGTGAACCCTACGCCCCCCGGGTCTACTTTTCCTATCATATTGCTTTCTGATCTACGTTTTTTGCAATCTTTGTTTTCAGATCTACAAAACCAAAAACCCAAAAACATATTGCTGCATATTTACTCTTTTTATTTGTGTTCTTGAGAGATCTATCTCTCCTATCTATCACTACCTAATCTATCTTATTACCGTAGAGAGATTGACAACCTCTCTTTCGCGTCGGGTTGCAAGTATTTGTTGTTTGTGTGCAGGTGCTGCTTATTGGGTGGTGGTGATCCTCCTACTGGTTCGATAACCTTGGTTTCATAACTGAGGGAAATACTTACCGTCGCTG
Organism: Elymus sibiricus; assembly: GCA_039707655.1. Taxonomy (NCBI): domain Eukaryota; kingdom Viridiplantae; phylum Streptophyta; class Magnoliopsida; order Poales; family Poaceae; genus Elymus; species Elymus sibiricus. The sequence goes on along the minus strand of CM077675.1, from coordinate 443,080,640 downwards.
TGCTGCATCATCTTTTCCTCTTTGGGGAAATACCGACGCATTCCAAGCCACGTCAAAGGAATTTCTGGCGCCGTTGCCGGGGAGGAAGCAGTCTCTTCTATGTGCCTATCGTAGGCGCCGAGGGGACTCCATCATCATCTACCAGGTTCCTAATCACAAATCTCATCTCCTTGCAATTACATTATTTGCCATTTGCCTCTCGTTTTCCTCTCCCCCACTTCACCAATTTTCCGTTTTATTCGCCCTCTTTTTCATTTGCCCTTTTTCTCGCCGGATCTCTTGCCTTGTCACTATGGCTATTACTTCCTTTATTGCGTGTACTCCCGATAACGAGGTTCTTAATTTTAAGCAAAGGGGAGGGGAGAACCTAAAAGATGCTTGGTATAGGATTTGCAATGCTCATAATAGATCTATCCATAAGGAATCTACCGTTGTTCTTCTTCGAGTTTTTATATGGGTGTTACCACTTGGTATAGATTTGCCCTTGATACGATTACCGGTGGGAATTTCTTGATGTGCCCATATTTGGATGCTTTTAATGCTTTGGGAAGTTTAGTGGGATCACCATCTATCATGATCAATGAAACAACTTTAACTCTCGAACATGTTATGGAGAGATTAGATGCTATCGAAAAGAAGATGGTTACTAAAGAACATCTTGAAGATTTGGATAAGAAATTGCATAATCTTGCTAATAAAATTGGGGCTAAGGCGGGAGATGCCATTAAATTGCTAAAAGCCAAAGAAACCATGGTTAACGAAAGGGTAGAAGAGAGTCCTTACCGTATTGATAAGTTGGAACAGATCTTTAGTAATTTGGGTTCTGCTTTTTCTTCTATCAAATCTCTTAAAAAAACTCCCGTAAAAATTGGCAAGACCACGCAAGTCACTAAGAACAAAGTTGCTACGACTAGTGGCCACAAGGGGGATCTTAAAATGATTAGTATTCACCCCGACGTTGTTGAAATCATAAGAGATCCTATTTACAAGAATGAATTTTTTTGGTTTTCTTCCTAGGAGTGTTATCATTAAGAACATGCATGCTAAATCCTTGAAGAATTCTAATTGTGTGATTGAAGAGTTGAAAACCAAAGATGAAAATACTTGAATCTATCCAATATGCCTAGCTAGGGGCGTAAAATGATAGCACTTGTTGGGAGGCAACCCAATGAATAAATAAATTTTTGCTTTTTCCTTTCTGTTTTTGAGTGTTGACACAATTATGCCTCTGTTATGATTGTGTTTTTATGGTTTATTTAGTTTTTGTGCCAAGTAGAACCGTTAGGATGATTCATAGGATGAGTAGAAGTGATGCTGAATCTAAAACAGAAACTTTGCGTCCAGTATATGAATTTTCGTTTTTTGCCGGAACGTGATCTTGAGATGAAATTTTAACACAGTGATTCTATACAAATTCCTTACGTTGTACTAATTTTTCAGATTTTTTTAGAGTTACAAAAGTATGGGTATGGTACAGATTACTACAGACTGTTCTGTTTGAGACAGATTCTGTTTTTGTTGCATTGTGTGCTTGTTTTGATGAATCTATGGTTTGTATTGGAGGGTATAAGCCATGGTAAAGTTAAAATACAGTAGGTATAATGAAATTATAAAATTTGAATGGGTTTACAACAGTACCTAAAGTAGTGATTTGTTTTCTTATACTAACGGATCTCACGAAGATTTTGTTGAGTTTTGTGTGATTGAAGTTTTCAAGTTTTGGGTGAGATCACGATGGATGAAGGAATAAGGAGTAGCAAAAGCCTAAGCTTGGGGATGCTACCGCACCCCCAAGATATATCCAAAGAGTAACAAGCAACTAAGCTTGGGGATGCCCCCGAGTGACATCCCCTCTTTCTTCTAACGACCATCGGTATTTTACTTGGAGCTATATTTTTATTTGTCACATATCATGTGTTTTGCTTGTAGCGTCTTGTATCTTTGCTTGCTTTGTTTGTTAGTTTTTCCTTTGTATCCTTGCTATACACACCTATTTGAGAAAGCCAAAATCATGCTATGATTTGTAAGAATTGCTCTATATGCTTCACTTAAACTTTTTGAGCTATATAATTGCTCTAGTGCTTTACTTATATCTTTTTGAGCACGGTGTGCTTGAAAAACTTTTGTAGAAATACTCTCATGCTTCACTTAGATTAATTTGAGAGTTAGTAAAATTTTGAAGAAATCCTCTCATGCTTCACTTATACCTTTTTGAGAGATGAAATCTTTATGCTCATGTGCTTCACTTAAATTTGTTTGAGCTTGCCAAAAAGCAATGGCAATATATGAAACTAGTCCCAAAGTGATAGATATCCAAGGAGGATATAATAAAAACTTTCATGAAGATCATTGGACAAATTAAACTTGGTTCCTTGTAATAGTTTTGAAACATGATGATAGTAATATGCGAGTCATGTTAATGATTAATTATGCTTAGTAGGAATATTGATGTTAAGGTTTGTGATTCCCTATGCATGCACGAAAGGCAATAGTTATGCAATGAAGTTACATCCTACTTGTGGTGCATAATTCGGTGTTAGTTATGTTCAATTCTCACTTATGTGATTTTTCGTTTCTTGGTTTGGTTGCTTCCCAATCTATTTGCTAGCCTTCATTTGTACTAAGTAGAAATACTAATTGTGCATCCAAAATCCTTAAACCAAGTTTTGCCTTATGAGTCCACCATACCTACCTATATGCGGTATTTCCATGCCATCCCAAGCAAATTTGTATGTGCCATCTCTAAATTTTCAAAATAAATTTTCTCTTTTGTGTGCCCGTACCGCTCATGAAACGGTGGGGAGTGTCCAATATTTTTCCATGCTAGATGTGTTATTCTCTAGATGAGTGTTTATTCACTTGTCATTGCACGAGAGTGCGGCGGTAATAGGGATGCCCATTCCCGAAATGAAAAAAGAAAAAAATATTTACTTTATGTTGTCAAATAATAAATTCCTTGGAAAGTGTTGGTATGGAAGGCAACCGTGGATACGGCCCGCCATGGAAAGTGAAAGTTTGATGGAAAAAGGAATAAACTTTATTTTTTGTTTGGGAACCACCTATGATATATCTAGCATGGAAAGTATTGTGAGCTACTTTGTCGTTTTCGTTGACAGGAAAAGCATGCCACCCAAAATATTTTTCTCTCTCAATTTAAAACTTTGAGCTCTGGCACCTCTACAAATCCCTACTTCCCTCTGCGAAGGGCCTATCTATTTACTTTATGCAATTTTTATTTTTGCTTTGAGTCTCCATCTTCTCTTATAAGCACCAACTAGGGGGCACTATGATCGTACTTGAGCATTGGGCATAGCTAATATTTGAGTGTGTTTTATGAATGGATCAATGATTGAGCATGATGGGCTAGGGATAACTTTCTTTAGTGTTGATATTTTGAAAGACATGGTTGCTTGTTGACATGCTTGAGTATTGAAGTCATTATGTTAAAACTAGACTATTGCTTTGAATCATTTACAAGTCCAAATGTCCATGCTATACAAAGAAGAAAAGAATATGATGAACATGTTAGGCAGCATTCCACATCAAAAATTCTGTTTTTATCATTTACCTACTCGAGGACGAGTAGGAATTAAGCTTGGGGATGCTGATACGTCTCCAACGTATCTATAATTTTTGCTTGTTCCATGCTGTTATATTATCATTCTTGGATGTTTTACAATCATTTGATTACAACTTTATATCATTTCTTGGGACTAACCTATTGACATAGTGCCAAAGTGTCAGTTGCTGTTTTTGCTTGTTTTTTACTTCGCAGAAAATCAGTACCAAACAGAGATGAAACGCTGCGGGGATTTTTTTGGATTTTTTACGGACCAGAAGAAACCAGATGGGCCAAAGAACACCAGAAGAGGGGGACTAGGGTGGCCAGCCCCCACCAGGTGCGCCAGAGGCCCCCTGGCACGGCCTGGTGGGTGCTGGGCACCTCGGGCACCCCCTCAACCGACTATCGTGCCTATAAATTCCCTGGAAATCCAAAAACCCTAGGGGAGTCGATGAAACACAATTCCAGCCGCCGCAAGTTCCAGAACCGCGAGATCCAATCTACACACCATCACGAAGGGGTTCATCTTCCTCATAGGTGCCTCTCCGATGATGCGTGAGTAGTCCACCATAGACATACAGATCCGTAGGCAGTAGCTATATGGCTTATTCTCTCTCTCTTATGATTCTCAATACAATGGTCTCTTGGAGATCTATTTCATGTAAACTTTTGCGGTGTGTTTGTTGGGATCCGATGAATTTTGAGTTCATGATCAGTTTCTATCCATGAATATTATTTGAGTCTTCTTTGATCTCTTATATGCATGATTACTTATAGCCTCGTATTTCTTCTTCGAATCTTTGGTTTAGTTAGGCCGACTAGATCGATTTTTCTTGCCATGGGAAGAGGTGCTTTGTGATGGGTTTGATCTTGCGGTGTTCTTTCCCAGTGACAGAAGGGGCAGCAAGACACGCATGTATCGTTGCTATTAAGGATAACAAGATGGGGTCTATTCCTACATGAATAGATCTTGTCTACATCATGTCATCGTTCTTATTGCATTACTCCGTTTTTCCATGAACTTAATACACTAGATGCATGTTGGATAGCGGTCGATGTGTGGAGTAATAGAGGTAGATGCAGGCAGGATTCGGTCTATCTATCTTGGACGTGATGCCTATATAATGATCATCGCCTTGGATATCGTCATGACTATTCGATTTTCTATCAATTGCCCAACAGTAATTTGTTCACCCACCGTGCGCTATACTCATGAGAGAAGCCACTAGTGAACCCTACGCCCCCCAGGTCTACTTTTCCTATCATATTGCTTTCTGATCTACGTTTTTTGCAATCTTTGTTTTCAGATCTACAAAACCAAAAACCCAAAAACATATTGCTGCATATTTACTCTTTTTATTTGTGTTCTTGAGAGATCTATCTCTCCTATCTATCACTACCTAATCTATCTTATTACTGTAGAGAGATTGACAACCTCTCTGACACGTCGGGTTGCAAGTATTTGTTGTTTGTGTGCAGGTGCTGCTTATTGGGTGGTGGTGATCCTCCTACTGGTTCGATAACCTTGGTTTCAAAACTGAGGGAAATACTTACCGTCGCTGTGCTGCATCATCCCTTCCTCTTTGGGGAAATACCGACGCAGTCCAAGCCACGTCAGTCATCCACTTGAGGGAAAATTGCTACTGTCCTACAAAACTCTGCGCTTGGAGGTCCAACAAAGTCTACAAGAATAAATTTGCGTAGTAGACATCAAGCTCTTTTCTGGCGCCGTTGCCGGGGAGGTGAGTGCTTGAAGGTATATCTTTAGATCTTGCAATTGAATCTTTTAGTTTCTTGTTTTATCACTAGTTTGGTTTTATAAAAGAAAACTACAAAAAATGGAGTTTAGGTTGCATCATTTGTATCGTCTTTATAATGTCTTTCGTGAAAATACGGATTCAGAAAATTGTGCTCAATTGGTAGAGGAAGAAACTATAAAAATAGTTGATGAGAATTCCTTGAATGATGAGCATGATTGCAATGTTGCTAGTATGAATTCTCTGAATATCCATGATACTAATGATATGCAAAGCCACAAGCTTGGGGATGATATGTTTGATGAAGATGATATTTTTAGTCCCCCAAGTTTTGATGAGCAAATTTATTATGACGATGGAATGCCTCCTATCTATGATGATTATTGTGATGACATGTATTCTAAAAAGAGTAATGACAACCATGAAACTTGTTATCATGATTTTAATATTCAATGTGGTTATGTCAATCAAGTGTCTTATGATAGTTATTTTGTTGAGTTTGCTCCCACTACTATGAATGAGAAGAAATTTGCTTATGTGGAGAGTAATAAATTTTCTATGCTTGTAGATCATGAAAATAATGCTTTATGTGATAGTTATATTGTTGAATTCCTTCATGATGCTACTGAAAATTATTATGAGGGAGGAACATATGCTTGTAGGAATTGCAATAATATCAAGTTTCCTCTCTATGTGTTTAAAGTTTTGAAGTTATGCTTGTTCTGCCTTCCTATGCTAGTTGATTCTTGTTCCCATAAATTGTTTGCTCAAAAAATCCCTATGCATAGGAAGTGGGTTAGACTTAAATGTGCTTGTCATGAGATTCATGATGCTCTCTTACATGTTTCAAATACTATTCCTATGTGAGCATCATTGAAATCATCATGCCTAGCTAAAAGGCATTAAAGAAAAGCGCTTGTTGGGAGACAACCCAACACTTATACTTTCTGTTTTGATATGTTCACATACAAATATATTATCTTGGACATCTTCTATGATTGTGAATACCCATTAATTATTTTCAAACTTGAGCAAATTAGTTGAAGTTGGACAAGGAAGACAACGTAATGAGTTATGATTGTGTATATTTGCATAGAAGTTATATTGTTATGGATCCTCCAACATGTGGTGCTTGTTTAGAACCTTTTGCTAGTCAACACTTCGTACTAAGTAGAGGTACTACTTGTGCATCCAAATCCTTGAGCCAAGTTTCTTCCATAAGAGTCCACCATACCTACCTATATATGGTATTTGACTGCCATTCCAAGTAAATTTGCATGTGCCACCTCTAAACATTCAAATAAACATCTGTTTTGTGTGCCTGGACCGCTCATGGAGCGACGGGGGGCGGTCAGTATCTTCCATGTTAAGCGGGTTATTCTCATGATGAGTGTTTATTCACTCGTCCTTGCACGAGAGGGGCGGTAATAGGGATTCCCAGTCCCGAAATAAAAAAAATGCAAATAATTACACGAAACTCCCCTAGGAATGTTGTTGGTATGGACGGTACCCGTGGATTCGGCTAGTCATGGAGTGTGTTTGTTGGTGGAGGGGGAGTAAACCTTTACTTTTACCGCTTGGGAACCACCGCTAATGTGTTTAACATGGAAGATATTGATAACTCTTGGTCATAACGTTGGCAGGAAGGGTGCACCTCCCAAAACTATATTTATCTCTGATTTAAGCTTTGAGCTCTGGCACCTTTGCAAATCCCTACTTCCCTCTGCGAAGGGACAATCTATTTACTTTCATGTTATTTACTATTCATGTTGAGTCAACTTCTTATTCCAACCTCAGTCTATTAGTTGGCAAGCATCATGTGGTGGGGAAAGATCCAAACATATATATCCAGTCAAAAATATTTGATCATGACTTATTATTGTTGACAATTATCTCTATGATAAATGAGTTGGGAGGCGAAACATTAAGCCCCTATCTTTCTCTGTGTTCGATGGATGCCATTTGTTCTAAAAATATGCTTTGAGTACTAGCAATCATAGAAGACTATATGATGATTGAGTATGTGGAGCCCTTACTTAGGATTTGTTGAGAATAAGTTGAATTGCAATTGTTTGGTGACTAAGAACATAGGTTGTTAAGTTTCAAGAGAATTCATTATTTGAACCATGACATGTGAATTGATTGCTCTATCATGATGATTTTTATGAGAAAAAGTTGTTGGTTATCATGCTAGAAAATTGACTGAAAATTATCAATGATCAAACTTATATATTACACTAGCATTCACACTTCATAAATTAGTTCTTTTATCATTTACCTACTCGAGGACGAGTAGGAATTAAGCTTGGGGATGCTGATACGTCTCCAATGTATCGATAATTTATGAAGTATTCATGCCATATTCACCTATGTTTACAATACTTTTATATGGTTTTGATGCACTTTATATGATTTATTAAGAACTAACCCGGACTAACGCTGTTTTCAGCAGAATTACCGTGGTGTTGTTTTTGTGCAGAAAATGAAAGTTCTCGGAATCGCCCGAAACTTTTTGGTGATTTTTTCTGGACCAAATAAGCAATATTGGAGCGAAGAACCACCGGAGAAGAGCCACGAGGTGGGCACAACCCACCAGGGCGCGCCAGAGGGCCCAGGCGCGCCCTGGTGTCTTGTGCCCTCCTCGTGGCCCATCTTGGCGTGAAACCAATGCCCAAAAATCCTATAAATATAGAAACCATCAGAAAGAACCCTAGACTCTCCGCTCCGCCGCCGCAACTCTTTGTACCGACGAAAAACCAATCTGGAGATGTTCCAGTACCCTGCCGGAGAGGGGAATCCATCTCCGGTTGCCATCTTCATCATCCCGGCGGAGGCCATGATGAGGAGGGAGTAGTCCACCCTCGGGGCTGAGGGTATGTACCAGTAGCTATGTGTTCAATCTCTCTCTCTTTCTCTCTCGTGTTCTTGAGATGTCACGATCTTGATGTATCACGGGCTTTGTTAATATAGTCGGATCATATGATGTGTTTCCCTCTCTATCTAGTTGTGATGAATTGAGTTTTCCCTTTGAGATTTCGTTACCGGATTGAATACTTTTATGTATTTGAGAACACTTGATATATGTCTTGCATGCGGAGACCCGTGGTGACAATGGGGTGTTCTATTGATTCACTTGATATATGTTTTGGTACTCAACTTGCGGATTCCCGCAGTGACATTGGGGTAATCTATGCTTAGGGGTTGATACACATTCTTGTCCTACTTTCTCCGATAGAGATCTTGGGGCACTCTTTGAGGTTCTTTGTGTGGATTGAGTATTATGAATCTGAAATTGTTTGATGCGTATCGTATAATTAACTCATGGATACTTGTGGTGACATTGGAGTATCTAGGTGACATTAGAGTTGGTTGATGCGTATCATATGGTGTTATTCTAGTACGAACTCTTAGATAGATCGAACAGAAAGGATAACTTGATGTTATCTTAGTACGAACTCTTGAATATATCGATCGGAAAGAATAACTTTAAGGTGGTTTCGTACCCTACAAACAATTTCTTCTTATGTTCTCCGCTAGATAAGAACTTTGGAGTGATTCTTCGTTGCATGTTGAGGGATGGTTATGTGATCCAATTATATTAGCATTGTTGAGAGATTGCATGTAACGCCCAGGACACACCCGCCGGTGGTCGTTACTCCTGGCGGGATCTAGAATGGCCCCACATATCAATACTAGTCTTTTTTACGCACTTTGTCCTCACTCATGCGCACCCGGACCAACTTCCCGGTCGGTCACCCATCCTAGAACTACTCCAAGCCAAGCACGCTTAACCTGGGAGTTCTGTTCGAATGGGCTCCCGGAAAAGAAGGAATTCCTTATTGATATGAGTAGTCTATCATCCCTAATATGCCAGGCTATCACATACACCACCACTCAGAGGAACCGACGTCCTCGTCGGGCCATAGGAACGTTCCCTCTTGGCACAAACGTCTGTGCTTCCAGTCTGATACATGTGTCAATCTGTGTGCCACGACGGGTCACCAACTTCATGAACAACATGACCGCGCACCTGTCGGCAAACATCCGTGTAACCGCGAGGGTCGGCTCTGATACCAACTTGTAACGCCCCGGACACACCCGCCGGTGGTCGTTACTCCTGGCGGGATCTAGACTGGCCCCACATATCAATACTAGTCTTTTCTGCGCACTTTGTCCTCACTCGTGCGCACCCGGGACCAACTTCCCGGTCGGTCACCCATCCTAGAACTACTCCAAGCCAAGCACGCTTAACCTGGGAGTTACCCTGGGAGTTCTGTTCGAATGGGCTCCCGGAAAAGAAGGAATTCCTGATGTTTGTATGTGGTAGCATGGCATATTAGGGATGATAGACTACTCATATCAATAAGGAATTCCTTCTTTTCCGGGAGCCCATTCGAACAGAACTCCCAGGTTAAGCGTGCTTGGCTTGGAGTAGTTCTAGGATGGGTGACCGACCGGAAAGTTGGTCCTGGGTGCGCACGAGTGAGGACAAAGTGCGCAGAAAAGACTAGTATTGATATGTGGGGCCAGTCTAGATCCCGCCAGGAGTAACGACCACCGGCGGGTGTGTCCGGGGCGTTACAAGTTTGTCATTTTATCGTTTGATTTCGTCCATAGTCGGACCCTGCTCTTCTGTATGATGTTTGTATATGTTGTTGTATTGATGTGATCTTGATGTAGCTTGTGGCGAGTGTAAGCCAATTCCATATACTCATCTCTTCTTTACATGTACTTGTAATGATATCCATTCTTGCGAAACGACGAGATGCGCTTCTATCCCTGTCGAGGCCCTCGTGCCAAAATAAGGATAGGATCGCATCTTGGGCGTGACATTGCAATAGCGAAAGTACGGACCCTAGACCTTGTTTTCAAGCATTGCAGTACCATTTGTGCTCACTTTTGTTACTTGCTACCTTGCTGTTTTTATATTTTCAGATTACAAAAACCTATATCTACCATCCATATTGCACTTGTATCACCATCTCTTCGCCGAACTAGTGCACCTATACAATTTGCCATTGTATTGGGTGTGTTGGGGACACAAGATATTTCTTGTATTTGATTGCAGAGTTGTTTGAGACAGACCATCTTCATCCTACACCTCCCACGTATTGATAAACCTTAGGTCAGCCACTTGAGCGAAAATTGCTACTGTCCTACAAAACTCTGCGCTTGGAGGCCCAACAAAGTCTACAAGAATAAAGTTGCGTAGTAGACATCAATCCTTCTATGGACTGGAGCAAGCATCTCGGAGTTGGAATATACACTTTGATGAGGTAATCAAAGCTTTTGGGCTTATACAAAGTTTATAAGAAACTTGTATTTACAAGAAAGTGAGTGGGAGCACTATAGAATTTCTGATAAGTATATGTGGATGACATATTGTTGATCGGAAATAATGTAGAATTTCTGGAAAGCATAAAGGGTTGTTTGAAAGGAGTTTTTCAAAGGAAGACCTGGATAAAGCTACTTAAATATTGGGCATCAAGATCTATAGAGATAGATCAAGACGCCTGATAAGACTTTCAATGAGTACATACCTTGACAAGATTTTGAAAGAGTTCAAAATGGATCAGTCAAAGAAGGAGTTCTTGCCTGATTTGTAAGGTGTGAAGTTGAGTAAGACTCAAAGCTCGACCATGGTAGAAGAAAGAGAAAGGATGAAGGTCGTCCTCGATGCCTTATCCATAGGCTCTATACGGTATGCCATGTTGTGTACCACACCTGATGTGTGCCTTGCAGCGTGTCTGGCAAGGGGGTACAAGAGTGATCCAGGATTGGATCACTAGACAACGGGCAAAATTATCCTGAGTAACTGGAGGACTAAGGAAATGTTTCTCGATTATGGAGGTGATAAAGAGTTCGTCGTAAAGGGTTACGTTGATGCAAGCTTTGACACCGATCCGGATGACTGTGAGTAGCAAACCGGATACGTATAGTGGAGCAGACATTTGGAATAGCTCCAAGTGGGGCATAGTAGCAGCATCTACAATATGACAGAGAGATTTGCAAAGTATACGCGGATCTGAATGTTGCAGACCCATTGACTAAAACCTCTCTCACAAGCAAAACATGATCAAACCCCATAACTCATTGGGTGTTAATCACATGGTGATGTGAACTAGATTATTGACTCTAGTGCAAGTGGGAGACTGTTGGAAATATGCCCTAGAGGTAATAATTAGTTGGTTATTATCATATTTCCTTGTTCATGATAATCGTTTATTATACATGCTAAAATTGTATTGATCGGAAACTCAGATACATGTGTGGATACATAGACAACACTATGTCCCTAGTGAGCCTCTACTAGACTAGCTCGTTGATCAAAGATGGTCAAGGTTTCTTGACCATAGACATGAGTTGTCATTTGATAACGGGCATTAAGAGAATGATGTGATGGACAAGACCCAACCGTAAGCATAGCATTTGATCGTGTTTGTTTATTGCTACTGCTTTATCCATGTCAAGTATCTGTTCCTATGACCGTGAGATCATACAACTCCCTGACACAGGAGGAATTCCTTATGTGTATCAAACATCACAACGTAAGTCGGTGACTATAAAGGTGCTCCACAGGTATCTTCGAGGGTGTCAGTTGGGTTGGCGTGGATCGAGACTGGGATTTGTCACTCCGTACGAGACGGAGAGGTATCTCTGGGCCCACTCGGTAATACAGCATCACAAGAAGCTTGCAACCAATGTGACTAAGGAGTTAGTCACGGGATCTTCTATTACGGAACGAGTAAAGAGACTTGCTGGTAACGAGATTGAAATAGGTATGGAGATACCGACGATCGAATCTCGGGCAAGTAACATACTGCTGGACAAAGGGAACTGCATACGGGGTTGATCGAATCCTTGGCATCGTGGTTCGACCGATAAAGATCTTCGTGGAATATGTGGGAACCAATATGGGCATCCAGGTCCCGCTATTGGTTATTGACCGGAGAGGTGTCTCGGTCATGTCCGCATGATTCTCGAACCCGTAGGGTCCGCACGCTTAACGTTCGGTGACGATATAATATTATTGGGTTATGTATGTTGGTGACCGAATGTTGTTCGGAGTCCTGGATGAGATTCCAGATGTCACGAGAAGCTCCGGAATGTTCGGAGGTAAAGATTTATATATGGGAAGTCATATTTTGGCTACCGGAAAAGTTTCGGGTTTTTTCGGTATTGTATCGGGAAGCTACTAGAAGGTTCCAGAAACTTCCGGACGATTCACCAAGGGTTCCACCACGTCCCAAGGGTTTGCATGGGCTGAGGGGAGGCTCCCTGGCCTTATTGGGCCAGGCGCACAAGTCCCTCAAGGCCCATGTGGCTTGGGAGAGGTGGAAAGTCGACCTGTGTATGGAAAGGGAGGGAATTGGACTAGGAGTCCAACTCATCTCCCTTGGCTGCGCCCTAGGGCTTGGAGGGGCTAATATCCACGCCCCTCCACCTATATATAGAGGGGAGGGGGCGCCCCAAGAGCACACACCAAGCCCTTGGCGCCCCTCTCTCTCCCTAGATCATTTTCTCCTCCGTTCACGGTTTCGGTAGCGCTCGGCGTAGCCCTGCCGGGATTGCTCCACCACCATCTCCACCACGCCGTCGTGCTGGTTGAGAACCCATCTACTACTCCGCCCTCGCTCGCTGAATCGAGGAGGCGGAGACATCATCGAGCCGCACGTGTGCTGAACGCGGAGGTGCCGTCCGTTCGGCGCTAGATCGGGACGGATCACGATTGGATCGTGAAGACGTACGACTACATCAACCGCGTTATATACGCTTCCACTTAGAGATCTACAAGGGTATGTAGATACACTCTCCCTCTCGTAGCTATGCATCTCCATGGATAGATCTTGCGGGTGCGTAGGAATTTTTTTGTTTCCCATGCAACATTCCCCAACATGTTGCTCATGGTGGACCGACTGATGTGGTCAGAGTCGTAAGAGACGATGCGAGGCGAAAGTCTGTCTCCGGCTATGGTCGGAGCCGACAGCGGCGGCGGCCGTGGGCATTTTTACCTTCTTGAGGGTGCTGCTCTGGTGAAGTGTTCCTCTACCTTGTCGTCCCTTACTCCGAGGGAAACCTTAAGTCCATGCTCTTTCGGATCGGATGATGGCGACGGCCTGCGTCGTTCCCCTCTTGTTTGGCATCATTTTTCGAGTAGGGATCAGTTGGGGGACCGGTGTTGGTTTGATGGTGGTGGTGGTGCGGCCCGTTTGGGGTCGACGGTGGTTGTTCGGTGGTGTTCCTGGGGTTCGGCGGCGGTGCCTTTGGCATCGCGGGACGACCATCTGTTTCCCCCCTCGTGAAGGTGTCCCATCCATGTTGCTGGCTTGTTCAAGGCCCTCCCATGGCTGCCGATGTGGTGCGGTGAGCTGCGTGCTCTTGGTGTTGTCTCGTTTCTTCTTTGCTCATTGATGGCGCAAGATGTCTCCTCAACTTGCTAATCGTCCCGAGATCATGGCGGAGCTAAGGTTTGTGTTTAGTTGCACTTGTTGATTGTGGATGCTTCTGAGTTGTGTCGTGTTCTCGGTACGCACGCCGGTTTGGTGCGTTAGGCTGCTTGCAAAGTTCGAGTATTGTGATCCCTAGACGGCACCCCACATCTACAACTGCCTTTCATGGCGATGTTTCTTCTGTCTACTAGCTTGGTGTGCCCTGTTTGGGCGTTGCTTTTTGTTCCTACCTGTACAGTTTTCGGCTTGGTTTCCCTTATAAACCGGATCAATTTGTTTAGGTTTTCGATCCGTTTTCCCTTATAAACTGGATCAGCCAATGTTTAAGCAGAAACTCTTGGCTTGGCAGCTTTTTGAGCAATATATTCAGGTGGGGATTTCCTCCCCCCCCCCCGGTGACCGTTCAAAAAAAGCCACCAACAAGTGAGGAGGGTGAGCGAAGAGAGCCCTTTGCGACAGGCGTCAGGGTCACTTTTTCGCAGGAAGCAGCCCACTAAGCAAGGAAAGGTTGATTCGGTCTCGGGAGTGGTACGGTGGATCAACACCAAGCAAGTGTCAAACTTTTCTGAAGAAGGAGCATCTTGCAAGGAGGTGTTGCATGTCTTCGGGCACCTGGGCGCATAGGAGGCATCTATCAGCTTGCGGGAGGCCATGCCTGGCCAGACGGTCGGTTGTCCACCCGTCCTCATCGCTAAGGAGGAGGAGGAGTAGGATCACCACGATGCGATGGAGTCTGTGAAGGAGGATCTTGCGCTCCTCACCGGTGAGGAGGAGTGGGGTCAGTGGGACCTCCGATACGAGCTGGATTAGGGTCCCAGAATGGCATGGTAATGATCATGCTGCTAATGCATGTGCGCCATGCATAGCATTCACCATAGGCTCGGGCTCAATTTGCAAGCTATAAACCTTACATATATGTAAAAGCAACAATTCTAAACACCTCCGCTACTAATTATGTATGAAAATGTTGCTAATCAGCATTTCTCCCCTAACTAAGAACTATGTAATGCAATGATATCTCAATTTAGGTAGATACGACATGTTTGACAATCAGAGAAGGCTAAGAGCAACTCCACCAGAGTTGTCATAAGTGGTGTGCCGAGAGAGAAAATAAACTGGTCTCCTCCGTCTGATACCTCCATCAAGGTCAAAGTCATTGGGGGTGTAAAGGATGGCCACGGTACAAGCCGGGAAGGTGGGTAGGAGGAGAAGGAGCACAAACCTATGGGTTGTCTGAATTTGGTGCAATCTCTCTCAACATTGTCTTATAATGGAAGGAGAGGAATTTTGTGTATAACAAATCTATTTGCTGCAACTCATGGAGATGATTTTTTGTGTATTGACACCATTTTTTGAGAAGCTTTTCACATGTGACTCTTAGAGCCTCAAGCATTTCTTGATTCGGCAGAAGGGGATAGGGTTTCCCTTCCATGTAGCAGCGTGCCGATACTCGTGGGCTCCCGGTCTTTTTCATCATCAGTCGTCGAGCCTTTTTCCTCATTGTTTCGCGCCCTTGTCTTGTTGGCATGCTGCCCCTACTCCACGGTTGTGTTGGGTGGCTTTCCTGCTATTCTCGGATGCCCAAGGGCAGTGGCAGTGTGGCCGGCGTGGTGTGCTCTCTCTATCAAGGTGTGCGTGCTTTGGCGATGCTTCAGATCTCGAGTCTAGTAGCTCTCCAGCTCTCGGGTGAGCATCTCTCATGTCCGACAGTGCGACGAAAACAAATAGTTTTGGTGCCTTTGGTCCGAGTTGTCATCCTCGATCAAGACCTCTATTCTGCTTCAAGCGGTTCCTCGTCATGCCACTACTGGTCGTTTATTTGGTCACATCCATTTCCAGAGGGTTCTTCTGGTCAGGAAAATAAGTCGATGTTGACCACGAGACTATTGAGCGAAACCATATATCCAAGCAATTTTGTAGAAGAAATGGCAAATGAACCACTGACCTTATTGGACCTATCGATAATCTTAAATGAAAACCGTTCGGCATGAATGGTTAACTATCTCAAAAACAACGAACAATAGTTAATAATGAATTTATCATAGCATGATAAATCTTAATGAAGGTAATTATATGTTTGTACTTCCTCCGTTCACAAATATAAGATGTCCTATTTTTTGTGAATCGGATGTATATAGACATGTATTAATGTGTTTGTTCATTTATTTCAGTTCATATGATTATTTATTAAAATATTGAAAACATGGTATATTTATGAATGGAGGGAGTAAATGCAATGACGAAAGTCAAGGAGGCGGTCAAGTTCAGTGTCTTTTCATTCACTTTCTTCTGGATCTATTTGGATGGACTTTTGAAAAAACTACTAATTAGACGATAGAGGTAACGTAGCCGAGCCACCCATCCATACTCAGTATCTTTAGAATGGTCTTCGTGATCTCGCCAAAAAACCCTTTTTGAAATAAAAGAAAGACCCGAGTGCCACATAAAACTATTTTCTCATGTCTTCCATCTTGTGACAGGAAACGTGCCATGGCAGTACTACGTACGATGATTCGAACACGCACCATTCCAAATCCAAACGGGGAAAAATTGTCATATGGGGCGACGAAACTAGTAATTTTGGTCCGCACTTGATGTATACGCCTGTACAATTAAGGGTCAATTTCGCGAATCTTAAAGCAACAAAGGATCCAACGGCTGGGGTGTCGACTGAGACTTCATCAGTCGACTGAGATTTAGAAGCCCCTACAATTAATTCATGACGAGGTGCTGCAGCGCTCGCGGCACCGGCGACGCGTGGACGTGGATGCCGCCTTCGAGCACCTGCACGACCTGCGCCATGGTTGGGCGTTGCGCCTCCTCGTCCTGGATGCACCAGCATGCCACCTTGCACGCCCGCTCCAGCTCCTCCGGCATCACCTCGCCGCGCAGCCGCGGGTCAGCCACGGCGTCCACCTCACCTTCCACAACCTTTTCAGCGGCCCACGCTGGGAAGAAGGTCAAGGACTCACTCCTCCCGGTCCCTGCCGCCTCCTGCTCGCTGGACCCCTTGGAGTTACGTCGTCCCGAGATGAGCTCGAAGAGCACCATGCCAAAGCTGTACACATCCGCCTTGGCGCTGATTGGCTGCCCGGAGATCCACTCTGGAGCGAGGTACCCGATGGTGCCTCGCATCGTCGTCAGCGCGCGGCTGAAGTCCCTCCCCACCAGCTTCGCCATCCCGAAGTCGGCGATCCTCGGGGACATGTCCTCGTCCAGCAAAATGTTCTCCGGCTTGACGTCACAGTGTATGATGCACTCGCGGCAGCCGAGGTGCAGGTAGGCCAGCCCTCTCGCCACGCCGACCATGATGTTGTACCGGTCGCGCCAGCTCAGGCACGTGCCGTCGCGGAAGAGGAGGCCGTCGAGGGAGCCTCTGGGCATGTACTCGTAAACGAGCATCTTCTCGTCGCCCGACGAGCAGAACCCGAGGAGCCGGACAAGGTTCACATGCTGGATGCATCCCAGCGTGCTCACCTCCGTCCGGAACTGCTTGTCGCCCTGCCCAAGGCTTTCCAGCTTCTTGACTGCCACCTGGACATGATTCGTGTTGTCTCCCTTCTGCTGCTTCAGGACGCCGTGGTACACCGAGCCGAAGCCACCGCCGCCCAGCCGCTCTGAGAAGTTCTTGGTGGCGGCACGGAGGTCACCGTAGCTGTACACGGCCAAGGAGGACCCACTCTCGTTTGCCATATTGTCCAGTCTCCTCCTCCGGGCAAGAACAATCCTCCAGGCTAGTATCACCGACGCGCCCACTCCTGCAACACTGACCAATGTGATGCCAAGAACAAGCCATAATTTTCTCCCCACTTTCTTCCTGTCTACGTTACGGAGATCTTGCAATCCTGTTTTTGAAAGCCGGAGATTCAGGTCTGACCTGGGGCTGCCGGAGTCCACGTAGAGCTGCTGAAGGTTGCGGAGCTCTCCGTGCCACACGGTGCACTCCCCGGCAGAGAAGGCGTAGGCCTGGCAAGAGCAGTTCTTTAGACAAGTCGATTCGCACTCTACTTTGCTCTGGGCAGCGCCCACGACGAGTGAGTCATCGGGGAGCTTCACGTCCGGTAGCGTCAGGAACCCGTCCGTCGTTGATCCGTTGTGCGCGCACGTTAGCGGCGAGCTCCGGCGGCACCCACCGCTCCAATCGCTCAGCGTCCAGTCCCTCTCCGACACCGGAGCGAGCCCTGGCGGACACCGGCAAGGTAGCTTGCCTCCCTCGTCGCAAACGCCGAACGCGCCGCAGAGCGCGTACACGTCGCACTGCAACATGGGACCGGTCCACAAGAGTTGCCAGTTGAGGCTCGTGGGCATCCAGAGGTACATTTTCGACTGGCCGTTGACATCGTGCACGATGCGGGTTATGCTTGTGTTGTCGTAGAGGTTGATGGAGATGGAGCGCCGGTACGCCGGCGTCTCGACGTACGTCCCGTAATAGATGGTGTTTTTCGCCGCCTCTGGCAGCCTCGCAAAGTTGCGCCCCGTCCAGACGCCGGTCCGCCAGTACACGCGGGACCGGTTCCACATGAAGAAAACCTCGCTGGTGCCGTTGGGATCCACCGTGTTGCTGAACATCCCCGGCGCGGGGTCTTGGGCGTTCCGCCACGACGTCGGCGCTTGGTACTCGCCGGTGAGCTTGTTTTCCCCGACCCACGCTCCCGGCACCAGCGTGTCCGTCGGGTGGTCGAAGCTCTGCCACAGCACTTTGGAGGAGTTGCCGCCGCCGACAAGGACCAGGTTGCCGTTGTCGCGGATCTCCGCCGTGTTGTCTGAGCCTGGCGACAAGGAAGATGAGAGGTTCGAAGACCACACGACGACCGGCGAGGCGGAGGCGCTGGTGGGACCGACGAGCTCGAGGTTGCCGTCGTGAGCGGACACACGGAGCTCAGCGGAGGCGACAGCAGACAGGGGACTCACCCGGTTGCCCACCCAGATGACGGTCTGGCCGGGGATGTT
Organism: Elymus sibiricus; assembly: GCA_039707655.1. Lineage (NCBI taxonomy): Eukaryota > Viridiplantae > Streptophyta > Magnoliopsida > Poales > Poaceae > Elymus > Elymus sibiricus. The sequence continues at coordinate 443,061,921 of CM077675.1, read as the reverse complement.
CTTGTACCAGATCCCGAGGTAGAACCTGTCGCCGGAGCTGCCAGCAGGGGTGAAAAGGCCGAGCTCGAACTTGCCCTGGGCCGAGACCAGCGTGTCGTTGCCCCGCAGTGGACGCCGGGCCGAGACTGTCGCCGCTGCGCCCGGAGCAGGGGCGAAGCACAAGCATGCAAGGGCTATGAAAGTGGCAGTGATCAGAGACATGGTGATGGTGGAGCGCTTCCGTTTGCCGCTGAATTCTGAGAGGGTGCAGTCGAATTTACAGGCAGGTGAATGACGGAGACGGGTCGCAAGAAAAACCATCCGCCGAGCGACACATCGTGATGATCACGGCATATCAGTCGAATTTACAGGCAGGTGAATGACGGAGACGGGCCGCAAGAAAAATCATCCGGCCAGCGACACATCGTGATGATCCCGGCATTTTTTTACTTGTCCTGTCAAAAAGGAAGATATTTGGCATGAATGGTTGCTGACTTGCTGTAGCGTTGAATCAGTCCGTGGCATGAGCGGCCAGAGCTTTGCCGCCACACACCGAGTCCACCATGGTGACGTACAAAGCAGCTGGAAATCTGGGATCACCTCGGCACATACGAGGACTGACGGGCGAAAGTGTCATGGTCTAATATCAAGCTCAAATGTTCTTGCAAGCCAACCTGTGGTTGGATGGTTAGATGGACAGTGGTATCCTCAGCCCACCAGGGTTCAAATCCTGATGCTTGCATTATTTCTGGATTTATTTCAGGATTTCCGACGATACGCTTTCAGTGGGAGGAGACGTTCCCGTCGACGACGAGGCGCCTACGGTGACTTCGTAAATCTCAAGATGACATGTCGGCTCAGTCTCTCTCTCTCGGAGGTGCTCGTAGGGGTAGGGTGTGCGTGTGTGCGTTCATAGGGATGAGTGTATGCGCGTGTATGTGAGCACTTGCGTCTGTACTGTTTCAAAAAAAAAAGCTCAAATGTTCTTAGATGAACAATAAATAAATAAAAAACATTCTAATATTTTTTAACAATAAACATTGCTTACTTTTCATTCTGGATGTTAATTTTCATGACGGAATCACGTTCATCGAGTTCTGGCAAAAAAAAAAAAAAACAGCTCCCCAAGATGCTTTTAAAAATAGTCTTATTTGAGTACCAATTGTTTTCCCAGAGCATTAGAAATGTTTTGTGTTCACGGAAATTTGCACGTATGTAGAACATTCAACAATGTTCATTGTGAAAAGATTTCAGATTGTCTTGGTTTATTTAATTTTTTGTTTTGATTTACTGTTCACATGATGCATTTGAGCTTGGGAGCAGTAAGTCCATGCCCCATTAGTTTATCCATCCATGAGAGGAAACGTTTGTAAGAGCAAGTACAATAGTAGGCTATAAACCCGCTTACACGACACTTTTACTTATGTGATAGAGAGACAAAGAAATAGATGAGGAATGAGTTCTCATGCAAGAGATAGACAGAAAGTAACAAAAGAAAAAAAACGAACCTAATAGCCAACTCTATTGATGAGTAATTAATAAGGCCTACTCTTGATAACATGTCAGTTTTATATACCCAATTACTGCATCTACTATTGTTCTTGCTGAAGCGGAGGCGTGAAAAGATTTCACGGGGACAGAAAGGAGGACACTATCAAGCGGCGAGAAGCGAGGCTGCTGTTCTAGAGCCCCCCGCTTGGCCAACTAGGAAGATATTGTATTCATGTAGCAAAAGCCATCGAAATGACGGGCCCGCCACCATTTTGTTTGAGCCGTCTGAGACATCGCCTACGAGCAGTGGCGAAGTTAGCCTAAAAAATCTATAGGGTCATTGTTAATTTTTTGAATTTTATTCTTCATAATACAGCAAGTGTACATTATTTCAGGCTATTTTTATCAGAAGTTGTGGGGTCAGCTGACCCCACAGCTAACACATAGAAACACCCCCACCATGCGAGCCCTCTGATGGCGTCGATGTGTTGGGAAGAGAAAGGAGCTCTCTAGTGGTGGCCACGATGAGGGTTTGCCCCGTGTCATAGGAGGTTCACCGGCGTTCATTTTGCTGGAGGTGTTGCAATTATACTTTTCTAGACAGTGAAGTTCAGTGACTACAACTGCACCCCATTTACTTTCTTCTTGGTCTATTCGGATGGACTTTTGAAACAACTGAGGTAACGTAAGTGGCGAGCTGAACCACCCAACTATCTCTATATCTTCAGAATGGTCTTCGTCATCGTGCCCAAAATACTTTTTGAAATAAAAGAAAGACCCACGCGCCTCATAAAACTTACTCCCTCTGTAAACTAATATAAGAGTGTTTAGATTACTAAAGTAGTGTTCTAAATGCTCTTATATTAGTTTACGGAGAGAGTATTTCTCATATCTTCCCTTCTTGTGACAGGAAACGTGCTGCTATGACAGTACATATGATGATTTGAACGCGCGCCATTCCAAATGAGAGAAAAGATCTCCCGGGGCAGGTGTGAAGCACAAATCAAGGGCTGCGATAGTGGCAGTGATCAGTGACATGGTGGGAGCCCTTCCGTTTGCCGGCAAATTCCCAGGGGTGCAGTCGAATTTGCAAGCCCATCCTTTAAAAATAGAAGAGAAAACTGCCGAGTAAAGCATAGTGGATTATTTTTAGAGTGAATTTCACTTTTTACCCCATAGTTATACATTTGTGACATATATTATCCCATTTAGTGGAATTTCTATCAAAATATCTGATTTTTAAGACTTTTAACAAAGTTTTGCCGTGATTTTGCCTTTTTCATGTTGCATCAATGATTCGCAAAAAAATGTGTAAAGATTGGAGTGCATCATCGATGATCATGTCCATATTTCTCTCGTTCATATGTTCCATTCCTCCTCATCGTCCAGATATTTTTGGACCCCGGACGTTACCTTGCATCTTGTCTAATTGATACACATCAGAAAAAGAGGGTCCAAAGCTTCTAAAAGGGGTATTCTAGACGAATTTCCACTCAGCAGGGTAATTAGTGTCACAAATGCATATCTAAGAGGTAAAATGTGGAATTCACTCTTATTTTTACTTCATTAAATTTTAGTCGGACCTAGCTGATCTCTTAAATTTAGTGGAGTATATTTTTTTGGCAAATTCATTTCATTTTCGGCCACTGAAATAAATGTCACTACTTTTTTATTTTATTGAACGAGATTTTAATACACTGGAGTACATAACTCACCAATTCTTCGCCATGAGAACTGATCCAAAGAAAACTAAAACCACAATTAGGCACTTTAATAGAAATCCAAATGCCATACCTGCTCCCACTAGTTCTTTTAATATTTTCTCTATTTCTTCATTTTGAACATTGTTGATTTTCTCAATTGACTTCTTGAGCTTGCACACTTCTTTCTTCTTCGCTTCCACACAATTTGACATTGTGTCATCACTAGTCTTCACTCTAGCAAGTATTGCACGAATATCTATCGAATTTCTCGCTATAAATAGATCGATGTACACTTCTTTCCAATACCAAAACTTGCATCCATTCTACAAACAATTTTGAGCAAATAATAAGCTACATATTACGATGAATCCGAAGAACAACGGTAGCAACAAGCACTACCCAATCCTTTTCGCACTTGAAGAACACTCATCCGGGATGCTTTGGCGTGGTCAAAACTTGGCGCAGCACTAGCTATGGGTAGTGGTCACGCTTGATGACCGGCAGCGTGGAGCTCACGAGCTGGGCTAGTGTCGAGCCCGAACAACGGCTGCTGGGCATGGCTGTGCCGGTGATCCGTCGATGAGTGAGATCCGAGCGGCTAGAGGAGGCCGTGCCGAGATGCGGCGCAGAGTCGTTGGTGGGGTTGTGCGGTTCGGTACCAGTCCAATCCATGAAAAAGGCATCAACCGGATGCGTGAAATCTACAAAAGATGATGGAGGTTTGTGGTTTCCCGGCGCAATGGTGCACATGGATGGATATCTTCTTCTCTAGTTCACGCTCTATCATGCTGCTGAACGACGTTCTCAAGAAATGGATGAACTACAACAAAGGTTGTGTCATGGGTCTTTCCCCTACCTCTTCCTACTAGTGGTTCATGTCCTTTGGCGGATGATCCAACAAGACGAGTTGTTCGCCCACCCCCTCATCAATCGTGAAAGGCCGTCGGTGCTCCAATAAGTCGATGGCATGCTCGTTATCCTGCGTGCCGATATCGGCTCAGCAGTTCGGCTAGAGCTGATCGTGGATCAGTTTGCAGCGGTGGCATGGCTAGTGATCACTTCCACAAGAGCACCCTTGTGCTGCTGCATGTCGATGACGAAGTGCTTGCTGGGATTCAATATGCTTTTGGTTGCAAAGTTGAGGGTATTCCCAAAACCTAGCTTGACCTCCCGCTCTCCTTCGACAAATTTGTTGGGAACGTAGCATGAAAATCAAAAAAATTCAAACGAAACACCAAGATCTAATTTAGGATATGCATAGCAACGAGAGGAGAGAGTGTGTCTACATACCCTCGTAGAACGTTAAGCGGAAGCGTTTATAACGTTGTTGATGTAGTCGTACGCCCCATGATCCGATCGTGATCCAATCCGATCTAGCACCAAACAGACGACACCTCTACGTTCAACACACGTGTGGATCGCTGACGTATCCTCCTCCTTGATCCAGGAAGTGAGAGGGAGAAGTAGATGGGATCTCACCCACCATGCATCGAACCTAGCTAGATAGCTCTCGTGGGGCGCGATGCACGGTCCGACACCCATCATGCAGCGAAGCTAGCTAGCTGGCTCGCTGGGATGTCATGCCATCCAGCGGAGCTAGCTAGCTCGCACGGATGCTCATACTGCTCGCGGCAACATGACGGCGTGCGAGCAAGATGAGCGCGGCAGCGTGTTATTTGTGAGATGCGTTGGGATTTTACCCGAAGAAGAAGGGTGAAGCAATATAGTAGTTGATAAGTATTCCCTCAGTGAGAACCAATGTTGTCGAACCAGTAGGAGAATCACGCAAATTCTCGTCGTCAACACCTACACACACAAAAGCAAACACTTGCACCCTACGCGGGCAAGAGGGTGTCGATCCCCTTGAACTCGTTACTTGAAAGGATTAATTCTGACTGTGATAGATATAAAAACAAAATTAAAAGGAAAGTAAATAAATTGCAGTAAGGTTATTTGGTTTTTAGCAGTATGATTAAGTAGACTCGGGGGCCATAGTTTTCACTAGAGGCTTCTCTCTCGAACAAATAGCATATGGTGGGTAGACAAATTACTACCAGACAATTGATAGAAAAGCGCATAGTTATGATGTTATTCATGGCAATGATCATGTATATAGGCATCACGTCCGAGACAAGTAGACCGAAACGATTCTGCATCTACTATCACTCCACTTCCTGAGCGCTTCTATGCTTGCCTCTCTAGATATTAAGTTCATGACAAACAGAGTAATGATTTAAGTAAGATCACATGATGTAGACAAAGTAAACCTAATCAATATGAATAAACCCCGTCGGTTTATCCTTAATGGAAACAATACAAATACGTGCATTGTCCCCTTCTGTCACTGGGTGAGGACACCACAAGATTGAGCCCACTACAAAGCACTTCTCCCACTGAAGATAAATCAGTCTAGTTGGCCAAACCAAATGGATAGATCGGAGAGAAATACAAAGCTATAACAAACATGCATAATAAAGTTCCGAAAAGACTCAATTACTTTTAATGAATAAGCTGACCATAAACCCACAATTCATTGGATCCCAACAAACACACCGCAAAAGAAGATTACATTGGATAGAACTCCAAAAAGGTCGAGGAGAACATTGTATTGAAAATCAAAGAGAGAGAAGAATCCATCTAGCTACTAGCTATGGATCCGTAGGTCTGTGGTGAACTACTCACGCATCATTATGGAGGCAACAAGGTTGATGTAGACGGCCTCCGTAATCGATTCCTCCTCCGACAGAGTACCGAAAAAGGTCTCCAGATGGGATCGCGGAAGAACAAAGGCTTGCAGTAAAGTGTTTCAGTTGTCTCTCTGTTGGTTTGGGAATATATGGGAATTTATAGAGGTGGAATTAGGTCAAACGGAGTTGCGGGGGAGTCACGACCTCGGGGGGGGGGGGGGGGGCGCCCTACCCCCCAGGGTGCGCCTGTGAGCTCGTGGCTCTCCCCTACGTCTTCTGGCCTCCTCCCAAACCTCCTAGGGTCCCTTTTGATCAAAAAATCACCGTAAAGTTTCATCGTGTTTGGACTTCGTTTGGTATGGATTTTCTGAAATGTAAAAAAACACGCAAAAAAAGGAACCGACACTGGACACTGGGTTAATAGGTTAGTCCCAAAATATTATATAAATAGCATATAAATGCATATAAAGCATCCAAGATTGATAACATAATAGCATGCAACAATCAAATATTATAGATACATTGGAGAAGTATCACAATGCAGCAGGGCGAGCGCGGCGACGTGGCGGCACCTGCGGCATGGCTACGCAAGAGTGAGGGGAGAGACAAAAAAACTTTGTGTGAGCGGATGATAGGTGGGCCACGCGGGACATACAACGGACAGAGGTGGACGAAGAGGAGACATAAATTATCCACTTTGTGTCCGCCTCCGACCCAAATTTGAGACTAAAATGAGACCGAGCGGACACAAAACGGACAGATATGGAAATGGGTATGTGCGCTGGGCAAAGTTTTTTGTGCGCGCAGAATCGAACGGACACAAATAGACGAAATGGGTCCATGCGATTGGAGTTGCTCTAAGTGCAACTCCAACGCGTTGACCCAAATTGTCCATGTGTGTCTGTTTGGATCGAAACGGAGAGAAAAGTCGGCCCAATGAGGCAACCCAAACGGACGAGCGTTCACTTTTTGTCCGCTGCGACCCATTTGACACCCAAATTTGGGCGGCCTTTGCTTCGGCACGGAAAAGAAGCGGCCACCCACCCTTGTCCTACCCCTGGCCCGCCAGTCGGCGGCACATCCACCCCATTTCCCTTCCATATCCAAAAAAAACCCGCCCGCTCGCTCTCCCAACCGCTCACCATGGATGAAGCACCTATCCTCGACGCCGCCTCCGGTCTTGCCTCCTCCGTCGACAAGCCCCGTGGCCGCAAAAGGCGGCGGTGCCCAAGCCGAAGAAGGTACTGATGCCCGCTCAATAGGGCGTTTCATTACTAGGAAAAAGCTTATAGGTAGAATATTACCAGTAGCGTTGGAAAAATTGCAGGCGCTACTATTAATTAGTAGTAGCGCTGGTCTAAAACAAACGCTACTGGTATTTTGTAGCAGTAGCGCATGTCCGGGTAACAAGCGCTACTAATAGGTGAGGCACACCGTACGCACACGGCCTAGCCACAGTAGCAGCGCTAACCCATGGCCCGCGCTACTACTAATGGGATTAGCAGTAGCGCCGGTCATGGGCCGGCGTTGCTACTATGGCTAGCCCAGGCCCACCTCTCCCTTGCCCAACTTATCAGTAGTGCCTTTCCCCTACATGCGCTACTGCTAAGTCGTACCTTATCCACTTTCCTTCTTCCCCGCGCCCCTCACTCTCCTCACTCTCTTCCTTTCCACTCTCTCCCTCGCGCCGGCGGTCCCGCTTTCCGGCCGTCCTCCCCACACGTTGCTCCTCCCCACGCGGCGGCCCTCCCCCGTCCTGGTCCTCCCCATGCGGCGGCCCTCCCCCGTCCCGGTCCTCCCCACGCGGCGGCCCTTCCCCGTCCTGGCCGTCCACTGCCGCTGCGAGGCCCCGCTGCCTCTTGTCGTCGCCTGCCGCCAGCGGTAGCTCTCTCTCCCTCTCCCCCTTCTCCCTCTTCCCTCTATTCTTGCACTGCTAGATAAGATGAATGGATGGATTTAGATGAATGGATGCATTTATATGGATGGATGGTTAGATGGATGGATGGATGCATTTAGATGAATGGATGCATTTAGATGATTGGATGCATTTAGATGGATCGATGGTTAGATGGATGGATGGATGCATTTAGATGGATATTAGAACTTTATCGTGATAATATTGCTATGGAAAAAAATTGCGGCAGCGTAGGTCATTTTCTTAGTTCATTACTCGATATATGTAATGTTGGGGCTACTTGTGTGACTTTCAGTGAGGGAGAAGTGAAAGCACATATGCAACCTTAGAGGTTTTGATAATTCATGACAACATACATTGTTTCTTGGACTAATATTTTTACCTAGTTTGTTTCAGATGAACTCCACAGAGAAGATTAGCCATGTAATGTATGGAGAATCACCAAGGAAAGAAGAACAAATGGAATGGGATTGGCAAAATCAACAAGCTTGAAGACTCTACATTTTACATTTTGCGAGAAATCACTTTTGAGTCCATAGGAAAGCCAATACTATTAAAAGGGAATGAGGTGTCTATGATGATCTGGTTGCTCAAGTGCTTAGATATTAGCCACCAAAAATACACATGAAATTCTCCCACAAATCTCTGTCTAAACCCTACCACTAAAATCGGTGCCACCAACTTCTCAGAATTGGCCACACCGAGTTTTAACCCTAGACAGATCCCATGCCAAAACCCTAAGTTATCAGTGCCACCAAGTTTCCATTCGGTGCAACTGAAACCAGTGACCAACTTTCTGGTTAGCCATTTTCAAGAATCGAAATGTCCTAGTTTTTGAGAATAGGTCTCACCGAGATTTGGAATCAAACTAGGTATATCGGTACCATCGAGATTTATATATCGGTCTCACCGAGAAGCCAAAGGTTGCCACATTTTGCACTAGTTGGTGCAACCGAGTTTCTACTCCGGTTTCACCGAGTTGGGCAATAATGTTGTAACGGTTGGATTTTTGGAGATGCCTATATATACCCCTCCACCTCCTCTCACTCGCAGAGGAAGCACTCAGAACATACCTACACTTGCCCCATCCATTTTTCTGAGAGAGAGCCACTTACTCATGTGTTGAGATCAAGATCTTCCACTCCAACCATATGAATCTTGATTTCTAGCCTCCCAAAGCTGCTTTCCACCCAATCAACCTCTTCTACCAAGCCAAATCTGTGAGAGAGTGATTGTGTGTTGAGGAGACTATCTTTTGAAGCACAAGAGCAAGGAGTTCATCATTGTTACCACATCTATTACATTTTGGAGGGTGGTGCCCCCTAGATTGGTTAGGTGTCGCTTGGGAGCCTCCTTCTTCATGTTGTGGAGATGAACCAAGAAGTTTGTACGGGCAAGGAGATTGCCTAGCTACTTCATGAAGATCTACCCATAGTGAGGCTAGTCCTTCGTGGACGGAAGCCGTGATGGAATATACGAGGTTGCTACTTTGTGGACCCTAACGGGTGGAGCCCTCCGTGGACTCTTGATACGTCTCCAACGTATCTATAATGTTTGCCTGTTCCATGCTGCTATATTATCATTCTTGGATGTTTTACAATCATTTTATTACAACTTTATATCATTTTGAGACTAACCTGTTGACGTAGTGCCAAAGTGCCAGTTGCTGTTTTTGCTTGTTTTTTACTTCGCAGAAAATCAGTACCGAACGGAGACCAAACGCTGCGGGGATTTTTGTGGATTTTTTCTGGACCAGAAGAAAGAAGATGGGCCAAAAACCATCAGAAGAGGGGGCCCAGGTGGTCACCCTCCACCAGGGCGCACCAGAGGCCCCCTGGCGCGGCCTGGTGGGGGATGGGAACCTCGGGCACCCCCTCAACTGACTATCGTGCCTATAAATTCCCAGAAAATCCAAAAACCCTAGAGGAGTCGACGAAACACAATTCCAGCCACCGCAAGTTCCATAACCTCGAGATCCAATCTAAACACCATCACGGAGGGGTTCATCTTCCTCATAGGTGCCTCTCCGATGATGCGTGAGTAGTCCACCATAGATCTACGGGTCCGTAGGCAGTAGCTAGATGGCTTCTTCTCTCTCTCTCTCTTATGATTCTGAATACAATGGTCTCTTGGAGATCTATTTGATGTAAACTTTTGCGGTGTGTTTGTTGGGATCCAATGAATTTTGAGTTCATGATCAGTTTCTATCCATGAATATTATTTGAGTCTTCTTTGATCTCTTATATGCATGATTGCTTATAGCATCGTATTTCTTCTTCGAATCTTTGGTTTAGTTAGGCCAACTAGATCGATTTTTCTTGCCATGGGAAGAGGTGCTTTGTGATGGGTTCGATCTTGCGGTGTTCTTTCCCAGTGACAGAAGGGGCAGCAAGACACGCATGTATCGTTGCTATTAAGGATAACAAGATGGGGTCTATTCCTACATGAATAGATCTTGTCTACATCATGTCATCGTTCTTATTGCATTACTCCATTTTCCATGAACTTAATACACTAGATGCATGCTGGATAGCGGTCGATGTGTGGAGTAATAGAGCTAGATGCCGGCAGGAGTCGGTCTATCTATCTTGGACGTGATGCCTATATAATGATCATCGCCTTGGATATCGTCATGACTATTCGATTTTCTATCAATTGCCCAACAGTAATTTGTTCACCCACCGTGCGCTATACTCATGAGAGAAGCCACTAGTGAACCCTACGGCCCCCGGGTCTACTTTTCTATCATATTGCTTTCCGATCTACGTTTTTTGCAATCTTTGTTTTCAAATCTACAAAACCAAAAACCCAAAAACATATTGCTGCATATTTACTCTTTTTATTTGTGTTCTTGAGAGATCTATCTCTCCTATCTATCACTACCTAATCTATCTATTTACTGTAGAGAGATTGACAACCTCTCTTTCGCATCGGGTTGCAAGTATTTGTTGTTTGTGTGCAGGTGCTGCTTATTGGGTGGTGGTGATCCTCCTACTGGTTCGATAACCTTGGTTTCATAACTGAGGGAAATACTTACCGTCGCTGTGCTGCATCATCCCTTCCTCTTTGGGGAAATACCGACGCAGTCCAAGCACGTCAAAGGAATTTCTGGCGCCGTTGCCGGGGAGAAAGCAGTCTCTTCTATGTGCCTATCGTAGGCGCCGAGGGGACTCCATCATCATCTACCAGGTTCCTAATCACAAATCTCATCTCCTTGCAATTACATTATTTGCCATTTGCCTCTCGTTTTCCTCTCCCCCACTTCACCAATTTGCCGTTTTATTCGCCCTCTTTTTCGTTTGCCCTTTTTCTCGCCGGATCTCTTCCTTGCTTGCAATCTTGTTTGCGTAGTCATGATGCCCCAATGAAAGTACTATGAAGTTTCTTATCCCAATATTTTGCTTAAAATTGAGAAAAGTACTAAGGAATATATGACTACACAATTTGAGCATAATAAGTATTTTACCGATGAGCTTAGAGAACACTCTACCGTGCTAGATGCCATAACGAAACAAGTTGATGATATTAGTAGGGAAGTTTGCAATCTCCAATCTAAATATGCTCATGCTAAAAATTTGCTTAGTAAAATCTCCGATGCGCAAGCTACTTTGATAAATCAAATGGCCGCCAAACCAATCTCTCTAGAGGATAAAAACGATGTAGATCTTAAAATGATTGGTGTTTCTTCTATTGATTCCTTGTTTAGTAATATTAAAATTGATAATGAAGGGACTGAAGTAGAGTCAACTTTATCTAGAAGGCGTCCCAATAATTTGGAGGGTGAAGATCTTGATGAAAATTTTGATAAAAGTGGGTTTGAAGAGGTCAAAACTTTATCTAGTGATGTGCCCACTATCTTGGATTGCAAAGATTTTAATTATGATAGCTGCTCCTTGATTGAATGTATTTCTTTGTTGCAATCTATGTTGAATTCACCCCATGCTTATGAGCAAAATAAAGCTTTTACTAAACATATCGTTGATGCCATGATGAAATCTTTTGAAGAAAAGTTGGAGTTGGAGATTTCTATTCCTAGAAAATTACATGATGAGTGGGAACCTACCATTAAGGTCAAGATTAAAAATTATGAATGATTTGCTTTGTGTGATTTGGGTGCTAGTGTTTCCACGATTCCGAAATCTTTATGTGATGTGCTTGGCCTTACCAACATTGAAGAATGTTCTCTTAATTTGCACTTGGCGGATTCTACTATTAAAAAATCTTTGGGAATAATTAATGATGTTCTTATTCTTGCAAATATAAATTATGTGCCCATTGATTTTATTGTGCTTGATATTGATTGCAATCCGTCTTGTCCCATTATACTTGGTAGACCGTTTTTACGCACTATAGGTGCCGTGATTGATATGAAAGAAGGCAATATTCATTTTCAATTTCCCTTGAGAAAGGGAATGGAACACTTCCCTAGAACAATAATTAAGCCACCATATGAATCAATCATGAGGGCATGCTATGGATCCAAAACCAAGGATGACAATACTTGAATCTATCCAATACGCCTAGCTAGGGGCGTAAAACGATAGCGCTTGTTGGGAGGCAACCCAATGAATAAATAATTTTTTGCTTTTTCCTTTATGTTTTTGAGTGTTGACACAATTATGCCTATGTTATGATTGTGTTTTTATGGTTTATTTAGTGTTTATGCCAAGTAGAACCTTTAGGATGATTCATAGGATGAGTAGAAGTGATGCTGAATCTGAAACAGAAACTTTGTGTCCAGTATATGAATTTTAATTTTTTGCTGGAATGTGATATTGATCTGAAATTTTAACACAGTGTTTATATACAAATTACTTACGTTGTCCTAATATTTCAGAATTTTTAGAGTTACAGAAGTATGGGTAGAGTACAGATAACTACAGACTGTTCTGTTTGAGACAGATTCTGTTTTTGTTGCATTGTGTGCTTGTTTTGATGAATCCATGGTTTGTATTGGGGGGTATAAGCCATGGTAAAGTTAAAATACAGTAGGTATAATGCAATTATAAAATTTTAATGGGTTTACAACAGTACCTAAAGTAGTGATTTGCTTTCTTATACTAACGGATCTCACAAAGATTTTGTTGAGTTTTGTGTGATTGAAGTTTTCAAGTTTTGGGTGAGATCACGATGGATGAAGGAATAAGGAGTAGCAAAAGCCTAAGCTTGGGGATTCTACCGCACCCCAAGATATATCCAAAGAGTAACAAGCAACTAAGCTTGGGGATGCCCCCGAGTAGCATCCCCTCTTTCTTCTAACGACCATCGGTATTTTACTTGGAGCTATATTTTTATTCGTCACATATCATGTGTTTTGCTTGGAGCGTCTTGTATCTTTGCTTGCTTTGTTTGTTAGTTTTTTGTTTGCATCCTTGCTGTACAGACCTATTTGAGAAAGCCAAAATCATGCTATGATTTGTTAGAATTGTTCTATGTGCTTCACTTAAACTTTTCGAGCTATAGAATTGCTCTAGTGCTTCACTTATATCTTTTTGAGCACGGTGTGCTTGGAAACTTTTGTAGAAATACTCTCATGCTTCACTTAGATTAATTTGAGAGTAGGTAAAATTTTGAACAAATCCTCTCATGCTTCACTTATACCTTTTTGAGAGATGAAATCTTTATGCTCATATGCTTCACTTAAAATATATGAAACTAGTCCCAAAGTGATAGATATCCAAGGAGGATATAATAACAACTTTCATGATCATTGGACAAATTAAACTTGATTCCTTGTAATAGTTTTGAAACATGATGATAGTAATATGTGAGTCATGTTAGTGAGTAATTATGCTTAGTAGGTGAAAGGACGTGGATGTCGCCTAGAGGGGGGGGGGGGTGAATAGGCGCTTTAAAATAATTACGGTTTAGGCTTGAACAAATGCGGAATAAAACTAACGTTTAATAAGTCAAGCACAAAACCTAAAACAACTAGGCTCACCTATGTGCACCAACAACTTATGCTAAGCAAGATAAACAACTAAGTGATAGCAAGATATATAGCAAGAAACAATATGGCTATCACAAAGTAAAGTGCATAAGTAAAGGGCTCGGGTAAGAGATAACCGAGGCACGCGGAGACGACGATGTATCCCGAAGTTCACACCCTTGCGGATCCTAATCTCCGTTCGGAGCGGTGTGGAGGCACAATGCTCCCCAAGATTCCACTAAGGCCACCATAATCTCCTCACGCCCTCGCACAATGCAAGATGCCGTGATTCCACTAAGGGACCCTTGAGGGCGGTCACCGAGCCCGTACAAACTAGGTTGGGGCAATCTCCACAACTTAATTCGAGGCTCCCAACGACACCACGAAGCTTCACCACAACGGACTGTGGCTCCGAGGTGACCTCAAATGCTCGGGGCAATCTCCACAACCTAATTGGAGACCCCGACGCTTGCCTGGAGCTTTGCACCACAATGATTGAGCTCCGAGGCAACACAAGCCGTCTAGGGCGCCAAGGCACCCAAGAGGAACAAGTTCTAGGGTGCTCAAACACCCAAGAGTAATAAGCTTCTCAAACTTCACTTCCACGTATCACCGTGGAGAACTCAAACCTATGCACCAAATGCAATGGCAAGGGCACACGGAGTGCCCAAGTCCTTCTCTCCCAAATCCCTACACAACAACTAATGCTATGGAAGAAGATGAGAGGAAGAACGAAGAAGAACACGAAGAACTCCAAGATCTAGATCCAAGGGGTTCCCCTCACATAGAGGAGAAAGTGATTGGTGGAAATGTGGATCTAGATCTCCTCTCTCTTTTCCCTCAAGAACTAGCAAGAATCATTGGAGGGATTGAGATTTAGCAAGCTCGAAGAAGGTCAACAATGGGGGGCAAACTCGAGCTCAAGAGATAAGGTTCAATGGGGAAGAAGACCCCCTTTTATAGGTGGGAAAAAATCCAACCGTTATGCTCACAGCCCACACAAAGCGGTACTACCGCTCATGGGAGCGGTACTACCGCTAGGGCGGTGGAAGCCCTTTGAAAAACAACAACGAGGAGGCAAAAGGCTAGTAGAACCGCCGGAGCGGTACTACCGCTCGTCCTCACGGTACTACCGCTAGGGATAGTGGTACTACCGCTAAGGGTAGCGGTACTACTGCTTGCGAGCGGTACTAAAAAAATACATCCGTGCCTACCACCGCTGGACTTAACACGAGATTTTGGTACGGAGCGGAAGTAGCCACGGTAGTAGCCGCGGTAGTACCGCTCTCGAGCGGTAGTAAAAAATTACATCCGCTCCAAGCGGTAGTAGCCGCGGTAGTACCGCTGCAGCCTTTTAAGAACACCAAAACTGCCACAACTTCTGCAAACGGACTCCGAATTCAACGAAACCAAGTTTGTTGGAAAGCTAACGACATGGGCTAACACAATCTTGATAGAAATATGAATAAGAAGCAAATGAGAAAATGCCCATAAGAAAATGGTGAGAACCCTTCCTCGAATAAGACCGGTAAAACCTTCAACACCAAAAACGCAATAGAAGAAGCATATGAAATCCGTTTTCGATGTACTAGAGCTTGTCACGAAGATAACCACAAGCTCTAAAACCTCAAAAAGAGAAAATACAAATAAGAATCAAGAAAGATGATGCAAGGATGCAATGGTTTGAGCTCTCGACGAACGATATGATCAAGCTACTCACTTGAGAGCCCCCCTTGATAGTACGGCTATCGATCCTATAACCCGGTTTCCAAACTATCACCATGAGACTGGTAAAATAGAAAACCTATCAAGGGCAAACCTTTGCCTTGCACGAAGTCCACTTGAGCTAGATGATGACGATCTTGACTCCCTCAAGTTGGACCACCTTTCGTGATTGCGTTGGCTCGATGAAGGCTAGTTGATTGCTCCCCCATACTCCACTATGGGTGAGTCACTCTTCGGCACACCTTCACAAGTCCATTGTCACCACAATGGACGGCAAGCTACAAGCATGATTTCTTCGTGATGCTCCACTTGAACTTGCACAACACAACCTTGAGTTGATGTCATCCTCCATGGGTTGTATGTGACCTTCCTCTTGACGCAAGCCCATGGAAGCAAACCTAACCCCACATAGAACTCTCACAAAGACCATGGGTTAGTACACAAAGCGCAATGGACAATGCTTACCAAACCGTGAGATCACTTGATCCCACTCGGTGTATCTTCTACGCTTTGTGTGAAATCTTCTCTCTTCATAAAGATGATGTCTTGAAGATACACATGAATGTTCACACAATCTTCTTCTTCAAGACATGCTAGCAATTAGCTCAACACTCACTAGACCAATCTTTGGATAGATCCTTGGATACCACCTTGGTTAACACATATACTCCTTGAAACCAACAAATGGACTTCAAGAAAAGCCTATGGACAAATCCTACGAATATAACTCAACGCAACCATTAGTCCATAGGGATTGTCATCAATTACCAAAACCAAACATGGGGGCACCGCATGTTCTTTCAGTAGGAATATTGGTGTTAAGGTTTGTGATTCCCTATGCATGCACGAAAGTCAATAGTTATGCAATGAAGTTGCATCCTACTTGTGGTGCATTATTCGGTGTTAGTTATGTTCAATGCTCACTTATGTGATTTTTCGTTTCTTGGTTTGGTTGCTTCCCAATCTATTTGCTAGCCTTCATTTGTACTAAGTAGAAATACTACTTTTGCATCCAAAATCCTTAAACCAAGTTTTGCCTTATGAGTCCACCATACCTACCTATATGCGGTATTTCCATGCCGTTCCAAGCAAATTTGTATGTGCCATCTCTAAATTTTCAAAATAAAATTTCTCTTTTGTGTGCCTGTACCGCTCATGAAACGGTGGGGAGTGTCCAATATGTTTCCATGCTAGATGTGTTATTCTCAAGATGAGTGTTTATTCACCTGTCATTGCACGAGAGTGCGGCGGTAATAGGGATGCCCATTCCCGAAATGAAAAAAGAAAAAATATTTACTTTATGTTGTCAAATAATAAATTCCTTGGAAAGTGTTGGTATGGAAGGCAACCGTGGATACGGCCCGCCATGGAAAGTGAAAGTTTGGTGGAAAAAGGAATAAACTTTATTTTCTGTTTGGGAACCGCCTATGATATATCTAGCATGGAAAGTATTGTCAGCTACTTTGTCGTTTTAGTTGACAGGAAAAGCATGCCACCCAAAATATTTTTCTCTCTCAATTTTAAACCTTGAGCTTTGGCACCTCTACAAATCCCTACTTTCCTCTGCGAAGGGCCTATCTATTTACTTTATGCAATTTTTATTTTTGCTTTGAGTCTCCATCTTCTCTTATAAGCACCAACTAGGGGGCACTATGATCGTACTTGAGCATTGGGCATAGCTAATATTTGAGTGTGTTTCATGAATGGATCAATAATTGAGCATGATGGGCTAGGGATAACTTTCTTTAGTGTTGATATTTTGAAAGACATGGTTGCTTGTTGACATGCTTGAGTATTGAAGTCATTATGTTAAAACTAGACTATTGCTTTGAATCATTTACAAGTCCAAATGTCCATGCTATACAAAAGAAAAGAATATGATGAACATGTTAGGCAGCATTCCACATCAA
This sequence comes from Elymus sibiricus, assembly GCA_039707655.1. NCBI lineage: Eukaryota > Viridiplantae > Streptophyta > Magnoliopsida > Poales > Poaceae > Elymus > Elymus sibiricus. The sequence continues at coordinate 443,044,582 of CM077675.1, read as the reverse complement.
AAATTCTGTTTTTAACATTTACCTACTCGAGGACGAGTAGGAATTAAGCTTGGGGATGCTGATACGTCTCCAACGTATCTATAATTTTTGCTTGTTCCATGCTGTTATATTATCATTCTTGGATGTTTTACAATCATTTTATTACAACTTTATATCATTTTTTGGGACTAACCTATTGACGTAGTGCCAAAGTGCCAGTTGCTGTTTTTGCTTGTTTTTTACTTCGCAAAAAATCAGTACCAAACGGAGACCAAACGCTGCGGGGATTTTTGTGGATTTTTTCTGGACCAGAAGAAAGAAGATGGGCCAAAGAACACCAGAAGAGGGGGCCCAGGGTGGCCACCCTCCACCAGGGCGCGCCAGAGGCCCCCTGGCATGGCCTGGTGGGGGATGGGCACCTCGGGCACCCCCTCAACCGACTATCGTGCCTATAAATTCCCAGAAAATCCAAAAACCCTAGAGGAGTCGACGAAACACAATTCCAGTCGCCGCAAGTTCCAGAACCTCGAGATCCAATCTAAACACCATCACGGAGGGGTTCATCTTCCTCATAGGTGCCTCTCCGATGATGCGTGAGTAGTCCACCATAGACCTACGGGTCCGTAGGCAGTAGCTAGATGGCTTTTTCTTTCTCTCTTATGATTCTCAATACAATGGTCTCTTGGAGATCTATTTGATGTAAACTTTTGCGGTGTGTTTGTTGGGATCTGATGAATTCTGAGTTCATGATCAGTTTCTATCCATGAATATTATTTGAGTCTTCTTTGATCTCTTATATGCATGATTGCTTGTAGCATCGTATTTCTTCTTCGAATCTTTGGTTTAGTTAGGCCGACTAGATCGATTTTTCTTGCCATGGGAAGAGGTGCTTTGTGATGGGTTCGATCTTGCGGTGTTCTTTCCCAGTGACAGAAGGGGCAGCAAGACACGCATGTATTGTTGCTATTAAGGATAACAAGATGGGGTCTATTTCTACATGAATAGATCTTGTCTACATCATGTCATCGTTCTTATTGCATTACCCCGTTTTTCCATGAGCTTAATACACTAGATGCGTGTTGGATAGTGGTCGATGTGTGGAGTAATAGAGGTAGATGGAGGCAGGAGTCGGTCTATCTATCTTGGACGTGATGCCTATATAACGATCATCGCCTTGGATATCGTCATGACTATTCGATTTTCTATCAATTGCCCAACAGTAATTTGTTCACCCACCGTGCGCTATACTCATGAAAGAAGCCACTAGTGAACCCTACAACCCCCGGGTCTACTTTTCTATCATATTGCTTTCCAATCTACGTTTTTTGCAATCTTTGTTTTCAGATCTACAAAACCAAAAACCAAAAAACATATTGCTGCATATTTACTCTTTTTATTTGTGTTCTTGAGAGATCTATCTCTCCTATCTATCACTACCTAATCTATATATTTACCGTAGAGAGATTGACAACCTCTCTTTCGCGTCGGGTTACAAGTATTTGTTGTTTGTGTGCAGGTGCTGCTTATTGGGTGGTGGTGATCCTCCTACTGGTTCGATAACCTTGGTTTCATAACTGAGGGAAATACTTACCGTCGCTGTGCTGCATCATCCCTTCCTCTTTGGGGAAATACCGACGCAGTCCAAGCACGTCAACTCTCACGACCGCTACCCTCCGTGGGTTGAAGTCTCCATCAGTGTGGACGTACGATAGCACCCCCTATCGGAACCACGGGAAAATCTTTGTGTCTCCAATTGAGTTTGATCTTCCTACCTCTACTCTTTCTTACATATGCTTGTCTTTACTTTCCGCTGCAATACTTGTTGACTAGCATGTGTAGGGTGCACTAGACTTGTTAGAATTGCTAAAATCTGCCAACCATTAAAAATGGGAAAAGGTTAGGTTTTTAATTTTTCAAGTAGTCTATTCACCCCCTCTATATATCCCTTCTCGATCCCACAAGAAGACTGAATCCCGACTGTTGTCGTGGGGGTCGCTTGTCCTTCGTTCCCATGTGCCAGGCATTTTTGTAAGCACTCGGGAACGAATGGATGAGCGAACATCACCGACGGTCGTAATATCAATGTGATGGTGTGTCCACTATATATACGGTCAAATACTAGTGAGGAAGAATGCCGACTTTTGTCGTGGGGGTTATTCGTCCTCCTTTTCCTCGTGATAGACCTATTGACGGTGCATGAGGAGAAGGAGACGAGCGACCATCACTGACGGTCGTAATATCAATGTGAGGGAGTGCCCATCATATATACACCACCTGAGATGAGTGTTTTTCAAGGGAGACTCGACTAACTGAAAGACAACCCGTGCTGAACAGTGATCAATTTTTACTCTTTTAGTTATGAACATGATGAAGCTCTACTATGTTTTAAATGAAAATGTGAAGCGGGTTTTTTTTAAATGAAAATGTGAAGCTAGTCATTTTCTGAAATGAAAATGTGAATTTGCAGAAACACCTCTGGGTGTCCTATGTTTTGCAGGAATATTGATTCATTTCCGTTCCCGCAAATTTCAAGCGCTCGATATGTCCTCTTTGAGCAACGATCATACCAATTTTTTTTTGTGGACTTTAGCATGGCTTTTACTATAAAGTAGGAAATATGAAGTGCCCGTGATTTGTCATTGGTTTTTAATCTTTGAATCATGAACACAGGAAATGTCTGACGACGAGGAGATCCCTGAGTGCTATATGTGCACCGACGACAGGGGTATATGCGACCATTATCCTCACTAGATAATGGTACGTCCTTCACCGTCAAGCTAACGGAGGACTTTCGAATTATTACGGTATGTAAAGACGGCATGTATTTTTTGTATGAAGTATGACGTGTGCTTTTTTGCTTTAATTAATTTATAATTTTCTTTTGTACAATTTTACTAGTGTGTTCCCTGACATGCAAGACTCCATGTCTTGGACAAGTTCCATTTCAAAGAGAAGGCGAGTACGGAGACTAAGATAGCTCACCTAAAGACGAACCATTAGACTTTTGCTGTTAAGGTAAAAAATGGAGTAGATCACACATATTTTTGTTGTTCTTCTTGGAGAGCATTTTGCAAGGCGTACGGGTTTGAGGAGGACATGGACATTACCTTCGATCTTTGTCATGACGATCGTGATAATAAATATCGAAATTTGGGTGCATGCAGATCACTTGATTCTAGTTCTACCTCCAGGTGAGTTTGTCAACAAATTTGTTAGGTAATTTATATTGATTATTGACAAGTATTTAGTACTCATCCCGACTAAACTTATTTATTTTTAATTGTCAGCTTATTTCTCTGCTCCAAAAACTACACGACAGATAGTAAATCGGACCTACTATAGTTATGACTCCGAGCTTACTTGGTTGGAGAAAAATCATCTGATCTTATTTATTCATGATGTTGAGAATTATAAGAACAATTAAAGGATTGATAAAAATTATCATGGATATGTGCCACTAGTGCACAAGTTGAACCATTATAACATCACTTCAAACTACTTTGTAATATTTTTTTTACTATTGTGTCACTAGTACATCTTTTTCATACATTTTTCTTAAGCAAAACTAGTTTGCTAACTATGTTATTATTACTTATGTTCTTCACAGGTACTCCCGCTAGAGACCGTGCCTAAAATGATGTCTATCAAAGATGATTTGCATATGGTTAGCTTATGGCCAATCCCGATGTGTTACCCTGGTAAATACACGATATGTCGAAGTGAAGAAACCCTGAAAATCAAAGGATGGAGAAACGCAATAAAAGCCTCCACGCTACCACTTGGAGACGAGTACTTGCGCATCCCACAAGTTGGAGATAGGTTGATTTGTATTCTTCAATGGGGAGATGCACGAGTTCACCTTTTTTATGCTATTTTACCTACGACAAAGCAGTAGTTAGTGTTGGTAACTTGTGTCACTTGCTAGTTTGTTGCTAGAATGATGAAGAGTTGTTTAACTATTATGATTAGAACTAGAATGATGAGGAGTTGTTTTTCTGTTTTATGACATTTTAACTTGGCATGATTAAGATGATGATGAGTTGTTATATGACATATATTAGATTAAAGTAGATGGATGCAAGAGAACAAGTTGAATTAGAGGAAAATACGATGTTACGATTCACAACGTCGTATTTTCCTCTAATTCAACTTGGTCTCTTGCATCCACTAATTTAATCTAAATGTTGTTTGTTCCATAATTTTTACTAATGTTGTATATTAATATTTATAACCACATGAAAAATACAATATAAATATAACAAAAGAAATACGCGCGATTAGTAGTAGCGCTGGTTAGAAACACGAGCTGCTAATAGTTAGCAGTAGCGCGTTAAGAGAAACACGCTACTGATAGTTTAGTTAGAAGTAGCGCCGGTTGACCCACGCTACTGCTAATAGTTAGCTGTAGCACCGTAGCAGTAGCGAGGGTAGCCGTGCTACTGCTAGGCATTATTCCCGCATTACTGCTAGGGTTTTCCCTAGTAGTGTTTAGTTGGCCAAGACAGCTGGCCGGAGGCACGTGTAGGTCGAGAAGATACAAGTCGTGGTGATCGTCGCCGCACAACAAGAGGCCACCATCGTGGAGAACAAAACCCTCGTCACTGCGACCACATAGCAGGCCCTACTCTACCTTGGGTTTGACAACCCATGCGAGCACATGCTTGTCGGCGCCACCATGGCTGTGGCTAGCATGGGCTCGTTACCCGTTCACCCGGCACGACGAGAGTTGCCGCGCACATCCACCGCGCTATAGACGCCCAGCTTCCATCCCCACCAGCAAGCCTCCCGTTTTCCACCTCTTCGGGCTCTGGTTTGCCGGAGGTGAGCGTGGTCGCGCCGGCCATGCCCGTGCCCGTGCCCATGGCCATCAAACTCAATGCAAGACCTGCGGCCGGAGGCTTGTCCATCGGGGGTGATACATCTCCAACATATCTACTTTTCGAAACACTTTTGCTCTAGTTTTGGGCTCTAATTTGCATGATTTGAATGGAACTACCCCGGATTGACGTTGTTTTCAGCAGAACTACCTTGGTGTTATTTATGTGCAGAAATAAAAGTTCTTGGAATTGGACGAAAATTTTTGTGAATTATTTTTGGAATAAATAATGAATTATTGAGCAAAGATCCACCGGAGGGGGCTGCCTGTGGGCTACAAGCCAACAGGGCGCACACACACCCCCTGGGCGCGCCCTGATGGCTTGTGGGGCCCACGTGGCTCCCCCGACCCTAATTCCACTCCTATAAATTCACATCTTCGGAGAAAAAAATCAGAGAGAAGATTTCATCGTGTTTCACGAGACGGAGCCGCCACCACCTCCTGTTCTTCCTCGGGAGGGCTGATCTGAAGTCTGTTTGGGGCTCCGGAGAGGGGGATTCGTCGCCATCGTCATCGCCAACCCTTCTTCATCAACACCGTCATGATGCTCACCACCGGGAGTGAGTAATTCCTTTGTAGGCTTGTTGTACGGTGATGGGGTTGGATGAGATTGATCATGTAATCGAGTTAAGTTTGATAGGGCTTGATCCCTAGTGTCCACAATGTTCCAAGATTGATGTTGCTATGACTTTGCTATGCTTGATTCTTGTCACTAGGGCCCGAGTGCCATGATTTCAGATCTGAACCTATTATGTTTTCATGAATATAAGAGTGATTTGGATCCTATCTTGCAAGTTGTATGCACCTATTACGTGTCTTGATCCACATACCCCAAGGTGACAATAATTGGGATACTTTGCGGTGAATGCCTTAGTTTGAGGAGTTCATGTATTCACCATGTGTTAATGCTTTGTTCCGGTTCTATATTAAAAGGAGGCTTTAATATCCCTTAGTTTCCAATAGGACCGCGCTGCCACGGGAGGGTAGGACAAAAGATGTCATACAAGTTTTTATCACAAGCACGTATGACTATATATGAAATACATGCCTACATTACATTGATGAATTGGAGCTAGTTCTGTGTCGCCCTAGTGTGTAACTGTTACATGATTGATATCGTCTAAATCATCATCCATCACCGATCCACGTACCTACGCTTTACATATACTGAATCTTGCTAAGTTACTATTGGTGTTGCTACTGTCACAACTGCTACAAAATTACTACGGTCACTACTACTGTTTCTTTTGCTACTACTATTGCCGTGCTACTAAACCTTTGCTGCAGAGAGATATCCCAGGTGCGATTGAATTGAAAACTCAACTGTCAAGGCCAATAAATATTCTTTGGCTCCCCTTGTGTCGAATCAATAAATCAGGATGAAATACTACCCGCGAAGACTGTTGCGATCCCCTATACTTGTGGGTTATCAAGACCTTTTTTTGGCGCCGTTCCCGGGGAGCATAGCTATATTTATTGTGTTAACTTGAGGATATCCAATTGCTACTAAGAAGAATCGGAACGATACTCGAACTAAGATCACCCCCTCTCGCACGAGAGGAGGTAAGGAACTGCCATCTAGCTCTGCTTTTGATTCACCTACTGTTTTGAATCAACTTGTTACACCACCACCTGTTGATCGTCCTGATTTGTCACATGAACTTGATGATGCTACTTCTGAAATTAATGATGATACTATTGCTACACTGATGAAACTGAAATTGTGCCACTGAATAAATTACTTGATGCTCATATTGCTAAAGCTAGAGAACTTGAAAATGCTAAAATTGATGAAGATTTTGAATCACCTGTTACACCTCACCCTCCTAATAGACATGAATTGCCTTATGTACCCGACGGTTATGTTATGGATGGTGAAGTAGCTAGGGACTTTCTTGCTTGTGAGAATAGAGATGATTTGAAGAAACTACTATGCAAACTAAAAGAAAAATCTATGATGGAGAAAATGAAACCGGATCCTAAATGTGCTACTTCTCCTATATTTATCACTGATAAGGATTATTCTCTATAGACCCTGAATTGATTCCTATAGTAGAGTCTGATCCTTTCCATGGTTATGAAAATGAAACTGTTGTCGAACATCCCATGAAGTTGAAAGATATTGCTGCTTTATTTACGAATGAGTAAAAGATACGTTACTATTATATCCTTAAGCTTATTTTCCTTTCTCAATAAAGTTGAGGCTAAAGATTGGTTCCTTTCTCTTGCTCCTGGTTGTGTGCGTAGTCCCCAGGATATGCTTCACTACTTTCTAGAAAAATATTTTCCTGCAAATAAGAAACAAGCTGCCTTACAGGAAATATTTAACTTTGTGCAAACTGAAGAAGAGAATCTCCCTCAAGCTTGGGGGAGGCTTCTCCAGTTACTTAGAGCTTTGCCTGATCATCCTCTTAAGAAAAATGAAATATTTGATATCTTTTATATCGGACTAATGATACGTCTCCAACGTATCAATAATTTATGAAGTATTCATGCCATAGTTGCCTATGTTTACAATACTTTTATATTGTATTGATGCACTTTATATGATTTATTTAAAACTAACCCGGACTGACGTTGTTTTCAGCAGAATTACCATGGTGTTGTTTTTGTGCAGAAAATTAAAGTTCTCGGAATCGCCCGAAACTTTTTGGTGATTTTTTCTGGAACATATGAGCAACATTGGAGCGAAGAACCACCAGAGGAGGGCTTCCAGGGAGCCACGACCCAACAGGGCGTGACCCAGCCCTTGGTCGTGGGCTGTTGGGTCGTGGGTCCCACGTGGCTCCGTTTGACGTGATTCCAACGCTAAAAAATCCTATAAATACCAAAAACCCCAGAAGTTAACCGAGACTCCCCTCTCCGCCGCTGCAACTCTCTATATCAATGAAAAACCCATCTAGAGCCTTTCTAGTACCCTGCCGGAGAGGAAAATCATCATCCGGTGGCCATCTTCATCATCCCGGCAGAGGCCATGACGAGGAGGGAATAGTTTACCCTCGGGGCTGAGGGTATGTACCAATAGCTATGTGTTCAATCTCTCTCTCGTGTTCTTGAGATGGCACAATCTTGATGTATCACGGGCTTTGTTAATATAGTTGGATCATATGGTGTCTTCCCTAGCTATCTTGTTGTCATGAATTGAATCTTTCCCTTTGAGATTTCGTTGTGTCAGATTGAATATTTTGGATTTGAAAACACTTGATGTATGTCTTGCATGCGGATACCCGTAGTGAGAATGGGGTATTCTATTGATCCACTTGATATATGTTATGGCATCAACTTGCGGATTCCGGTGACCTTGGGGATCTATGCAAAGGGGTTGATTGCACGTTCTTGTCCTACCTTCTCCGATAGAAATCTTGGGGTACTCTTTGAAGTTCTTTGTGTTGGATTGAATATGATGAATCTGAAATTGTTTGATGCATGTCGAATAATTAACCCACGGATACTTGTGATGACATTGGAGTATCTAGGTGACATTAGGGTTGATTGATATGTATCATAGGTGTTATTTTTGTACGAACTCTAGGGCTGTTTGTGACACCTATAGGAATATCCCAATAGATTGATCGGAAGGGATAACTTTGAGGTGGTTCTACTACCTACAACAATTTCATCTTATGTTCTCCGCTAGATAGGAACTTTGGAGTGATTCTTTGTTGCACGTTGAGGGGAGATCATATGATCCTATTATGTTAGCATTGTTGAGAGATTGCACTAGTGAAAGTATGAACCCTAGGCCTTATTTCCAAGCATTTATATAACGTTTTGCTCGCTGTTTACTATTTGTTACCTTGCTGTTATTATATTTTCAGATTACAAAAACTTATATCTACCATCTATATTGCACTTGTATCACCGTCTCTTCGCCAAACTAGTGCACCTATACAATTTGCCATTGTATTGGGTGTGTTGGGGACACAAGATATTTCTTGTATTTGATTGCAGGGTTGCTTGAGAGAGACCATCTTCATCCTACACCTCCCATGGATTGATAAACCGTAGGTCATCCACTTGAGGGAAAATTGCTACTGTCCGACAAAACTCTGCGCTTGGAGACCCAACACGAGTCTACAAGAATAAAGTTGTGTAGTAGACATCAAGCTATTTTCTGGCGCCGTTGCCGAGGAGGTGAGTGCTTGAAGGTACATCTTTAGATCTTGCAATTAAATCTTTTAATTTCTTGTTTATCACTAGTTTGGTTTATAAAATAAAACTAAAAAATGGAATTGATGTTGCATCAAATTCTTTACCTTTATGATGTTTTTCTTGAAAATGATGGATCGGAAAATTGTGCCAAAGTGTTAGAAGAAGAGTTCAAAAAAAAATGTTTGGCATTAAATCCTTGAATGATGTGCATGGTAGCAATATTGTTAGTTTGCATTCTTTGAATATCCATGATGCTACTGAAAATTATTATGAGGGAGGAACTTATGTTTGTAGGTATTGCAATAATGTCAAGTTTCCTCCCTATGTGTTCAAAGTTTTGAAGTCATGCTTGTTTTGCCTTCCTATGCAAATTGATTATAGCTACAATAAATTGTTTGCTTGCAAAATCCCAATGCATAGGAAGTGGGTTAGACTTAAATGTGCTTGTCATATGCTTCATGATGCTCCCAATGTGTTTCAATTCTTTACTTTCATGTGAGCATCTTTGAAATCATCTTGCCAAGCTAAAAAGGCTTTAAAGAAAAACGCTTGTTGGAAGACAACCCAACACTTTTACTTTCTGTTTTTTTGTGTTCACATGATTAAGCTACTGTAGTAATCATGTTTTGTGCCTTTTATTTTAATGAAGTGCCAAGTAAAGCCTTTGGGATAGTGTGGATACTTGTTAGTTTGATTCTGTGCAAAAACAGAAACTTTTACGTCCAGTGCAGAATTTCTCTGATTTTACTAGAGATTCAAAAAATTCTGAAATTTTTACAAAGTTTTACTATGAAAATGCTATGCGTTGTACTAATTTTTTCAGAATTTATAGAGACAGGTAAATATGGTTATACTACAGATCTTCACAGACTATTCTGTTTTTGACAGATTCTGTTTTGCATGCATAGTTTGTTTGTTTTAGTGTTTCCATAGCTTATATTTAGTGATATAAATTATGGTAATGATAGAATACAGTAGGTATTATGTGATAACAATTATGAATCTTGTCTTGACAGTACCTAAGTGAATGATCTATCTTCATTATAAGAACCCATCTCACGAAGTTTCGTTAAGTTTTGTGTGATTGAAGTTTTCAAGTTTTGGGTGAGATACCGATATGAGGATAATAAGGAGTGGCAATACCCTAAGATTGGGTATGCCCAAGGCACCCCCAAGGTAATATCCAAGGAAGACTCAAGCGTCTAAGCTTGGGGATGCCCCGGAAGGCATCCCCTCTTTCATCTTCAACACTATCGGTATATCTTACTTGAAGCTATATTTTTATTCGTCACATAATATGTGTTTTGCTTGGAGCATCATTTTATTTTGTTGTTCTATTTTAGATGTTATTTATAATTTTGTTTTTCAATAAAAATTTCCAAGAATTGCCTTTTAGGATGCTTGAATTACATGTTTGATGTGTGCTGTGTAAAAACAGAAACTTTTTCTGAAGTGTTTGAATTTTCATATTTTACTGGAATGTGGAAAGTTTCTGAAATATTTAGACAGTTTGATAATATAATTTTTTTATAATTTCCTAAATTTTCAGAATTTTTGGAGTTACAGAAGTGCACTTTGTAAATTAATTGCTACAGACTGTCATGTTTAGACAGATTGCTGTCATAGTTTTGTTATCTACTTCTCCTATAGTTTTCATGACTTATATTGGTACATATAAATTGTGGAAATGATAGTATACAGTAAATAATGTTTGAAAATTATTATGCAACTTGTCTTGGCAGTACATAAAGAGTTGATTTATTCTTATGTGCACTAACCTATCTCACGAGTTCTTTTCAAGTTTTGTGTGGATGAAGTTTTTGAGACCTAGGTGAAACCGTGATATGAGAGAAATTAATGGCACATACAAGCTAAAGCTTGGGGATGCCCAAGGCTCCCAAGGTCAATATTACAAGAAATATCAAGCATCTAAGCTTGGGGATGCTACTCATCCCACCTCTCTTCATCAACAATTATCGATTAGCCTATGTTGAGCCTAATTTTTTATTTGTCCACATGATGCGTGCTATTCTTGGAGTGTATTTTTGTTTTATTTGCTGTTTGAATAAAATATCAAGATCTGAAAATATTTATTGAGATTGAGTCCTCACATAGCTACTTGATTGTTTGACTACTCATTGATCTTCACTTATATCTTTTGAGAGTAGTTTGATGTTTACTCTTGTGCTTCACTTATATCCAGAGAGTAAATTGTGAATGAATTGAATTTCATAAATCTGAAATTATACATGTGCTTTATACATAGTACTAGTTTCACATTTGGTTTAGAAACAAAATCTATTGAAGTTTGACAATCACAATATTGGTCATACAAGCAATCGATGAATGATTAGTATAAGAAAGAGAACCTTCACATACAAATACATTATCTTGGACATCTTCTATGATTGTGAATACTCTTTAATTATTTTCAACATTGATCAATTAGTTGAAATTGGACAAGAAAGACAATGTAATGGTTATGTTTGGGTATATTTGCATAGAAGTTATATTGTTATGGATCCTCCAACATGTGATGCTTGTTTAGAACCGTTTGCTAGCCAAAACTTCATACTAAGTAGAGATACTACTTGTGCATCCAAATCCTTGAACCAAGTTTCTTCCATGAGAGTACACCATACCTACCTATATGTGGTATTTCACTGCCATTCCAAGTAAATTTGCACGGGCCACCTCTAAACATTCAAATAAACATCCGTTTTGTGTGCTCGTACCACTCATGGAACGATGGGGCGGTCATTATCTTCCATGCTAAGCGGGTTATTCTCAAGATGAGTGTTTATTCACTTGTCATTGCACGAGAGAGGCTGGTAAAAAGAATGCCCAGTCCTGCATAATACAAAAATAAATAAACAAAAACTCCCCCTAGAAAGTCGATTGTTTGGATGGTACCTATGGATTCGGCTAGCAATGGAATGTGTTTGAATGGTGGAGGGGGAGTAAAATTTTAATTCTGTTTGGGAACCGCCAATGATGTGATTAGCATAGAAGATATTGAAAACTCTGTTGTGACGTTGACAGGAAAAGTATACCACTCAAAATTACATATTCATCTCTGTTTTAAACAATGAGCTCTGGCACCTCTGCAAATCCCTGCTTCCCTCTGCGAAGGGACAATCTATTTACCTTTATGTTATTTACTTTTCTTGTTGAGTCAACTTCTTATTCCAACCTCAATCTATTAGTTGGCAAGCATCATATGGTGGGGAAAGATCCAAACATATATATCCAGTCAAATATATTTGATCATGATTCATTATTGTTGACAAATATCTTTATGATAAGTATGTTGGGAGGCAAAACTTTAAGCCCCTATCTTTCTGTGTGTTCGATGTATGTTGTTTGTTCTAAAAATATACCTTGAGTATTAGCAATCATAGAAGACTATATGATAATTGAGTATGTGGAGCTCTTACTTAGACTTGATGATGCATTGAAATTGCTTGATGACTAAGAACATATTAAGTTTCAAGAGAATGCATTGTTTGAACCATGATACGTGAATTAATTGCTACTCTATCATAATGAGTTTCATGAGAAATTTTGATGTCTATGATGCTAGAAAAAATGATTAGAATTAGTATTGATCAAACTTATACATTATGCTAGCATTCACACTTCAAAAATTATTTCTTTTATCATTTACCTACTCGAGGACGAGTAGGAATTAAGCTTGGGGATGCTGATACGTCTCCAATGTATCGATAATTTATGAAGTATTCATGCCATATTTGCCTATGTTTACAATACTTTTATATGGTATTGATGCACTTTATATGATTTATTTAGAACTAACCCGGACTGACGATGTTTTCAGCAGAATTACCGTGGTGTTGATTTTGTGCAGAAAATGGAAGTTCTCGGAATCGCCCGAAACTTTTTAGTGATTTTTTCTGGAACATATGAGCAACATTGGAGCAAAGAACCATCAGAGGAGGGCTACCAGGGAGGCACGACCCAACAGGGCGCGGCCCAACCCTTGGCCGTGGGCTGTTGGGTCGTAGGTCCCACGTGGCTCCGTTTGACGTGATTCCAACGCTGAAAAATCCTATAAATACCAAAATCCCCAGAAGTTAACCGAGACTCTCCGCTCCCCACCGCAACTCACTGTATTAACGAAAAACCCATCTGGAGCCTTTCTAGTACCCTGCCGGAGAGGAAAATCATCATTCGGTGGCCATCTTCATCATCCCGGCGGAGGCCATGACGAGGAGGGAGTAGTTCACCCTCGAGACTGAGGGTATGTACCAATAGCTATGTGTTCAATCTCTCTCTCGTGTTCTTGAGATGGCAGGATCTTGATGTATCACGGGCTTTGTTAATGATATGGGGTGTCCCGATCTTCTCAGTAAGCGGCGGTGGTGATGATGATGGTGTAGGATAACTTGTATGTCGCCGATGAACTCTCCCTCGCTTGATCCCTAATGCCAATGCAAAAGGTCTCAACCCTTTGGATATTCACAACGTCACACACTTGCGCACGTAGCCGTCGACCACGAACGGTATAATTGCAATATACTAATTCCCAATGGAACAGCAGATCACACTTGACTTGCAGTATATAATCACCAGATCGATACGAATTGGTGATGAGGATTCAAGATGAATGCTTACAAGCAATCTCATGAACTAGGGTTTATCTTAAACGTGGTATAACCTTAACTAACCCTAAGGAAGAGTTTTTATATCCTAAGATAGATCGAAGGGGTACACGGGCCGTCAGCCCCAAAGTCTGCGCGCAGGCAGCACGGTAGTACCGCTTATGGCATGCGGTACTACCGCTCCAAGCGGTACTACCGCTTAAGTACCGCTCTAGTACCGGTTAGGTCGCTTGGATGCTAGAACTATTTTGCTAAGCGGTACTGGGTACGGTAGCACGGGGCAGTACTACCGCTTTAAGCGGTACTACCGCTGGTGTGGGGCGGTAGTACCGCCCTGGAAACTGCAGGGTCCTCCTCCCTGCCCAGCTGCATTGCCTCCTTGCTCTCCTTCTTGCTCCCTTGTGCTATGCCTTCCTCTCCAATGTACCTAATGACACACACACACAAGGATTTAGGCAGTATAAAGCTCTCATTAAAATAAATAGCATTATCAACTAAGAGAGAATTCACCTGTTGTTCTAATAACTTAGCACGAGCTCTTGTAGTTGGTCCAATCCTGATTTCATCATTGGACGTCTTCTTTGCAGCAACAGGTTGTTCATCTTCAAGGTATGGAACCATAGTAGGGATGTCCTCATCAGTTAATATAGTTGGATCATATGGTGTTCTTCCCTTGCTATCTTATTGTGATGAATTGAATCTTTCCCTTTAAGATTTCGTTGTGTCGGATTGAATATTTTGGATTTGAGAACACTTGATGTATGTCTTGCATGCGGATACCCGTAGTGAGAATGGGGTATTCTATTGATCCACTTGATATAAGTTATGGCATCAACTTGCAGATTCCGGTGACCTTGGGGATCTATGCATAGGGGTTGATTGCACGTTCTTGTCCTACCTTCTCCGATAGAAATCTTGGGGTACTCTTTGAAGTTCTTTGTGTTGGATTGAATATGATGAATCTGAAATTGTTTAATGCATGTCGAATAATTAACCCACGGATACTTGTGGTGACATTGGGGTATCTAGGTGACATTAGGGTTGATTGATATGTATCATAGGTGTTATTTTTGTACAAACTCTAGGGCTGTTTGTGACACCTATAGGAATAGCCCAATAGATTGATCGGAAGGGATAACTTTGAGGTGGTTCTACTACCTACAACAATTTCATCTTATGTTCTCCGCTAGATAGGAACTTTGGAGTGATTCTTTGTTGCACGTTGAGGGATGATCATATGATCCTATTATGTTAGCATTGTTGAGAGATTGCACTAGTGAAAGTATGAACCCTAGGCCTTATTTCCAAGCATTTATATAACGTTTTGCTCGTTGTTTACTATTTGTTACCTTGCTTTTATTATATTTTCAGATTACAAAAACATATATCTATCATCTATACTGCACTTGTATCACCGTCTCTTCGCCGAACTAGTGCACCTATACAATTTGCCATTGTATTGGGTGTGTTGGGGACACAAGAGATTTCTTGTATTTGATTGCATGGTTGCTTGAGAGAGACCATCTTCATCCTACACCTCCCATGGATTGATAAACCGTAGGTCATCCACTTGAGGAAAAATTGCTACTGTCCTACAAAACTCTGCGCTTGGAGGCCCAACATGAGTCTACAAGAATAAAGTTGTGTAGTAGACATCAACAAACAGATGCTTCTAGGGACTTCCTAGATAGTTGTGCTAGTTGTGTTTTTGGGGAAAGAACCGTTGGACAAGCTGAAGAACTATTGAATAACATATTGCAAAATACCGATGATTGGACACTTCCTGAACCACCTCCGGAACCTATTCAAAAGAAGAGAGGTATTCTATTCCTCACTCTTGAAGATATGCAAGAAGCAAAAAAGATCTATGAAATAGAAAGGTATTAAAACTAAAGATGTCAAGAAATTACCACCTATCGAAGAAATACATGGACTTGACACCCCGGCACATGTAGTAGAGGTAAATTCTCTCCGTACCTTTAATGAAAATGATATATCTTATACTAAGACTCCTAGTCAATGCATGGATGAATTTGATAAATACATTGTTAAACAAGAGCACTTCAATAATTATGTTAAGGATCAATTAAGATGTAATGCCATGATGATAGATCGCTTGAGTGACTTGATGTTTATAATTGCTAATGATGTAAGGGTCTAGGTAAACATGCTTCTATGGTCCACACCCAACTAGACCAAGTTGCTAAGTCACAAAATGATTTGCTTGCTGAAATAAATAATAATATGAATGATCATGCTGTTAGAGTAATGATTAGAGGAGGTAGAATGACTCAGGAACCTCTTTATCCTGAAGGTCACCCTAAAAGAATTTTACAAGATTCTCGGAGAATTAATGATGATTCACCTAGTCCATCTAAGAAGAAAAATAAAAATAAAAATGATAGAACCTTGCATGCTTCTAGTGAACCTGTTATAGAAAAACCTGGTGAGATACATAATGATGTTTCTATTTCTGATGCTGAGACACAATCTGGTAGTGAACATGCACCTAGTGATAATGAAAGTGATAATGATAAGGATGATGCTCACGTAGATGCTCAACCAAATGATAATAAAGAACATGATAATGATGTGGAAATAGAACCCGCTGAAAATCTTGATAACCCACATCCTAAAAACAAACGCTATGATAAAAGAGACTTTGTTGCTAGGAAACATGGTAGGGAAAGAGAGCCATGGGTTTAAAAGCCCATGCCATTCCCTCGTAAGCCTTCTAAAAGTAAGGACGATGAAGATTTTGAACGCTTTGCTGAAATGAGTAGACCCGTCCTTTTGCGCACTCGCTTGACTGATATATTGAAAATGCCTCTGTATGCTAAGTATATGAAGGATATTATTACCAACAAAAGAAAAATACCTGAAACTGAAATTGCTACAATGCTTGCTAATTATTCATTTGATGGTGGAGTACCGAAGAAGTTGGGAGATCCGCGTATACCCACAATACCTTGCTCTATTAAAAGAAGTTATGTTAAAAGTGCTTTATGTGATTTAGGAGCCGGTGTTAGTGTTATGCCCTTATCTCTCTATATAAAAGACTTGATTTGAATAGCTTACACCTACTGAGATATCTTTGCAAATGGCCGATAAATCCACTGCTTTACCTATTGGAATTTGCGAGGACGTTCCTGTTGTAGTTACAAATGTTACTATCTTAATAGACTTTGTTGTTCTTGATATGCCCGAGGACGACAACATGTCGATCATCCTTGGTAGACCCTTTCTAAATACTGCAGGGGCTGTTATTGATTGCAACAAAAGCAAGGTTACTTTTCACGTCAATGGCAAGCAACATACTGTGCATTTTCCGAAGAAGAAAATTTTGGTTAATAATATTAATGTCATTGAGCCTAGTGCCATGGTTATCATTGGAGGTTTTAAAATCCCTCTACCTACTGCCAAGAAGAAATATTATAATCTTATCGTTGGGGAGATGCAAATCCCCATTGAGGTAACTTAGTGTTATACGAAAATTCTTCGGTTTCATATCAATCAGAAACGGTTATTAATAAGATTTGATCAACCTTATTAATGGATCATTTTTGAAAGACATGTGATTGATGAATTTACTATGCACAACTCTCTGTATCACAAGTTTACCCTCTGTCATTTTTAGTTAAGAAAAATAAAATGCCATGATTATCCTGTTTTCTGATTTTCCCTTGCAATAAAAAATGACCCAAAACTAAAAAGTCTCAGACTGCCACAAAATTTTGACATGATTTTTTTTGGAATATTTAATAAATTTTGGTACCAAAAATACAGCAGGGAGGTGCACGTGTGGGCCACAAGCCAACGGGGCGCGCCCACTCCCCCTGGGCGCGCCCTGATGGCTTGTGGGGCCCACAGGGCCCCTACCTTATCCCTTCAGCTCACCTCATCACTTACCTCCAACAAAAATTCTCTAGATCTATCTCTCCCGTGTCCTTCCTCTAGAAACTGAAATTTTTGATCTCTTTGCTTGGAACTCCGTTTCTGAAACTGTTTTGAGGAATTGTTCCTTGGTATGTAACTCCCCCATTCCTCCAATTAGTTTTTGCTTTAGTGGTTTATATTTTTCATATTTTGTTGTACTTGGTGCTACAGGAAATGAGCTTGCATGTTGAATTCTTTGAGTTCTAAGTAGTATGAATGCTTGATATGGCTTCTAGGTACCTATATGAGTAGTTGCTATCAATGATATAAAGTTTTATTGACATAAATTTGTCGCTAAAAAATTTCAGAAATTTGTGCTTAGTGAAATGAATTTCCTAAGGAAAGGTTCTTCGAGCCGGAGCCCCAAGTGAGTTGTTGGGAGGACTCATGATCTTGACATCAACATTTTCCGCAACACGGAGGTTAGGCCCTATGAATGGCCACATGCACCCTTCATGAACGAAGCGGGTTTCTATCAAGAATTTATGCAATTTGTTGCAAATGCTGGGCTGACTAACTTCCTCAAAGATGAGTGTGACCAATACTATCTCCTCACTAATTCCTTCGTGCAAAATTTTTACTTCTAGAATAGGCCCGGTGCTCCCACGGTACGCTTTGATTTATATGCAACAAACTATGAAATGCCTCTAGATGAGTTTTTTGAAATATGCTTGCTTCCCTCTGACGGGGGAATGCGTGATCCTAAGCCTGAGGAATTCGAGGATTTCCTCCTCACTTTAACTGTGGGAGAAACTAGTGGCGTATCAAACGCCAGGGCCACTAGTTTGCATTTTCTGTCTGTGCACTATTTTTCTCTGTTTATAGGAAAATGCATAACTGCTATGGAGCAAGGTGGTGGTCTCAGTGCCCCCACCCTTGCTATTTTGCGCCGCGCACTTTATGGTGATAACACTTACAATTTAGGAGCTATTGTCGCGCGCCGCTTGCATCTTAACCAAACCAAGGGCAAGGTTCATGGTGGTATTTATGCCACGTGCTTGGCAAAGCATTTTAATATCGCCATACGCCCCACTGACTACTTGTTGCCTAAGGTTTATCTTGATCACCAGTCTATGCTAGAGCACCAGTTCACTGAGGAACCCCAGCCACCGCAGCACATTCGCTATAACTTAGTATTTACCGAGGACACTCGCGATATCATTGTGTTGCCTGCACCCTCTTTGTTTAACTATCATGCCAGGAACGGATATACCATCATGCCATCAGACATAATTGCTTACCGGAACGAGTTGGCGAGCCGGATGCCGCAACCCAGAAGTGGGATGCTCAGGTGCCTCAGCCCAACTACTTTCCTCCAGGTTGAGATGGATTCTTCGGGTGGTGAACACCAAGCTAGGCAAATGCCTAAGCTTGGGGGAGTATGTATTTCTCACCGACATTACATTCATGTTCACACACTTCATTGTCGGTGTTCATCCTCTTTCATTGTATATCCATGTTAGCTTTATTTTTCCGCTTTCTTCTTGTGTGTTTGAAAAACTTTGAAAATCCAAAAATATTTCTCGCTTCTTTTCGTTTTTTCTTTCCCGTTTAATTAGTTGTAGTATTAAAATAAAACCCAAAAAGATTTCCTTTGCATGTTAGGAGCTTTCCCGTGTAAATAATTTTCTCGTTCTTGTTTTCCTTTTGTTATTTGCTTTCTTGAGAAAAACAAAAACTCCAAAAATATTTTAGTGTGTTTCTCTGAAATTCTTTTCTTTTTATTGAGTCGTCGAAAGGAGAAGACCACGATGAAAATGTTGAGTGGCTCCCAAATGCTTTATTGTTGATCTAACAGAGAGCCAATATTACCTTGTCTTCTCCTTTGTATAAAACTGCCCTGCAGATCCCAGCTTAGTCCATGGCATTCTTGCACTATTATTATTATCACATCATTCAGTCGTGCAAGTTAAAGGCAATAATGATGATATTTGATGAAGTGATCGTGATAAAGGAAGGTGGTATGGACTCTTCTTGTTTTCCGTTTTTGTAAATATGTTTAGCTCGTTCGATCTTGATTCAGTATATCATGAGTGAACATGTTTATGATGACAATTAGAGATTATAGTTTCTCATGCCATGCTTAAATAGCTAGGAGTGGATAATGATTTATCTTATGTGTCAACATGCATTAAAATGGTTAGGATGTGGTATGGTAGTATGGTATTTCCCTCTGAGTAATTTAAGCGGCTTGACTTGGCCCATGTGCAAACATGTAGTTGATTCGAAACCAATGCAGCCTTCATGATGTTTAAATTCAGAGTGTTCATATCCTACTCATGCTATGTCCAATGTTAATTATTCACAATGCATGCTTATGACTGTTTTCTCTCTCTAGCTGGTCGCTTCTCAATCTATTGATATCCTTCACCTGTACTAAGCGGGAATGCGGCTTGTGCATCCAAAATCCTTAAACCAAGTTATTCCACATGAGTCCACCATACCTACCTATATACGGTATTACCCTGCCGTTCCAAGTAAATTTGCATGTGCCACCTCTAATATTCAAATAAACATCTGTTTTGTGCACTCGTACCGCTCATGGAGCGACGGGGCGGTCAGTATCTTCCATGCTAAGTGGGTTATTCTCAAGATGGACGTTTATTCGCCTGTCATTGCATGAGAGAGGTTGGTAAAAAAGATGCCCAGTCCTTCAAAACAAAAATAATAATTAAACAAAACTCCCGGGATAGTTGAAATGTTGGAGGGCATCCGTGGATTCGGTCAGCCATGGCTTGTGTATGTTTGGTGGATGGGAGTAAACTTTACAATTCCGCTTGGGAACCGCCAATAATGTGTTTAGCATGGAAGATATTGAAATCCTTTGTCGTAACGTTGACAGGAAAAGTGCACCATCCAAAACTATAATTTCAATCATGTTTTAAACCTTGAGCTCCGGCACTTCTGCAAATCAATGCTTCCCTCTGCAAAGGGCCTATCTATTTACTTTTATGTTGAGAATCACCCTCTTACTAAAAGCACCAGACCGAAGAGCACTATTGTCATTCTTATGCATTGAGTCTACTTAATGTTGGATGTGAGCATGACTAGATCTTTTCTACCGTGAATTAGAATGTTTAGTCACTGCTTGAACCTCAGAGGTGCTCTGCATTTATGTTTTGCGGTCTCAGAAAGGGCTAGCGAAATACCATGTCATCATATTATATCATTATTGTTTTGACAAATTCTTGGCATGTGAGATATCTTATTATTGCTTGCTAGTTGGTTATGTATTGTCATGAGTGAATATGATGTTTAATTGTTATCATGGATGTGGTTACTTTTGATTTATGCTGAAAACTTGAACACTAGCTAAGCATGTGTATAACGACGAGAACAAAAGAGTTTGTAAAAGTTTTCTTTATCACTTTCAGTTTATAAACTGAATTGCTTGAGGACAAGCAATGAGTTAAGCTTGGGGGAGTTGATACGTCTCCAACGTATGTACTTTTCCAAACACTTTTGCTCTGGTTTTGGACTCTAATTTGCATGATTTGAATGAAACTAACCCGGACCGACGCCGTTTTCAGCAAAACTACTTTGGTGTTATTTTTGTGCAGAAATTAAGTTCTTGGAATTGGACGAAACTTTTTGTGAATTATTTTTGGAATAAATAATGAATTATGGAGCAAAGATCCACTGGAGGGGGGCTGCCTGTGGGCCACAAGCCAACAGGGCGCGCCCAACCCCCTGGGCGCGCCCTGATGGCTTGTGGGGCCCACGTGGCTCCCCCGACCCTAATTCCACTCCTATAAATTCACATCTTCGGAGAAAAAAGTTAGAGAGAAGATTTCATCGCATTTCACGAGACGGAGCCGCCGCCACCTCCTGTTCTTCCTTGGGAGGGCTGATCTGGAGTCCGTTTGGTGCTCCAGAGAGGGGGATTCGTCTCCATCGTCATCACCAACCCTTCTTCATCAACACCGCCATGATGCTCACCACCGGGAGTGAGCAATTCCTTTGTAGGCTTGCTGGATGGTGATGGGATTGGATGAGATTGATCATGTAATCGAGTTAAGTTTGATAGGGCTTGATCCCTAGTGTCCACTATGTTCTGAGATTGATGTTGCTATGACTTTGCTATGCTTAATGCTTGTCACTAGGGCCCAAGTGCCATGATTTAATATCCGAACCTATTATGTTTTCATGAATATAAGAGTGATTTGGATCCTATTTTGCAAGTTGTATGCACCTATTACGTGTGTTGATCCGCATACCCCAAGGTGACAATAGTTGGGATTCTTTCCGGTGATTGCCGTAGTTTGAGGAGTTCATGTATTCACTATGTGTTAATGCTTTGTTCCGGTTCTCTATTAAAAGGAGGCCTTAATATCCCTTAGTTTCCAATAGGACCCCGTTGCCACGGGAGGGTAGGACAAATGATGTCATACAAGTTCTTATCGCAAGCACGTATGACTATATACGGAATACATGCCTACATTACATTGATGCATTAGAGCTAGTTCTGTGTCGCCCTAGTGTGTAACTGTTACATGATTGATATCATCTAAATCATCATCCATCACCGATCCACGTGCCTACGCTTTACATATACTGAATCTTGCTAAGTTACTATTGTTGCTGCTACTGTCACAACTGCTACAAAATTACTGTTGTCACTACTACTGTTACTTTTGCTACTACTATTTTCCGTGCTACTAAACCTTTGTTGCAGAAAGATATCCCAGGTGCGGTTGAATTGACAACTCAACTGTCAAGGCCAATAAATATTCTTTGGCTTCCCTTGTGTTGAATCAATAAATCAGGGTGAAATACTACTCGCGAAGACTGTTGCGCTTCCCTATACTTGTGGGTTATCAGGGGGCAGAGGAAACGACCGTGCGAGATCCCTGCCGGCATCCTTCTCGATGCCCGCAACCTGATTGACACAATGCCGGCCACGGATGATGACTCGGCCAACCGTATCATAATGGAGAACATCAACTTCGAGGGCGGTGTGGGTGGCGTGGCCTATGATCTCGACGAGTCCCAAAGCCAAAATGGCCAAGGCCCCTTCATGGCCGGCCACGAGGGCATGACCAACACCTTCGCTCAAGGCCGTGGTGGCCCGGCCGACCCCTTCACGCAAGGCCAAGATGGCATGGATAGCACTTTCTCGCCTGGGCACGAGTTCCCGGGAGACTACGGCCTAGAATAATAAGATGAAGTGGACATCGATGGGGAGCCTTTGTTTTTTGACGACGAGCTCACCGCCCAAGCCAATGCAAATAAGGAGCGCCAATGCAAAAGGACGAAGGCGTACATAAAGGACGAAGGTGTACATAAAGGACGAGGACAAACTCCTTTTGTGAATGTTGGAGGGACATTGGACAAGACCCCAAGATCGGCACCGAGCAAAAGGCATCAACCTTTTGGCTAAGATTTCATCGCCAATTTCATGAACGCAACAAGTCCGCGCCGTACAAGATGGAGAGCAAGCGTGGTTGGGTCTCCCTCTCCAAGCGTTGGAGGGTCATACAACAAGAGTGCAACAAGTTTTGTGTCACTCTTGAGAGCATAGAGGGTCGTCCCGTGAGTGGCCTCGGCATCAAAGACATGGTATACATTTCTCCATCTTCATTTCCGTTGTTTCATGCTTGCATGTCCATTGGACATATGAATATGCATTCACGTCTTCATTTGTAGGTTTTCCAAGCTTTGGAAGCATTCAAATCCCAACATGGGAACAAGTCGTTCAACCTCACCCATTGTTGGATGATCATAAAAGCCGAGGAGAAATTCAAGGAGCAATATGCGGTCCTCCGGAAGAATGGAGGGAAGCGAGCCGTCAAGGAGCATGGTGAGGGGGAGAAGCCGCAGCCGCGGGGAAAGATCAACTCCAAGAAAGAGGACAGGCGAGATGCGGCGTCAATTGCCTTACAAGAAAATTTACAAGGCATGATCACCCAAAAGGACACAAGGGGGGAGAACGTCGGCAAGATAAAGAAGAGCAAATGAAGGCCTACATGGAGCTCCAAAAGAAGAAGTTCGAGATGGAGGCCGAAATACAAGAGAGGAACCTCGAGGTGGAGGTGGAATTACACGCCAAGAAGCTCAAGATGGAGGAGGACATCCAAGCCAAGAAGCTCGAGATCAAGACTATCAAAGCCAGGACCAAAGCAAAAGAAATGGTGCTCACTTGCATTGAAGGAGGTGAAGATCATGAAGGTGAACTTGATCACGGTGTCGCCGAGGTAGAGGCCTTGGTTCGAGAAGAACCATGCCGACATACTCAAACTTGATGATGAGTGATCTATGGCGGAGAGCACCATCTTTTTTGTATGCCTGCAAGTGTGCCGGCATGACCAGGTTCGAAATGGCGTGATTGAACCCCCACCTCTTTTTTGTGTGTTGGCACGTGTGCCGACCGCTGGCAAGCGCGCCGGCGTGAACTGTGTGGTGTTCGTTTTTTGATGCTGGCATGTATGCCGGCCGTTGACATGACCGTCGACATAAACTCTTGTATGATCTCTGGTCACGGGCCTTTTTATGTTTAAATTGTTTTTTCGTTCGTTTATGTTTAAATTGTTTTCTGTGCCAATGAGAATTGGATCGGATGCGATTGGGCGCATCGGTCCGACACAGACGGATGACGCAAAATCGACCGAAACCGATAAAAAATAGACAAAGTGTGTGGCCGTTTAGATCGGCGCTTGGAGTTGTTTAAGGGTCAAAGTGAGGACCGAGGATGTCAAAAAAAAAGAAAAAACTACTCCGTGGAAGGAATCCCGAGTAGTGAAAACCGCACAAAATCCTTCATGAATCCATAATCCACCCTCTCCACGCCGGTCCACCACTACTGATCATCTCCGCTCCATATCAAACGCGCATCAACAGTAGCGACTAGCAAGTAGCAAGCGAGCTACCGCGCCGGCGCCGGCGCCGGCGCTCTGTGCAGGATGCTCCCGGCGTACACGGCGGCCTCGAGGATGGACGTGATCTCGTCGGCGACGTCCGTGGCGTTGCACCGGTTCCCCTCGAACGTCGTCAGCACGGCCTCCACGCCCCCGCCCGCCGCCGCCGCCGTCGTCCTCACCGCGGCCACGCAGTCCAGCAGGCTCTGGTTGCACCACATGTTGAGGTAGTCGTCGGTGGCCTGGATGCAGGCGTCGTGGAGCATGCAGCAGGCGTCGAGCGCGTCGCAGGGGGGCTCGCCGGGGCACCCCGTGTAGGACACGCCGCAGTACTTGCCGTACCGCATCAGCGGAGCCTCTGATACGGATCAGAAGACAAGGGTATATATGAGATGAGAGAGGGACCGCAGCCGATCGGCGGCAGGCACGGGCGACGTACGTACCTATGGTGCCCGCGCAGTACGCGGACTCGCACGTCCGGCTGCACTTCTGGTCACCGTTGTCGTCGCCGGAGCTGGACGGCGGCGGCGCCACCGCCCCGAAGATGCCGGCGCGGCCCAGCGAGCGGTCGGCGGCGGCGAGCAGCAGGAGGAGAGGGAGGAGGCGGCCGGCGTGCATCTTCACCGTGAATGTATGACTTGGTTGATGACGGTGAGCTAAGAGCTAGCTCTGGCTGTTGGCCGTGGATTAGTACGTGCATGAGTGTGCGTGTGTGTGGTGGTGGTTTCGGAGGTTCAACGAAGCAGTGTTTGTTAGTGGCAGCTTTGGTGGCGGTTCGGTGGCGCCGTTGGGAAATTGGAGGGGTTAGCAAGTGTTTAACAGCCGCTTCAAAAGGCAATATGATAACGAATTATTGAAAGAGCCATCTTCCTTTGTGATTTTGTCTGCTACTGCAAGCAAAGCAAAAGGGCAGGAGGTTAGGCTCAGACATCCTCTACAAAAAGAAATATATCCTCAAGTCGTAGCAGGTGGGTAATTAGAGAAATGCTATTCGTACGTATGGTTTTACGAAAACTTTACGTACTGACTCGGCAGATGTCCGACGTGGCCTAGATGATAGGGAAACTGCTATTTACAAGGGGGAAAATAACTCTGGCATCGTGGGTTTCCTTGTTTCACCAAACTGAATCGTCCCCTACAACCAATCTCCCCCTGCCCAGTCCCCAACTCCAACCCCGAGCGACCACAATGGAATTGGATTGGCGGCGCGGTGGAGCCAGTTCACAAGATCCCCAAGATGAGCACGGCGGCGTGGATTTGCGGCGCGGCCACGCGGGTTCACGCAGTTTCCATGGAGAAGTCATGGCGGGTGGCCAGCTCGCCATATCCACTTGCGCGGCGCGACGTGGAAATTACCATTGCCGTGCGACGATGCAGCACGACATTGCAAGCTCCACGAGCATGTCTTCGTCTGCGCCTCTGCCAACTGCTTCATTTGATAGCAAAGCACATCCTAACAACACCGATTGTCCATGATGATTTACACCAACAAAACAAGCAAAAGGCATAGCATATTTGTTTGTCAAGTATGTTGTATCGAATGTAATGACGTCCCCAAAGGACTCATACACTGCTCTACTCCTTGCATCAGCCCAAAAGACATTTCTAAGACGAGATTCATCATCAAGATCCATAACACTAAAAAAGTTTGGATTCTCTGACTGCATTTTCACAAAATAGTCATGGACTGCTTCAGCATCACCAGCTCCAAGTTTCAATCTTCTCACTTTCTCTAAATAGTTCCGACACTCTTTCTCACCAAATGTTAGGTTGTCATGACCACCGGCTGCCACGACAAAAGAATTATAGTTATTGTTTACTCGTATACCAGCTTGATCATTCAACTCCAGCCTTCTTTTAACATACATGTCTATTTTCTTATTGCATCTGAACAACCGGGATTTTTGTGGGCTTAACTTATGATTATGGTCCAAAATAACAGTCGTAAGCTGAAACTTGCCATCAAGACGACGAGTAACATTGATTTTAGCTTTACAATCTAACCCAGTTACTGGATTTGGCTTCAAAGGGTTCCTTGTTTTGGACTGAGTTTTACCTTGCCGAGCACATGCGAGTGTAAGGTATTTCAGTTCACCACCATCGTCAGTTCTTGAGCTTCTCCTCGTCACACCGAAACCTTTCGCCTTGGCATATTCTGTGTAGAATTCCAAAACAGCCTTCTCATTGTCAAACGTCAAACCAAGCTCAGGGTCCCCAACTGCTCCATCTGACTGAATTGCACCATGGTTCTGTACAATGTCATCGACTTCATTCAAGTCTGGCATGTCATTGCTTGATATCTGAACACTAGTACCTTGGTCGTCCATTCCTGTATAACATGAACATGTAAGTATCTTGCTGGAATTATTTTTGTAAAGGCTATGATAACAATTTGAATGAATAGAAAAACTAATTACTACTCCCTTGTGAAAGCTGGGAGAACAGTTCTTGTCTCTATAAGTCTATAGACGTAAGAGCCAAAAGGAAGCCACAGATCAGCTTTTTTTCCAAACAACGACTTTCCCTTCAGTTTCCAAAC
The DNA here is from genome assembly GCA_039707655.1 of Elymus sibiricus. Taxonomy (NCBI): domain Eukaryota; kingdom Viridiplantae; phylum Streptophyta; class Magnoliopsida; order Poales; family Poaceae; genus Elymus; species Elymus sibiricus. Next base: position 443,017,624 of record CM077675.1, on the reverse strand, counting down.
AACGACTTTCTCTTCCTTATGGCCTTGTGTTTAGAGCCACGAACAAAGCAATTAGGTCACCACGAACAAAGCAATTCGACGTACTGCCGGCGGCGACTAGGAAGACCGAAATCAATTCTAAAAAATAATGATTAATTAAGGAGATATGAGCACCGAGATCAATCTACCATCATCATATCTCAACATGCATGCCAGGATCGATCAAGGATATGCAGGGACAGATGATGTCAAAATTGTAAGGAAGAGATCAATCTTGCCTCACCTTCACCTACGAGCATGGAGATCAATTCAGGTACGACGTACTGCCGGCGGCGCCTAGGTTTGATACGATGAAGAAGAACGCACCAGAAGAAGGATGAAAAAATCCCACGAGCCCACGTTCTCTCCCGGGAAAATCTCTTTTTCCTCGTCAGCAGCCACGTACGACTCGCCTTGCCGGGTCCGAGTCAGTACGTAACGTTTTCGTAAAACCTTACGTACGAATAGCATTTCCGTTAGTTTTTCTATTCATTCAAATTGTTATCATAGCCTTTACAAAAATAATTCCAGCAAGATACTTACATGTTCATGTTATACAGGAATGGACGACCAAGGTACTAGTGTTCAGATATCAAGCAATGACATGCCAGACTTGAATGAAGTCGATGACATTGTACAGAACCATGGTGCAATTCAGTCAGATGGAGCAGTTGGGGACCCTGAGCTTGGTTTGACGTTTGACAATGAGAAGGCTGTTTTGGAATTCTACACAGAATATGCCAAGGCGAAAGGTTTCGGTGTGACGAGGAGAAGCTCAAGAACTGACGATGGTGGTGAACTGAAATACCTTACACTCGCATGTGCTCGGCAAGGTAAAACTCAGTCCAAAACAAGGAACCCTTTGAAGCCAAATCCAGTAACTGGGTTAGATTGTAAAGCTAAAATCAATGTTACTCGTCGTCTTGATGGCAAGTTTCAGCTTACGACTGTTATTTTGGACCATAATCATAAGTTAAGCCCACAAAAATCCCGGTTGTTCAGATGCAATAAGAAAATAGACATGTATGTTAAAAGAAGGCTGGAGTTGAATGATCAAGCTGGTATACGAGTAAACAATAACTATAATTCTTTTGTCGTGGCAGCCGGTGGTCATGACAACCTAACATTTGGTGAGAAAGAGTGTCGGAACTATTTAGAGAAAGTGAGAAGATTGAAACTTGGAGCTGGTGATGCTGAAGCAGTCCATGACTATTTTGTGAAAATGCAGTCAGAGAATCCAAACTTTTTTAGTGTTATGGATCTTGATGATGAATCTCGTCTTAGAAATGTCTTTTGGGCTGATGCAAGGAGTAGAGCAGTGTATGAGTCCTTTGGGGACGTCATTACATTCGATACAACATACTTGACAAACAAATATGCTATGCCTTTTGCTTGTTTTGTTGGTGTAAATCATCATGGACAATCGGTGTTGTTAGGATGTGCTTTGCTATCAAATGAAGCAGTTGGCAGAGGCGCAGACGAAGACATGCTCGTGGAGCTTGCAATGTCGTGCTGCATCGTCGCACGGCAATGGTAATTTCCACGTCGCGCCGCGCAAGTGGATATGGCGAGCTGGCCACCCGCCATGACTTCTCCATGGAAACTGCGTGAACCCGCGTGGCCGCGCCGCAAATCCACGCCGCCGTGCTCATCTTGGGGATCTTGTGAACTGGCTCCGCCGCGCCGCCAATCCAATTCCATTGTGGTCGCTCGGGGTTGGAGTTGGGGACTGGGCAGGGGGAGATTGGTTGTAGGGGACGATTCAGTTTGGTGAAACAAGGAAACCCACGATGCCAGAGTTATTTTTCCCCTTGTAAATAGCAGTTTCCCTATCATCTAGGCCACGTCGGACATCTGCCGAGTCAGTACGTAAAGTTTTCGTAAAACCATACGTACGAATAGCATTTCTCAAAAACTAATTACTACTCCCTTGTGAAAGCTGGGAGAACAGTTCTTGTCTCTATAAGTCTATAGACGTAAGAGCCAAAAGGAAGCCACAGATCAGCTTTTTTTCCAAACAACGACTTTCCTTTCAGTTTCCAAACAACGACTTTCTCTTCCTTATGGCCTTGTGTTTAGAGCCACGAACAAAGCAATTAGGTCACCACGAACAAAGCAATTCGACGTACTGCCGGCGGCGACTAGGAAGACCGAAATCAATTCTAAAAAATAATGATTAATTAAGGAGATATGAGCACCGAGATCAATCTACCATCATCATATCTCAACATGCATGCCAGGATCGATCAAGGATATGCAGGGACAGATGATGTCAAAATTGTAAGGAAGAGATCAATCTTGCCTCACCTTCACCTACGAGCATGGAGATCAATTCAGGTACGACGTACTGCCGGCGGCGCCTAGGTTTGATACGATGAAGAAGAACGCACCAGAAGAAGGATGAAAAAATCCCACGAGCCCACGTTCTCTCCCGGGAAAATCTCTTTTTCCTCGTCAGCAGCCACGTACGACTCGCCTTGCCGGGTCCGAGTCAGTACGTAACGTTTTCGTAAAACCTTACGTACGAATAGCATTTCCGGGGTAATTAACTTCCGAACTTTGGGTGAAGCAGAGAAACCGCTGATTGTGGGTTTGTTTTGTTAGCTCAACGTACTCAACGGCTTGGTGAGGTAGGCCTATATATCCCCCTTTGTGGTGGACCAGGACCAGGTGAATCGATGTCATTTTGGATCAACTTCATAATGATATTCTTCTTTTGGCCTTAGCGGTTGCTCTGGTACGGCCTAAACCACGAGCCAGGGCTTAGAAGTACCAAACAAATTTGCCTACCACCCCACAGGAAAGCTTGATACTAAAATTGAATTAAGCCTTGTACAATGCTAGGTGTTTATGGAAGTGTTTAGAAAAATAAATCGGGTTTTTCTAAAGCATCAATGCTTATTTCTACAGAAGAGACACCTAATTAAGCGTCTACCCTCTACAAATAAACACTGATGTTTAAAAAAGACTGATTTATTTCTCTAAGCACCTTTCCTAAACGTCTTACACAATACAAGTACTTAAAGCTGTGTCAATTAATTCGGATTGAAAGTAGTATTGTTATCTAAAATAACAGGGAGTGGAGATCACCCCCTCCCTGACTCCGTTGCTCGAATGAAACCTGCGGTCAAGTCCAAGTACCAAAGTTCTTTTCCTTCTTGCAGGAAGGTCCAAGCGCAGGTTTAATCGAGAACTGCAAATAACATGCCCTTTTCTACTGGATTATTGCACATAGGCTGGGATTATACAGGCAGAGCATCCCCCTTTCTTTGAATATAAGTGGAGTGAACATCTATTCCAGAAAGGTAATTTGATTTTTAGAAACTCATGTTAGTGATACAAATGTTAACGCATGCGGTAGCAAGACAAACGATAACAGGAGCTGTACTGGCAAATGATCTCCACTATCGAATAACTCAGATATTGATTACATTAATCGGCTTGCTCATGTTTTACCAGCAAGTGCAGTTCGGGTCTAATAACCTAGAGGGGGGCAGTAAAGAGATAAAAGAAAAACAATGTAAAGAAGAAAAAATTAGGGGGAACAAAACAAGACGCTACAGAAAATTACAGTATTATACACAACATAACCTAGGAGCACCACCCAGCCTTTTTCTGTCGCTTCACGCCTCTACACAAATCTTAGAATGCATGGGGTATAATCAAGAACGCCTTTCACCTTCTGGCAAAAAAATGTTGAACACTGCACAAACCAATGAGAGGAACTCTTCTAGACCGGAATCCCTGGTTCGACACGTCTAAGCCTTGCCTTTCCTTTTGGCATCTAACGCCTGCATTGAATTCAGTTTTAGTCATAAAAAAAGGAACAAAAAGATTTAAATACACATGAAGTCGAAATACCCTACACAAGAGATTACCTTATTCTGGAAAGTTCGCATGACCAATACAATTAGATCGCGTAGCCTGCACAAGTATCACTCCGTCAGATCTATGAATTTTCACCCTTTGTAAAAAGAAGGATTAAACCAAAAGGTTAGAAGCTGAGAAGGTAAGGTAACAGTTGGCACCTAACGTCGTTATCCTCACTATTAGGCTCCGTTATTCCCTGTGTATTAAATGGTAGATTTACACCCCCAGAACTTACTAAAACAAACTGAGTAGTTCTTCCATTAGGAATTTTCGTCTGCGAAGAAAAACATATAGAAAGATCAAATAATATCTCTCAGGAGCAAACATAAATACTGAGTGGATAAATGTGCCTGTCAGACAATGTACCTGTAGATTTAATGAATATTTCTCATCAATTACAACTTCATCCTTATGGCTGAATTTTATTTGATATCCAGTTCGTCTAAGGACCAACGTGGCATGTTCCCATTCTTCAGGAGAATACCCTTGCTGTGAAAGGAACACAGATGTAAGCCTCCACTTATAGTTTAGGGGCAATTTTGCTATCGAACTAATGAGAGTCGATTTTGAGCAGAACCATCTTGGTAAACTAGATGCATCGTTGACGAGCTAACAAGCCAAGGATGTTCTGAGCTTAATCAGTCAGTTTTGAACAAACCACATTAACAATTATTGTTGCCAGCCCTACTTGTGACCCTTCTATGTACAGAATACCCTTAATCAAATCGAGCAACTGTTTTAAGTCTATGCTTCTATTCTAAAAAAAATGCTACAAAGATGCCGTCCATTTCAACTTTGAAGTGCTAACTCTGCAGTTTATCAGACACAAAATGTAACAGCAGAATATTGTAAGCATATGGAGGGTCACAAGTTTAAGCTACATCAACAACAATGCATAACTTTTTAAAATATAATTGATTGCATCATCAAGAAGCCTTCCAAGTGAACATTCTGTTAACTTCATAGGGTATCAAATTTTACTTCGGCCAGATTGACGGATAATAAATACTTCGTGACATACCAGGACAAAAACATCAAAGTCGGCTCTCCCCCTTGAAATACATATATTGATATCATTCTGCATTTCTTGATCTGCATAATATAGAACGAAACTTGGATAATTATAAGAAAATGAAGTGTAAATCAAATGCAGAGCTATTCTAACAATATTCCACAAAACTTGAAAATGCATGTACACTGCACCTCATCATCTTTGAGAAAACCCAAAGAACCAAACCCTATATTATCATGTGTGACAAGGCATGGAAAATTACCACAAAACCCTATATATTACCCAAAGAACTAAACCCAATATATATTCATGTGTAACAAGGTATGGAAAACTACCACAAAACCCTATATTACCCAAAGAACTAAACCCTAATACCCTATATTACCACAAAACTCGAAAATGTAAGTTCACTAACTTTGGTGCTCTTCAGGTTCATGCTTTTTTTAGATCTTGGTTTACTGTATGTGTAAGTAAGCATTGCCATCCCTTTCAAGTTCTTTCAGATGTGCAAAATAATGACACAAACATACATGTTTCCTATCTATAAGGTGACTATAAGTCTGTAACTCATTTTCTAACAAAATGCACTTTCCCACAAGCATGTACCATCATTAAGACCATCCAGTTTTTGTTTTCAAGTATGAAAATGAAAATAATTTTAATTATGAGTAATAGTGTTATTCGAAATAATAGTATCAGTGTATCACGGCCCTACATGGAAGAGGGTATGTACCGTGGTAAATGCACAACAGCAGAAAAGGCTAAAATATTGTCTATGGTTAATTTAAATTAATTTAATGTTATTGAGGGATTGATTTACCAAACATAATAAAACATAGAAAAACGGCATTTCATGTAGATGAACTTCCACTATACCAACGAGATACAATGGACTACTAATTAGTAGTACTGTCTGACATTTTGTAAATTCAAAATATGAAAGTGAGAATACATCAATTGCAAATGTTGATCCAATAATATTAGAGCACAGCATGACAATATAAAATACATGCTATCAGGGATGCAAAAGAGGCAACGATATATACATCATAAACTTACCACAAGTTATCTTGTTCTCATTGTTAGCAAACTCCCTCACCAAATCACCCTACAATCGAGAGGAGTAACTCTATCAAACTCAGATCGCAAAAAAGAGCACTGTGAGTAAAAAAAATCAGAACTATCAGCATAACAGATTCACGTGTCAGTGCTGTACATAATTCCATTTCAGACCCAAGTATTTGGAAACAATTTGCAACTACATTTCTATCAGCTAGATAATAAATATGATAGTCTGCAAGCTAAAAAGAACTGCGAATGAAAATTAACATGGGAACTTCCTGTGCAAACTATCATTTTTGGACAAAAAGAATCAAGAAACACGCGGTTAAACAGGATTTGTAAATAAGCCAGATAGTTGTTGGCTTATGCCTACATTAAATCAAGAAATAGCAGTTTAAACGATATGGTTGTGCTTTACAAGATGTTCAGTAGGCAAATAGTTCACACACTGATGCATCAAATGGTGAACAAAAACAACAAAACAAGATCAGCACATCGGGATACCAAGAGTGTCAAAAATACCAAAACTAGTTTATAACAATGGATGGGGGAGACTTAGCAAGCATATATAACAAGAGAAGCCACAAAATGCTTCATAACTTGAGGGTAGCAAATCAGATTCAAATCAAAGACAGTGGTAAAAATGTGCATATTTCAAATCGCAAGGCCAGCATTTAGTAAATACAAGGAAGAACTGGCCCTCCATAGCCAGTTTGGTCATTTTTGTAGTAAATCACAATTTACCAAAGTTGCAAAAACTGTCTAGCTTTAGTTTTTTTCAATGTACTCCAAAAAATCCCCCTTCAATAACTTTGCTAGTTTCAACAGAATAGTGCAAAAGAGTCCAAGTTATCGCTGGGAGAAATAGTATCTTCCTAAGTGGGTCCTTGGACAAACTTTTTCTATCAAAAGTTGTGTCTTTGGTTCCTCCATTTGCAAACAACTGTTGTTCTATAATGTGTTTGGTATCTTCGAGACTTGAGTACTACATCACATGGGCTTGTAGTATCCACTAAATTATACTTGTTAACAACCTGGCGGCCACTGTCATCCATAGGAGTGCAGTCTACAGCAAGAAGAGTGCCAACATCATCTGCAGTAACCACATAGTCATACATCGTAGCACCTGAATTGCAGAAAATATAGAACTAGTCAGTATAGCTACTTTTTCTCTGAACGTCATCACATGAGTTGTAGGACAAATTTCCTTCTTTACCTTCAATAGAATACCTGGTGCCATCTTCATGACAGCGAACCCACTGAAAACAACATTCCCAAGTGAAAAGTTTTATTGCAGGATTTCGAAATTCACAGCAAAGATAAAAGAATCACAATCCTGAGTCAGAACACAACATACCTGGAAATTACAAAGTGTGGTACCATTTGTAGGGAAACCACATGCTCTTAAAGTAGATCCTGGCCTAGGATCGCCGACAATTTGAAATCCCTCAATACCAGGTAATGGATCACCTAGGTTAAGAGTATGTATATATCAAAGGGTGTGATCTAGAATCTTTTTAGTTAAAATATTAGCTATTAATTTTACCATCAGCTGAGTACTCTTGGTTATCATTCCTATAGAACTGTGAGTCATCATCTAATCTTGCTTCTCTAGGACCAGGATTTTCTTCAAAATAATTAGAGTGAGTAGTGGCTACTATATCCCTGAAAGGCAGTGCCAGGCAAGAAACAGAGGTCAACATTCTTCCATGTAGATGACATATTTGACTGGATAGCCGGTAAGTAACATAAGTTCAAAATCTAAACAAAACATACTGATTAAAAGTGGATCCACTGTATATTTGTTCAGCATGGCGATCATTTGGATCTTGAGCATACTGAGGGAAATTGTTCCTGTTCGCGTCCTGTAAATAAGAAACAATCATATGTTAAGCTACAATGTTAAACAAGCTAATTGCAGGATCATGTTATCATACCATATTGTAAGATGAGGATGTGTCGTTTCTCAACGGAGTTGCTTGTTGAGGATTGGGATTATATATGTTTCCAGGTTGACTTATATCGCCTAAACTGTCCTGGATCAGTATAATCAATCAACTGAGTGCCTTAAAAAACAAATATTTTAGTAGATACTAAAATTACTATTAATAGGCTTCAGTAACATAGAAGGTAAAAAGGCTGTTGTAATCAGCAATTAACAACACAACTACACTTTCAGTCATGCAGAGTCATACACAAGCTATTCAGCAAACCAACATACTTCAGTAAGCGTTTGTTCAAATGAAAGTGGTACTGACTATAATCTGCTTTGTTGTGCCACTTAATTAAAGACGCCATTTTTTATGTAATTCCAATCTTGTGAACTTTTAGCAATCTTGGTGATACGCACACACAATCCATATGTGCTGACAAGGGACTTCAAATTCAGAGATGAATACTTCGCCAGCTTGAAGATGCATAACTGAGCTGAGGTCGCTTACATTTAACGATCTGATCTTCCATTGCATTTGTTGGTACAAGCGCTGAAAATTGTGGTCAAAAAAGAAAGATATCACATTCCATGTTAGCCACTGGGCATAGAGTTTGAAAAAGACACTGGTAAACGACTCCATCATAAATACTAGACTAAGCATTCTGCATCAAGCATAACTGCACAAAAACAAAGCAAACCAGAAAAACATGGTAGTATAACAGATCAGATATCTTAACTAAGATGGCAAAAGAAAACTTCAGCCCCATAGAGCTATTATGATGGCAGTGAAAATGACATACACATCAAGATGCAGAATATGTTACTTGACGCTTAACAGATAAGAGAACTAAATTCTTCACCAACAAACAGGCCTTTAAAGTCAAACCTTGTAATGAAAATATTTTCTGTAAACAATATAGAACGCAGCCACTAACTTCCCTGTTGTGTTTCAAGTTGACAGAACATTATACTCAATAAAAGGGATAAAACTTAAGATAAAGTTTATGTAACGATGTGAAGGTATCTATCAGACAATTTGGGGGAATCTATTGTTGCGCTTTTGATAAGGAGTGGATCGGTTATATTCATATTAAGTCTACACTGACATCAATAATATTTCCAACCATGTCCAGTAAACATCATACAATATATCGGGCATTAGCAAAACAAAGCTAATACAACTCTAGCTCATACAAATAAATCAATGTTTATGAACCAAATCATTATTATTACCATCCAAGTAACAAAGAAACTAATTTGGGCAGGCAAATATAAAAGTATGTATGTACTTCCTAGCAAGAACAATTTAGAAGTAATTGACCAAATAGGAGTTACCTTTGTAACAGTGGTAATGGTTGAAGGATATATTTGAGGTGGGCGAACATCGTATTCTGCTAACATACCAAGCAATGAAGAAGTGAACAAGTAAAGCTCTTCTTCCTCACCCTACAAGGTTTCAACCGTAAGTTCTGAATTCTTAAGAGACAATAAAAAAGCATGTACTACATAATCTAGTTCATATTAAATGGTTGATAACAATGAACTGAAGTTGCCTGATGCAGCAAACTAGGACTAAAGCTGCATATGCCACTGTAAAGTTAGTGGCATGTCACTCAACAACTCCCTGAAATGCAGGCCAGGGAATCCGGACCCACTCAGCATTTATCTAAATCACAAAATATTTGGGTCGGATGCAACTAAAGATATGCAACCATGCAACAGCAAGAGTAAAGGAGCTACAGCATCTAAAGGAAGTAATGCACACGTTTGTATAATTTTGTCACCTTGTTTATATGTTTATAATGGTGTACTTAATACAGTAATGAATAGTCAATTACACGCAATCTTGAAACACCCAACCCTTTATAAAAAGAGCCGCCTGGATGACTAGGCACATTGGTGGTAGTAGTGGCAAAAACGGATATATCATAAAGAGGCTTGAGCATACATTCTTGAAATGTACAATAGCACCATACTTTTAGTTCATTTGCCAATCTCATATTTTCTTCAAGGTGGTTTTTTTTCTCGTTCAGTTGCTTCAAAGCACCAGATATAGCATCTTCTTGCCTCTCGTCAACAGCCTGTCATAGTAATATACTTTTATTAGCACGAGACTTTAACAATTGGCTGTGCAGAAAATGTAAATTGTATCATTCATATAGACCATTCTCAAGTCCGAAAGCTTCCTCTCCAGAATATGTTTTTCGCTCAGCAGCTGCAGCTCCTACCAACACAGAAAATAATAACTGCAGTTATGGTTACACAGAGATGGTAAAAGAAAAGGAAAGGACAAGGCACTTCTGCTTACAAATATGGTTAACTGATTCATAATTTTTAACATCATACCTTGAGAGATGCATCAGCAATTTGTTTGCGAAGCAGCAGGATCTCTTCTTCCTGTGTCCGTGATCTAATGTATAGCTCCTGCAAGAAAACATCATCGGGTTGAGAAATTGGAGCAAGTTCGGAAGATGCGGTAAATAGAAAAGATCCCACACAGTTTACCTTGGTTTCAGGATCCATCAAACGAGTATTAGGATCTTCTGCAATTAAGTCATTGCGGATGGATGCGCCCTGGAGCTGATGCCTGCCAGTACACGACATGGCCTCATTTCTCAGAAAATGGAATACAATCTAAGAGTGCACCTAGAACAGTTAACTTTCCCACAAGTAAAGGACCTGACTAGAGTGTCGGAGTTCGGAATGAAGGGTTTAGCATCACCATTTTGCAAGCCATAGTCCCTAGCAGACAAGGCCACATTAGTCCGGGTGAGCTCATTCCCGGCACGATAATCTGCGCCAATCAAATCAACAGGGGCATTGAATGGATCTCGCATATTCTCCTCCCGCGATCCTCCTGTATAAGATGAGATCACGATGTTAACCGACCAAACTGAATGTTCCTTAAGACTCTAACCTGAACAATAATCACATGCACAGCTACGCAGACAACCAAGCGACGTTTGAACTTCTACATGGGTATCAAACAACCAAATAGTCTTTCACGGCAAACCTCCCATAATTTCTCCCTCTATTCTCCAGCACCTGTTTCTGGAATCAATTTCGTCCTCTATTCCCAAGCACCTGTTTCTGGAATCCAAATTTTCAAACTAAAAACAACGTTCACCCGATGATCACTACCCAACAAATATTACATACTATCTAAAGTTGGCCAGAGAAAAAATTGAGCTCCAAAACTACCATATAATTTCTTCCTCGATTCCCAAGCACCTGTTTCTAGAATCTTTTTTTTTTAAAACTCCAGACGATGTTGCACAACAAGCATCATATACTATCTAATGCGGGCCAGAGAAAAATTAAATCAAGCTCCAAAACTAGCATTTCTCAGCCAAGCAATGCATCACAGCACCAGCATGGTTCCGTGACTAACCTGCCTACCTAGCACTCGCGCACAGATCAAATCCATAAGGCGAGCGAAAAAACAAGCACACAACTCTTCCACGAAGGGAGGAAATCAAAGCTGTGCTGGCACCTGTGCGAAGCCGAATCACAGCTACAGCGCGCCCAAATCAGGGGAGGCGGCTCCTTTAGAAGATGAGATCACCAGCCTTGAAAATCACACGACACAAACACACGTGGAAATTGCGAGCTTACAGGGTCACAAACACATTAACCTAACCAAACCTAACTGGATGATCCCTAAAGACTCCAACCTGAACAAAAATCACATGCACAGACTACCAGACAACCAAGCGTCATTTGAACTTCTACACGGGTATCAAACAACCAAATAGCCTTTCAAGTCCAAAGGACCGGTAAAGCAAGGCATTAAACCACCCATAATTTCTTCCTCTATTCCCAGGCACCTGCTTATGGAATCCAAAATTTCAAAGTGTAAACGAAGTTCACCCTGGACGATCACGGCCCAACAAACATCACATACCATCTAACACAGGCCAGAGAGAAAATTGAGCTCTGCGACTACCATGTAATTTGTTCCTCCATTCCCAGGCACCTGTTTCTAGAATCAATTTTGTTTCCAGAATCCAAACAGCGTTCACCTGACGATCACGAGCCAACAAACATCGCATACCAGTATACCACCTAACGCAGGGCGGAGAAAAAAGCTGAGCTCTAAAACTAGCATATAATTTCTTCCTCGATTCACAGACACCTGTTTCTAGAATCAATTTCGTTTCCAGACTCCCAACGGCGTCCGCCCGACGATCACTAGCCAACAAACATCGCATACCACCTAACGCAGGGCAGAGACAAAAAAATCGAGCTCCAAAACTAGCATCTCTCAGCCAAGCAATGCATCGCGGCACCAGCGCGGCCCCGTGACTCACCTGCCCACCTAGCACTTGCGCACGAATCCAATCCGTAGGGTGCGCGGGAATAATAATAAATAAAAAAGCACGCGGCCCTTCCGTGAAGCGAGGGAATCACGGCGGCGGCGGGCGGCGCTGGTGCGAGGCCCGAATCGCGGCTACGGCGCGGCGCCCGAATCGGGGGAGGAGGGGGGGGGGGGGGGGGGGGGGGGGGTTCGAGCGCGCACCTGCGTCGGGGTAGGGTTGGACGGAGAGGAGACGGGCGGGGAGGGGTCCTTCGAGGCGGGTTCCGGGAGGGGACGGGGAGGGAGGCCCGTCGTCGCCGCCTGCGCTGTCGCGCTCTGCTTCCGCCGAGGAAGCGACGAGGAAGGGAGGGGGGGAGGGGCCGGGGGTGGAAGGACGGCCAGCGAGAGAGGGAGAGAGAGAGAGGAATGGCAGCGAAGGGGAGAGAGGGGGACGGGCGCCGTGGAGAGTACGCGTGTTTGGGCCGGGTCGACCCGGGTAGCGCGGGTTCCACTGGGCCAGGGTTTATGGGCACGTCCCTCCAGCAGCGATCGGGCCAGCGCTCCACTTTTGGGCCAGCCCATCAGTAGGACGGGACGCGCACTGTTTTTTCCATTTCGTTTTTTCCATCAGAAGTACGTGTGTTTTTATTGCTTTTTTTGTCTCAAAAAACTATTGCTTTTTTATTTTGTATTTATTATTATTTCAAATAATTAGGGAATTAAAAAAGAAACAAATTTCATATAAATGTGAATTTTGATAAACTGTTCAAGAAATCATAAAGTTTTCTTGGACTAAAAAATTTCTTGATTATGAAAACAAATCGGGTATTCAAAAAATGTTCGTGAATTTAGACAAGATGTAAATGATTTTTCTCAAATGGTCACAAAAATTAAAAGGAGATGGTGAATTAAAAAATTCATCAATTCAAAATGTGTTCATTGGTTTCGAAAAAATGCTCATTCATTTCCAAAAAATGTTCTTCAAATATATATATTCATAAAATACAAAATTGCTACCAAAATTCAAAAAAATTGTTTGCCGATTCAAGAAAATGTTCATGAGTTTTAAGAAAAGGTTCAAAATTTCAAAAAGAAATGTTCGCACATTTTAAAAATATTCATGAATTCAAAAAGTTCACGATTTAAAACACTGTCCGTGAATTTGTAGAAAAATGTTCACAATTACAAAAAATATCACGAAATTGAAAAGGATGTTCACAAAAATAAAACAATAAAAAGGAAATATGAAAAACAAAAGGAAAATAAAAATTAAATGACAAGAAAAACTAACAGGAAAAAAAGAAAAGGAAAGAGAATGCAAAAGAAGGAAATAACGAAAATGAAAAGGAAAAAAATCCAGAAAGGAAAAAACAAAACTAAATAAAAAGAAAACGGTACCAAAACTGGACATGAGCTACTTGGGCTGGCCTAAAATATGTACGTAGGGGGAGCGGGAGGGGGGTACACGCCAGATCGCTATCGGCAACCCGTGCGACAAATATGATTGGCCTAATGGAGGAACCAGACGGGAGCTCATATATGACGCTAACAATTCTAGAAAAAGAAAACTTATACTAACTTTTTATAGGGCAAAACAGATACTAACTTTTTTTTGAGGGAAAGCCTACTCTTTATTGATCATAATCCACAGAAAGTGGGATGACATTAACGTCATGTGGTTGGCCAAACCACACATGACGCCCGGGAGCTAAGTTCAAAGCATAGGTGCCTCTCCGATGATGCCTCTTCTTCATAGGTGCCTCTAATGAAGGGGTTCATCTTCTTCATATGTGCCTCTCCGATGATGTGTGAGTAGTTCACCATAGACCTACGGGTCCGTAGGCAGTAGCTAGATGGCTTCCTCTCTCTTTTATGATTCTCAATACAATGGTCTCTTGGAGATCTATTTGATGTAAACTTTTGCGGTGTGTTTGTTGGGATCCGATGAATTTTGAGTTCATGATCAGTTTCTATCCATGAATATTATTTGAGTCTTCTTTGATCTCTTATATGCATGATTACTTATAGCCTCGTATTTCTTGTTCGAATCTTTGGTTTAGTTAGGCCGACTAGATCGATTTTTCTTGCCATGGGAAGAGGTGCTTTGTGATGGGTTCGATCTTGCGGTGTTCTTTCCCAGTGACAGAAGGGGCAGCAAGACACGCATGTATCGTTGCTATTAAGGATAACAAGATGGGGTCTATTTCTACATGAATAGATCTTGTCTACATCATGTCATCGTTCTTATTGCATTACCCCATTTTTCCATGAACTTAATACACTAGATGCATGCTGGATAGCGGTCGATGTGTGGAGTAATAGAGGTAGATGCAGGCAGGAGTCGATCTACCTATCTTGGACGTGATGCCTATATAATGATCATCGCCTTGGAGTCATGACTATTCGATTTTCTATCAATTGCCCAACAGTAATTTGTTCACCCACCGTGCGCTATACTCATGAGAGAAGCCACTAGTGAACCCTATGGCCTCCGGGTCTACTTTTCCAACATATTGCTTTCAGATCTATCTTTTTGCATCTTTGTTTTCATATCTACAAAACCAAAAACCCAAAAACATATTGCTGCATATTTTATTTGCTCTTTTTATTTTGTGTTCTTGAGAGATCTATCTCTCCTATCTATCACTACCTAATCTATCTTTTTACTGTAGAGAGATTGACAACCTCTCTTTCGCGTCGGGTTGCAAGTATTTGTTGTTTGTGTGCAGGTGCTGCTTATTGGGTGGTGGTGCACTGGTAGAAAACAGGGCACTAGTCCCGGTTCCAGAGGGCCTTTAGTCCCGGTTCTGGAACCGGGACAACACGATCGGGACTAATGCCCAAAACCTTTAGTCCCGATTTGCTTACGAACCGGGAACAAAGGGGCACCACGTGGCCGCTGCGGGGCGCCCAGGCAGGAGGACCTTTAGTCCCGGTTGGTAACACCAACCGGGACCAAAAGGCAGCCACGCGTCAGCAGCTCGCAGGCGCTGGGGTTTTTTTTGGAAGGGGGGTTTAGGGGTTTTGGAGGGTTAATTTAGGGGTTTCATATTGTGTTAGCTAGCTAATAGAGAGAAGTGACCTCTCTTTCTCCGTGCTTGGTCGACGCTAGCTACTATACATATAGAGAGAACACGACGCTAGCTAGTAAGCAAATGAAGGAAACCATTAATTACACAAGATCGTCATGAACATATATAGAGAGAAGTGACATCTAGCTCTTTCTCCGTGCTTGGTCGAACAACAAGTTTTCGTATATCTATCCGACGCTACTACATATGTACAATATAACATCTCTTAGAATCCCTAACACCTAAGATCCATTTGCAATTTCACATGGTATTCTCCGTGTTCAGGTATGACGTGGTCAAGAAAGAATCCCGCCAATTCCTCTTGAATTGCTCGTATGCGATCATGTGGTAGGAGTTCATCCTGCATCTTCCAGATCTAATTTAAAGAAGGGGGTCAATACATATATATGAATGAAACTCAACACAATTGATGGTAATATGTAAAATAAAATTGTGAATATTGTTTACGTACTTCAAATTGTTTCTCAGAGAAGCCCCGCTCAAAGGTATAGTGGCGAATGAACTCGCATACGTAGTATCCACATAAATGAGTCCCGGGTGCCTGGTACAAGCACTCTACGAGAATAGAGTTCAATCAAACTGATAAGCAAGCATGATAATGGTATTGATGAAACTAGAATCAATGAGAGATGCGCGGAACTAGCTGGTACTACTTACTTTGGGGTGTGTAAATCGCAGCTCCTTCTTCAGACCCGGAACCATAGTGGTGAACTTTTCCAAACCCTGGCAGGCAAAGAAAATGATTACTTGATATCAGGAAATGAACGAAAGTTGCCGATATGGTCCCGGTATTGATTGAACTTACTTCTAGAGCATTGCAGTCATGTCCGCATAATACTTGGGATCTTTACGGAGCGAGTCTAAGACAGTTACTAATGCCCCGTCAAGGTTAATGGATAGCAGAATATAGTGGAAGTTGCGCACGCATAACTCATCAATTACATTACTTAACCTCGAGTAAGCGAAACAGAATATGCACAAGACAGTAACACTCACTTGAAGTTGTAAGGAAAGAGTATTTCCCTTTTGTTTTGATGTCTAAGGAACGCTTCTAGCAAGTTGTCCTCGGTATCTTTGGCCTCGTTTTGTACCGACCATTCATTTACGGTATTTGGGCTAATGAACCCAATGTCATAAATTTGTTCTTTTTTGCATTCTACCATCTTCAATCTGCATAATATAGTGAGGATAATTATATATACATGCAATGAACGAGCTGAGCTAGAGACTTAATTATAGAAGTAATACTTACAGACAGTAGCAAGTCATGAGTTGTTTGTCGAGGGCCTTTTGATTGTATAACTGAAATAACTCCACAAATTCAACAGGCAGCAGGTCGACTCCAGGGAAGTCGTGCTCTTTTTTAATTCCGACAAACAAACTGTCGGTCCCGAACTTCCTGCAGGTTTCCATGTACCACTCATGCAATTTTTGCATCATCGTTGTTAGATGAGGATGATCAGGTTTGACGAGAGGCTTCCCGTGCTCGTATCTAAAGTCGTCTACTACCTCAGCCGTTTCAAACTGTACATCATCGGGCAGGTAATCATCAAGAGTGGTACCGTGCAGTAACACCGGATGATTAGCGATATCGCTAGACACCTTGAGCGGGGGGCACGATTGCTTCTCCTGTTCGCCGAGCTGGGGAATTGTTTTCTCACTTCTTCGTTTTTTCTCTCTTGCAACACTAGAAGTACTTCCCGACCGCTGCGCTTCAGCATGTGTCTTAGTAACTATGCGGTCATAGTTGGATAGCCGAGTCCGTGGTGGTCGCTTCAGGGCATGCAGAGTGCGCTTCGCTTTCACCGGATCTACTGTTTCCTTCGGAGGTGGATCTTTCCGTGCAAAATGGGCCTTCACTTCGACTGCACTGATTTCAGCGTTTTCCTCTTCGGTACTGTCATATGGTAACTTCAGAAGAGGCTTGAGGCTTGGACCAAATTTGAATTTCTTCCCGCCTATTGTACTGCTAGCCGCCGGAGCGGCGGCGGCGACTCTCTTCTGCCGTTGCTGACGCGCCGGAGGAGGCGTAGTGCCCTGACGCGCCGGAGGAGGAGGAGGAGGAGGCGGAGTGCCCTGACGCACCGGAGGAGGCGAAGGAGGAGGCGGAGTGCCCTGACGCGCCGGAGGAGGCGGAGTGCCCTGACGCACTGGAGGAGGAGAAGGAGGAGGCGGAGTGCCCTGACGCGCCGGAGGAGGAGGAGGAGGCGGAGTCCCCTGACGCGCCGGAGGAGGAGGAGGAGGCGGAGTGCCCTGACGCGCCGGAGGAGGAGGAGGAGGCGGAGTCCCCTGACGCGCCGGAGGAGGAGGAGGAGGCGGAGTGCCCTGACGCGCCGGAGGAGGAGGAGGAGGCGGAGTGCCCTGACGCGCCGGAGGAGGAGGAGGAGGCGGAGTGCCCTGACGCGCCGGAGGAGGAGGAGGAGGCGGAGTGCCCTGACACGCCGGAGGAGGCTGAGTCTGCTGAGGCGTCCAGTTTGGAAGCTTGATGTGCTCTTTTCTCCATAGACAGGTACTCCTCAAAGCATTTTCCAAAAGAATAATATCCTCTTCACCTGTAGGGTTGTCAAGCTCCAGCCCCTCAAATCCATTCATTATTTCATCCACCGTCACAACAACATAGCCATGTGGAATCGGACGGCAATGGAAAGTTCCTTCAGCTCGAGGAGGTACAACAGAGCCAACCGCCGCCTTGAAGGTCAGGTTCTGGCATTTCGTCATTAGCTCGCAATGTTCAGCCGCCGTGATACTATCCACGGGGTAGCGAGGAGCCGTGAAATCAGGCTGAACGAGCTCCGTGGAAGCCACGCTGCTTCTCCGCTGAGATGGTGGGGTAGCGTCGAAGGAAGGATCTTCGTGCCGCTCAGATGGTTGGCCGATAGCTCGCTGGCTCTCAAGTTCCTCTAGTTTTGCTAATCTTGCACTGAGCTTCTGCATTTTGCTTGCTTCCTGTTTCCTTTTTCTCTCTCGGCTTCTATAACCACCGCTGTCGGGAAACCCATGCTTCCACGGAACGGAGCCTGGTGTGCCTCGTGTTCGTCCAGGGTGTTCAGGATTCCCGAGGGCCTCTGTCAGCTCGTCCTTCTCTCTGTCGAGAATGAACGTCCCTTCCTGCGCTGCCTTGATTACTGCCTGAAGCTTCCGGAAGGGTATTGCAAGTTGCTCGTCAGTCCAAACACACTCCCCTGTTTCTGGGTCCAAAGTTCCCCCAACCCCGAAGAACCAAGTCCTTGAACGATCTGGCCAGTGCAATGTCGCACATTCTTAGCAAGCAGGTCTTGCTCAGCTTTGTCCCACAACTGCCGGGCTTTGTAGTAGCCACCTGACCCCGTGTGATGGTGATACTTCTTCCTTGCAGCATTTTTCTTGTTTGTGAGTGACCATTTCTTACCCTTCTCCGATTTCTTGTAGGCCACAAATTCGGGCCATTGATCTCTTATCTTCTCATATCGACCGACGAATTTTGGAGTCTCCTCTTTCTCGACAAACTTTGTGTTCAACTCTTTCTTCCAGTTCCTGAATAGTTCTGCCATCTTCTTAAGAGCAAACGCCTTGACCTTTCGCTCTATAACTGGGTTATTCGGATCCTCCTCTCGCGGTAAGCTGAAATTTGCCATCAGCTCGGTCCAAAGATCATCTTTCAGTCTATCATGGACATAAGAAACTTCAGGGTCCTTATTATTCTTATTCCATTGATGGGTGTTGATCGAGACATGGTCCCTAACAACAACTCCACACTGATGTACAAATGCGTCCTTGGTCCGCTTGGGAGCAATCGGTTGGCCATCTTTCGCAACTTCTGTGATCGTGAACCTTTCATCCGGGCGCAACCTTTTCTTCGGGCCTCGTCTCCTTACCTCGTCGGACTTTGAAACAGTTGAGGCTCCCTCCTCCGTTCGGTCACCGGAGCCGTGATCATGATCTCCTTCCTCCGCCATTCGGTCACCGGAGCCGTCATGATCTCCTTCCTCCTCCATTGTTGGATCACCGGAGCCGTCATCCTCTCCTTCCTAATAATCGGTGTCGTTGAGATACGACAAGGGATCACCTTCGGCGCGGATTATATCCCCCAACAACTGTTCTTTTTCTAAGTCTCTTTGATCCATAGTTTCTGCAAATATTATACAACATGGCAATATACAAACATGAGATATGCAAATCAATACAAGGCAATGCAACAATACGATCATATAATATCACTAATACATCATCGAATAGTATTATATAATATCACTAATACAGATATAGTTGACGTCTCACGGCGCAGGCGGTGGACACCCAAAGAGAAGGAACTATGACAGGATCATAGCTCGGGTGAGATCCCTGAAGAACCTGCCAGGTATTGGAGAACCTGGCGTCCAACGCAACCATGTAGCGTCGGACGTGCTCGTCCTCCTCCCTGACACGGCGACGTACCACCTCCGCGGGGGCCGGCTCCCTCTGCACCGACAGTGGTCCACGCGACCGCCACCAAAGAACCTCTGGGTCGACGACGGGACCCTCATTCCTCACCAAGCTGGGCGCCCCGGAAGGCAGCACCTCCCAGTGCCAGCCCGGCGGAGCCCAGTCCCGGACATGGCGCCTCTCAAGCAGGTGGTCGCCGGCGCCGAGTCGACGACGAGGATGCGGGCCGGGCATCGTCGACGTCGAGAACAAATTCTACAACTATTTAAATTCCTACTATTTAATAAACTTTAATAAAGATGAATGCATTTGACAACTATGACAATAATAACATATTTAACAACAATGACACATTTTCTACTTAAGCGATCGTCGGGGACTCCTCCTCGGCGATCCTCGGGGACTCCTCGGGTTCGCCGACTAAAACAACTAAAACTTTTTTACAACTAAAACAACTAAAACAACAAATTAATAAAACAAACTAAAACAACTAATAAAACAAACTAAAATAACTAATAAAAATAGTAAAACAAACAAAAAAAATAAAACGCGTGGGAGGGCCGGGGCAGGCCAGCGGCGCCGGCACACGCGGCCGCGGTGGCCGCGGAGGAGGGGGCAGGAGCAGTGGGCAAGAGCTCACCGGCGACGACGGGCTCGGGGAGGAGGCGCGGGCGGCGACGACGGGGCTCGGGGAGGTGGCGCGGTCTCCAGCGTATCTATAATTTTTTATTGTTCCATGCTATTATATTATCTGTTTTGGATGTTTTATATGCATTAATATGATATTTTATATTATTTTTGGGACTAACCTATTAATCTAGAGCCTAGTGCCAGTTTCTGTTTTTTTTTCTTGTTTTTGAGTATTGCAGATAAGGAATACTAAACGGAGTCCAAACGGAATAAAATCTTCGGAATGATTTTTCTTGGACCAGAAGAAACCCAGAAGACTTGGAGATGAAGGCAGGAGACCTGCCGTGGCGTCACAAGGCACCAGGGCGCGCCCTAGGGGGGGCCCTGGCTTGTGGCCCCATGACAGCCCTCCTAACCATATTCTTCGGCCTATAAATTCCCAAATATTCCCTGGATACCAAAAAGAGCCATGAAAATACTTTTCTGTCGCCGGAAGCCTCTGTTCCCGTGAGATCCAATCTTGAAGCCTTTTCCGGTAATCTGCCGGAGGGGGATTCGATCACGGAGGGCATCTACATCAACTCCATTGCCCCTCCGATGATGCGTGAGTAGTTTACCACAGACCTTCGGGTCCATAGCTAGTAGCTAGATGGTTTCTTCTCTCTCTTTGTTCTTCAATACCATGTTCTTCATGATCTTCATGGAGATCTATCCGATGTAATACTCTTTTGCGGTGTGTTTGTCGAGATCCGATGAATTGTGGGTTTATGATCAGCTTATCTATGAATATTATTTGAATCTTCTCTGAATTCTTATATGCATGATTTCATATCTTTGCAAGTCTCTTCGAGTTATTGGTTTGGTTTGGCCAACTAGATTGGTAATTCTTGCAATGGGAGAAGTGCTTAGTTTTGGGTTCAATCTTGCGGTGTCCTCACCCAGTGACAAAGTAGGGGTAGCGAGGCACGTATTTGTATTGTTGCCATCGAGGATAAAAAGATGGGGTTTTCATCATATTGCTTGAGTTTATCCCTCTACATCATGTCATCTTACCTAATGCGTTACTCTGTTCTTCATGAACTTAATACTCTAGATGCAGGCAGGAGTCGGTCGATGTGTGGAGTAATAGTAGTAGATGCAGAATCGTTTCGGTCTACTTGACACGGACGTGATGCCTATATGCATAATCATTGCCATGGATATCGTCATAACTATGCGCTTTTCTATCAATTGCTCGACAGTAATTTGTTCACCCACCGTATTATTTTCCTTCATGAGAGAAGCCTCTAGTGAAACCTATGGCCCCCGGATCTATTTTCCATATTATATTTTTAGATCTATAAACCAAAAAATACCAAAAATACTTCGTTGTATTATTTTTACTTTTGTTTTACTTTACGATCTAGCAATCTTTTATATCTATCTCTATCAGATCTCATCCTTGCAAGTAACTGTGAAGGGATTGACAACCCCTTTATAGCGTTGGGTGCAAGTGTTTGATTATTTGTGTAGGTACATCTATTGGGGACTTGCTTGTATCTCCTACTGGATTGATACATTGGTTCTCAACAACTGAGGGAAATACTTATCTACTTTGCTGCATCACCCTTTCCTCTTCAAGGGAAAACCAACGCATGCTCAAGAAGTAGCAAACTCCCAGCACACGAACATGAAAGACATCACAACTAGCAATAAGAGATCATTGTTGGATGCTTTGAGAAAGGAAACAAGTATCACAAGAACGAATCAATAAAATCATGCCATGATGCAACCTAAACAAGGTCTAATGCAAGAAATGTATGCATGAAGTAGATACTTGTTACCGAGATAGCATTGGAATGATGTAGTAGATAATGGTTCTCTGATCATCCTTGCTTGGCTCCAATAAGCACATGGTGTCAACACCTTCCTTGTAAGTGAGCCGAGCATCCAATGCATCTCCAATTGTTCCTAGAACAACAACACAAACAAAATGGTACCCAAACTCATCGGGATCAAAGTGTTAGAAAACCAACAATACATAGGACAAACTCCACATAACTATGTGCATATAGGTATGAAATTAAATTTCATGCACACTTTAGTCAATTTATGACATGGTGGAGTTTCCCCTATATATTGGGTCAAAAAAATAAAGCATGCCAAAGAAAGTACATATGGTAGATATGTATGTTCAAGGCTTTCAAAAATCAAATCAACACATAGTTGATAAGATTCCAAAAGACAAGGTATCAAGTGAGCATAAGATATACCAAACAAAAAATTATCACTTGAAGGATACCAATTAAAGGATCTATCAAGGAATGAGATGTCTATCGACACATGCCAAATAAAAAGGCAACAAGATACCAATTAAAGAAAAACAAACAAGAGGTATCAAGTTCCCAAAAGAGAGCTAGGTTCCAAACAAACCAAGCCCTCGGAAAGTTTTCATGATGGCACAAAGCACCATAAATAAAAAGGCTTGCCTTCCACCAACACACACTTGATATGGATCAAAAGATTTTATGATAAACACATAATGAGAGTGTTCTAAAGAAAATAGGATAGCTCCCCAGGAGATGAGCACTATAGAGAATTTGCGTTTGAATACAACATGCACAAGATGGGATCATCACTTTCCCCACATCCATAGAAACACTAGACATGCTCAAGAAGACCCACAAGAGGCAAGGAAGACAAACGGATAAACAAAATCCACTGTAAAGATGATTAGCAATTTCTACCACATAAAAGAATACCAATTGTCAAAGGACAAGAAGTATTTGGAAGAAATTCCATTGGTAGATTGCAAAGATATCCAACATCATCTTCACACCAAAAACATAAGCAAATGACACTTGTAGAGCTAACATGCCACCTAGGAACAAGATAATTTACAATATCAATTCTAAGTGGCAATACCTCAAATGTACACATTTTTTAGGCTTGTAACATGCACATAGCATATTACTCCCCCATAATGTGATAACCCAAAATAATCAACAAGTGGCAAATTAAATCCAACATGACATAATTAATGGACCATTTAGAATTTGAATTTCTCATGAGAATACATACCACATAGAAGCTAGATAATCTTGTAATATCAATACTAAGTGGTATTTCTCATGTACACACATTTTTAGGATCGTGAAGTGCACAAAGCACATTACTCCCCCAAAATGGGATAATCCATTAATCTCTCAAAAGAGCCAACTAAGATACAAACACGATGCAAAAAGGCTCAACACAAGACTCACACATACATGCTGTGCAACCCACCATAAATAGGAAGCGCAACATATACAAGCACATGCAAGGTACAAAACCACAACATGCAAAGGGGCAAGTAACTAACAATGTATTCAATTTAAGTACAAGTTACCGCAAGGAGGAACATTGGTTATAATATCGAAACTTGATGATCCAAATGACTTGGCTTGAGAAAATATGAATGATGAAGACCCCTTAGTTCTTCATAATGTATCCAAGTCTCCACTGCCCTCCAACAACACCTATTGATCAAGTTTGAGCTTGTTGGTCCCCAATCAAGTTGGGTCCTAAGAGGTTAGTCACAATAGACTTGGCTACCCAAATGGTTCTTTTCTTGACACCACTTTGAGTACCAACGAACTTGGCAAAAACATTGCCAACCTCATTCTTCCCAAAAGAATAGATATCATCAATAATAATTGGGTTGGATACTTTACCATTAGTGCATGAAGAAGCAAAGTGACCCTTCTCGCGGCATAAGTAGCAAAATCTATCCTTTACTTTCTTCTCAATTGATTTCTCAACTTGAGGAGCGTTGACTTGGGTCTTCTTGGGAAGAGGCTTTGCTTCAACTTGAGGTTGAGCATGAGATTGAACTTGTGGCCGCTTCCCTTGTTGCTTGTCACTATGGGGCTTCTTCTTCAATAGGCAAGACCTAACATGGTGCCCTTCTGACTTGCACTTGAAGCAAATAATCTTGGCCGAATTCTTGACTTGTTCTTGGCCCTTCTTTTTGTTGCTCTTGGACTTCTTCTTCTTATTGGAGTTGAATCCAAGTCCACCTTTGTCATTGGGAGGTTTTTGCACACTCAAGATATTGTTGAGCGTGGACTTCCCTTCATGACTCTTTTTCAAGTCTTTCTTCAAAGAAGTGACTTGGGCCTTGAGCTCTTTGATTTCCTCTACATGGTTAGTATCAACAGAAGTACTAGAGGAAGTATAAGCTTCATCGTTAGAGCAACAAGGCAAGGAAAGTAATTCATCACAAGATATAGCAACATTATGAGTAGATTAATTACGAGGACTAGCACATGGCAATGTAGCATTTTGACAAGTAGTGCTAATATCTACATAAGGCTCACTTGATGTTACCTTGATAGTAATAGCCTCATGAGCTATCTTTAGCACACTATGGGATACTAGAAGATCACCATGAGAGCTCGAGAGCTTTTCATGACTTTCTTCCAATTTCCCATAATTGCTAGATAGCAACTCAAGTTGAGCCCTTAGCTCAACATTCTCCTTCAAATTGGATGCTTCACAGGGAATAGAGTTAGTAGCATAAGCATCATCATTAACAACAAGAGGAGAAGGCAACTTGGCAAGTTCTTTAGCATATGAAGCTTCAAGTTGAGCATGAGACTCGGTGAGTTCAATGAGCGAACTCTTAATGACCCTTGAGCCATTTTCGAGGTGCTCAAAGTCCTCAAGGAGTCTAGCATGTGCAACTTCAAGCTTATCATTTTTAGTTCTAAAATCATTAGCCACCTCGAGAGCTCTTTCATGGGATTCCTTTAATCTTGATAATTCTAGAGCAAAGGTCCCCTCAAGAGATTCCTTGGTGGTTTGTTCATTTTCAAGAGCTTGAGATAGCTCCGCGATCTCATTAGCGTAATCACGCTCATGACCTTCCATTTTATCAATGGTGGCCTCATGCTCCTCGAGATGAGCTTCCAACTCCTCAATATATTTCTTGCCCTCAATGGCAATAAACATGATTTCCATGAAGTTGGAACGAGCAATTTTATTCTTATGAAGAGCTTTAAAAACCATTTCTCCCTTAATTTTTAAGGAAGCAATATTATCACTCTCTTCATCATTATCCTCATACTCATTATCATCAACATCATCATCATGAGATATATTGGGATTCAAAGTAGGAGATACATTTGAAGCCTTAGCCATAAGGCAAAAGTGAGAAATAATAGATGATGATGTAGGATCCCTTGAAGCACCATTCAATACCACATCTTGTTCCGTGGAGTGTTGGGTTTCCTCTACATTGTTAGCACAACAACTCGAGGAAAGCGATGCATTTTTATCATGACAACGAGACATGGCCAGCATATCATCATGAGATTTAGTCAAGCAATTTCTACATGATATGCAAGGACTATCAACACAAGCATGTGAAACATTTAGAGTGCTCGAAGTGTTAAAGTCCAAAGGTGAAGCATTGCAATAAGATAGTGATGAAGTATCATCAACAATAAGCCCACTATCATCATTACAATGATCACCACTACTCACCATATCATTACCTTGTGGCAATCCACATGTAGGTGAAGTAGATGAAGTTGAGAAGACAACACGACCAGAGGTGGAGGGAGAACAATCATCCCTACAAATCTTGGACATACCATATTTATCTTGCAGCTTTGTCCACAACTCATGAGCATCCCGGAACGGCATGAGTTGAAATATAACTACATTGCTAAAAGCATCAAAAAGCACATTAGAAGCTTGAGCATTGAGATAAGAGTTTTTCTCATCCTCTAAATATATGTGTTGAGAATCCTTTGGAGGATAAAAACCCATATCTACAATTCGCTCCAAATTTGGGTCCATGACCCTAAAGAGATTAAGCATGCGAATTACCCAAACATCAAAATTTGTGCCATCGAAACTAAGAGTGTCAGAGAATCCTAATCCCCTAGTTGACATCCTTACTCTCTAGGTGGTTAAACCTAATAATGAGAGACCTAGCTCTGATACCAACTGAAAGGATGTGGATGTCGCCTAGAGGGGGGGGGGTGAATAGGCACTTTAAAATAATTACGGTTTAGGCTTGAACAAATGCGGAATAAAACTAACGTTTAATATGTCAAGCACAAAACCTAAAACAACTAGGCTCACCTATGTGCACCAACAACTTATGCTAAGCAAGATAAACAACTAAGTGATAGCAAGATATATAACAAGAAACAATATGGCTATCACAAAGTAAAGTGCACAAGTAAAGGGCTCGGGTAAGAGATAACCGAGGCACGTGTAGACGACGATGTATCCCGAAGTTCACACCCTTGCGGATGCTAATCTCCGTTCGGAGCGGTGTGGAGGCACAATGCTCCCCAAGAAGCCACTAGGGCCACCGTAATCTCCTCACGCCCTCACACAATGCAAGATGCCGTGATTCCACTAAGGGACCCTTGAGGGCGGCCACCGAACCCGTACAAATGGCAACCCTTGGGGGCGGTCACTGGTACCCATACACTTTGGCAACCCTTGGGGGCGGTCACCGGTACCCGTACAAATTGCTCGGGGCAATCTCCACAACCTAATTGAAGACCCCGACGCTTGCCCGGAGTTTTACACCACAATGATTGAGATTCGAGACACCACCAACCGTCTAGGGCGCCAAGGCACCCAAGAGGAATAAGCTCCAGGGTGCTCAAACACCCAAGAGTAATAAGCTTCTCAAACTTCACTTCCATGTATCACCGTGGAGAACTCAAACCTATGCACCAAATGCAATGGCAAGGGCACACGGAGTGCCCAAGTCCTTCTCTCCCAAATCCCACCAAAGCAACTAATGCTAGGGAGGAAAATGAGAGGAAGAACAAAGAAGAACTCCAAGATCTAGATCCAAGGGGTTCCCCTCACATAGAGGAGAAAGTGATTGGTGGAAATGTGGAACTAGATCTCCTCTCCCTTTTCCCTCAAGAACTAGCAAGAATCATTGGAGGGATTGAGAGATAGCAAGCTCAAAGAAGGTCAACAATGGAGGGCAAAACTCGAGCTCAAAAGAATAGGGACCATTGGGGAAGAAGCCCCCCTTAAATAGCCCCCCCCCCGAATCCAATCGTTATGCCCACATGTCGTGCTCAAGCGGTACTACCGCTCGGGGGAGCGGTACTACCGCTTAGCATGGTCAAAACAGCCCAACGAGACAGAAAAACACGAGCGGTAGTTCTGCCAGAGAGGTAGTACCGCTTGGGGGAGAGGTAGTACCGCTTGAGAGGTAGTACTGCTCGGGGGAGAGGTAGTACCGCTTGAGAGGTACTACCGCTCTCTACTACCGCTCGCAACACAGAGAGCTAAAAATAAGCAGAAGTGTACCGCTTGAGAGGTACTACCGCTCTCTACTACCGCTTAAAGCAGTACTTCAGCCCAAGCAAAACCGAAACCGCCATAACTTTCGCATACGGACTCCGAAAATAGCAAACTCAAGCTTGTTGGATAGATGACGACAAGTACTATCAAGCAATGGAGAATAAATGCCAATAGGATAAGGAAGATGACCTTCCCAAGAATTATCCGGCAAAATCTCCAACACCACAAACACAAATAGAAGATGCATATGGACTCCGTTTTCGATGAACTCGAGCTTGTCATGAAGCTGACCATAAGCTCAAGAACCCACAAAGAGAAAAGCCAACCAAGAACTAAGAAAGATGATGATGCCAAGAATGCAATGGTTTGAGCTCTCAACGAACGATACGATCAAGCTACTCACTTGAGAGCCCCCCTTGATAGTACGGCTATCGATCTTATAACCCGGTCTCCCAACTACCACCATGAGACCGGTAAAATAGAAAACCCTATCAAGGTCAAACCTTTGCCTTGCGCATAGTCCACTTGAGCTAGATGATGACGATCTTGTCCTTCTCAAGATGGACCACCTTTCTTGATTGCGTTGGCTCGATGAAGACTAGTTGATTGCTCCCCCATACTCCACTATGGGTGAGCCACTCTTTGGCACATCTTCACAAGTCCATTGTCACCACAATGGACGACAAGCTTCAAGCATGATCTCTCCGTGATGCTTCACTTGAACTTGCACACCGCAACCTTGATGACGATCACCACTTGATGTCATCCTCCATGGGTTGTATGAGATCTTCCTCTTGATGCAAGCCCATGGAAATATACCTAACCCCACAACGAACTCTCACGTAGACCATGGGTTAGTACACAAAGCGTAATGGACAATGCTTACCATACCATGGGATCACTTGATCCCACTTGGTACATCTTCTATGCTTTGTGTGTTGATCAACTTGAATCATTCTTTGCCTTAATCTTGATCAACCTCGTGTCTTCTCTTCTCTCTTCACAAAGATGATGTCTTGAAGGTAAACATGAATTTTCACACAATCTTCTTCTTCAAGACATGCTTGCAATGATATCAACTCTCACATGACCAATCTTTGGATAAAACCTTACATACCACCTTGGTCACCATAAACTCCTTGAAAGCAACACATGTACTTCAAGAAGTGCCTATGGACAAATCCTTCGAATATAACTCAAGGCAACCATTAGTCCATAGGGATTGTCATCAATTACCAAAACCACACATGGATAAATGTGCGCTTACAGCATTGACGGTGCTCAAGAAAAGTCTACCAAAGATAATGGGACAAAAGTCATCTTGTGGGGAACCAAGGCCTAGAAAATCAGTAGGGTATTTTATCTTCCCGCACAAGATTTCAACATCTCTAACAATCCCAAGTGGTGTGATAGTGTCTCTATTAGCAAGTTTAATAGTGACATCAATGTCTTCCATTTCAGCAGGTGCTATTTCATCCATAATTTCTTGGTATAAAGTAAAAGGGATAGCACTCACACTAGCACCCAAATCACATAAACCATGATAGCAATGATCTCCTATTTTGACTGAGACAACAATCATGCCTTCTATGGGTCTATGTTTATCTTTTTCATCGGGTTTAGCAATTATAGCAGCTTCATCACAGAAGTAGATAACATGCCCATCAATATTTTCTACCAAGAGATCTTTAACCATAGGAACACTAGGTTATACTTTAATTTGCTCAGGGGGTTTAGGTGCTCTTATATTACTCTTACGAACCACAGTTGATACCTTAGCATGTTCCTTTATCCTAACAGGGAAAGATGGTTTTTCAATATAAGCGGTAGGCATAACTGGATCAACATTGTAAAACATGGTTTATTCCTTAGCTATGACCGGTTCTTTAATTTCTTCTTTAATAGGGGGATGATATTTAAACCACTTCTCCTTAGGGAGGTCAACGTGAGTAGCAAATGCTTCGCAGAAAGAGGCTACTATCTCAGAGTCAAGTCCATATTTAGTGCTAAACTTGTGAAAAATATCGGTATTCATAAAAGATTTAACACAATCAAATTCAAGCTTTATACCTGACTCATTACCTTCCTCGAGTTCCCAATCTTCAGAGTTGCGTTTAATTCTTTTCAAGAGATCCCACTTGAATTCAATAGTCCTCTTCATATAAGAACCAACACAAGAAGTATCGAGCATGGATTGATCATTATGAGAAAGCCGAGCATAAAAAATTTGAATAATAACTTGTCTCAGAATGTCATGATTGGGGCATGAATATAACATTGACTTAAGCCTCCCCCAAGCTAGAGCGATACTTTCTCCTTCACGAGGCCAAAAATTATATATATAATTCCGATCATGATGAACTAGATGCATGGGATAAAACTTTTGGTGAAATTCCAATTGCAAACGATTCCAGTTCCACGATCCAAGATCATCACATAGCCTATACCATGTCAATGCTTTTCCCTCCAAAGATAAAGGGAAAACCTTCTTCTTAACTTCATCTCCGGGTAAACCTGCAAGCTTAAATAATCCACAAATTTCGTTCACATATAAAAGGTGCATATCAGGATGTTCAGTTCCATCTCCCGCATAAGGTTTAGCAAGCAGTTGTTCTAACATACCCAAAGGAATTTCATAAGTAACATTTTCAGTAGGTGCTGTAGGTTGATGGGCAACTAATTGTGGTTCTGGTCGAGGTGAAGATACCCCGAACAAACCCCTCAAAGGATTGTTTTCCATAGTAGCAAGTAGCGATAAATTTCAGCACGTAGTATAAGTTTTTTCTTACCGATTTCCACTTACCAAGAGCGCTTCACTCCCCAGCAACGGCGCCAGAAAAGAGTCTTGATGACCCATAAGTATAGGGGATCAATCGTAGTCCTTTCGATAAGTAAGAGTGTCGAAACCAACGAGGAGCAGAAGGAAATGACAAGCGGTTTTCAGCAAGGTAATTTCTGCAAGCACTGAAATTGTAGGTAAAAGATAGTTTGATAGCAAGATAATTGGTAACAAGCAAGTAACGGTAACGGTAAACAAGGTGCAACAAGGTAGCCCAATCCTTTTGAGGCAATGGATAGGCCAAAACAATCACTAGTAATAGGCAAAGTGTTCTTGAGGGTACACAGGAATTTCGTCTAGTCACTTTTATCATGTTGGTTTGATTCGTGTTCGCTACTTTGATAATTTGATATGTGGGTGGACCGGTGCTTGGGTGCTGTTCTTACTTGAACAACCTCCCACTTATGATTAACCCCCTCGCAAGCATCCTCAACTACGAGAAAAGTATTAAGATAAAATCTAACCATAGCATTAAACGTTTGGATCCAAATCAACCCCTTACGAAGCAGCGCATAAACTAGGGTTTAAGCTTCTGTCACTCTAGCAACACATCATCTAATAACTACTCCACAATGCATCCCCTTAGGCCCATGAATGGTGAAGTGTCATGTAGTCGACGTTCACATGACACCATTAAGGGAATCACAACATACATATCATCAAAATATCGAACACATATAAAATTCAACGCCCGAAATGCTGCTTTGTTCGTCGTTTTAGTTTTTTCTTTCCGCCCATTCTGTTTTTGTTATGCCCGAAAAAAATTTCCAAGCCCAAGAGACCCCGATCGAAATACCGGTGAGCGAAACAATGCTTGAATGCAAAGGAAAGGCGGATGACCAAACTATTGTTCAGTGCATATGGCCATCAATACGCATCATACAAATACAGTGCTGGTGTAAGAATTAGAGTAGGAAACCACACAATAAAGCACAATTGACACCAGCTAGCTAGTAATCAACAATAGTAGTTCACAATTTGGCTCGCCAATTTACCAACTAGCCATCTCAGGTGTTCTGATTGGAGTGGCGTCTACATGCATAATACTAAAAATGAACTTACACAATTTGGCATGCCGGCGATGTTTCGTGAGGGAACCGTGGCTCGCGGCGAGGGTTTTGGGGGGCTAAAAAAAGCTGAAAACTCATATGTTTGCACGAAGTTTTCAAGCACACAAGGTATCCAAACATATTGTTTGGCATTTGAAGAAAACATTTTTGTGCTTAAAAGGGGGGGGGGGGGGGGGGGAAGGAAGAAGAGGAGTTGCTCGAAAGAAGACGGAGAGAAGAAGGACATGTAATTGGGGCCACCTTGCACCGCAAACCAGAGTGGAGAAGAACCTGAGGTCCGGCCGACCGTGCCAACCAGCCAGTGGAGACAAGCTAGCACATCGTCCGATCAACCGAGCTTTTAATTTGATCGACCAGCTGCTTGTCTCACTCCCTCAGTCGACACGTATCCCAGCTGCTTTTAATTTGATCGCGGTCCCATGCATCCCATGCATGCATGCATCATCACTCTATTCGGGTGCAACAATCTATGGTCTATGCCACGGTCTGAACTGAAAGTCATGGTGTGAGACGCGCCTCATAAGTGAGTCCTCTCGTCGTCACAACTTTCAGGGTATCTCCAACGCGAACCATCAAATTGTCGTTATATACTTTCTGTGAGCATACGTGGCCATCCAATTATATCCCTTCAACGTATAGTGGAAGACCTCCGCTATATTTTTCTGTTGGAAAAAGTCTAAATCAAACCTTGAAATTATAGATGAAAGCTAAATCAAACCCTAAACTTCGAATCCCGGAAATTGACACTCTGAACTTGTAATCCCGGTCTATTTTAGACCCTAGACCTGTTTGGCACACTGGGAATACTACAATCCCGACCGGGGTAACCTGCTTCTCACGAACGAGAATTTGGGCCGGCCACTATACTGCAATAAAAATACATGAAGTTTAAAAAATGTTCGCACATTTCTGAAATTGTTCAGAAGTTAAAAAATGTCCCTGTTTTCTATTTTTGGCACAAATTCAACTTCATAAGTTTTTTTTTCTAAATTTTTTCAGAAGTTAAAAAATGTCCATGTTTTCTATTTTTTATAAAATTGTTTTTCTAATGATATTATTGTAATTTCGTGAATTATTCTTGTTTTGGAAAACACCGAAGTGTCGAACTTCGGAAACATTTTTTCGGGACAAAAATTATTGAAAACATAATTAATTTTGAAAATGTCCGCACATTTTACAAAGTGTGAGCACTTTTTGAGTACTTTATAAAAACAACTTTTTTTTAAAACAATCTATTTTGAAAAAGCGAACACTTCTTTAAACATATCTTTTTAAACCAGAAAAAATGTGAACACTTTTCGAAAATTGTAAAAATTGGAACAAAATTGGAAACCTGAACAAATGTGTAAAAATATATTTGTGACATCTAAAAAATATCACGAGTTTAGAAAAATGTACATGGCATTTCAAAAAAAATGTATTTAAAATGTATATAATATTTGTGTGATTCAAACAAATATTTCTTCCGTTCAAAAAAGTGTAACATTACAAGAATGTTCACGAGTTTCAAAAAATGTGCTTGTGATAGTTCCAGAAAGAAGTGTATACAATGTAAAAAAAGTTTATGTGATGTAAAAAATGTGTCATACGCTCAAAATAATTTATGTGACCTGTGTTTGAAAAAAAGTGTATTAATGTGTAACAACGTAAAAAATGTTCATGTAGTTTTCTAACAAAAATTGACGTTAAGAATGTAAAACGTGTATTTGAAACAATATTACCGAGTGAAAGGAACAACATGACGAAGTTAAACAATATGAACAAAATCAAGAAAGAATGAATAGAAACCAAAATTATAACGAAGAATGAAAAACCAGTGGGAAAAAGTACAACGAAGGAAAAAATCAAAGAAAAAAAAAACAAAGAAAAGCATACCAGCGAGAGAGTCTGCGCTAATGGGCCGGCCCAAGTCAGCGAATACCGGTTAAATCCTCTCAAGGTTTAAAATAGACCGGGATCACAGAGTTTGGTGTGCTGATTTCAGGGATTGGGAGTTCAGGGTTTGATTTAGCTTTTGCCTACAAATTCAAGATTTGTTTTGAACTTTTTCCTTTTCTGTTTGGCGAAAGGTGTTTAGGCATTTGACGAAAGGTTATTAGCATTCGACGGAAGCTACTAATTAGCATTGCATTTGGCGGAAGATACTGAGAGCATCTACAGTCGGACTCCCTATATGCTCCTCAAACGCCCGGAACGCCCTCCCGGTCACTGACCGGTCACAAAAATGCGACCCAACCGGACCCCTCATATCCGTCTCAAACGCCCGGACTGACCGACACCCCTCATATCCATCTCAAATATGGGGCCGATATGAGGGCTCGCGGACGCGCCCGGACACGCCCAGTCAGTCCACCACGTAGGACGCGACCCCACTCCGGACCACCTTTTCTTTTTTCTTATTCATTATTTTCTTTCTCTCTCTTCTTCTCCACCAATCACGTGCAAGTGACCGGACATATGAGAAGAAAAATGAGAAGTGTGGCTGCGCGGACCAAATTATAGGGGCTCAAAACGGACACGCCCGGTCACTGACCGGGCGCATCCGCGGGCGTTTAAGGGGTCAGATTTGCTAGGTCCGGCTGTAGATGCTCTAATGATAGCTAGCACACAAAATATCTGGCCAGATGCACGTTGCTGCTATTCGGCAGAAGCTACTAATGCAATGCTAATGATATGCATTTTTTTATGCGGAAGCTACTAATGATATGTTTGCATATTACTTTTTTCCCTTCAAATGCTTAGTATGTGACCGCTACTATTTGGCAAAAAGTTGATGAAAGGCTGTTGCTATTTGACGGAAGAATATTGCCGGTGCTATTCATTTAGTTTAATAGAGACGGACATTTGAGGCATATATGGTTGGATGACCGGCTCCTGTGTCATATATGCGGACGCGGACGCATATAGATACGATCCGTGCACCGAGAGTGCGTCCATCATCTTAAGAGATAGCGTTGGAGATGCCCTTGCTACTCATCAGTCGAGTTCTCTTCATTCCCTTTCGCAAAAAAAAGAGTTCTCTTCATTCCCCAGCAGCACCTCCACCACACAAAAATGCTCGACCTATGGAGTGGGAACCAAAGCAGCAGGATCTCTGTTTCGCCCTCACCGGCATCTGGACCACCCGCCCGCGCCATCCTCACAAGCCCCCTGGCTTTGGCCACCCTTTGCTCACCTTGCTCCTGCTCGTCACTCCTGTCGCCTTGATGGCCCTTGACTCCCACATTGTCCCCAACCAAGACGACGGTTCGAGGCTCGTTTACTCCACTTACGAAGTTCTAACATAAATGAGCTCAAAGACTCAGTTACGTTTCCCATGTATCCCCCCGTCGGCCGAGAGTGGTCCCATGCGTTACTGATAATTGTCGGAAGCCGCAGATCTTGTTCCCAAATGATATCGTGTGGCAGCTTTTCCGTCGCTGATCCTCATACTCATCCATATGCAACAGTAAGGGACATTGGTCCCATCTCAATGATACTAGATGTTGCACCCATGCAAAAGGAAAAGTCTGTTCCCATGCTTCGTCCACGCGGGCCGGTCCAACAAGACATGTACATTACTCTAGCCTTGGTGGCCATTATCATATGTGTCGTGGGAATGATCCTGACAATAGTACTAGGGGGTACGAATGAAGGGGCGACGTCTAGCTACGGCTCAAGTGTGCACTCGGTTTGTACGAGTTCAGGCCTCACTCGGGAGTGATAACAACCCTACGTCTCGGTGCCCGGAGGCTGTTGCGTTTGCTTATAGTGGTATAGGATTACAGGGGGTCGGAACCCTTGCCACGGCGCCCGGGGGTGGCTTATATAGAGTGCGCCACCACCGGCTGAGCGCCATGATGAGGCAATAAATGTCAATGAATACTACGTTACAGGAACGGTTGATTAACTCGCCGTTACTAATAACGGCGAATTAACTCATAATGTGTGACTACTCGAATTCCACTGACGCTCTGTCTTCCTGGTCGTCTGAGCTTCCGTTTGTCCGACTGGCGCCGTGTACTCCGAGTGAAATGAGTCATCCGAGTTAAAGACTACATTCATCCGAATGAGTCTCTGCCCAGGGGCTTTGAAGACATTGGAGGGCCATTGGTGGGCCCCAGATGTCAGGTCTATGACCCTACCCAGGGTAGGCATCCTCATCAGTAGCCCCCGAATCCATGAGGTTTTGGTGGTTAAGTGATTGACACCCGGAAGTGTCTAGAAACGGCCTGAGCGTTCCTCACTCGACTTCAAACCACGATGGATTCAGGATCAACGTTTTCTGACAGAATGGTTCAACTTGTACATGTCCTTCTGCTGGAAAGATTCAAGATCTTTCTCGGAAGAAATGATCCGAATGATTTGTCATTCCATCCGAGTGATTGACCAATCGTGAGTCAGTCACTTGGTCCATTTGGAACAGATCGATAGGTTCTTCGAAATGTAGAGTTCATTCCGATTGGAATTCGAGGAAGTTCCCGCGCGTCCTGAACCGCGAGAAGCGCGCGCGCGGCACGATCGAACGGTCATGTCGCGGAAATCTGGGGCGGAGGCCATGACGCCTCGATTATCGCGCCGGGATTTCCGCCACGCGTCCTTGGGGCCCTGCTCAGAGGATATGCGGATCTCGCTCCGTTAGCAGATTGACGGCCCGAGATTGTGCTCACGCTTTGGGCTATAAGGGGCGCGAGTACTGTTCGTGGAGAGATAGATCTCATTTCCCTCCTCCGCCTCCATCCTCTCCGCCGCCCGAGCGATACACTCCCATCCCACTTCCGCCGTAGATCAGGTCTAGAGCTGCCGAAGATGACGAAGGCGGCGACGGACAAGGCCAAACGGGCGAAGAAGAGCTCGCGGGGATCATCCTCGAGCGCGGGCGCTCCAGCGGGATGGACCCAGGGCGAGTGGATGCAGTCGCGGGTCACCGAAGCTCGCATGCTCGAGCTGGAGAGCCAAGGGCTCGTCGCTGCGGGGGCTTGGAGGTTGCCGGAAAAAGGCGAGGAGGAGCCTTCACCGCAGGGCAACGAACACGTGCTCTTGGTGACTCACCTTGAGGGAGGTTTCTCCCTTCCGGCTCATCCATTTTTCTGTAGATTTCTGAACTTTTTCGGAGCTGAACTCCACCACCTTCCTCCCAACGCCATCGTTTACCTAGCGGCGTTTGTATCCCTTTGCGAAAATTTCCTGGGTTGTCACCCCCATTGGGGTTTATTCAAACACCTTTTCACCTGCCGAATGATGACTATGAAAAAGCCCAGTCAGTCAAAGGATAAGACGAACGTAGCTCAATTGTGTGGGGGTCTTGGGATTCAACTACGGGGAAAAGGCTGTTTCCCAAATTTTTTATTCCCAGACTCGGTGAAGGGGTGGCAGGAAACTTGGTTTTACTGCCAAGATGTTCCAGTCGGGGACGATCAGTTGGGTCTCCCTCCGTATACGTCGGAACGTATTCAGTCAGTTTCCCGACTGACTGTGTCCAAAGAGGACGGAGGTAGATATCTTGGTAATAGCCCTGGTGGCTTTAGTGCAAAAGGGGGTCAACGGCCTCGACTTGCTAGAGGTCTTTCTCCAGAGGAGGGTCCAACCGTTACAAGCCAGGGTTCACCCCATGTGGGCATACACGGGCCCGGATGACACCACTCGGACTCATCCAGAGGAACTTAAGGCTGACTCAGTGGAAGCTAGGATCAAGGTGATCTCTTCTGCACGTGACAACCCCAGAGGGAGCAGCCAGGTGCCTCCGCTCTCCTCTGAGAATCCGCCGAATGAGGTAGTCTTCGAGGTGCCATAGTCCGAGTGATATTCACGCATTTGATGCAACTGATCCGATTAACTTGTTCTTCTGACCAATCTGTCTTCCACTCGTCAGGCCTTCACAGGGATGAACAGTCCAGTGCCGATCGTCAACCGAGGACCGATTGACGTGGCAAGTGACAACGATCAGCCGGACGAGTTTGCAGAAGCGGGGGGCGGTGAAGGAAGTGGCGAAAGCGGCGAAAGTGGTGACGACGAAGATGACTCGGACGATGGTGATGAAGCGGAGTCTTCTCGTTCTGAGGAACGGGTTCCCGAGAGCTGTTCCAAGGCGCGCCAAGACCCGGGGGTCCGTGGCGGCGGTCCCAAAGCCCCGAGTGCTACCAAGCCGAGTGGAACTACCCTCCCGACTCGCAGCTCGAAGCGTGGGTGTGGAGAGCCTGCCCTGTCACCCGAAAAGACGTCTAAGCAAGCCAAGATTACCACCTCCAAGCCTCGGAAGGCCGTGTTTGTCCCCAAGATCAAGATGAGCATTCCTGTAGCCTCAGCGTAAGTATCTTCACTTCGACATTTATTGTCATGGCTCAATCCGAGTGTTATGATATTCCGAGTGTTTTCATTGTAGTGCTGATACTTCGACTGCCTCGCCTGACCCTCAATCTTTGGAGAAGGAAAATGCTGACGCTGATGTTGCGTCCTCAAAGGGTAAGCTTCTGATTCACTCGAGCGCACATTTCAATTTTTCTTTCTGCTTGTTTCTGACTGTTCTTCTGAACGCTTGCAGCTCCGCGTGAAGTGATAGACCTCGACGCGGGCGACAAGGTCGAACCGCCGAAGTCATCTGTAGACGCGGATGTCGTGATGCAGGAGTTGCCATCTGCCAGTGTTTTAGCGTCGGCGCAGGGGACCAGCTCAGGGGTCGGAGCCGCACTCGGGGCTGAAACTGTATCCCTTTCACCCATTCCTCCTGCTACCAATATCTTCGCTCTACACCATGTCCCGAAGGATCAGGTGGGGGCGACCAAAGAAGCATTGATCCAACTGGGGGTGATGAGCGAACGGCTGAAGACAGCTTATGACGCGAGTGAAGCACTGCAGAAGAATGTCCAAGTAAGTACTCTTGTAAGTACCTTCCTCAGTCGGGAATTTTGATCCGTGTGGTTTTTGTTTTGATCCCGAGTGGGTTTGCGTCTGGGCACACCCACTGGGTGTTTCTGGTTCCAGTGGGGGCGCGCTGAGCGCACCCACTGGGTGTAGTCCCCGAGGCTCCCGTCGACTGATGCAGTCGGCGGGAGTCTAGAAAACCGAGTGAACTCGGAGTTCAATATACTGATGAGCTCAAAGAGAGCCTTGTCTTTATTTTCCAGTGGGGGCGCGCTGAGCGCACCCACTGGGTGTAGTCCCCGAGGCTGCCGTCTACTGATGCAGTCGGCGGGAGTCTTAGAGTCCGAATGAAGGTCTGACCAATGTTTGTCTTTTATTTCCTGTGGATAGGCTATTTGCGAACTCGGAAACCATTATAATGTTCTGCAGAAGGAGGTGCAGGAGCTGCGTCTCAACCTGGAGGCCGAGAAGGCCAAAAGTGCTCAACTGGAGCAAGAGAAGAAGTCAATCAAAGGTAAGTCCTTCCTGTCCGACTGTAACAGTAACTTCTCTCCTTCCCCATCCGACTGAATATGCTTCATCAGATCTTCGTGGAGAAAATCGTAAACTTGTCCAGAGGCTGAAGAATTCTATTTCTTTAGAAACTGTGAAGACTACTCTTGAAAAGAAGGACATCGAACTGGTGGCCGCTCAGAAGGAAGCCAGCCGAAAGGCCAAAGAGGCCAAGGAGAAATTGAAGTCAGTCGGAAAGCTGGAGGAGGAGAAGAAAGCTTTGGAAGCCACAGTGCAGAAATCCAAGGAAGAACTCGTGCAGCTGAAGAGGTTGTACGCCGAGTGGGAGACCAAACTCAAGCACATTACTGCCAAGAAAGCAGAGCTGGAGGAGTATGTTGAGGAATTCAGTGGTGAAGCCAACGAAAAGCTCAAAGGTAACTTTCCCAAGTGATTCTCATGGAGCTCGATTAAACCGAATGAATTTTATCTGGCTCTGACTTCTTTCTTCAATTGGCCGAATCCAGCATTCTGTGACGATGTGGCGGACGAGACAGACAAAATTGAGAAGGAGCTGGATCCATCTCAAGGTCTGCTTAAGGACAGCGCTGCCATGGGCGTGCTCCGCTTGGAAGAGCGTGTCGAGCAAGTGGCCCTGTACATCAGAGAGCTTAGCGCCGCCATCTCCGCAATTGATCGCGACGTCTTTCCTGACGATGTGCCTTCGAAGGACCTGGAATCCATGCTTGCCCGAGTGAAGGCGGTGCCGAGCCGAGTGAAAGCCTGGAAGAAATCTGCAGCTCGGGCTGGTGCTAACATCGCCCTCTCGTTAGTCCGTATCCACTGCAAGGGGGTGGAAGAGAAGAAGTTGAAGTCTCTCGAGGTGGCTAACAGGAAGCACGCCAAGATCGATGACTTCATGGAGATGTTCATGGAGGCTGCCACTCGGATAGCGGACATCATCGACCTGGACACCTTCGTAGAAGCAGTACCCCCACCTGAGTGATCGTCAGGTTTAAACTCTTTAAGCTTTTGCCTCGGAATGCCGAGTGGTAGCTGTAACCGTAAGACTTTGAATGAGCCTGAGGCTCCTGTCTTCAAGACTTTTATCCGTACTCTTATTTCGAGTGATTAAGTTTTCATTTACCTTGGTTTTGTTCAACCTTTGCTTTCTGAACGCTTGTGCTTAGGCGACGCGGAGTCGCAGCCAAGTTCCCGAGTATGGGCGTGACCCGCACTCGGGGTTGTTCGTTAGAACAATGATGGTCCTGTCCATCTTGTCGTCCGAGTGAGAAGGATGTTCCACTCTAGACATTCTTAACTTAGGCGATGCGGGACCGCGGCTAAGCCCCCGAGTGTAGGTGAGACCCGCACTCAGAATAGTTCTTATGAACAATGATGGTCCTGTCCATCTTGTCGTCCGAGTGAGAAGGATATTCCACTCTAGACATTTTTAACTTAGGCGATGCGGGACCGCGGCTAAGCCCCCGAGTGTAGGTGAGACCTGCACTCGGAATAGTTCTTGCGAACAATGATGGTCCTATCCATCTTGTCGTCCGAGTGAGAAGGATGTTCCACTCTAGACATTTTTAACTTAGGCGATGCGGGACCACGGCTAAGCCCCCGAGTGTAGGTGAGACCTGCACTCGGAATAGTTCTTGCGAACAATGATGATCCTGTCCATCTTGTCGTCCGAGTGAGAAGGATGTTCCACTCTAGACATTTTTAACTTAGGCGATGCGGGACCGCGGCTAAGCCCCCGAGTGTAGGTGAGACCTGCACTCGGAATAGTTCTTGCGAACAATGATGGTCCTGTCCATCTTGTCGTCCGAGTGAGAAGGATGTTCCACTCTAGACATTTTTAACTTACGCGATGCGGGACCGCGGCTAAGCCCCCGAGTGTAGGTGAGACCTGCACTCGGAATAGTTCTTGCGAACAATGATGGTCCTGTCCATCTTGTCGTCCGAGTGAGAAGGATGTTCCACTCTATACATTTTTAACTTAGGCGATGCGGGAACGCGGCTAAGCCCCGAGTGTAGGTGAGACCTGCACTCGGAATAGTTCATACCCAGGCGAAATCGGGTTCGCGGCAAAGTATTTTATTTATACCCACTGAGGGTGGTTTATTCACCAGAGTGAAAATGAGTTAAATTTCGACAATACATAAAGAGACGGAACTTTATTCATTGCGATCACTCGGATTCATTATTGAAATGACAAACTAAGTGTAAAACTTGCGGAGTAGGTCCGCGTTCCAAGTCCTGGGCTGCTCTACACCATCCTCGATGTTGTAGAGCCGGTAAGCTCCATTGTGCAAGACTTTGGATATTGCGTATGGTCCTTGCCACGGAGGCGCCAGCTTATGGGGTCTTTGTTGGTCCAGTCGGAGAACCAGGTCTCCCTCTTGAAAAGCTCGACCTCTGACCTGCATGTCATGGTAACGCCTCAGATCTTGCTGATAGAGGGTTGATCTGATAAGGGCTAGCTCCCTCTCTTCCTCCAATAGGTCTAAGCCATCTTGCCTTGCTGCCTCTGCTTCAGCTTCATCATATTGTTCCACTCGGGGGGAATTGTGCCGAAGGTCACTTGGCAACACGGCTTCTGACCCGTACACCATGAAGAAAGGAGTTTGCTTTGTAGAGCGGTTCGGGGTCGTCCGAATGCCCCATAAGACTGATGGCAATTCTTCGACCCAAGCTCCCGCAACATGCTTCAAGTCTCTCATCAACCAAGGTTTCAGCCCTTGGAGGATCATCCCGTTCTCACGTTCTGCTTGTCCGTTCGACTGCGGGTGAGCCACAGAGGCATAGTTAACCCGAGTGCCTTGGGAGTAGCAGAACCCACGAAACTCATCGGAATCAAAGTTCTTCCCGTTGTCCGTGATGATGTCGTGCGGCACACCGAATCTAAAGATGATCTGCCGAATGAAGCTGACAGCAGTGGCCGAATCCAAGCTTTTGATGGGTTTTGCTTCAACCCACTTGGTGAACTTATCGACTGCCACAAGTAGGTGAGTGAATCCGCTCGTACCAGTTCGCAGGGGGCCGACCATATCGAGACCCTGTCGTGGGAACGACTCCGACAGTACGAAGGGGGTAGGGTAAAGGAGCATGATCTACCGAGATGCATATGGGTGACACGGTATTTTAGCGAGTTCGGGCCTCTCACGGTGGAGATAACAACCCTACGTCTCTTGCTCCGGAGAGGCTTTGCTTTATCTGAGTATATATCCGGAGATTACAATGTGTGTGGGAGAGAGCGGAGAACGGATCCCCTGCCTGAGCTAAGTCCGGAGACTAGTAGAAAAGAGAGAGAGGTAGAAGCCAGAGCCCCCTTAGTCTAGTGGTGGGGGGTGGCTTATATAGAGTGCGCCACCCCTTCACCTCCTACGTTACAAAGTGGGGCATTGATGCCATAACGCCAGATGGTGCTTCGACTGCCTTGTCGACTGTCGGTCTTCGCATATCCGAGTGAGCCATACGACCGAGTGGTTGATTGTTTTCCGAGTAAAAGGTAACCGTCGAGTGGATGGGGAAAGTCTCCGAGTGGATGTTGTCGAGTGACTTGTATATCTTGATGATTTCAGTCGGTGACCTCCTTGTAGTCCTTGACTTTTCTAGGGTAATGTCCTTAGGTAGGGTATGCAGGTCAGGCCTATGACCCTACCCTAGGTACATATCCCCATCATTAGCCCCCGAATGGATTGGGGTTCGAGTGAAAAATAGATTGATGCGGGTTCTGATAAGACACAAAAATTCCAAGTGCATTTTGGGTCTTCACAGAAGTCTGCGTCGATTGGAGTCTTTGTCATTCACCCTGATCGATTCTGTCCTGATGTGCATTTTCTTTTGGTGCATACTTGCTTGTTTTACCCTCGAGTAGAGCAGGTCTTAGTCGAGTGGTTTCTGGTCTAGTGGGGGCACGCTGAGTGCACCCACTGGGTGTAGTCCCCGAGACCGCCGTCGAATGACGAAGACATCGGCAGGGGTCTTAAATTCGTTTTTGAAAGTTGCTTGCCACTCGACAGGATGGACCTGGTCAAGTGATAATATGTCCAGTGGGGGCACGTTGAGTGCACCCACTGGGTGTAGTCCCCGAGACCGTCGTCGAGTGCTTGCATCGGCGGGGGTCTGATAGAGACAATCTTCGCTTGTTTGTTTTCCAATCCTTTGCTTGGCTAAGTTTGTTTGGTTTCTGAGTGAGATGGATGCTCATTACTCGGAAGAATTTTTGAACTTAGGCGAAAGACTGGTTCGCAACTAAGTTTCCGAGTGGAAGTGTTGCCTGTCACTCGGAACAACCTTTAGCTTAAGCGAGGTCTGACTCGCGGCTAAGTCCCCGAGTGAGAGGAGTGCTCGTCACTTGAGAGAGTTTTTAACTTAGACGAAGACTGGTTCGCAGCTAAGTTTTCGAGTGAATGGGATGCTATTCACTCGGCAGGGTTTTTAACTTAGGCGAAAACTTGTTCGCGGCTAAGCCCCCGAGTGAGAGAAGCGCTCGTCACTTGGAAGAGTTTTCAACTTAGGCGATACGGAATTGCAGCTAAGCCCTCTAGTGTGGATGATGTCCTCACTCGGAATGGTTTTTAACTTAGGTGATACGGAATCACAGCTAAGCCCCTGAGTGTGGATGATGTCCTTACTCGGAGTGGTTTTTAACTTAGGTGATACGGAATCGCAGCTAAGCCCCCGAGTGTGGATGATGTCCTCACTCGGAGTGGTTTTTAACTTAGGCGATACGGAATCGCAGCTAAGCCCCCGAGTGTGGATGATGTCCTCACTCGGAGTGTTTTTTAACTTAGGCGATACGGAATTGCAGCTAAGCCCCCGAGTGTGGAGGATGTCCTCACTTGGAGTGGTTTTTAACTTAGGTGATACGGAATCACAGCTAAGCCCCCGAGTGTGGATGATGTCCTCACTCGGAGTGGTTTTTAACTTAGGTGATACGGAATCACAACTAAGCCCCCGAGTGTGGAGGATGTCCGCACTCGGAGTAGTTTTTGACTTAGGCGATACGGAATCGCAGCTAAGCTGAGCGATGGCGCGCGGGGCGGCCAATGATGAAGACGTGCCACACGGAGTGGCGATGCGCGGGGCATCCGAGTGATGAAGACGTGCCACAGGGAGTGGCGATGCGCGGGGCATCCGGCTGAGTGGCGACGCGCGGGGCGGCCAAGTCATGCATGTCGAGGAGGTGTCCGACACAGTGACGGCACGCGGGGCGACCATGTCCAGTACGTCATCGATGGGGCGCCCGAACACGTGACGACGCGCGGGGCGACCGAGTCGAACATGTCGTCGCGGAGGCATCCGAACAAGTGGAAACACACGAATGATCGTTGCGGCGACTGAGCCTGGGTAGCGACGAAGATGGCGCACAGATGCGTCGAGTGATCGCACAACCTGTGTATGAAAAATAGCACAAGCCAACATAAAAATTTATCAAAGTAATTTGATCTTTGCTGAAATAATTTGTGTAAATAACACCCATAGAC
This sequence comes from Elymus sibiricus, assembly GCA_039707655.1. Lineage (NCBI taxonomy): Eukaryota > Viridiplantae > Streptophyta > Magnoliopsida > Poales > Poaceae > Elymus > Elymus sibiricus. The sequence continues at coordinate 442,973,265 of CM077675.1, read as the reverse complement.
ACCCGCTGGGTGTGCCAGGTGCTTGTTGGTTCGGAACCAGCAAGAGTCTAAAGAGTGAAGGATCCGACTGTACTTGTGCAAGTGAAGGATCCGACTGAACTCGTTTGAGTACTGGACCCAAAAGAAGCAGAAGTGAAGTGTTCCGACATAAAAATAAACAACCGAGCGCAGAGGTACACTCGGTGGCGTGGCCTCCGAATGAACGCCATGTGCGACTTCCTCGACACTCGGTAATGCGGAAATAACTATTTGATTGAATGCAGCGTATGAAGAATGACTTAGCTGTCTGACGGTGCAGGAGCGGCCGAGTGACGAAGGAGCGTCTAGCTGAGGGACAGTGCGCGGAGCGACCGAGTGACGAAGGAGTGTCCAGTTGAGTGACGGCGCGCGGAGCGACCGAGTGACGAAGGAGCATCCAGTCGAGTGACGGCGCGCGGAACGACCGAGTGACGAAAGAGCGTCCAGTCGAGTGACGGTGCGCGGAGCGACCGAGTGACGAAGGAGCGTCCAGTCGAGTGACGGCGCGCGGAGCGACCGAGTGACGAAGGAGCGTCCAGTCGAGTGACGGCGCGCGGAGCGACCGAGTGACGAAGGAGCGTCCAGTCGAGTGACGGCGCGCGGAGCGACCGAGTGACGAAGGAGCGTCCAGTCGAGTGACGGCGCGCGGAGCGACCGAGTGATGATGACGTGCCGCACGGAGTGGCGATGCGGGGGCATCCGAGTGAAGTAGATGTCTCTGGCTGAGTGGCGACGGGGCGGTCAAGTAACGGCGCGCGGGGCAGCCGAGTCGAGAATGTTGACGAGAATGGCGCACAGAGGCGTCCAGGTAACCTGTGTATGGAAAATAACACAAGCTAACATAAAAAATTCTCGAAGTAATTTGATGTTTGTTGAAATGATTCGTGTAAATTACACCCATAGACACCCGCTGGGTGTGCCAGGTGCTTGCTGGTCCGGAACCAGCAAGAGTCTAAAGAGTGAAGGATCCGACTGAACTTGTGAAAGTGAAGGATCTGACATGAAGATAAAGAACCGAACGCAGAAAATACATTCGGTGGCGTGGCCTCCGAGTGGACGTCATGCGTGACTTTCGTGCCACTCGATAATGTGGAAATAACCATCTAATTGAATACAGTCTGTGAAGAATGACTTAGCTGTCTGACGACGCGTGGGGCTGCCGAGTGGCGATGCGCGGAGCTGCCGAGTGATGAAGACGCGTACAATAGAGTGACGGCGCGCGGAGCTGCCGAGTGACGATGGAGCGTCCGACTGAATGGCGATGCGCGGAGCTGCCGAGTGATGACGACGTGTACAATAGAGTGACGGCGCGCGGAGCTGCCGAGTGACGATGGAGCGTCCGACTGAATGGCGATGCGCGGAGCTGCCGAGTGATGACGACGCGTATAATAGAGTGACGGCGCGCGGAGCTGCCGAGTGATGATGGAGCGTCCGACTGAATGGCGATGCGCGGAGCTGCCGAGTGACGAAGACGTGCCTCGCCGAATGGCGATGCGCGGAGCTGCCGAGTGACGAAGACGATGGAGCGTCCGACTGAATGGCGATGCGCGGGGCGGCCCAGTGACGAAGACGTGCCTCGCCGAGTGGCGATGCGCGGAGCTGTCGAGTGATGACGATGCGTCCAGTAGAGTGACGGCGCGCGGAGCTGCCGAGTGACGATGGAGCGTCCGACTGAATGGCGATGCGCGGAACTGCCGAGTGATGACGACGTGTCTCGCCGAGTGGCGATGGAGCGTCCGACTGAATGACGATGCGCGGAGCTGTCGAGTGTCGAAGACGTGTCTCGCCGAGTGGCGATGGAGCGTCCGACTGAATGACGATGCGCGGAGCTGTCGAGTGTCGAAGACGTGTCTCGCCGAGTGGCGATGGAGCGTCCGACTGAATGACGATGCGCGGAGCTGTCGAGTGTCGAAGACGTGTCTCGCCGAGTGGCGATGGAGCGTCCGACTGAATGACGATGCGCGGAGCTGTCGAGTGTCGAAGACGTGTCTCGCCGAGTGGCGATGGAGCGTCCGACTGAATGACGATGCGCGGAGCTGTCGAGTGTCGAAGACGTGTCTCGCCGAGTGGCGATGGAGCGTCCGACTGAATGACGATGCGCGGAGCTGTCGAGTGTCGAAGACGTATCTCGCCGAGTGGGGATGGAGCGTCCGACTGAATGACGATGCACGGAGCTGTCAAGTGTCGAAGACGTGTCTCGCCGAGTGGCGATGGAGCGTCCAGCTGAGTGACGGTGCGCGGAGCTGCCAAGTGATCTGCATGTTGATCGTCTGAACGCAAACTTTATACGGGTGACCCTGCAAGTTAGTAGCAAGCATAGCTACGAATATTTTTTGATGAACTAAAGAGTCTCTACACGGATGCAGCTTGCAAGGATTAAAGAGCATTGATGGCCCGGATTAATGACCAGGACAGCCAATTAGTAACTCCGCCCACGTCCTTCCATTTTTAATGTGGATGCAATTGGGATATGCGTTGCTGCATGTGACGGCAGTTTTCTTTTCTTGACCACGCACTAATTGACATTGATTTGTCAATGAAAGCAATTTCCTTCTCCTTCCGTTCTTGATATGCATGCAATTGGGATATGCGAGACGAGGAACCTGCATGCACGCGTGACAAACGCGAGACCAGTTGTCTAGCGATCAACGCCGGCGGGAGGAGGTGGCCGTGCGTGTGAGCCCGACGACGACGTTGTAGATGATGCCGAAGACGACGATGGGGCGGACCGCGCCGGCGATCATGTTCGCGGGCTTGACGACGGCGTCGCAGACGAGGCCGGAGACGATGGGCCGGATGGCGCTGGCGGCCGTGTGCATGAGCTCGACGGCGGCGTCATACACGAGGTGGCAAGCGACGGGACGGCCCGCGCCCGTGGCCATGTGCAGGAGCTTGACGGCGGCGTCATACACAAGGCGGGAGACGACGGGACGGACCACGCCGGCGGCCAGTTGTAGGTGCTCGACGGCGGCGGCGTACACAAGGCGGCCGGAAACGACGACGTCATACAGAAGGCCGAAAACTACGGGACGGACCGCGACGTTGGCCGTTGGTCGCGGTCGCCATTGAAGACGATCATGTGAGAAGGCAAGAAATATGAGGAACGACTTGTCCTTTTTTCTTGTTCTCTGCTTCATGATCAATCATGTATGAGAGTGTATGATCCTACAGGAGGAAAAGATCAACTTATTGTTAGACAATTTGTTGTAAAAAAGACTAGATGGAATAGGTACTTCCCTGATCCTTTTGCTTGTATGAATGGCGCGATGGCCAGTGAATTTCTCCGGCGATGGCCGTTGATCCGCTGCCGAAGATTGAAGAAAAAACCATTTGCATCATGGCTCGATAGACGCCACGCCCCACGGTGGGCGCCAACTGTCGTGGGAACGACTCCGACAGTACGAAGGGGGTAGGGTAAAGGAGCATGATCTACCGAGATGCATATGGGTGACACGGTATTTTAGCGAGTTCGGGCCTCTCACGGTGGAGATAACAACCCTACGTCTCGTGCTCCGGAGAGGCTTTGCTTTATCTGAGTATATATCCGGAGATTACAATGTGTGTGGGAGAGAGCGGAGAACGGATCCCCTGCCTGAGCTAAGTCCAGAGACTAGTAGAAAAGAGAGAGAGGTAGAAGCCAGAGCCCCCTTAGTCTAGTGGTGGGGGGTGGCTTATATAGAGTGCGCCACCCCTTCACCTCCTACGTTACAAAGTGGGGCATTGATGCCATAACGCCAGATGGTGCTTCGACTGCCTTGTCGACTGTCGGTCTTCGCATATCCGAGTGAGCCATACGACCGAGTGATTGATTGTTTTCCGAGTAAAAGGTAACCGTCGAGTGGATGGGGAAAGTCTCCGAGTGGATGTTGTCGAGTGACTTGTATATCTTGATGATTTCAGTCGGTGACCTCCTTGTAGTTCTTGACTTTTCTAGGGTAATGTCCTTAGGTAGGGTATGCAGGTCAGGCCTATGACCCTACCCTAGGTACATATCCCCATCAGACCCCACACTGCAAACGGCCAAGTGAGCGGAATCGTCTTCAGTGCAGATGCCGGCTTGTGGGACTTATTCTTGTAAAACTGATAGCCGACACACAAATTGACTAACTCTCTTGCTGCTTCATTGGCTCTGGGCCAATAAAAACCCGCCTGGAAAGCCTTGGCGACCAAAGTCCAAGAGGACGCATGATGGTCGCAAGTTCCCGAGTGGACCTCATGCAAAATCTGCAGCCCTTCCTCTGGGGAAATGCATTTCTGAATGACTCCTGTAGTACTTTTCTTGTATAACTGGTCCCCCATAACTTCAAATGCCTTGGATCGACGGACGATCCGGCGAGCTTCTTCTTCGTCTTCGGGGAGTTCTTGCCTGAGCAAGTATGCCAAATATGGTTGAGTCCACTCGGGAGTGATTACCAGCATTTCGTGGACTAGGTCGACCACAGCTGGGACTTCAACCTCAGTCGAATCGGATGGACCGACTGCTTGTGGGGGCTCCTCTGTGAAAGGATCTTCTGCGATAGAAGGGGTGTGTAGATGTTCGAGGAATATGTCCTTGGGAACTGCCCGCCGAGTGGAACCAATCTTTGCTAGGTCGTCTGCTGCCTGGTTCTTCGCACGAGGAACGTGATGCAGCTCCAATCCTTCAAAGTTCTTCTCCAGCTTTCTGACTGCGTTACAGTAGCCGGTCATAGCTGGGCTCCGAATGTCCCATTCCTTCATCACTTGATTGACAACGAGGTCCGAATCGCCGTAGACCATCAAACGACGAATGCCGAGTGAGATGGCCATACGGAGGCCGTACAGGAGGGCTTCGTATTCGGCCTCATTGTTTGACGAATCAAAATGGATCTGGAGGACGTAATTCAACTTATCTCCTCTCGGAGAGACAAGGATTACTCCAGCTCCCGAGCCATTGAGCATCTTAGACCCATCAAAGAACATGGTCCAGTGCTCGGAGACACTCGGGGTCGGTTGCTCTTGTTCCACCCATTCGGCCATAAAATCAACCAAAGCCTGAGACTTGATTGCTTTCTTGGCTTCAAATTTTATTTCCAGCGGCAGGAGCTCGATCGCCCATTTTGCCACTCGGCCAGCAGCGTCTCTGTTGTACAGAATCTCCGACAGGGGAGCGTTGCTAACGACTGTGACCGAGTGATCTTGAAAGTAATGAACCACCTTCTTTACCGTTAGGTAAATGCCATAGACAAGCTTTTGGTAACGTGGGTACCTTTGCTTGGAAGGGGTCAAGACTTTTGAGATATAGTATATAGGTCTTTGGACTTTGAATGTTTTTCCCGGCTCCTCGCGCTCTTCAACAAGGACAGTGCTCACCACCTGGCTAGTGGCCGCGATGTACAGGAGTAGAGGTTCCTGGCTGCCCGGAGCAGCTAACATCGGCTGGGTGGAAAGCAATGCCTTGAGTTCCTCGAACACGGTTTGTGCTTCAGGTGTCCACTCGAATTTGTCAGACTTCTTCATCAGTCGGTAGAGCGACAATGCCTTCTCACCGAGTCTTGAGATGAATCGGCTCAGAGCCGCAAGGCAACCGGTCAACCTTTGCACGTCGTGCAGGCGTTCAGGTTGTTTCATTCGGATTATAGCGCCAATATTATCCGGATTTGCGTCGATCCCTCGTTCGGAAACAAGGAAACCGAGTAACTTTCCGGCGGGCACTCCGAATGTGCACTTTGCTGGATTCAGCTTTATTCCAAAGCATCGCAGGTTCGCGAAGGTCTCGGCGAGATCAGTCAGGAGGTCAAAACCTTTCCTTGACTTGACCACGATGTCATCCATATATGCCTCCACGTTCCGACTGATATGCTCTCGCAAGCATTTCTGTATCATGCGTTGGAAAGTAGCGCCATCATTTTTCAAACCAAATGGCATTGTGATGTAGCAGAAACACCCGAATGGGGTGATGAAAGCTGTTTTTATTTCATCGGGTCCGTACATTCAGATCTGGTGGTACCCGGAGTACGCATTCAGGAACGACAGGCGTTCACATCCGGCAGTAGAGTCTACTATTTGATCTATACGGGGCAGAGGAAAGTGGTCCTTCGGGCATGCCCGATTGAGGTGCTTGAAGTCAATGCACATACGGAGTGACTTGTCCTTCTTCGGCACCAGGACGACATTCGCAAGCCACTCGGAGTGGTAGACCTCGCGAATGAACTCAGCGGCGAGGAGCCGAGCTATCTCTTGACCAATCGCCTTGCGCTTCTCTACGGAGGATCGGCGCAAGTACTCTTTGACTGGTTTGGCCATGGGATTGGTTCGGAGTCGGTGCTCAGCCAGTTCCCTGGGAACACCCGGTATGTCAGACGGCTTCCATGCGAAGATGTCCCAGTTCTCACGGAGGAACCGGATGAGCTCGGCTTCCTATTTCTCTCTGAGTGAAGTGGAAATGTTAGTCGGAGCAGCACTCGGGTCACTCGGATGAACATGGACTTGCTTAGTCTCGCCAGCCGACTGGAAGGCTGATTATGAAGCCGGCCGCTTTGACCTGAGCAGATCAGCCGTATCTACTTTCTTCTTGTACCCTTCAAGCTCGACTGCAAGCACTTGTTCGTTGGCGATCTTTGTGCCTTGCTGTAGGCATTCTTCGGCGACCTTCCGATCACCAGTCACTGTAATCACGCCTTTAGGTCATGGCATCTTGAGCTTGAGATACACGTAACATGGTCTGGCCATGAAACGTGCGTAGGCGGGCCTACCCAGGATGGCGGATAAGCACTGCGGAAGTCAACCACCTCAAAGGTTAATCTTTCCTTTCGGAAATTCTTCTCGCCTCCGAATACTACGTCCAGAGCGATGTGGCTGAGTGACTTGGCCTTCTTCCCGGGGACGATCATGTGGAAATGCATGTTTCTCTTACTCAATTTAGACATCGGGATGCCCATAGCCTTGAGCGTGTCAACGTATATGATATTAAGCCCGCTGCCTCCGTCCATCAGGACCTTGCGCAGTCGGACGCCACCTACCGCTGGGTCAACGACCAACGCCTGCCTCCCAGGGGTGGCAATGTGGGGCGGATGATCGGACTGGTAGAAGGTGACAGGTGTCTTCGTCCAGTTGAGGTACTTGGGAGCAGTCGGAACTGCCATATTGACCTTCCAATTGATAACTTTCAGCTGTCTCTTGTTTTCAACATCGGCGAAAATCACGTTGAGAACCTTGTCGACTTTCGGATACTCGGAAGCATCTTCCTCATCCTCGACATCGACCTTCTCACTCGAGGGCTCAGCGCCCATCTCCTGCTTGAGCAGGCGACATTCCCGAGTGGTATGCTTCGGGAGCACAACATTGCCCTCTTCATCCGTCTTGGTATGAATTTGGCACGGTTGGTCGAGAATGTCGGATTTGTACTCAGACTTCTTCTTGGGAATCCATTCTTTCTTCTTTTTCTTGGGCTTCGGCTTGCCTTGCCCTTGCCCTTGGACGGCTGCAAGCTCTGCCTTGCCGGAGGCGTCAGCCTTCCGCTTCTGATTTTTCCCGGCGTTGCCTCCCGATTGAGGGGCGTTCCCGACTCTCGCTTTGCCGCTACGGAGGCGGTCTTCTTCCTTGCCATTGGCGTACTTGTTCGCAATCTCCATGGCCCGACTGAGGGACAGATCCCCAGACCGACCGAACTTCAAGACTAACTCCCGATACCGAGTGCCTGCCTTGAAGGCACACACGGCCTGATGTTCGGTGACATTTTCCACGGTGTTGTGCAACGTGGTCCAGCGCTGAATGTACTCTCGGAGAGTTTCATTGTTCTTTTGAACGCAGTGCTGGAGTTCTGTCAATCCACCCGGGCGCTTGTAGGTGCTCTCGAATGTTTTGACGAACACTCGGGCCAAATCTTCCCAACAGTAAATGCAGTTGGCGGGCAACTGATTCAGCCACGCCCGCGCGGACCCTTCCAACATGAGCGGAAGGTGTTTCATGGCAACGAAATCATCGCCGCCGCCGATCTAGACAGCGACCCGATAATCTTCGAGCCACGTTTCTGGCTTGGATTCGCCATTGAACTTTCCAATTCCGGTTGCCAGTTGGTAATTGGGGGGTATTTCTGCCTCTCGGATGTATCTGCTGAAGCACCCGAGACCGGTAACTCCCCAGCCGCTTGTTCGGTCTTTATCTTATCTGTTCCGATCGACCACTCGCTGAGTATTGTCTGATCGGGCATCGTAGCCTCTGTGCCGAACAGGGCTCCGCTCGCGGTTTCTCCCGAGTGGGTAACCTCCGTCATACGGACGTTGGCCACGCAGACCGCCCCTCGGAGGGGGGGTCCGACTGAAGTCGCGGTTGTCGCACCCGCGTCCTCCATACAGGCCTCTCAGATGAGGAGGAGTTCGCGGGTCCTTCCTCGGCGCGAGCGGACTGTGAGCTGACTGCACAGTATCTGCCCGAGTAGATTCATTGCGAATGCGCTGATGAGATTGTGATACCTCTGAGTTTTGCTGTAGGGCGGTCTTCAGCAAAGCCTGGATCTGTCGAATGCCCTCGCCTGCCGCCGAATCGGATGACTGGATCGAATCTGCGATCCGAGTGGCCGCGGCCAGATTCAACAAAGGCGTGCGCATCACCGGGATGGTGTACGGACGATCCTTCGTGAACAACTGGTGGCGGCTACGGCTGGAACTAGGAAGTTCCCTTGCTGCGCGTTCGTCGAGTGAATGCTGTAGCCGCTCGAGACGCTCGCGCTCAGCCAGGGTGGCTTGTCGAGCGGCCTCCAGGGCTATCTCTTCAGGGGTGTTTCCCGCAATGGGCGTCTGGAGGACCTGGTCGTTCCTGCGCCCGATTTCCTCCTGCTACTCCCGAGTGAGGGGTCGGGGAACGTAGCCGTCGGAGCTAGCGTTGCGGCGGTCACCGTCCCGATCGCGGGTGTCTCCCGCCGAATGCCCCGGAGGGGCAGCGTCTCGGGACGGGCCGGCCATCAAGACCTCCGCCACGTCGCCGCTGCTCTCGAGCTCGGCAGCATCGGAGGAATCGTCATCCGAAGACGGGAAAAGGCAGTGGACTAACTCGTCGGCTTCGAGTGCAGCCACTTGCCGTCCCGCGGCCTGGGCCGCCACAGCGTGTTTGATCCAGCGCTACAGCCGAGAGCGTCCGGAGCGCCGGCGATAAGCCGCAAGACAAGTCGGAGAAGTCGGTCGATAGAGTGTAGACGGTTGCCGGAGGAGAACTCTGAACGTCGTCGCGCTAAAGTGCACTGCGCCACGGGCGGGCAGTGCCTCAGCGTCCAGCGGTGCCTCCTGCAGCCACACCGAATCGTCGACGGCGAAGCTGAGGGACCCGAAGAGGATCTCGCTGCCGAAAGCGTTCATAATGAACGAGAAAATGGAAATTCCACCTGCGCTGGAATTCGCTAGATGCGCGGCCCCACGGTGGGCGCGAACTGTCGTGGGAATGATACTGACAATAGTACTAGGGGGTACGAATGAAGGGGCGACGTCTAGCTACGGCTCAAGTGTGCACTCGGTTTGTACGAGTTCAGGCCTCACTCGGGGGTGACAACATCCCTACGTCTCGGTGCCCGGAGGCTGTTGCGTTTGCTTATGGTGGTATAGGATTACAGGGGGTCGGAACCCTTGCCACGGCGCCCAGGGGTGGCTTATATAGAGTGCGCCACCACCGGTCGAGCGCCATGATGAGGCAATAAATGTCAATGAATACTACGTTACATGAACGGTTGATTAACTCGCCGTTACTGATAACGGCGAATTAACTCATAATGTGTGACTACTCGAATTCCACTGACGCTCTGTCTTCCTTGTCGTCTGAGCTTCCGTTTGTCCGACTGGCGCCGTGTACTCCGAGTGAAATGAGTCATCCGAGTGAACGACTACATTCATCCGAATGAGTCTCTGTCCAGGGGCTTTGAAGACATTGGAGGGCCATTGGTGGGCACCAGATGTCAGGTCTATGACCCTACCCAGGATAGGCATCCTCGTCAATATGTATAAAGGGCGCTGGAGAAGCCTAGATCAACCAGCTCACAATCAATAAGAACATCTCTAAACACCTCCATTTGAATCTCCCCTCGCAAAGATCTTAAAAAATGCTCATCTTGCCACTTTGGTTCATTAAAGTCACCACAAACCACCCAGGGCAGACCATAACAACCTTTAAGTCTTGACAGGTGTTCCCACATATAATAACGATTCTCAACATGTGGTTCTCCGTAAAAAAAAAGTACATCTCCATGACTTATCAGAATCATGATCATACACATTGACATCAATATGCTGCTTGCATGAGTCCATCACTGTTACCGGGAGGGAATCATCCAAACACAAGGCCAAGCCTCCTCCCCGGCCATCACAGTCTACACCACAAAAACCCTTTAGGCCTAATCTCCACTTCAATCTCTCAATATTAACATAAGTTTGTCTTGTTTTTGACATGAAGACAAACTTTGGGGAATTGGCTTTTGTGAGAGCCACAACTTCACAAAGTTCCAACAGTTCCCCACCCCCGGTAGTTCCAGATTAGGCAACTCATTGATCCCAGTGGCACTCTGGCTGGGAGCCCGCCGATCTACTATCTGAATTCTCTCCATCCTTTGCCAACTTTGCTTTCTTGCTACTCTGACTCCTCGTTGGTGACACAGGGATGCCACCACCTCCATCGGTACCATTAGTGATCAACAGAGGCGATGTCGATGACTTTGACTGTAGGTCCGCTTGTACACTGATGATATACACGGATAGGATCCAACGCCAACCTTTTATGAGCCAATATGTCACGATCAGTCATGACCACATCCACTGTCTTTGGACTTGTGCCAGTATTTGTAACATGATCACCGTCTTCTTCACCCTGTGGTCAACGTGACATTGAAACAACAACATTGCAACTGTGATTCACATCAAAACCAGGTTAGCTTCCCACTGGAGGATCGGCCTAGAGCCAGTCCCCAAACTCCAGGTCTTTCGGTGGTTGTAAACCAGTACCACATTCTTTATAAAGAAAAGTATACTTTTCATCCCTTAACTTTTGGCGAAGTCTAGATTTGATACCTAAACTTTAAAACAGGATAACTTGCACCTCCAACTACCGAAACCGGACAAGGTTCATCCCTGATCTCGATTTTGACCGGTTTTAGTGCAGACTCACCCCGGTTTTGACAAGCGCTGACTCAAATTCGCGTACCTTTTTGAAATTCACATACTTTTTTCAAATCCGCGTACTTTCTTCAAGGTTGTATACTTTTTTAAGAAATTAATGAACATTCTAGAAATTTACGTACGTTTTTCACATCCACATACTTTTTTAAAGTTTGAATACAAAAAAATCAAATTTATGTACTTCTTTGAAGTTTGTGTATTTTTTCAAATCCTCATACTTTTTTTGAATCAATCATGTTTTTGAAATTCACATAGTTTTTTCAATTTCACGTAAAATTTTCGAGTTCGCATAACCCACACACTTTTTTCAAATTCGCGTACACAGTTCTTCAGATAACACACTTTTGCATGTTGGCGTACTTTTTTGAAAAACACCTACCTTTTACAAGTTTGCGTTTTTCAAAATTCAGGAACTTTTTATGAATAAAGTACGTGAATACTAAGAAAGTATATGAATTTGGAAAAATAATGCACGAACATGGAAAAAGTACGCGGAATTTTAAAAAATTATGAATTTGAAAAAAACGTGAATTCGAAAAAAATACGCGAACTTGAAAAAAGTATGCAAAGTTGAGAAAAGTATGCGACTTAAAAAATCATAGACATGGAAAAGGTACGCGAATTTTGAAAAATTACGTGAACATGGAAAAAGTAAGCGGATTTGAAAAATGTACACGATTTTAAAACACGTTCACGGATTTAAAATAATTATGCAAATTTCGGTTAACACGGTCAAAACCAGGTTGAGTAGGCACAAAAACGGTCAAAAACAAGTCCAGGGACGAACCTTGTCCGGTTTTAATAGTTAAAGATACAAGTTATCCGGTTTTGAAGTCGAGGGATCAAATATAGACTCCGCCAAAAATTGAGGGATCAAATCTAGACTGTCCACATTGGTGTGAATGTGCTAAATTTTCTTCAACTTTTTGAACATTTTAAAATCACAACATGAGTTTCGTGCACCGATAGCACCACAAAGCGCTCATCGTCCCGATCAACCGAGCTTTTAATTTGAACGACCCATGCCAGCCGGCCTCGTCCAGCTGCTCAATCGACACTCAGCTGGTCTCCGTTTCCGGTAAGCGGCATCCATCCATCATCCATCAGGGACCGCACTAGCATCGACGCATGCAAATGGCGAAAAGGTGAGGCGAGGCACGGCACGACGCGGCCATCGGCGATGTATCATCCTTGAACGCTGGCCGGCCACAGCTACGGTGGTAGTAGCAGGACAGGAGTACGCGCGTGCTTGCTTTGCTTCCGTGTTTGCCGTGGCCCCATCCATGCATGCATGCCACACTCGAGTCATAAGTTCACAAGTTCACTACTCACCAGTCGATCGAGTCCTTCTTCCCCATCAGCACCTAGCACCTCCACCACACAACAGTGCTCTCTATTAGAGTATAGGTCGGTTACGTTACCATATCCGGCAAGGTTTGGAATTGTAATCTATCTCTATTAGTCTTGGAGCCCAAGTCTTGTAATCTATATAAACAGCCCTTTAAGGCCCCAATCAATACAACAGTTATTATTCTCCAAACTATCATGGTATCAGACGCCTAGGTTTTCCGCACCTGGCATGGCACCGCCACCCGTGCCGCCGCCCCGGCCGACTCGGCCCCTCTTCTCCATGGCCGAGTTCCGCGCCGCCGGCGCCCCCACTTCCTCTTCCTCCTCCACAACTACCCAAATACATCCCCCTCAATTCCCACTTATCTCCCTCGCCGACACCATTGCCGACGTCTCCCCCTTCATCCCGATCTCGTTAGATCTTGGCGCCCACAACTACTACCATTGGCGCCACCTCTTCACCATCCATCTCGGCCGCTGCGGCCTCCGCCACCACATAGATCCATCCTACCCTCCACAGCATGCCGATCCTCGCTGGGTGAAAGATGATCTCACCATCATCCAGTGGATTTACACACGCATCTCCACGGAGCTCTTCAATCTGGTCTCCTCCGACGACGCCACCGCCGCCGAGCTTTGGGCGTCCCTTCAGCAGCTGTTCCAGGACAACTCCGACGCGCGCATCAACGCCCTCAACACCGAGCTCCGTACGATCGTCCAAGGAGACACCCCGGTCACCGTTTTCTTCCAGCGAATCAAGGCGATCGGCGACGAACTTCGTGAACTCGGCGATCACGTCGACGATCGCGCCCTCATCAACGCTCTCCTCGTCGGCCTCGGCGAGCAGTTCGACAAGCAGCAGTCCTTCACCCCCATGCTCAAGCCCTACCCCACCTTCAAGGAGGTTCGCTCCCTCCTCCAGCAAGAAGAGAAGAATCAAGCTCGCAAGGCGCAACGGCCGTCGCAGGTGTTTCACGCTGCCGATTCTGCCGCGGCCAGGCTTGCCGGGGCCGCGCCTGGCGTGCCGCACCTATCTGCCGCACCCTCCCCTCCTACCGCGGCGGCAGCAGCTACTCCACCGCCTCCAGGCTGGCGCACGAGCCCGAACTACCGGGGCAAGAATCCGATCTACCGGCCCCCTGCATCTCGCTCTGCCGGCACTGCTCAAGCTCCGCCATCGGCCTCTCCATCGCCACCGGCCCCCTCCACGTGGCAGCCTCCGCACGATCCCTGGACTGTCCTTGTTCAAGCTTGGCCGATGCCCTGGTCGGCTCCTTCGCCGTACGGTGCCCCGCCTACTTACACGGGCACGTGGAGCCCTGGCCTCCGCCCGGCAACCGGCTCTCCTGGACTCCTTGGGCCCAAGCCGCCGGCGCATGTCTACACCGCCACTCCTACGCCACCTCCCGGCGCGCCAGGACTACCGCCACCCTACTATACCTTGCCGGCTTCTTACGGCACTTTGCCGGGCTTGCCGGCCTCTTACGACACCTTGCCGGGCTTGCCGGGCTTGCCGGCCCCGACGGCATACTACCAGTCGCCGACCCTGCCCTACGCTCCCATGCACGCTCCTGGCCCCTCTGCTCCTCCCCAGCAGCCGGCCTGGGATCAAGCCGCCTTCCTCAACGCCATGAACAACTTTACACTCAATAACGAAGGTACGGATTGGATTTTCGATTCTGGTGCATCCTCGCATATGTCTTCAAATATGAATTTGCTGTCAGCTTGCCCTTCTTCTATTTTTTCTACGATCACCATTGGTGATGGTTCCACCATACCTGTTTCCGGCACCGGTCACTCTTACATCCCTTCCTCTTTCGACAATTTTCTTCTTCGCAATATTCTTGTTTCTCCTTCCCTCATCAAAAATCTTATTTCTGTTCGCCAATTTTGTATTGACAATCGAGTAATTTTGGCTTTTGACCCTTTTGGTTTGTCTGTGAAGGATCTGGCAACGGGGGAGGTACTCGCTCGGTACAATAGCACGGGCGATCTTTATTCGCTTCATGGCACACCTATGTCCACTCCCCGCGCCATGCTTGCTTCAGTGGACTTGTGGCATCGTCGTTTAGGACACCCCAATAAATCAACCTTGTCATCTTTGCTGCAAGAATTTTGTATCCCTAGTTCTAGTGTTCCTCATAATCCCTCTCTTTGTACTGTCTGTCAATGCGGCAAACATGTTAGATTACCTTTTGGAACCTCTACTACCATTAGCACTTTTCCTTTTGAGTTAATTCACTGTGATTTATGGACTTCTCCCGTTCCTAGTGTCTCTGGTTACAAATATTATCTTGTGATTTTGGATGACTATTCTCATTATATTTGGACTTTTCCTCTCCATGCTAAATCTGAAGTACATGCCATCTTTCTCAATTTTCGACAATATGTTCTTACACACTTTGGCTTGCCCCTTAGATTTATTCAATGTGATAATGGTCGAGAATTTGACAACACTCAAAACCGCACCTTCTTTCTCTCTCAAGGCATTCTTCTTCGTTTTTCTTGTCCTTATACCTCCCCTCAAAACGGTAAAGCTGAACGTTCTCTTCGCTCCATTAATGATATTCTTCGCACCTTGCTCCTACAAGCTTCTCTACCCTCTCGTTTTTGGGCCGAAGCCCTCCGCACTGCCACTCTACTTCTAAATATTCGTCCCACTAAGACTTGTCCTCTTTATTCGCCTTTTCAATCTATTTTTCTCTCTCATCCCGATTATTCTTTTTTACGTGTTTTTGGCTGTCTTTGTTTCCCAAACACTGCCTCTACCGCCCCCAACAAACTCGAACCCCGTTCACTTCCTTGCATTCATCTTGGCCTTTCTGATGATCACAAAGGATATCACTGTTTTGATCCATCTTCTGGTCGCGTGTTTGTCTCTCGCCACGTCACATTTGATGAAAACACGTTTCCTTTTTCTGTCACTCACACCGCATCAATCCCTACCACCCCTCCCTCTCCCGCGGCAAGGCCGGCAAGCCTTGGCAGCCCGGCAAGCCTGGCAAGCCTGGACAGCCCGGCAAGCCTGGCACCGGCCCGACCGGCAAGCCCAAACCCGGCACGTCCGGCCAGCTCGCCAATCACAGCACCGACAGGCCCGGCAAGCCCGGTCCCGGCAAGCCAGGAACCGGCAAGTCCGGACCCTGCAAGTCCGGCAACCATGCCACCAGCAGACCCGGCAAGCACGGTCCCGGCAAGCACGGTCCCGGCAAGCCCGGTCCCGGCAAGCCCGGCACGCCAGCCAAGTCCGGCAACTCCGGCAACCTCGGCACCGCCAACCTCCCTGTCACCACTACCACCCAACGCCGTCCCCATTCCACCACCCACTAATGATCACGTCATGTGCACCCGCGGCAAGCGCGGATTTCTTCTACCCACCAAACGCCTCAACCTCACAGCCACCCCAACCCCGGCAAGTCCGTCCAGTCCGGCAACCCCGGCAAGCACGGCTTCGCCAAGCACGGCAACCCCGGCAACCTCGGCCCTTTCTCCTATTCCCTCTTCTTACAAACGAGCTCTTCTTGATCCTCTTTGGCTCTCAGCTATGCACGATGAATTTAACGCTCTTCAGCAAAATAATACATGGACTCTTGTTCCCACACCTCCTGGCGTTAATCTTGTTTCTGGAAAATGGGTTTTTCGTCATAAATTTCATTCTGATGGCACTCTTGCTCGTTACAAAGCTAGATGGGTGTGTCGTGGTTTCTCTCAGCAACAGGGCATTGATTTTGATGAAACTTTTTCTCCTGTTGTTAAACCCAGTACTATTCGAGTTGTTCTTAGTCTTGCTGTTTCCTCCTCTTGGCCCATTCATCAGCTAGACGTTAAAAATGCTTTTCTTCACGGCACTCTTAATGAAACTGTTTATTGTCAGCAACCATCTGGTTTTGAGGATCCCTCTTCTCCCAATTCTGTTTGCCTTCTTCACAAATCTCTTTATGGTCTTAAACAAGCTCCTCGTGCATGGTTTCAACGTTTTGCTACCTTTATTAAAACAGTAGGCTTCATTCCCTCCAAATCTGATTCTTCCTTATTTATTTTTCGCTCATCTTCCCACATTGCCTATCTCTTGCTTTATGTTGATGATATCGTTCTCACGGCTAGCTCTGACTCTTTTCTTCAACATATAATCTCTTCTCTTAATCATGAATTTTCCATGACTGATCTTGGTCCTCTTCATCATTTTCTTGGCGTTACCGTTTCTCGTACAAAATCTTCTCTTTTTCTCTCTCAACGATCCTATCTTTTAGACTTGCTTTCTCGTGCTGGTATGTCTGGTTGTCAACCCACTCGTACACCGGCCGACGTTGGTGCTAAGTTGTCGGCTGATGGTGATCCAGTTTCTGATCCCACTTTGTATCGTAGCATCACTGGTGCTCTCCAATATGCCACTCTCACTAGGCCCGACATTTCCTACTCCGTTCAGCAAGCCTGTCTTTTTTATGCATGATCCTCGTGCTCCTCACCTTGCTCACGTCCACCGCATTCTTCGCTATTTAAAAGGAACTCTTGATCATGGTCTTCTCATTAATTCTTCTTCCCCGACAAGCTTGACAGTTTATTCTGATGCAGACTGGGCAGGTTGTCCAGATACTCGACGGTCCACATCCGGATTTTGTGTTTATTTGGGTGATAATCTTGTTTCTTGGTGTTCTAAAAGGCAGGCAACAGTTTCCAGGTCTTCTGCTGAGGCTGAGTATAGGTCGGTTGCTCATGCTGTGGCTGAAGCGGTGTGGCTGCGTCAGCTTCTCGTGGAACTTCATCGCCCACTGGATCGTGCCACCATCGTTTATTGTGATAACATCTCCGCAGTATACATGGCTTCCAATCCAGTTCAGCATCGTCGCACCAAGCATATTGAGATTGAAATACACTTCGTTCGAGAGAAGGTGGCTCTTGGCGAGGTTCGCGTTCTTCATGTACCTATCAGTGCTCAATTTGCTGACATTTTCACCAAATGACTTCCGACTGCATCTTTCACCGACATACGCTCCAGTCTCAACATCATTACTCCTGACGCTGAGACTGCGGGGGGATATTAGAGTATAGGTCGGTTACGTTACCATATTCGGCAATGTTTGGAAATGTAATCTATCTCTATTAGTCTTGGAGCCCAAATCTTGTAATCTATATAAACAGCCCTTTGAGGCCCCAATCAATACAACAGTTATTATTCTCCAAACTATCACTCTCCGCCATGGAGTGGGAACCGGAGCAGCAGGATCTCAATCTCGAGCTCGGCCTCGCCCTCGCCGGCATCCGGACCACCCGGTCCCGCGTCCTCCGCGCCATCCTCACCAGCGACCCTGCCTTTGGCCACCCTTTGCTCGCCGCGCTCGTGAACGCCGGTCTCCTCCGTCTCTCCGCGAACTGGGCTGCAGCCTCATTACTCCTCTGGCTCCTCACCGCCGTCCTCTCCTTCCAGATCGCGCTCTGCTGCATCAACCTCCACGCCTCCCTCGTCGCCCTTCTCTACCACTCAGCCTACTGCGACTGCTTCGCCCGTCGCGTCCGCCGACCCCGAGCCGACGCCGACGCGCTCACGCGGCTCCGCAGAGCCTTCTTGTCCCTCGCAGTCCCCGTACTCACATTCTACAATTGCGCCGCCTGGGCCGCGCTCCGGCAGCTCGACGATCCGGGCAAGCTGCTGGGCGGGGCCGCGTACATCGCCGGCGCCGGGTACGTCACCGTCGCGTGCCAGCTGGCCTGCGTGGTCTGGGCGCTCGAGGACGCATGGCTCTTCGGCGGCATGCGGAGGAGCTGCGCGCTCGACCCCTGCACCGTGTTCGTGTTCTTGTTCTTGTTCTCGGGGTCGGCGTTCATCTTCTTCCCGCTCTCCGGTTGCATCGCGTATGGGAATGTCTTGCGGGCTCTGGTGGGGGGCTACCAGCGCCCACTCGGTCTCGCTTTCCAGCTGCCCTTCGCTCTCTGCGTGGAGCTCGTCATCACGCTGGTGGCGCAGCCGCTGGTGTATCGAGCGTGCAAGAAGCCAGCGCACCTCGGCTACATCGGAGAGCAGATCGGCCGGCTGGCCGGTGACAATGGCGTGTAGCTGCAGCCGGCGAAAATGGCGCCGCAGGTCACTACTACTGCCTAGTCAAGTGAGTCCCCGGCCCACCGGAGCAGAGCCGTCCGTACTACCTATCAAGACTAGATTATGAATATTTCTTTCTCTAATGGCCATTAGTCTAGTATTCCTCTGTTCTTACATTTGAGAGACAATTAGAAGTACGTACTACCAAATCTATGTTCTTAGATTTGAGACGACTAGTAAGTGTTGCAGCTACCTATGAAGCACAGTTTGGATATGTTATTAGCCGTATGAAACTCTACGTCTGATCCGATTATGAGAAATACATGGTTGGTTCTTGTGTGTGTGGCGCTGTGAGTAGTATATAATTGTTGACCTTATTTTTTGTTTATCATAGCTTTTTGTCCTTCCCCGGTTCATCGTGGACCATGGCGACCATAGGTACATACATGAAGAAAAGTTTTTTTTACAGTACCCTGGTACTCCTTACATAGAGGTGGGAGTACCAACAAAATGTCACCATTGATTTCAGAGGGCACTTTAGACTTTTTGTCTCTTTAATTTAGGTATAATATTAATATTTTTCCTTGATCTAATTTCCTAATCCGATCATCTCAAAAAGTATTTTCATCCGGTCAAACACACGCCGCCGCCTCTGATCGTGCACAATGAGGGTTGCCGCATCCTCCCCATTCCCAGGCCCAATCACACACATCACACATGCATGAAAATTTGGCAAGTTAGCCGCCGGCAAGGGTTCCCGGCGACCCGGCCCAGCGCTGGATCTACGCACTGCCTGCAACTCTTTCCCAGCGTTGTCAAGCAATCAGTTCATATTTCCAGTTCCAACAATCATACAATTACTAATAGTGGTATATTTGCATTTCACCGCATCGCGTTTTATCCCTTTTAAGAGCAACTCCAACGTGCCGACCCATTTCGTCCGCACGCGTCTGTTTGGATTGCGGCGGACAGAAAAGTCGGCCCAACGCGCGGACCCAAACGGACGCGCGTCCGCTTTTCGTCCGCCTGTCAATCCATTTTTGAGCCCGATTTGCGTCGGCGCGGACACGAGACAGACGAGCGCGGCGCCCGCAAGCACCTCCCCCTGGCCCGCCAGTCGGTGGCACATTCGCCATCCTCTCCCACCCCAGATTTGGCGGCAATCCCTCGCCGGCCTCCACCGCGTCGCTGCCACCGCCCATTTGCCGGTGCCCTGCCAGCAACCGGTGGCACCGTCTCGCCCCCTGCCACCCCCACCCCACCCCACAAACGCCGCCACCTCGCCGCCCCGCCGGGGCACCGAAGCTTCCCACCACCACCTCCCGACGCCGCCGTCGGCAGGAAGCTGTCTCACCGCCCACCATCTCCTTCGTCCTGACGCCGGCCCGCTCGTCGAACGTCTGCAGGCCAACTACCTGGTCCAAGGGAGGCGCCTGTCTCTTCACCGGCCAGCTCTTCGACGACGCTCGCAACCTGTTCGACAGTTTGCCAAGGTACAAAATGGATTCCGCCGACGAGTTCTCTTTCCATAATTTCCTTTGCGACTCCGACGATTCCTCGTCCGATGACGAAGAGGAGATTTTGGCTGCTATTTTGGTCCATCACCACCTTAATAGCTAGCGGCCGTTGTTCCGTGGCTCGATCCCGGGACACCTTCCGGCGTTGAATCGCAACCGAGAGAGCGGCCATTTCCTTCTTTGGAAGGACTACTTTGACACTACCAACCCGCTGTTCAAAGCTCAGATATTCCGACGGCGTTTCCGTATGGCTAGGCATGTTTTCAACCGTATTCGAGAGGGGGTGGTCGGATACGATAACTTTTTTAAGTGCAAAGAGGACGCCCTTGGAAAGATTGGCTTCTCATCTTAGCAGAAATGCACTGCAGCCATCCGGGTGCTTGCATACGGAGTGCCGATGATCTCATTGAAGAGTACGTCCGTATGAGCGAGTCTACATGCCTAGAGTCCATGTACAGGTTCTGCAAGGCTGTGATTGCTGTGTTTGGCCCTGAGTACTTGAGAGAGCCGACTCCTGAAGATACAACCCGCTTGTTGGCAATGAATACCAGCAGGGGCTTCCCAGGGATGCTTGGCAATTTGAGACGATTTAATTCATCTTTCACATGTATTTGAGACAATTTAATTATTATTCGGTTTGTAAAACTATGCTTTATTTGGTTATGAAGCTATGCTATTTTATTTATATATTTCTTTGTCAAATAATGCAAAATGTATGCATATTGGCTAAAAAGGGCGGCCAGCCGGCCACGTCGGCAAATATGGATCGCACGCGTTGGGAGCGCTGCCGACCTAAATGTTAAACCGGGCGGACGTCGAGCGGACGGCCGACCCAAACGGACAAAAAAGGACAAAAAAACGGACAAAAGCGTCGTCAGTTTGGGTCGGCACGTTGGAGTTGCTCTAAGATCCGATGTATTGATTCCGTTTTGGGGATACGAGGAAGTCATGCTCTATGCATCTCGTGATTCTTGGCTGGGTCGCCAACTTAATCGCCGGCTGCTTGTTGATCATATCCCTTAATTAGTGGAGAATTAACGATTTAATCCTAGATTACCAAATTACCGTCGAAGTGATGGTACTCCCCAACTTTTAGTAGTAGTACTCCAAGACATCTCTATACTGGAGTGGCTAACAATTCTATCCATCAGATCAATGGAGGGCTTATAATCATTTGAGGGTACCATAAAACAACTTGAAGATAATTTTCTGCAAACAAACCACTCGTTTTTATTTGTTCCAGTGGTCCAGAAGCAGAACCAATCACTCGGCACAGCTGCCGCAGAAGCCACTGAACTAACGCAGAAATTTGCCCAAAGCTACAAGGGCTCCAATCACGCAGTGAAGAAGTTCACGAGCACAACCTCACATGAGTTTCATAGCTGACAGACAAGATAAAAAGACGAAAATCCTACATCCAGGTTTTTACGTCGATTTTCAAACACCCCCACCCTTAGCGGGGAGGGTGGGCCCCTTCCTCCCTGTATCTCCAATCACAAATCCCCACGTTGCACAGTACGTTAACCATGTAATTAGTAATTACGTGGGTGTGCCATTACTCGACAAAAAGATGTGATCGATCTTCACAAAAGCCAACATTCTTCGTCAGGTGTCCTCTGCCTTTCGAGAATTTAGCCGCTCGATAGAAAACGACCCGATCAAATGGCACTGGAACACCTTGATCTCGTTGGGTTCGTAACTCCCTGAACATATTTTCTGATAGACAGTTTTCACCGAGGTGTGACCAAGTGCTTCTAGAATCTGGGAAAACACGGAATCATTTGATTATTGGAAAGAGTCGTGGCAGGATGGCTCCCCCTCTCCTTCCCCCTCCTTGCTCCCCTCCCTTGTCCAGTGCGACGGCGCGGCCCTCCCCCCCTCTCCGGTGGTGCTCTCCTCCCCGTCTGGCTTCCAGCTCTCCTCGTCCCCTGCTCGCCCTGCCCTATCTCCGTCCCTCTCCCCTCCTACCCCTCGGTCCTCTCCTCTCGGCCCGCGTCCGCGCAGCAAGTTTTGGGCGCTGGGACTTGGCGACGACGGTTTTGACTCTGAATCTGAGCCATAGCCTCATTCACCGGCCCCTCACCGTGGGGCTGCTGTGGTGGTTGGTGGGGATGGGCCGGTGCGTGTCCGGAAGTTCGCCCCGGGGGGGGGGGGGGGGGGGGGGGGCGACAGGCCGGTTCTCTCCTCTTCGTCGGGTGACCTTGGTTGGATCCACGTCTCCCCCCGTCGGAGGACCTCGAGAAAGGTGTCTGCGGCCTCGCTGGACTGCGGTGTGCTAGGTTCGGGGCCTGGCCGCGGTGGCTCCCAGGGTGGTGAGTTTCCCTCTCCTTCTCCTTCGTCCCTGCTTCCCGTCCCCCTCCTCCACCTCCGCGCGGGCCACCGGCTCCCGCCCGTGGTGCCGTCCTCGTGCCGGGGGCGTCCTCGGGTTTTGGTGGTCGTCTGCAGCCGCGCGGCGGTCCTGGTTCCGGTCCCTTTGGTCGTCGCCCTCCCCCTATCGGCCCTGGCTCGTCTTTGGCTGGCCAGGGTGATGGCATCCTTCCCCCTCCCCCCCCCTCCATCTCGCCCTCCTCCTTCCACCCAACCTCCCAACCCCAATCTCACCTGCTTCGCTTGCCACCAACCAGGCCACTTCCAATCCCGCTGCTTCAACCCCCCCTTCTGCCTCATCTACAGGGAGGAGGGGCACCTCACTGTGGACTGTCAAAATCGCTGCAAGCCTGCTTCGTTTGTTCATTATGGTCTTGGTTTGCCTGGGTGCTCATTCTTCGCTCTAGACAGTGAGATCCCTCAGGTGGCGGTTGCCCCTGCCCTGTCCAACGCTGCCATTATCTCTGTCAAGGACCAAAAGATATCTCCCCAGACCCTTCTCCATGAGCTTAAGCTCTGGGAGATGGCAGCTGGGACTGGCAGGTCCGACAACTCTCGGAGTTCGAGTTTGCGGCTGTTTTCCCCTCCAAAGAAAGTCTTAGAATGATTTCCTCGTGCACTAGCTTCACGTTGCCTCTTAACCAACTTGTTGTTTCCGTCAAAGCTGCATCCAATGGTTCCAAATCGTTTCCCTCGCTCTCTGATATTTGGGTCCTTGTCGATGATGTTCCTCCCGCCTTGTGCTCCTCTGAGTTTCTGATGGCTTTTGGTGTTTTGATCGGCAAACCCAGTACGGTTGACCACGACTCCCTGCAAGTCCTTGGCCCTGTCCACCTCAAAGTGTGGTGTGTTGATCCTCTGTGTGTCCGAGGTGCCGTTGATGTATTCCCCTCTACTGATGGCTTCCCTCTGCGTGTCCGTGTCGAGGGTGTTGAGAACCTCCAAGTCCCACCTCCTCCTCCTCCTCCCAGGCCTTCCCCATCTGAGAAACATGGGGGGATGACTTTGGGGCGTCCAATCCGAACGAGGGCTCGAACCCTCACTTCACGCACTCTGAATGGGAAGGCATGGGCTCTGAATCCCGCGAGCTTTTCAAGGAGAATGCTCCGGTGGATGGAGCGCCGAAGGGCGCGGCTGGCGTGGAGGGGCTGGCGGCGGCATCCGCGGGTGCTTCCATTCCGGTGGGTACCCCGGCCTCGGGTGTCTGCTCCAACTTGCCGATCCACCCCAGTTCCCCCTCGCTCTCAGGCATTGAGGACCTCCCTACTTCCCCCCCTCGGGGCTCGGCTGGTCGCGCTTCCAAGAGGAAGTCATCGGTCAGGAAATTCTCGGCGCGGAGCAGGGCTTCGGCAGTATCCAAGCAGTCGACGGCCGGGGTGTGTTGCCGTTTGGAGGCTGAGATGGGCGCTGCTTCTGGTCCGGCGTCTCCTCCCCCGGTGGGTCGCGCCACGCCTATCCGCCCCCCGTCCTCCACTGCTCGCAAGAGTGGCCGGGTCCTGAATAGCGGGGAACAGGTGGCTGATCGGGCGGCGCGTCTGGCGGGACCAGAGATCTTCCTGCCTCAGGTACCCCCCAACCCCTCATGTTCCCGTTGAATCCCCTAAGTCCCCTGTTCGGCTAGTGCTTCCTTCGTGCTCGGATGATCATTTGATTAATGTGCTTTCGGATGTGGGCATTTCCTTTGAGTCTGGAGCTGGTTCCTCTTCCGCCATTCTTGCTCTAGTTAGGGCCAATGAGGTGGCCCAGGCCGCCATTGCTAAAGCTAAAGAGTTAGCGGCGTCACATATCCCTCCTTCGGTAGTGGTAGAAGGAGCGGTGGATGAGGCTGGTAGGGGCCAGGTCCCTCCGATTCCTGTCAAATGGGGTGCCGCTAAGCGCTCTAAATCCTGTGTGGCCCCGTGCAGGTCTAGTCTCCGCATCAAAAACTTGTCGACCGTCTGAGAGCCCTTTTTTGGAATATTAGGGGTTTTGGCGCTAGGGGGCGTAGAGATCAATTGAGAGATGTGATTAGAGGTGACAATATTGACTTGGTAGGCTTAGTTGAAACTTTTT
Source organism: Elymus sibiricus (assembly GCA_039707655.1). Taxonomy (NCBI): domain Eukaryota; kingdom Viridiplantae; phylum Streptophyta; class Magnoliopsida; order Poales; family Poaceae; genus Elymus; species Elymus sibiricus. The sequence continues at coordinate 442,948,813 of CM077675.1, read as the reverse complement.
AAAGTTCTTTTTCCCCCAATGAGGTTTCCGCAGTTGCGGGCGCCGACAGATTTGATTAGAATTTACTTCCCTCCTCCGGCCATTCTGGTGGTATCCTTATTGGCACTAAACGGGACGTTTTTGATTTTGTGGCTTTTGATCATGGTATCTTTTGGGCTAGCACTGTTGTGTACCATCGCCATTTGAATGTCCTTTGGAAGGTCATGGTAGTTTACGGTCCGGCAGACCACTCTCTTTCTACTCTGTTCCTTGATGAAATCACATCCAAAATTGAGTCGTGCTCCACCCCTCCTTGTTGGCGGGGATTTTAACTTGTTGCGATCGCCGTCGAATAAGATCACTACCAACTTCTCGTGGCCCCTTGCAGATGCTTTTAACGACTTCATTAGTAATTGCGCTCTTCGTAAGATCCCTAGGGTGGGCTCTCGGTTCACCTGGACGAACCACCAAACCTCTCCTATCCGGTCGGTCCTTGATCGTGTCTTCGTTTGCCCGAATTGGGATGCTATGTTCCCCCGCGCTCTGCTCAAAGCTAAACCCATCGTCGGCTCGGATCATGCTCCACTCATCCTTGACGCTGGGCTCCAAACTCTCATAGCCCCTCCCCGCTTCCAATTCGATGCATCTTGGCTCCTGGTAGATGGCTTCTGTGACCTGTTGTCTTCTAGGATCTCGGTCCTTCTATCCGCGGATAGGCGCTCCTTTGGGCCAATGGACGACTGGCACCATTGCTCTTACTCCCTCCACAAATTTCTTCGTGGTTGGGCCCGCAACCGTGTGGCTGAGGAGCGCAAGGACAAGGCACTCCTGACGGGGCAAATTAGCTCTCTGGATGCGGCGACCAACGGTCCGGGCCTTTCGGACCAGGAATGGGTGTTGCGGTACTCCCTTGAAGATGCCTTGGTGCAGTTGCACCGCCAGGCTGAGATTTATTGGCGACAAAGGGGCACTGTCAACTGGTTGTCAAAGGGTGTCTCCCCTATGGCCTACTTCTTCGCTATCGCCAATGGGAGGCGTAGACGATGTACGATCGATAGTCTTCTTATCAACGGTGTTAGAATCTCGGACCAGAACCTCATCATGTCACATGTTGTGGAGTTCTTCTCCTCTCTCCTCTCGGCCAAACCGGACTCTGGGTTTAAGATCGCCCCTTCTTTTTGGAATGACCATGATAAGATTTCCGCTGAGGAAAATGAAGCCTTAATGATTCCCCTTTCTGAGGAGGAGATTTTGGATACCATTAGCAAGGCTAACGCTAATTCGGCATCGGGCCCGGATGGCTTTTCTATCCCCTACTTCAGGAAATTTTGGCCCCAGTTGCGCACCCTTGTTTGCGCGGTGATTCAAGGGTTCTGTTTGGGTACAGTCGATATTTCTAGGCTTAACTACGCTGTCATCACCCTCATCCCTAAAGTCAAGGGCGCGGACTTGATCTCTCAATTCAGACCTATCGCCCTTATTAATAACTTTGCGAAGTTCCCCGCCAAAGGCTTTGCATCTCGTCTCTCTCCCGTTGCTCATCGAGTTCTCTCCCCTTATCTATCCGCCTTTGTTAAAGGGCGTTTCATTCTGGACGGGGTCCTCTGGCTTCATGAAATTGTTCATGACATTCATAAGAGAGGCACCAAGGCGGTGATCCTTAAGCTGGACTTTGAGAAAGCTTATGACTCGGTCAGTTGGAAGTTTCAGCGGTAGGTTCTGCTGGCAAAAGGCTTTGATGGAGCTTTTGTTCACATGGTCATGCAATTGGTGTCGGGTGGCCACACGGCGGTGTCTGTGAATGGCAGGGTGAGTAATTTCTTCCGCAACTCTAGGGGCCTCAGGCAAGGAGATCCGGCCTCCCCTCTCTTGTTCAATTTCGTAGCAAACGCTCTTTCCAATATCCTCTCGAGGGCAGCTGCGGCCGGGCACATCTCCCCTGTTATCTCTCACCTTATCCCGGAAGGGATCACCCACCTTCAATATGCTGATGATACGATTATTATGGCCGAGCTGAACGACGTATGCATTACCCACCTTAAGTTCTTGCTGCTTTGTTTTGAAGCCTTGTCGGGGCTCAAGATTAACTTCGCTAAGAGCGAAGTGATTATTACTAGGGTTTCGAACGCTGAGGCCCTGCGTGTCTCTCAACTGCTAAATTGCTCTCTAGGCTCCTTTCCTCTTAAATACCTTGGGCTCCCTATTTATAATGATAAGCTTTTGGCAAAAGAGTTTGCTCCTGCGGTTGCCAAAGTGGGCAATCGTGTCATGCCATGGAGGGGCAGATATAATACTTAGGCTGGCAAGATTGCCCTGATCAATGCTTGCTTGTCATCCCTACCCATGTTCTTGATGGGTTTTTACCTTCTCTCCATTGGTACTCACGCGGGGTTTGATAAGCACAGGGGTGCTTTCTATTGGAATGCTGCGGATAATAAACGCAAGTACAGATTGGTGAAATGGGAACATATCTCTAGGCCCAAGAACCTTGGGGATTGGGCATTATTAATACCTTGATTATGAACAAATGTCTTATCATCAAGTGGTGGTGGAAGATCATGACTAACACTGAGAACCCACTTTGGCTTACCATTCTTAAAGCGAAGTACTTTCCTAACTCTAGTCCTATGTTTGCTTCGGCTTTGCGTGCCTCTCAATTCTGGAAAGATCTGGTTAAAGTTCGGCCGGTGTTCAAATCTCTCGTTGAATTTGTAGTTCGCAATGGCAGGTCTATGCGGTTTTGGCTTGATTGGTGGTGCGGTCCGGCTCCACTTGCGATCTCCTTTCTGGTTCTTTTCTCTTATTGCCCGAACCCGGAGATCTCTATCTCTGAGCTCTCCGAGAATAACTGGGACCTGGCTCTCCTCCGCTCCCTTTCTCCTGTAGAGTTGGAGGATTGGCAGCGTCTCGTTGCCCTCTTCCCTGTGCTCTCGGAAGAGGAGGATTCGGTGACTTGGCCCCATAGTGCGTCTGGGCGTTTTTCTGTTAAGTCGTTATACGCCAAGCTTATCTCCGGTACTACTACTTCCAAGTTCAAGGTGATCTGGCGGTCACGTATCCCCCCCAAGATTAAGGTCTTTATGTGGCAAGCCTTCAGAGGGCGGTTACCGGCGGCTGACCAGATCCATAAGTGAAACGGACCGGGATCCGATAGATGCGCTCTGTGTGGTGAAAGGGAGGATACAGACCATATATTCTTCAGTTGCGTTCTGGCCAAACTATTTTGGTGCTGCATCAGGTCCTGGCTTCATGTCTCTTGGAGCCCTGTTTCCTTCTCAGAACTTCGAATTTTGGCTTAACCTGGTTGGGGCCGAGAGGAGATTGTTTTGGGTGGGATTCTCGGCTATGTGCTGGACTCTGTGGACTACTAGGAACAAGTTTACCATCGAGCATATCTTCCCTGCTAAACCATCTGATTGCTTATTTAAATCATGCATATTCTTGCAGCAGTGGAGATTATTGACCAAGGAGGCGGACCGTGATGCTTTTGATTTGATGTCTACCAAGATTCGAGCTACTGCCACTTCTCTTCTACAGCATCAGTCCGGCGGCTAGGAGCTTGGTGGTCCCTTTTGTCGTCTCTCTCTGAGTTTCCTGCCTGCGTGCCGTGTGCTGGCCTGGGGGCCATGTACGTTTGCTTTTCTAAACTGCCTCTGTGGGCGTTGCTACTACTCTGTGTGTTGCTGCGTTGTTGACTCTGCCTGGTGGCTTTATCTATAAAGTCGGGCTCATGCCTTTTCTCTAAAAAAGTGCTTCTAGTGACCAAGGCACCTCGTCGGGCTTCACGGTAACTCCAAGGAGTCGATCTCCCCAACAAAGGTTTGTCCCGTGCACTACCTCCCTTGGTCCAAACACTCGGAATCCGTGTTTTTCTCGAGTACCTGGTGCACTCGGCAAAGGTCCATTTGCACTCGATAATGACTTTTTCTAGGCTCGGCATGTCCACAAGTATAGGTGATAAATTATAGTCCTATCGATAAGTAAGAGTACCAAACCCCAACGAGGAGCAGAAGGAAATGATAAACGGTTTTCAGCAAGATATTATCTGCAAGTACAGAATTTGGCGGTAACATGTAGTTTGATAGCAAGATAATTCATAGCAAGTAACAAGTGACAATACTAACAAAGTGCAGCAAGATAGCCCAATCCTTATTATACCAAGGACAGGTCAAAAATGTTTCTTATAGTGAGAAAGCGTTCTTGGGACACATGGGAATTTTGTCTAGTTATGCATAGCGTTCGTTAGTTGATTCGCGTTCACTACTTTGATAAATTGATATGTGGATGAACCGGTGCTAAGGTGTTGTTCTTACTTGAACAAACAATCCACCTATGATTACCCTCTCTCGCAAGCATTCACAACTATGAAAGATGAATTAAGATAAATCTAGCCATAGCATGAAACATATGGATTCAACGGCCCCTTACGGAATAGTACATAAACTAGGGTTTAAGTTTTTGTCACTCTCGCAACCCATCATCTACTTCCTACTCCATAATGCTTTCCTCTAGGCCCATGTATGGTGAAGTGTCGTGTAGTCGACGTTCACATGACACCACTAGAGAAAACACATCACACATCTCATCAAAATATTGAACGAATAGCAACTTCACATGATAGTTTATAACAAGACTTCTCCCATGTCCTCAAAAAACTAAAAGAACTACTCATAAAGCATGTTCATGTTCATGTTTAGAGATAATAAATAGGTAATTAACAATCTAAACATATAATCTTCCACCAAATAAATCAACTAGCATCGACTGAAAGATGTAATAAACACTACTAGCAACCCACATATACCAATCTGAGGTTTTGGGACAAAAAATTAAATATAAGAGATGAACTAGGGTTTGAGATGAGATGATGCTGGTGAAGATATTGATGGAGATGAGTCCTTGCACGATGGATGAAGCGTTGGTGATAACGAAGGCTTCGATTTCCTCCTCCAGGAGGGAAGTATCCCCGACGGAATCGCTCCGCCGGAGAGCAAAAGTGTAACCCCCAGAGAGCAAACCGAAACAATTTTTCCGCCACCGTAAGTCTCTGTTCTTCTGTGATCCCATCTAAAGGCCTTTTCCGGTACTCTGTCAGAGGGGGAATCGATCACGGAGGCCATTTTCATCAACCTTGCTGCTTCCATGATGATGTGTGAGTAGTCTACCACAGACCTATGGGTCCATAGTGATTAGCTAGATGGCTTCTTCTCTCGCTTTGATATTCAATACCATGTTCTCTTAGGAGATCTATTCGATGTAATTCTTTTGTGCGGTGTGTTTGTAGAGATCTGATGAATTGAGGGTTTATGATCGAATTATTCATTGAAAGTAATTGAATCTTTTCTAAATTCTTAATTGAGTACTCTCTGCATTCTTTTATTTGTGATTTATAAAGCTATGTAATGCTTTCCAGTTGATCTATCGATCTTCAATGCAAATGGTGCATAGTAGTAGGTTCAACATTGCGGTGTCATCACCCATTGACAGCAGGGGTAGCGAGGCACGTATTGTATCGTTGCTACTAAGGATAAAACGGTGGGTTTTAGTCATATTGATTGGTTTTATTCTGTCTACATTATGTCATCTTGATTAAAGCGCTACTTTGTTCGTATGAACTAAGTTACCATAGATGCAGGCACAAGTCGGTTGATTGGTGCAGTAATAGTAGTAGATGCAGGCAAGAGTCGGTCTACTTGTCATAGGCGTAATGCCTATATATTTGATCATGCCATAATAACATCATAACTATGCGCTTTTCTATCAATTGCCCAATAGTAATTTATTTACCCACCACATGTCATTCTATTAAGAGAGAAGCCTCTAGTGAAAATTATGCCCCTCGGGTCTACTTCAATCATATTACAAAAACCAAAATTATCTTGCTCTAATTTATTTACTTTTATGTTGCTTTATAATTTATCAACATTCTATTATCAAATTTAATCCTTGCCGCTGACGAGTACAAGCGGATTGACAACCCTCATGCTCGCGTTGGGTGCAAGTATTTGCTCTTTTGTGTGTAGGTGCTGTTGACGGTTGTTTGCTTGGTTTTCCTATTGGTTCGATAAACCTTATTTCTTAACTGAGGGAAGTATTTTTCACTACTTTACTACATCACCCTTTCTCTTCGTGGAAATCCCAACGCCATCATAAGTAGCAAAGACATATGTGAATTTTGTCTAGTTATGCAAATCGTGTTTTAGTTGATTCGCGCTCACTACTTTGATAAATTGATATGTGGGTGGACCGCTGTTAAGGTGCCGTTCTTACTTGAACAAACAATCCACTTATGATTATCCTCTCTCGCAAGCATTCACAACTACGAAAGATGAATTAAGATAAATCTAACCATATCATGCATGGATCCAAATCAGCCCCTTACGGAATAGTACATAAACTGGGGTTTAAGTATATGTCACTCTCGCAACCCATCATCTACTTCCTACTCCATAATGCTTTCCTCTAGGCCCAAGTATGGTGAAGTGACATGTAGTCGACATTCACATGACATCACTAGAGGAAACACAACATACATGTCATGAAAATATTGAACAAATACAAGCTTCACATGATAGTTTATAACAAGACTTCACCCATATAACTAAAAGAACTACTCACAAAGCATGTTCATGTTCATGTTCATGTTCAGAGATGATAAATATGCAATTAACAATCTTAAGATATAATCTTCCACCAAGAAAACCAAATAGCATCAACTACAAGATGTAATCAACACTACTAGCAACCCACATGTACCAATCTGAGGTTTTGGGACAAAGATTGAATACAAGAGATGAACTAGAGTTTGAGATGAGATGGCGCTGGTGAATATGTTGATGGAGATGAGTCCTCCCACGATAAAGGAAGCATTGGTGATGACGAAGGCTTCGATTTCCCCTTCCTGGAGGGGAGTATCCCCGGCAGAATCACTCCGTCCGAGAGCAAAAGTGCTTCTCTCAGGTTCCACCTCTAGACGGTGACACTTCGTCCCGAAAAAGTTCTTCTATTTTTTCTAGGGAAAATAGCACCATATAGGAGAAGGAGGGCCTCGAAGGCCTGCTGGTGGGCCCACAAGCTCACATGGCACACCCTAGGGGAGGCGCCACCTGAGCTTGTGGCCCAGTGGTGGCTCCCCTCATTCCAAAATAATTCTCCATAAGTTTCATGTCATTTGGAGCTCGGGAGAATAGCCATATCTGGTGTGCAGCTTTTTCAGGTCCAGAATTCCTGCTACCAGCATTTTCCCTCTTCATATGGATCTTGCATAATAAGAGAGAAAAGGCATTAGAATTTCATTATAAAGTGGAATATTGACCCAAGACATTATAAATAATAGTAGGAAAACATGATGCAAAATGGGCGTATCATACACCCTGAAGTAAAGCGACCTTACCAAGTTCCCAAACAGGATGCTCATCAACATAAAGTGGTTTGACGGACGACAAACGGAACACTGGCCACGTGGCACAAGATTTCACCAAGTGCCCGCGGGTCGACAATCAACGAAGGTTTGCCCAAAGGAATGTTGTTTGCAAACAAGGCCCCTCCCGCCTAGCAAACCATTTCCCCGGCAAGAGGATGTGAAGGTGTAACGCCCAAGATGCGATCCTATATTTATTTTGGCAGGAGGGCCTCGACAGGGATAGAAGCGCATCTCGTCGTTTCGCAAGAATGGATATCATTACAAGTACATGTAAAGAAGAGATGAGTATATGGAATTGGCTTACACTCGCCACAAGCTACATCAGTATCACATCAATACAACAACATATCCAAATATCATACAGAAGAGCAGGGTCCGACTATGGACGAAAACAAACGATAAAATGACATCCATCCTTGTTATCCCAGGCTGCCGCCTGGAACCCATCCTAGATCGAAGAAGAAGAAGAAGAAGAACTCCAAATCAAACAAGCATCGCACTCACGTCAAATCATCGCATTACCTGTACCTGCAACTATTGTTGTAGTAATCTGTGAGCCATAGGGACTCAGCAATCTCATTTCCAAGGGTATCAAGACTATTAAAGCTTAATGGGTGAGGTATGGTTAAGTGGTGAGGCTGCAGCAAGCACTAAGCATTTATTTGAGTGCCTAACTTACGAGTACAAGAATAAAGGGGGATGATTGTCGAATAAACGGACGTGAACTAGTAATGATCAATAAGTGATCCTGAACACCTACTTACGATCAAACATAACCCCACCGTGTTCTCTCTCGGTTCAGAAATCACGAGAAGAGACAGTCACCATTACGCACACGGTTGGTGTGTTTTATTGAGTTTACTTCAAGTTTGCTATGACCGGGTGTTAAACAAAGTTTCCAAGTTACCACGTAACCGCGGGCACGGCTTTCCGAAAGATTTAACCCTGCAGGGGTGCTCCAACTCATCCATCACAAACTAACCACACGCCGCGGGAATAACCTCGACCACGAATCCCTTGATTTCCTAGGCAATTCCATTGGAAAACCGCAACCTCGAGATAGCCCGAAGTATTCTCGGAATTCCTCGCACAAGACGTTCGAGAAAGGTAAAACAAATCCAGCAAGGCCGCCCGACGTGTTGACGAACCCGATAGGAGCCGCGTATCTCGTTCTCAGGACACGACGGATGAGCTATGGTTACCACGCCAATCACTGAGTTGCCCCGGGTAGCGTTAATAAGCTGCTCTGGGTTGGACCAACACTCATGAGGAGCACTGGCCCGGACTGTTGATTAGAGATCCTCGGGTTAATTACTCCCTATGCAGGTTTATTAGTTATTAGGCAAATGTAGTACCAATGTTGGGCCTTGCCAGACAAGTTTTATCCTAAAACGAAAATCAAGGGGGTCCCCATAACAACCCCCAGCATGTTAGGAGTGCTCATTATGGAACATAACACCGGTACACAAGTAACTAGGGCGGCAAAAGTGGAACAAAACACCAAGCAAAAGGCCAAGCCTTCCACCTTTTATCAAGTATATATGTGCATTAAATTAAATAGCAATAATATTGTGATATAACAAAATATCCATGTTGCACATGGAAAGAGCTTGCACCTGCAACTAGCAACACTATAAGAAGGGATGAGCAAGCGGTAACATAGCCAAACAATGGTTTGCTGGGTTGGGAGGGGTTAGAGTCTTATCATGGCATTTTAGGAGGCTTGACAAACAAGTGGTAGGTAGCAAGACAAGCGATAGAAACGAGACATCTAGCATGGCAATGATAGTAATGGTATCCAGGGAAATGATCATCTTGCCTGAGATCCCGCTTGGAAGAAGAACGTGTCCATGAAGAAGACGAGCCAACGTAGTCGAACGAATCCTCACACTCCGAACGCTTTTGGAACTCTATCGAGAAGAAGCAATCCTAAAACAACAATCAACACATGATAAACACCACAACAAATGCATGACATGATGCACTTCAACTATGATGCATGTTATGCATGACATGACAAGCACACCAATCAACTTCTACACATTAAGTGAAGCTCAATATGCAACGAGTTGCATATTGACGAAACTCCACATTCGAATATTTAGTTCACTCTCGTTTAGGTACACGACACTATTAAATGTTGTTAAACATGGCAATAGGTGAAGCATAAGTAAACTACACATCTAGGCAAGTTTAAATGAGGCCGGAAACAACATATAGCATTTCCGAAACGACTCCATATGTTAGTTTTGAAATTGTTCCAGATCTGAACTATGCATGTTTTATATTTGTTAAACAGCAAAACAAAATGCACCATGTGATTCTACATGTCAATCTAGTCGATTTACATATATGGAACATCTCAAACGGAGCTACGGTCTAAAAGATATGACAATCACAAGATGAACATGTCATGAATGCAAAATGCATGAAAATGACAAACACAAGTACTTCAAAACATGGATGCAACATGATAATATGATACTACGTGCAATTCTAGGCAAGATTCATATATGGCATGCCCAAAACGGAGCTATGGTTCAACCACAATCACCAATACAAGTTTTAGTTCAAATCTGTCCAAAGCAGCAACATGGCATATTGCACACATGAAAACAACAAGCTCCAAGATTCTAATATGCACAAACGAAGCATGGGGCAGTAGCATATAACACACACTTCATTTCATCTTCACATATCATACTCAAAAGAGTCATGGATCACATGGTAGGAAGCTCACAACATGGCAATAAAATATAACAGATTAGGACTTGTGAAAATAACAGGTTTTAGCATAGCAGATTTTCACGAAGGCATATTGGCAGCAGCAAAACTATATGCTACAGGGCATATTATGGCATGAAAATTAACAACATGGTAGTAGAGATGATGCACTACAAAGCATTCCATGGTGGCAAGGTCTAATTATGCATAGAATCATGGCTAGGATCATCACAACATGGCATTATGAAGAAAACAGATTCTCAGACTTGGTGAAAATTAAAGTAGACATGTGCAGCAGTTTTTAACAGATTGACATATTGGACAACAGAATTAATTATGATGCTAAACCTATTCATGCAAACTATTGGCACAACATGATAGGCAACAACATGCTTAACAAAAGACTCCTTGGTGGCAACCACAAAAGACTCCTAGATCAATAGCAAATCACATGGAAACATGGCAACAAAATAACAGTTTCAGACTTAGTGAAATTTAGCTATCTCCCAAAACTGCAGTTTGATTAGGCTTGAAGACATGGCAATAACAGTAGCATATCAATCACTTATGAGCATGGCAAGGACACTAACAGCAACTAGACATGACACACTTCAAATCATACCATTGGCAAAATTACATAGGATGCATGGTTTGCTTAATATGATGCTCGCAAAATGGAACTCATCGTTAACAGATTTCAGTTTTAACGTGATAGCTACTTAAGAGCAACAAATAAACATGGTGATGATGTTCTACCTAGCAACCAGAGGCATGGTATCAAAGTAGACATAATATAGGGCAATATTCATGAAGACACCACATGCAAAAGGCCTACTGATTAGATGCAATCATCCACGAAAGTTCGAATAAAATAACAAATTTGCATATAACAACACGATGCACTCTTGCAACAAAGATTTGAGCATGTAGTTGATTCCTACTATGTGTGCAAATGCATCCATCATGTAGAGCACGAAACGTAGATGATTTTCCATATACAAAATATTTGCATCCGACGAACAGATTAAAAGTTACAGATGCTTAAACATGCATATACGAGGTTAAAACGCAGACGCAAAGGACTTAGTCGAGATTGGACTAAGTCGGGATCGGGACGGCTCGGTACCGGGCTCTCGCGGTGCAGGGATCCTGGGGTCGTTTGGATGCGGGTCCGACGTGATCCGGGGTCAGGGCCATCCCGGCTCGAGACAGAGGCCATGGCCGGCCGGCGGGGATGGGGGCGGCGGCCGGCGGTCGCCTGAGGAGGCCGGGGATGGGCGGAGGCGACGCGGGGCAGCCGGATCCCACCGGATCTGGCCGACGGCGAGGCCGGGGCCGACGGCGACGTCCATGGCGGCGACGGGGGCCAGCTCGTCCCGATCCAGATCGGGATCGCGGCGGGGGCGACCGGCTTCCGGCGACGCGAGGCGACGCAGGGCCGGCGCTGCGGGCGGGGGCGCAGGTGCAGGGCGGTGGCTGCTCGCGGAGGCGAGGTGCGCGGCGGGCGGCGGCGGCTCGAACGGCGGCGGGGCGGCCGGTGGTGCAGCGACGCGCACCGACGGCGGGGGTCGGGCGCGAGGTGCGGCGGCCGGAGGGGCCGGCGGGACCGCTCCTGTGCGGTGCTAGGGCGGCGAGGCGGCTCGGGCCGCGACGGGCTGGTGGCGGCGCTCCTCGGGCCCGGGAGGGCCAGATCCGGGCCCAAGCGGGCCGCGGTGGCTGGGGAGGCCGGCTGGGTGACGTGGATGCGCGGGATTGGCCCCAAGCGGCGGCGCATGTGGTGGCTGTCGGCGACAAGTGGCAGCGGGGGATCAGTCCGGCACAGAAAACGATGCAGGGGCTAGGGAGGCCACAAATGGACGACTAGGGGTCCATTTATATCAGTTTTGCTAGGGTTTGGGGGCTAGGGGTGGTTTTTTCGACCCTCCGATCGCGATCGGACGGTCCGATCGGAGAGGAGGGTTTGCTGGGCTTAGTGGGCTGTGTTGAGAGGGTAAGGTGGGGATGAGAGGGAGGTTTGCGGCCCGGCACGGATTTTAAAACACCGAAAACGTCCGACAAATTAACCGACGACGGTGCCGCTACGGTCGACCGTTCGGGTACCAAACGACCTCTGATTGCGATGAAATTTGGCAGGCGGTCTACCTACAATATAACAAGACCGCACGCCAACTTTCGACCCAATCCGAGAATGTTTCAAATGCACTTTTGAAAACAATATATTAATGATGCCGCGGGCGCGTGCGTGTGTGGTTGGTCTCGAAACGGTCGACGACACGAACGGGGAGAACCGACAACTACGAACAGATGCGAGTTTAAAAAAATGAGCGACAATGCTATGCATATGATGCGAATGATGCGATGATGAATGCGACAAACAAACGAATCACTTGATGACAATGGAATAAAAGGGGAATCTTCTGGAGCGTCGGTCTCGGGCTGTTACAGAAGGAGTCTACTATTAAAGGGGAGTTGGTAGTCTCGCCTCATCAGTTTTGTTTCGCCTTACCTCCCACCACCACTCTTCACATTGATTTTTCTCCCTCCACTCAAACCTGAATCGATTCGTCCGATCCTCTAAAAGGCCATCAAGAATTCAGAAATCGTAACATATATGTGAGATCATCTTCCTTTAAAACAAAATAGAAGTCTTTTTCCTATAACCTTTAAAAATAAAATTAGATATTCCTCAATAACAGATGGCTAATCCCACACACTTCACCATTTATTATCCATCATTATCTCTACTATTGATCACAATCACAATTTTCCTAATTCAACATAAATGACATATCTTTTCTTATCTTACAAATTACAACACAACTTTCCTATCTCACTACTTACTAAATTAAAACAAAACTTAGAATTTCTGATTCATTCGTAAATTGTTGTCATTGCAAATTGCTACTCTCGGAGGAGTTGTTGAGTTTTGTTCTAGAGAGGAATGGTGATATAGCATAGAAACAAAGTATTTCACTCAGTTGAGAACCAGGGTTTAATCGAACCAGTAGGAATCACCAAGTTAACAAGGTAAACATTGCCAACACACAAACAAAGACAACACTTGCACCCAACTTGTCAAGGGGGTTGCCAAGCCCCTTGTCTTGCTACTTACAAGATTAAAAGCAAATAGATAGATAGTGGTATGAAAAAAGTAAATGCAAATATAGAAAGAGCAATTTCGTAGGAGTTTGTATTGATGAAAGAATATACCCTGGGGTCATAGGTTTACTAGAGGTATCTCTCTCGAAAACAAGGCAAATGACATGGTAATAAATTACAGTTGGGCAATTGACATGAATAGCAACGAGTATGGCTATGATCATTCATGTCATAATCTCATATAGGCATTACGTCTGTGATAAGTAGACCGTTAATCCAACAACATCTACTACTATTACTCCACCCCAAGACCGCTATCCAGCATGCATCTCAAAGTATTAAGTTCATAAGAAACAGAGTAACGCTTTAAGCAAGATGACATAATGTAGACAAGAAACCTAGCAATAAGATAAAACCTCGTCGTTTTCTTCTTAGTGGCAATAGTACAAATATATGTCTCCATTCTATCACTAGGATAAAGAAATCACTACAAGATTGAACCCACTACTATGCACCACTCCCTTTGAAGATCTATCCATCAGTCTTGGTAGAGAAGACAAATAGATCGGAAAGCATATATAGCTACTCAATTATACACCAAATAAATCTCAAAAGATTCAAAGAGATTCAATGAATAATCTGATCATAAACTCACAATTCATCAAGTCCAACAAACACACCGCAAAATTACATTAGATTGATCCCAATCACACAAAGAAGAAGGGAAACATGGTATTGAAGATCCAAAGAGAGAAGGGAAACATGGTATTGAAGATCCAAAGTGTGTGAAAATTGTTTGGGACACCTAGGTGCCTGGGCACCTAGCATTTAATAGCATGCATGTCAATCCATTAGCATTTATTTATTTGGAAAGAATTAAAACACACATTAATTGGTGGAGAGAGAATAAGAATATAAAAGGAAAAAGGTATACATGTTTACATGCATCTTTTTTGGATCGAGGTATACATATGTACGCACAATGTGACTCGCCGGCCGACGAACCTTATACGCACATATGAATACCCAGCGTATATAATACCTACTAATGAAGTTGTATACATACGTGTGTATATATATCCAGTGATTTATTATAGGTTGAAGCTAGGAAAAAAATATATACGTACGTGGATATATACATACACGGATTGCATATACCTACTAAAAAATTATGTTCATACATGTGTATATATATCCAGTGATTTATTCTAGTTTGTAGTTAGTGAAAAAATTATGTACATACGCGGATATATCTATACCTACTAACGATAATGTGTACATGCGCAGGTATGCATATACCTACTAAGAAAATTAGGTACATACACAGATATGTATATACCTAGTGAATTATTCTATGAATCAATAAATGCTATGTAAGGATATAGTAAATGTTATTTTTTATTCCTATGGTATATTTAATCACCTGCCTTTATATCACGTGACATGCATGCATGAGACGGTCAAAGAATTAAAGCCTGCCAAATTAACTAGCAAATGAGGCATTTACATTGGTTTCCAAATCAGCCACCCAAACACGATCCAACGACGGATAGACGAGGTGCCCAGGCACCTAGGGGTCCCAAACGGTCGTCATATATATATATATATATATATATATATATATATATATATATATATATATATATATATATATATATATATATATATATAGAGAGAGAGAGAGAGAGAGAGAGAGAGAGAGACACAAATAGAGAGAGAGAACCATCTAGCTACTACCATGGACCCATAGGTCCAAAAGGAACTACTCACACATGATTATGGAGGCAACAAGGTTGATGGAGAGCCTTACTATAGGATCGAAAGTAAGTCTAGAGGGGGTGTGATTAGACTACTTGACTAAATAAAAATTCTACCTTTTCCCAATTTTAGTTGTGGGCAGATTTTAGCAATGATAGCAAGTCAAGCACACCCTACACATGCATGTCTAAGAGTATAGCAGCGAAAAGTAAGGACAAGCACATGTAGTAGAGGGTAGGGTTAGAAGATCAAACGCAATTGTAGACACGGAGATTTTTCCCTTGGTTCCGATAGGTGGCGCTATCGTACATCCACGTTTATGGAGTCTTCAACCCACGGAGGGTAACGGTCACGAGAGTCCACGAAGGGCTCTACCCATAAGGATCCACGAAGTAGCAACCTTGACTATTCCATAACGGCTTCCGTCCACGAAGGACTACCCTCACTATGGGTAGATCTTCACGAAGTAGGCGATCTCCTTGCCCGTATAAACTTCTTGGTTCAACTCCACAACACAAAGTAGGAGGCTCCCAAGCAACACCTAACCAATCTAGGAGGCACCACCCTCCAAAAGGTAATAGGCTTGATAGTGATGATGAACTCCTTGCTCTTGGGCTTCAAGATGATAGACTCCTCAACACTCAATCACTCTCTCACAAATTTGGCTTGGTAGAAGAGATTGATTTGGTGGAAAGCAACTTGGGGAGGCTAGAAATCAAGATCCATATGGTTGGAGTGGATGATCTTGATCTCAACACAAGGGTAGGTGGTTCTCTCTCAGAAATTTGGATATGGGAAGTGGGGAACTGTTCTGAGTGCTTCTCTTTCGAGTGGGATGTGGTGGAGGGGTATATATAGGCATCTCTAAAAATCCAACCATTACAACATTATTGACCAACTCGGTGAAACCAAAGTAAAACTCGGTTGTACCGACCTGTTCAAAATGTGGCAACTTTTGGAGTCTCGGTGAGATCGATATGGCATTCTCGGTAGTACCGATATGAGTGGCCGAGGGCAGTTTCCAAACTCAGTGAGACCGATCCATAAAACTCGGAAATTCCGATTCCATGAATTTGGTCACCCGAATCTTGATCACCAAAACTCGGTTGCACCGATGTAGTACTTAGTTGTACCGAGAAGTTAGGGTTTGGCTAGGGTTCTGTCTGGGGAGAAAATCGGTAGGGCCGAGTGGGAAACTTGGTGGCACCGATTTTGCATGATAGGGTTTAGACAAAGTATTTTTGTGGGAGAGCTTGTGGGTGTTTTTGGTGGCTAGCACTTGTGCACGTGGAGCAATTTGTTCACCAACATTACCTTACCCCCTTTTAATAGTATAGGATTTCCTATGGACTCAAAGTGATTTCTCACAAAGTAAAATGTAGAGTCTCCTTGCTTGAAGCTTTGCCAATCCATTCCTTGCATCTTGGGTTCTCCTCACAATCTATAGCCATCCCATCATTGGAATTTTCCTGAAATATACTTAGTGGAAACATGAGTCCAATGAGATATATGTTGTTATTAATTACCAAAACCACCAAGGGAGCAAGTGTGCTTTCAATCTCCCCCCTTTTTGGTAATTGATGACAACATATAGATCAAAGCTTCGACATATGATATAATCAATGAATAAAATAATCGCTTTGAGAAGTATGTGATAAGCAAGAGCTCCCCCTAAATTTGTGCACTATTTCAAATTTGCATTTGAATGCAAATGCATAATCGATTAGGTTCATGGGGCACTCTTCCATGTCACATACAGCTCGGTGGTGTGCGAGAATAATATGAATGAACAACATAGCACAACACATCAAGCGAGAAGTGAATGATCATCTCATAAGCATCTCAAAAGATAAGAAGTAGTAGCAACACATAAGAAGTGTATGATAACACACCAACAAGTTTAACACAAACGATAAACCAAAAGATTTTAAAGTTTTGGAGAGCGATAAAAAGCAACACACTCTCTCTCTCTCTCGAAGCCCTATGATCTATACAACTTCTCCCACTTTGGCAACAAGTTACCAAAAAGTTCAAAGGTATAGGACTAATCGTCTCTCTGGGGATGATCTTCTCCGATTGTTGATGTAGGAGTGGAGAGACCCGCTTCTGCGAAGACTTCTGCAGATGTCATGGAAGGGGTTGGAGTAGACACTGGAGGTGTGATAACCCACAAGTATAGGGGATCACAACAGTTTTCGAGGGTAGAGTATTCAACCCAAATTTATAGATTCTACACAAGGGGAGCCAAAGAATATTTGAGAGTATTAGCAGTTGAGTTGTCAATTCAACCACACGTGGAGATAAATATCTGTAGCAAAGTGATCAGTAGCACAGTAATATCATAGTTTGATAGCAGTTGTAATAGTAACAGTAGCGGTAACAGTAGCAGCAATAGTTTTGTAGCAGTGTAACAGTAACAACAGTAGTAGTAACTTAGCAAGAACAATAAGTGGAAAACTCGTAGGCACTGGATCGGAGTATTTGTTGGATGATATTCATCATATAACAGTGATAACCTAGGGCGACACAGAACTAGCTCTAGTTCGTCAATGTAATGTAGGCATGTATTTCGTATATAGTCATACATGCTTATGGAAAAGAACGTGCATGACATCTTTTGTCCTACCCTCCCGTGGCAGCGGGGTCCATAAGGAAACTAAGGGATATTAAGGCCTCCTTTTAATAGAGAACCGGAACAAAGCATTAGCACTTAGTGAATACATGAACTCCTCAAACTACGGTCATCACCGTGAAGTATCCCAAATATTGTCACTATGGGGTTGACGGATCATAACACGTAATGGGTGCATATGACTAGGCAAGATCGAATCAAGAACATAGATATAATGATGATAACGTAAACGGTTCAGATCTGAAATCATGGCACTCGGGCCCTAGTGACAAGCATTAAGCATGGCAAAGTCATAGCAACATCAATCTTAAAACATAGTGGATACTAGGGATCAAGCCCTAACAAAACTAACTCGATTACATGATGAATCTCATCCAACTCCTCACCGACCAGCAAGCCTACGAAGGAATTACTCACTCCCGGTGGGGAGCATCATGGAATTGGCGACGAAGAAGGGTTGATGATGACGAAGACCGAAGATTCCCCTCTCCGGAGCCCCAAATGGACTCCAGATCTGGCCTCCCGATGAAGAACAGGAGGTGGCGGCGGCTCCGTATCGTGAAACGAGGTAAAACCTTCTCTCCGATTTTTTCCGGAAAAATGTGAATTTATAGTGTAGGAAATAGGGCCGGGGGACCCACGAGGTGTCCACCCTCCACCAGGCCGCGCCAGGGGGGCCTGGCGCGCCCTGGTGGAGCGTGGGCACCCTGGGCCCCCTCTCAGGTGGCTTCTGGCTCCATAATTCCTCAAATATTCCATAATAAATCTCCAAAAATTTTCGTTCCATTCCGAGAACTTTTATTTCTGCACAAAAACAACACCATGGTAGTTCTGCTGAAAACAGCGTCAGTCCTTGCTTGTCCAAAACAAGAGCAAAAGTGTTAGGAAAAGTAGATACGTTGGAGATGTATCAACTCCCCCAAGCTTAAACCCTTGCTTGTCCTCAAGCAATTCAGTTGACAAACTGAAAGTGAGAAAGAAAAACTTTTACGAACTCTTTTGTTCTTGTTTACATACATATGCTTAAGTAGCACCCAGGTTTTCAGCAAAGATCATGACTTACCATGTCAACAATAACACTTAAAGCCTATATTAACTCATATCAATGACACAAGCAACTAGCGAGCAATAATAAGATATCTCAAGTGCAAACAATTTATCAAAACAATCATGATATAATATGACAATAGTGGTATCTCGCTAGCCCTTTCTGAGACCGCAAAATATAAATGCAGAGTACCTCCAAAGTTCAAGCAGCGACTAAACATTGTAATTCGTGGTAGAAAAGATCCAGTCATGATGCATCCAACATTCACTATACACACTGCATGAGGATGACAATACTGCTCTAAGATCTGGCGCTTATTTTAGAAGGCGATGACTCAACATTAAAATAAATAGATAGTGAATGTTGGATGCCAGAGCTCAAGGATTAAATAAGAGATAAGTATAATTTTGGGAGGTACACCCTTCCTGTCAACATTACGACCAAGAGCTATCAATATCTTCCATGTTAAACAAATTAGTGGCGGTTCCCAAGCGGTAAAAGTAAATGTTTACTCCCCCTCCACCAACAAACACACTCCACAGCGAGCCGAATCCACGGGTACCGTCCAAACCAACAACATTCCTGGGGGAAATTTGTTTAGTTATTTGCATTTATTTTGATTTCGGGACTGGGAATCCCTATTACCGCCCTTCTCGTGCAAGGACGAGTGAATAAATACTCATCATAAGAGTAACCCGCTTAACATGGAAGATACTAACCACCCCTGCCGCTCCATGAGCGGTCCAGGCACACAAAATAGTTGTTCATTTGAAATTTTAGAGGTGGCACATGCAAATTTACTTGGAACGCAGGGTAATACCGCATATAGGTAGGTATGGTGGACTCATCTGGAATAACTTTGGTTTAAGGGTTTTTGATGCACTAGCAGAATTCCCACTTAGTACAGGTGAAGGCTAGCAAATAGGTTGAGAAGCGGCTAGCTAGAGAGCAAATACGGTCATAAACATGCATTACGAATAATAAACATTGAATGCTATCATGAGTAGGATATGGACACCATGAACATAAATATCATGAAGGTTATGTTGGTTTTGATTCAACTACATGCATGAACATGTACCAAGTCAAGCCGCTTGAAACATTCAGAGGAGGATACCATATCATCATACTACATCACAACCATTTTAATGCAAGTTGACATCCAAGATAAATCATTATCCACTCCTACCTACTTGAGCATGGCATGAACCACTATCTCTTATTTACTAATTGGAGGCACCATACAAGCCCCCATGTTAATCCTAGAAAAACTAACTAATTAACCGTCGGATTAGTAATTCAGAAATCTTTAGCCATTGGATGTACGTAATACCCAAACAGAGTCCCGAACGACCACGTCTCAGTTCTGTAGAAAAAAATAGCGTTCCTTTTCCTGTAGAAAGAAAAAATAGCGTTCCTTTTCCCCACGTAAAGTGTCCCCGGCTTAAAGAGAAAGAGTCCCCAACTCTCACGTTTAAGTTCTAATTAAATAAGAAGATTCTGCCAAACAAGGAGATGTACAAATACAAAGACATCAGGCACGTAAAAAGAACTCCTCCAGCCTCACGTTAAAAGAGTTCACATCCCAATTAAAAAAAATCGATACAGTTTCAGAAAAGAGAGACCTCAAGCCTCATGGTTAAAAAAGAGAGTCTAGGCCTGATTTTCAAAAGGAAAAGGGTAGATATATTGGAAGATGCCTGAATAAAAAAACATCACATTGCACATGTAGGAAGATGAGTCCCCAAGCTAAAAATAAAAAAAGAGTCTCCAACACGCACGTCTAAGTTCTATGAAAATGAGAACAATGTGCTAAACACTTGGCCGTTTTCAACGAGAGCCCCAGATCATGGCAAGGAAGTTAAACCGATTTCGGGGGATACTACATTATTGGCGGAAGGATTAAAAGTTACCCAAGAAGATGAGTCGCCATGATGCACCGTTCAGCTTGGGGGCTTCTGCTGTTTCTTCATACAAGATGGCGGATTACAAGATGCTGCAACAATGTTGGTACTTCAACAAGGTCATTTGGGGGCTTCCAACCCGCCTGGTTTAGCTCGCTCACCCTCTTGATCGGCTCTTCAGCCACAATAGTAAACAATACGACGGCTTACAAGTTAAGCTGTCCACATGACGCCGGTTTACAAGACGGTGCACAAGTTGATATCATCAACAAGGTCGTTTGGGGGCTTTCAACCCACCGGGTTAAGCTTCAACCCTCTCGATCAGGCTCTTCAGCCAACGTAAGGCGGGTTGTATACCCAAAAAAGTTGACTCCATCAACAAGGTCGTTTGGGGGCTTTCAACCCACCGGGTTAAGTTTCGACCCTCTCGATCAGGCTTTTCAGCCACTGTAAGGCGGGTCATGGACCCAAAACGTTGACTCCGTCAACAAAGATCACTAGGGGTGCAGCGAGTTGTGAACTTACCCCCTTTTCCGATCTGCAAGGCCGAGTTATACCTGCCTGTAAGTAGCTGCCGCTTTGCCAGGGGTGCAGCGAGTTCTAAAACTTACCCCCTGCAAGGGCCTCTTACAGCGGCGAGGCAAACTCTCTCATCTGCAAGGCCGGGTTATGCCTGCCTGTAAGTTGCTGCCGTTTTGCCAGGGGTGCAGCAAGTTCTAAAACTTACCCCCTGCAAGGGCCTCTTACAGCGGCGAGGCAAACTCTCCCATCTGCTGCGTACTCTCCGCCAAGTGGCCCGTCGTACCCTTGAGGTTCAAACGATGGATTTACGTCACGTGAGAAGTAGCTTATGGGCTCTACGGGTACTCATACCCTGCTGTGTCTCTCTCTGGTTCGTTGCGCTCTTATCAGTTAGTCTCGCCTAGAGACCCTGAGCCGTTCAAAGGAGTTGACGGTCACTCTCGTTAGAGACCCTGCACTGGTATGAGTTCAAGCATCGAGTCCACCCAGAAGAACCATCATATGAAATTTCGAGAATAAAAGGCAAGGCAAGAACATCATACATTGCATCATATATTGCATCATACATACATTACATCATGCATTGCATCATATTCACATGTCATGCTGGCTTACCAAGTCGGGTCAGAGCAAGATTGTGAAAGAAGAAGCAAGGTTATAAGGGATTCAACATCCCTGGGTTGTGTTTTTTCAAGCCGCCCTTACAACAATGCAGAGTATACTCTGTTTTGTTTATTTTTGCAGGTCTTGTCTCCTAAGATAAGCCGCCAGAACAAATAGATCTTTAATAGCCAACATGGCTGGATCTTCATCATGGATTTCTTAAACATATATTCTCCGGGTTGCACCGCAACCACGAGCAGGGATTTTCAGTTTCAAGGGTAAAGGCATTATTCCAGGATATTCTGCCGGGTTACATTACAGCCACGGTCAAGGATTCATTCAACAAATTATGACGAGTCATATTATCTTCACACAGTCCCGAGTCGCCGCAGGCAGACGACCCGGCACTTGGGGGCTACATTGTTCAAGGACAGTTTATATCAAGTATGCAAGTCCCATGTCGCTGCAAGCATGCACCGCGGCACTTGGGGGCTAATGCAAGCTGGTTTTCAAATCATTATATTGTCAACAAGACCCTGTTATCTCAAGGAGATGAGTCGGCCTTTCTATATTTTTCTAAGTCCCAGCCCAGTACTTCTTACTGACCCGGCACTTGGGGGCTACACCGCTCAGATCAAATTTTCTAAAAGTCCCAAGTCGCTGCAGGCATGCGACCCGGCACTTGGGGGCTACAGTACTCAGTTGTTCAAATAGATTATAAGGTCCAAATTGAAGACCCGACGCATCAAACACTGATGAGCCGGCCCTTTGGGGGCTACACTAGCTGAAGTTTTATAAGGTATAAGACAGTTACAAGTCCCAGGTTGCTGCAGGCAAGACAGCCCGGTACTTGGGGGCTACATATGTGGAACATTCAATTTATGACTGGTGACTCAGATGAGCAATCCAGGTAATATGAAGCAAGTCTTAAGGCTTTCACTACGTTTCCCTTCTTAAGACTTGGGGGCTACAGATAATATGGATATGAGGAAGATATGTCTTCAAATTCTCAGTTATGAGGAACCAAGCAAATTTATCAAGCCAAGGGAGTTGATAATAAGGGTTATTTTTTCTTCAAGGAGCCAGCGTCAGTATATTGATATGACAGAGTTTCAGAATTTTCAGGAGCTGATCAACTGGTATTTTTGAGTGAACTGGTCCCTTTACATATTCTTATTTCAGGAGGTTACCATAAATAAATTCAAGCTAACCTGGGGGCTAATGTCGGGGATATACCCCGCGGTATGACCCGGAATGATTATGACCCGGTGACAGTTCTAACCCGGCAGGCAATTGTAACCCGGCAGACAATTGTAACCCGGCAGACAGCTAACCCGGCAGACAATTGTAACCCGGCCTGCTACAGTGCCAGGATGTTAACCCGGCTGCTACAGTGCCAGGATGTTAACCCGGCTGCTACAATGTTAACCCGGCTGCTACAGTGTCAGGATGTTAACCCGGCTGCTACAGTGTTAACCCGGCTGCTACGGTGTCAGGATGTTTACCCGGCTGCTACAGTGCTAGGATGTTAACCCGGCTGCTACAGTGTCAGGATGTTAACCCGGCAAAAATAGTGTTAACCCGGTGAACAGTGTTATCAGACAGTCCCGGAGACGAGTCTCTGAAGATAAGCCCTGGTTGTAAGCCGCCCGTTGGAGATAAGAAGCCCAGGACTCCCAAGCCCATGAAGAGAAGCCCACGATGGGAAGTCATAGTAAGATAGTTTCAATCCGACTTAGACTCTACATGTAAACCGCCCCTTCAGCCTTTATAAGGAGGGGCGGGTCACCCCAAGAGGGTCAGGTTAGACGTCTCGATACAGGTCAGACAGACAGGTCATCCGAGATAGTCAGATTAGAGGGTCTCGAGATTAGAGGTAGCGATTCCGCACCCTTGTAACCGAGATCGTCATCATCATCAATACAGACACAAAGCAGGACGTAGGCTTTTACCTCCATCGGAGGGGCCGAACCTGGGTAAAAACTCCGCGTCTCTCGTCCCGCTCAACCCCTCTCAAGCTACCAGTTAGATGCGTTGGCCTCACGACTAAGTCCTTACACTAGGACATCTGCCGTGACAAATCCACGACAGAAGTAATCCTCATTCTTCTTAATGTAGCCCCAGTCTACATATCTCATATCACTTACAGCTGGGCTCTTGTCTAGGAGAATGGTCTCATAGAAATCTTGCTGCTCTTTGGTGTAGAATCTGTAGTCTACAGCAGTCCTTCTCCTCTGAGAATATGGATCAATAGCTCTCCATTCCCTCAGCCCTGAATCCTTCCTCTTCTTCATGTCCTCAGCAAGAGGATAGTTGTCATTGTGCTCTGGAAGGTGAGGTCTTAGCTTCCTCAAAACTATCATTTCATCCTCTTCAGCAGCAGCTCTGGAGGAGGATCCCTTGTTCTTGGCTGCAGCTGGAACATCCTTGGTTGTCATCTTGGACTTTGGAGCTATGGGCTTCTTGGGAGCAGCTGTCTTGCTCTTGGATGGGACCTGACTGGTCATGGCATCAACAAGCAGCTTCTTCTTCTTCTTGGGAGGAGCCTTGGCAGCTGGCTCTTCCTCTCCCTCAGCTTCTTTTGGATCTTCATACATAGAAGTTGGTCTTCCAACAGCATGTGCAATCCTCTTCCTGTTCCTCTTCTTCTCAGCTGGCTTCTTGGGCATAGAGCTCCTAGCAGGCTCAATAGACATGGAAGCCCTAGCACTTTCTGGTGCTCTCATTGCCTCAGAACTGGCATACTCCTTCCTTACTGGCCTCTTAGATGAGGTGGCCTCGGTTGTAGACTTCTTAGCAGCTCTCGCTGCTTTGTCTTGCCTTTGCTTGCCAAGAACTTCATCTGGCACAAAGTCTGAATCTTCTTCATCAGAATTCAATTTCCTCCTGGCTCTTGTAGCAGCCTTGGGCAAATCATGAGAGCTAGGGGTGCCTGGATCTTTTGAAGAAGAACTGACCTCAGGACTAGTGCCTGGATCTGCATCAACACTAGGCTCTCTGAAGTCATTCTGGCTGTCCACTGAATCTGACATACTGACCCTCTGAATAGAGCATAGAATATAAGTGGGTTTGAGTCATCACAAAACACAGACACTTTTTAAATTTGAACATAGAAATTCTTAGTTGTAACTTTCTGCAAAATGAATTTCGGGACCACCGAGTCAAGTTTTTCGGATGCACCGAGACATATGGTCTGCTTTACAGAAACTTGGCAATCACTTTGGTGTCACCGAACATGACTGCTCGGTTTCACCAAGACCATTCTCAGAAACCCTAGAACCAAATCGGTAGAACCAATTTTTGTGACTCGGTGTCACCGAGATGCGTTTTACGGACGGCTAAACCTAAAAACTTCTCATTCGCTAATCTAATGATTTTTCTTGTGGGATAGGAATATTGCATATGGTGGATTATCGATGGAAACGTCCTAATGCGCATGAATCGGATAGAGGAGCGCAAAAGGGGCCAGATTCATACCCTAGTTCGGTGTCGAATCCGCTACGGCGACGAGGGCGGCGTAGATTCCGTCGACGGCAGAGATTCCCAACGGCGGAGGCGCATGGGGATGCAAGGGTGACGACCAGGGGGTCTGGAGCGGCAGTTTGGGGTTTGGAGGAAAGACTTTTGGCGAGTGAATTTCAAAAGTCGAGTCCGCCAGGGTATATACCCCTCACTGTCGGTGAAACCGATTGGAATGTTTCGGTGTCACCGAGTTGCCTAACTGTCAAGAGATAGAGAGACTCGGTGAAACCGAGAATTCCCGATCGGTTGTACCGAGGTCAAAAACCTAGATCAACTCAGTGATTCAGTGGAACCGAGTTTGTGGAGTTGGTTACACCGAGATTCACAGAGAGGTTTTGGAATGCAGCTCTTGTCGACACGGTACTCTGAGTGCTCCTCACACAGAGAGTTCGAGAAGTGCTTGTTCAAGTTTTGTGATGTAGCATGAATAGAACTTGAGACGAGAAAGCATAGATAGCTAGATAGGGGTCCTAGGCATTCTTGTAAATCCAATTGGCAAAAGAAAAATCAAAAGCCAAATAGCAACAATTGGATATCCTCGAATGAGTAAAGATATGCAGACCAACATGCTCACACAATAAGATGTCAAATGAAATCATGGCAAACATGCACAAATACTCTAGCACCTATCAAGCACTTTGGCGATAACATAGTCATCTATATATGAGTATATTGACTTAGGAGCCATGTAAGAATACTTGATCATAGGTCATACTCATCGTTTAAGCACAAGTGGGATTGCCACTTTTACATAAAGCTTGTTAATGTTGTCACATTCTAAGAGATGCTTTGACTCAAGTCTTAGAGTAAAGCTCCCCCTTGATGTGACATCCCCCCTAAGAGGGATAAACTGACCATGGGTTGTGTCGTAGAAGACTTCATGTGGGTGATGTAGTGGTGGATGCTCGTAGTTGATGAAGATCATCTTGAGTTGGGAGCAATCCTTTTGTTTCTTACTCTCCTCACCAACATGGGTTAGTCCCAAACACAAGAGACAAATACAAGGATATCTATGGACATGGAGTGCAAAGCATACATGATGATGTCCATGGATTCAGTAATTACCTTGTCCCTTGCTTACCTTTGAGGGAATGTGTGACTCCTTGAACTATTGCATAATGTTGATGTTGATTGCAACTAGTCCTTGCCAATAATGAATGTGAGTGACTTTCATTGGCGGAGTCACCCCTCAAGAACTTCTCTAGTTCTTCTTCTTGCGGACCCACATCAAGTTGATGGGAATCCTTGGAGTTGAAGTAGCACTTGTACAAGTTGAGCTTGTAGAAGCCTTGGGAACCCACTTGACCAAAGCTTGGGATTCGTCTTCATATGAGTCAATCTCCTATTGAAGCTTGTCCTTGTCCTTGAGCTTGTGGTCTTGTGGTGGAAGGTCATCTTGAGATTTTGTTCCCTTGGGAAGAGTATGTTCATAATTTTACCTTTGAGGAACAAACTTGGGTTTGGGGTATTGACCTTCTTCCCATTCAACTCCATTTGCGTTGAAGTAGACAATGCCATGGTTCTTCCGGTATCCTCCATGCTTGCGTACAATTTCCTCAAATTGCTTACATTCAGCAAGACTTTTGTACATACCCTTCTCTATAATCCCTTTCAATAGATCATTTTCTTGCTCAAGTGTAACTTGGCTAAGAGAATCGTTAGTGGAATCAATAGTACTACTAGAAGCAATATCATTGGATTTATCATTTTTATTGCTACTAGTTGAAGAACCTTTCTTGCCTTTGTTACTAGTTTGCTTAGCCTTAACTTGTGGAATTAATGTAGACAAGAGAAGTCGTTTGGCTAGATAAGAGGAAGTCTTCTTTCGAAGATCGTCATTGATAGCTTTAAGGAATTCATGCTCTTGCTCCAAATTGAGCTTCTCGAAGCGGAGCTTCTCATGAGTCCTTACAAGTTCTCTATGATCTTCTAGAGTAGACTCGTGTGCTAACTAGTGTTTAGTTGTTTAGTTAGTCACTCTATTTCCAACTTATCATCATCACACGACTTATCTTGACTAGAGTGATTACTAACAAGTTCATTTTGACTAGTATCACTAGATTTGTCAAATAGCAAGTCATCATCTCCTAGTAGGTCATCCTCATTGAAATCAAGATATTTGGGGTGTGATACCTTGGGGCCTTTAGCCATGAAGCAACTTCCACTCCCTTCATTTGGTGAATCAAATATGTCGTAGGAGTTGGAGGAAACGAATGCAAGTCCGGCAACACCTTCATCTTGACTATAGTCGGAGTCGGAGTGATAGCTTCTCTCAGAGTGGTCGTCGGATTCGGAGCCGTAAACCCATTCACCAACATGAGCTTGATGTCTTCTTCTTGAGTAGCTCTTGGTGTACTTGCCCTTCTTCTCCGAGTCCCTACTTCTCCTCGAGGGTCTTCGTTCATAACGATCATCTCTACTCCTTCTCTCTCTTCGAGGTGACTCATCTCTTGAGCTCTTTCTTCTAGGTGACTCTTCCCTTCTTGTGTGTGTGTGTGGGGGGGGGGGGGGCGTGCACTCATTTGAGTAGTGTCCGGGCCTTCCACAATTGTAACAATTCCGGTCACGACTAGATGAACGCTTCTATTCATACCTTGACTTGGAGTTCCTCTCTTTGCCTCTACTCTTGTAGAACTTGTTGAATTTCTTGACCATGAGGCTTATCTCTTCATTGGTAACAAGGTTGTCGCTTGAAGTAGCGGGAGCATCACTTGTGGCTTTGTCAGCACCGCTAGACTTGTTGTGAAGTTCTTCCTTGTCTTTGAGTGACATCTCATGAGCAACAATCCTTCCAATCACTTCCGTAGGCTTCAGATCTTTGTAGTTTGGCATCATTTGGATTAATGTGCACATGGTGTCATACTTTCCATCCAAAGCTCTAAGTATCTTCTTGATGATGAATTTGTCGGTCAATTCTTCGCTTCCTAAGCCGGCAATCTCATTGGTAATGAGAGCTAGCCTAGAGTACATCTCTGCGACTCCTTCTCCATCCTTCATCTTGAACTTGTCAAGTTGACTTTGAAGCACATCCAACTTAGATTCTCTGACGGAATCGGTACCTTTGTGCATATCAACCAAAGTGTCCCAAATTTCCTTTGCATTCTCAAGACGGCTGATTTTTTTGAATTCTTCGGGGCATAGCCAGTTGAAAAGAATGTCACATGCTTGTGCATTGTACTGCAACATCTTCAATTCTTCCACGGTCGCTTCACGATCCGGTTCCGATCCATCACCAAAGAATTCACCTTGCAAGCCAACATGAACAACATCCCAAATGGCGGGGTTATGACCAAGAATATGCATCTTCATCTTACGCTTCCAACTAGCAAAATTTGTAATATCAAAGTATGCACCTCTACGGTGATAATTTCCCTCACTAGACACCATACTCTCCTAGGTTGTGAAACCAATGCAATGGAGACCAAAGCTTTGATACCACTTGTAGGATCGAAAGTAAGTCTAGAGGGGGGGTGATTAGACTACTTGACTAAATAAAAATTCTACCTTTTCCCAATTTTAGTTGTGGGAAGATTTTAGCACTGATAGCAAGTCAAGCACACCCTACACATGCATGTCTAAGAGTATAGCAGCGGAAAGTAAGGACAAGCACATGTAGTAGAGGGTAGGGTTAGAAGATCAAACGCAATTGTAGACACGAAGTTTTTTTCCGTGGTTCCGATAGGTGGCGCTATCGTACATCCACGTTTATGGAGTCTTCAACCCACGGAGGTTAACGGTCGCGAGAGTCCACGAAGGGCTCCACCCATAAGGGTCCACGAAGTAGCAACCTTGACTATTCCATAACGGCTTCCATCCACAACGGACTAGCCTAACTCTGGGTAGATCTTCACGAAGTAGGCGATCTCCTTGTCCGTACAAACTTCTTGGTTCAACTCCACAACACAAAGTAGGAGGCTCCCAAGCAACACCTAACCAATCTAGGAGGCACCACCCTCCAAAAGGTAATAGGCTTGATAGTGATGATGAACTCCTTGCTCTTGTGCTTCAAGATGATAGACTCCTCAACACTCAATCACTCTCTCACAGATTTGGCTTGGTAGAAGAGATTGATTGGGTGGAAAGCAACTTGGGGAGGCTAGAAATCATGATCCATATGGTTGGAGTGGATGATCTTGATCTCAACACAAGGGTTGGTGGTTCTCTCTCAGAAATTTGGATATGGGAAGTGGGGAACTGTTCTGAGTGCTTCTCTTTCGAGTGGGATGTGGTGGAGGGGTATATATAGGCATCTCCAAAAATCCAACCGTTACAACATTATTGACCAACTCGGTGAAACCGAAGTAAAACTCGGTTGTACTGACTTGTTCAAAGTGTGGCAACTTTTGGAATCTCGGTGAGACCGATATGGCATTCTCGGTAGTACCGATATGAGTGGCCGAGGGCAGTTTCCAAACTCGGTGAGACCGATCCATAAAACTCGGAAATTCCGATTCCATGAATGTGGTCACCCGAATCTTTGTCACCAAAACTCGGTTGCACCGATATAGTACTTGGTTGTACCAAGAAGTTAGGGTTTGGCTAGGGTTCTGTCCGGAGAGAAAATCGGTAGGGCCGAGTGGGAAACTTGGTGGCACCGATTTTGCATGATAGAGTTTAGACAGAGTATTTTTGTGGGAGAGTGTAACAGCCCAAGAGCATTCCTTTGCCATTTGTAAGATATCCCATGTGTGAACCCTCTATGAATGCTATCATGAGTTTGAATATCAACTTTGCCTCTTGTCATTTCATGCATGATGGCATCATATTCATAACATCAAGTGCATCATGTTATTGCCATGCTTGTGCTTGTGAGTGTTGGTGTGTGGTTAAGGGTCTACCTCTTTTCTATAAGCTCTATGCCATCTCTCTCTTTATTCCAATATGCCACATGTTAAATATTTACTTGCTGTTTTCCTATATTAAAAATGTTGGTCTTCTTTAAAATATTCTGAGATGATTTTTAAGTTAGCTCTTGTCGAGGTTTAAAATATCTTGCCCCTTCCATTCAGCATATCAGAGTCATTTAGTAATAGACAAGTGAATTAAATTATGTGCTCTAAAAATGCCCAATTCATTTTTGTTAAATAGTGTTTTTTTTAAAGTATGCAAGATATTTTCTTTTCTTTCTATCTCTCTTCCAAACCCCCTGTGTTTTTTTTGTTTGTGGCTGTTTTGTTTTAATTAGGCAGAGCTTTCAGCGAGTCAGGACAGGTTGAGCCCACCTGGGCCTCCTTGCCCCCGCCGTGGCCCAGTAGCAGCAGTAGCGCAGCCCAGCCTGCCTCACCGCGTGCGTTCGTCGTCCTTCTGTACGACAGGCATCCGCAGGAGCCACATCGCCCCTCCGGTCGATTTGACGGCCGGAGAGAGCTCGAGCCTCCTATAAGTTGTGTCCCCCACGGCGCCCTAGCCCTAGCCTCTCCACTCCCTCCTTCATCTTGCCGTGCCGCTGCCAGGTAAGGTAGCCAAGCTTCTTGCCGTCGCCATGATCCCCATGCTCCGGCCGAGCGAGAGCTCGAGCTCGGGGTAGTGCTCCGCCTCGCCTCTGACCTCCCCAACCGCATGGATCGTACCCGGAGAGCCCCTGCTTCTTCTTCCTCTTCGTACGCGCCGTCTCCGAGCCAGGAGCCCCCTCCCTCGCAAGGTCGTCTTCCTCCTCGCCTCGGATCCGAACGTCGCCAGCGTCCTTCGCCTCGTCGCCGTCACTTCGCTGCGTCCCCGACCTCTTCTTCTTGTCCAAGGTAGTGGAGGTATATCCAGATCCTCCTCCATGCCTTCTTTGTCGTCGATCGTTGCCCGTAGACCTCGCCGTTTGCTTGCCATCGCCGCGTTCTCCGTGCCCTTGGTCTCTAAACTTCTCTGTCAGAGAAGCTTCGGACCCCGCGTAGGGAGAGTTAGCCGCGGGTAGTTCTCGCGCTCTCGGGCGTCTTGCGCGCTCGCCGTAGACCCCGCCTTAGTCTCGCCGCGCGCCGGCCGCTCCGCTTCGCCTCTGCTCGCCGCCGCAACGCATGCCCGAGCCGAGCATGAGCTCGTGCTCGAGCTCCTAGCTGCCGCACGCGTAGGCGTTAGATGACCGCGGGAATGGATTCCCCCTCCGTTTCTGCAGCCCCGCCGGCGCTCGTCTTCTCCGGTGGTCGCCGGAGTGGCCACCGGCGCCGTCGAGTTGTTCTCTGCCTAGGTAGAGAAAAGGTGGCGCCTTTGTTTGTATTAGAAGTGCAGCGCCCCTATTCTTTCAGTTGCCCGCGCCTAGCCCAGTGGTCGATCGCTTGCTGTGTTGACCAGGAGGTCGTGGGTTCGACCCTCGGCTCTCCCCTGCCCTTTTTTTTCATTTTCGTGTGCTATGTGGCTGTGTGTGTGCCCCTGGCTGTGTGTGTGTGTGAGTGACAGGTGGACCCTGTGGGGCCACCCTGCCATACTCAGGAGGGGCCTGGTGTCTATGCCAGTGGGACCCCTCCCTTTTTTTGTTTATTTGTTTGTTTTGTCTCACTGTTTGTTTTTTTCCTGTTTTGGAAGTGCTGCCAAATCAGGACATTGCCATTTTTGGTCATGTCCAAATAGGGTAGGTTTTGACTTATAAGTGATTGTATGAATTTTTGAGCTAGGTTTTGGGCAATTTACAAATGCAAATATATGAGTATGATATATGATTTTGGGGTAGAATTTTCCAATGAATCCTATGGTGCAATTTGTTTGGGCATTTGAGCAAGTTTGCAAAATGTCATTTTTGTACCAACATGCCATTTTGCCATTTTCATATGATTTAACCTATGCATCATATGTGAAACTTGTCAACATGAATATGCTAGTGTTTTGTGGGTACTAGGCCCTGGTATTTTTTGTTTGGCATGATAAGCTTGTGGATAAGTGGGTTTCTTGCTGTTAACATGCTAAGATATAACACTGTTTTTCATGTCTCAAAATATTGCTAAGTGTTGGATGCTGTTATTTTCTTGCCATGTTTAGAGGATGGTTCCCATGGATGTGTTGTTCCTTTGAGTTTGGGGCCTTAACATGTTTTGTTGTGCTCATCATACTCTACTAAATTGTGCTAAGAACTTGAGCATTAAGCCCTTGCATCACATTTAAAACCTGCTGTCAAGTTGCTATTCTGTTAACATGTGTCCAGTTTTGCCCTTGTTAAAATTGTCTAAGTCTGAGAATTTGTTGTTATTTTTATGCCATGTTTTAGAGGATGCTACCAAGTGCTATGTTGTGTTATAGCTCATGCTCAGTGCTAATGTTTTGTTGTATATGTTGCCCTCTATACTGCTATTAGTTTTCATGCCATGAGATGCCCTCTAGTATATTTTAATAATGCTGCCAATATGGCATCTGGTTAACTCAGATTCCAGAAAACTGGAATTTTCACTAAGTCCCTGAAAACTGATTCAACATGCCATCTTGTGAGCTTCATTGCTATTGATCCATGCTTCCTTTCATGTTTGAGTAGATAGATGATTTGTTAAGCATGATGTATAGTTTCTGTACATGCCTTGGTTTTGATTTAAAACTTGCTGTAGCTCTGGCTATGTGTGTGACAAGATGCCATGTTGCTGTTTGTGGACAGATTGTGTGCTTGAATGTTTTGTGACTTGTGGGAGCTATACTCCATTGTTTTGATTGATCTTTAGCTCTATTCTTACTAGATTTTCATGTCCTATCCAGTGGCATCCTTGGAACACCAAGGTATAGCCCAGAGATTGCCTCATGTTGTGTTGTGTCTCCGTTAACGTTCGTACCTTGCCGTGAGCGTACCGTGAGCTACATTAGTCCGTTTGCAACGTTCTACATATGCATTTGCATCGATTTTGCATGAAGCATCCATATTTGACATGATCATGCATGTCCAAATAAGTAATATTGAGGTTCTGTCCAGAATACTAAACAACTTAATAAATGCATGTGAAACATGACTAGCATAGGCTTGCCATGCTATATTTCTTAACATCACCATGCATCATCTTGTTTGTGCATTGCACCTCGCTGTTTGTTTATTTTGGTGCTGTTCTCTTTGGGTAGACGCGAGTGTTGAGCCTGAGTACGAGGATCCCGGAGAGTGCAACTACGAGGACCCAACTCTTTGTCCCTCTGAAGAATCAACAGGCAAGATGATCATACCCGGATCCCGACACTATTTTTGCCTTGCTAGATGTCTCTCTTTTACCGATATGTTACGTTACCTACCACTTAAACTGTCAGCCTCCTAAATTGCCATGAAAGCCTCTAACCCCCCTCCACTACCTAGCAAAACATTGATTGGCTATGTTACCGCTGCTCAGCCCTTATCTTATAGCGTTGCTAGTTGCAGGTGCAAGCTTTCCATGTGTCAACATGGATTTTGTTTATATCACTCTATTTATTGTTATTTTATTTAATGCACATATATATCTGGCAACGGTGGAAGGCTTAGCCTTTTGCTCAGTGTTTTGTTCCGCTTTTGCCGCACTAGTTCCGAGTACCGGTGTTATATTCCATATTTTGCGCTCCTAACATGCTCGGGGTTGTTATGGGGACCCCCTTGACCATTCATTTTAGATTAAAACTTGTTTGGCAAGACCCAACTTTGGTACTACATTTGCTAAACAACTTAATAAAATTGCATAGGGCATAGCTACCCCGTGGATAATTAATCAACAACCCGGGCCAGTGCTCCTCATGAGTGTTGGTCCAACCTAGAGCACTGTGCGGGGCCACCCCAGGGCAACTTGGGTGATTTCTATCAGGCCACCGTACGCGTCGCTTATCCGTCGTGTCCTGAGAACGAGATACGCGGCTCTTATCTGGTTCGTCGACACGTCGGGTGGTCTTGCTGGACTTGTTTTACCTTTCTCGAATGTCTTGCGCGAGGAATTCCGATTTTTCTTCGGGCTATCTCGAGGTTGTGGTTTTCCAGTGGAATTGCCTAGGAAGATCACGAGATTCGTGGTCAAGGTTATTCTCGCGACGTGTGGTTAGTTTGTGATGGATGAGTTGGAGCACCCCTGCAGGGTTTAATCTTTTCGGAAAGCCGTGCCCGCGGTTATGTGGCAACTTGGAAATTTGTTTAACACCCGGTTATAGTTAACTTGAAGTAAACTCAAATAAAATACACCAACTGTGTGCGAAACCGTGACCGTCTCTGCTCGTGAACATGATCCGAGAGAGAACACGGTGGGGTTATGATTGACGTAAGTAGGTGTTCAGGATCACTTAGTGATCATGCTAGTCCACGATCGTCATACGTATGCCACCATATTTACATTCATGTTCTCGTAAGATAGCCACCAAATATATGCTTAGCGCTTGCTGCAGCCTCACCACTTAACCAATTCCTTACCCAATGGCTTACATAGTTTCGGTACCCGGGTTATGAGATTGCTGAGTCCCTGTGGCTCACAGATTACAACAATACAGGTGCAGGTGTTGATGAGAACGTGCCAGAAGATGTGACTCAGCTCCAGTGGGAGTACGACGAAGAGAGTAGACGTATGTATGTTACTTATCCAGACGAGTAGGGAGCTTCGTGGTGGTGATCCTGGGATAGCGAGATAGTTTTACATTGCTTCTTTTGTCATTTGATTTCGTCCGTAGCCGGACCCTGTCTTCTGAATGATGTATGAATAAATTTGTGTGAACTTGTAAGATAGCTTGTGGCGAGTGTAAGCCAACTCATATACTCATCTCTTCCTACATGTATTGCAATGTTTTACTGTACTTGCGAACGACGAGATGCGCTTCTATCCCCGTCGAGGCCACAGGCCTTAATAAGGATAGGACCGCATCTTGGGCGTGACAGAGAGCTTGTGGGTGTTTTTGGTGGCTAGCACTTGTGCATGTGGAGCAATTTTTTCACCAACATTACCTTACCCCCTTTTAATAGTCTTGGCATTCCTATGTTCTCAAAGTGATTTCTCACAAAGTAAAATGTAGAGTCTCCTTGCTTGAAACTTTGCCAATCCATTCCTTGCATCTTGGGTTCTCCTCACAATCTATATCCATCCCATCATTGGACATTTCCTGAAATATACTTAGTGGAAACATGAGTCCAATGAAATATATGTTGTTATTAATTACCAAAACCACCAAGGGAGCAAATGTGCTTTCACTTACCCTCCAGTAGAACTATGGAACATGCCTCAGAATGGGATCTCTTCGGAACAGAGGCTTCCGACGGCGATATTATTTTTATGACGGAACGACGTATGGTTTCGGTATTTATAAGAATATATGGTCATGAAATTAGGTCAAAAAGTGGCTCAGGGGAGTGATAACCCACAAGTATAGGGGATCGTGACAGTCTTCACGGGTAGTATTTCACCCTAATTTATTGGTTCAACAGAAGGGGAGCCAAAGAATATTTATTGGCCTTGTCAGTTGAGTTGTCAATTCAACCGCACGTGGGATATCTCTCTGCAACAAAGGTTTAGTAGCACGACGAATAGTAGTAGCAAAAGTAACAGTGATACGTCTCCAACATATCTATAATTTTTGATTGTTCCATGCTATTATATTATCTGTTTTGGATGTTTTATATGCATTATTATGCTATTTTATATTATTTTTGGGACTAAGCTATTAATCTAGAGCCTAGTGCCAGTTTCTGTTTTTTCCTTGTTTTTGAGTATTGCAGTTAAGGAATATTAAACGGAGTCCAAACGGAATAAAATCTTCGGAATGATTTTTCTTGGACCAGAAGAAACCCAGCAGACTTGGAGATGAAGGCAGGAGACCTGCCGTGGCGTCACAAGCCACCAGGGCGCGCCCTAGGGGGGGGCGCCCCCTGGCTTGTGGCCCCACGGTAGCCTTCCTAACCCTATTCTTCGGCCTATAAATTCCCAAATATTCCCTGGATACCAAAAAGAGCCACAAAAAATACTTTTCCGCCGCCGGAAGCCTCTGTTCCCGTGAGATCCAATCTTGGAGCCTTTTCCGGTAATCTGCCGGAGGGGGATTCGATCACGGAGGGCATCTACATCAACTCCATCGCCCCTCCGATGATGCGTGAGTAGTTCACCACAGACCTTTGGGTCCATAGCTAGTAGCTAGATAGCTTCTTCTCTCTCTTTGTTCTTCAATACCATGTTCTTCATGATCTTCATGGAGATCTATCCGATGTAATACTCTTTTGCGGTGTGTTTGTCGAGATCCGATGAATTGTGGGTTTATGTTCAACTTATCTATGAAAATTATTTGAATCTTCTCTGAATTCTTATATGCATGATTTCATATCTTTGCAAGTCTCTTCGAGTTATTGGTTTGGTTTGGCCAACTAGATTGGTAATTCTTGCAATGGGAGAAGTGCTTAGTTTTGGGTTCAATCTTGCGGTGTCCTCACCCAGTGACAAAGTAGGGGTAGCGAGTCACGTATTTGTATTGTTGCCATTGAGAATAAAAAGATGGGGTTTTCATCATATTGCTTGAGTTTATCCCTCTACATCATGTCATCTTACCTAATGCGTTACTCTGTTCTTCATGAACTTAATACTCTAGATGCAGGCAGGAGTCGGTCGATGTGTGGAGTAATAGTAGTAGATGCAAAATCATTTCGGTCTACTTGACACGGACGTGATGCCTATATGCATAATCATTGCCTTGGATATCTTCATAATTATTCGCTTTTCTAACAATTGCTCGACAGTAATTTGTTCACCCACCGTATTATTTTCCTTCATGAGAGAAGCCTCTAGTGAAACCTATGGCCCCCGGGTCTATTTTCCATAGTATATTTTCAGATCTATAAACCAAAAATACAAAAAATACTTTGCTGCAATCTTTTTACTTTTGTTTTACTTTTCGTTTTAGCAATCCTATCTATCTATCTCTATCAGATCTCATCCTTGCAAGTAACCGTGAAGGGATTGACAACCCCTTTATAGCGTTGGGTGCAAGTGTTTGATTATTTGTGTAGGTACATCTATTGGGGACTTGCTTGTATCTCCTACTGGATTGATACCTTGGTTATCAACAACTGAGGGAAATACTTATCTACTTTGCTGCATCACCCTTTCCTCTTCAAGGGAAAACCAACGCATGCTCAAGAAGTAGCAAGAAGGATTTCTGGCGCCGTTGCCGGAGAGATCTACATCAAGCCTACCAAGTACCCATCACAAACTCATCTCTTGCATTTACATTAGTTGCCATTTGCCTCTCGTTTTCCTCTCCCCCACTTCTAAAACTATTTTCAGAAAAATACCAAAAATATTTGCCTTTTTATTCGCCCTTCTTCTGTTCGTCTTTTCGTTTGCTTTTCTTTTGCTTGTGTGCTAGATTGCTTGCTTTGTCACGATGACTCAAGAAAATACCAAGTTGTGTGACTTTTCCAATACTAATAATAATGAATTTGTTAGTACTCCGATTGCTCCCGCCACTAGTGCGGAATCTTATGAAATTAATGCTGCTTTGCTCAATCTTGTTATGAAAGAACAATTTTCCGGCCTTCCTAGTGAAGATACCGCATCCCATCTAAATACTTTCGTTGAGTTGTGTGATATGCAAAAGAAGAAAGATGTGGATAATGATATTGTTAAATTGAAGCTATTTCCGTTCTCACTACGAGATCGTGCTAAAACTTGGTTTTCAACTTTGCCTAAAAATAGTATTGATTCATGGAATAAGTGTAAAGATGCTTTTATTTCCAAGTACTTTCCGCCCGCTAAGATCATCCCCCTTAGGAACGATATAATGAATTTTAAGCAACTTGATCATGAGCATGTTGCACAATCTTGGGAGAGGATGAAACTAATGATTAGAAATTGCCCTGCGCATGGTTTGAGTTTATGGATGATTATACAATTTTTTTATGCGGGATTGAATTTTGCTTCTAGGAATCTCTTAGATTCCGCCACGGGTGGTACTTTTTTGGAAATCACATTAGGAGAAGCTACTAAACTCCTAGATAATATTATGGCAAATTACTCTCAATGGCATACCGAAAGATCTCCTACTAGTAAAAAAGTGCATGCTATTGAAGAAATAAATACTTTGAGTGAAAAGATGGATGAATTGATGAAATTGTTTGCTAGTAAGAGTGCTCCTATCGATCCTAATGATATGCCTTTGTCTTCTTTGATTGGAAATAATAATGAATCTATGGATGGGAATTTTGTGGGTAGGAACAATTTTGGTAATAACATGTATAGAGGTAATTTCAATCCTAGGCCGTTTCCTAGTAATTCCTCTAATAATTATGGTAATTCCTACAACAATTCTTATGGAAATTATAATAAGATGCCCTCTGATCTTGAGAATAATATTAAATAATTTATTAGCTCGCAAAAAGGTTTCAATGCTATGATTGAAGAAAAATTGCTCAAGATTGATGATTTGGCTAGGAACGTTGATAGAATTTCTCTTGCGATTGATTCTTTGAAAATTATATCTATTCCACCCAAGCATGATATTAATGAGTCCCTAAAGGCTATGAGAATTTCTATTGATGACTGCAAGGAAAGAACCGCTAGAATACGTGCTAAGCGAGAACGGCTTGAAATGGTGTGTTCTTGTGATAATAATGATGAAGATCTTAAAGTGATTGATGTGACTCCTATTGAATCTTTGTTTTCTAATATAAATCTTGATAAATATGGGACTGGAGATAAGTCAACTTTAGTTAAAAGGCGTCCCAATGATTCGGAGTTTATAGATCTTAATGCTAAGATTGATAAAAGTGGGATTGAAGAGGTCAAAACTTTAAATAGCAATGAACCCACTCTTTTGGATTTCAAGGACTTTAATTATGATAGTTGTTCTTTGATTGATTGTGTTTCCTTGTTGCAATCCATGTTGAATTCTCCGCATGCCTATAATCAAAATAAGGCTTTTACTAAACATATCGTTGATGCTATGATGAAATCTTTTGAAGAAAAACTTGAGTTGGAAGTTTCTATACCTAGGAAGCTTTATGATGAGTGGGAACCTACTATTAAGATTAAAATTAAAGATTATGAGTGCCATGCTTTGTGTGATTTGGGTGCTAGCGTTTCCACGATTCCAAAAACTTTATGTGATGTGCTAGGTTTCCGTGAATTTGATGATTGCTCTTTAAATTTGCACCTTGCAGATTCCACTATAAAGAAACCTATGGGAAGGATTAATGATGTTCTTATTGTTGCAAATAGGAATTATGTGCCCGTAGATTTCATTGTTCTTGATATAGATTGCAATCCTACATGTCCTATTATTCTTGGTAGACCTTTCCTTAGAACGATTGGTGCAATTATTGATATGAAGGAAGGAAATATTAGATTCCAATTTCCATTAAGTAAAGGCATGGAGAACTTTCCTAGAAAGAAAATAAAATTACCTTATGAATTTATTATGAGAGCTACTTATGGATTGCATACCAAAGATGACAATACCTAGATCTATTGCGTTATGCCTAGCTAGGGGCTTTAAACAATAGCGCTTGTTGGGAGGCAACCCAATTTTATTTTTATGCGTCTGTTTTTGCTTCTGTTTTTGAGTGTTTTGAACATTATTACCTCTGTAGTAATTGTGTTTTCTTGTTTAAATTAGTGTTTGAGCCAAGTAAGACCTTTGGGATGGTCTACGGTGTTTGTGATTTGATTTTGCTGAAAAACAGAAACTTTTTCTCTCAGTACAGGAATTTTATAAATTCACTGGAATGTTATTTTGATCTGAAATTTTTACACAAGATTGATATACAAATTTCCCTGATTTTTCTAATTTTTCATAATTTTTGGAGTCACATAAGTATTCTAAGTCTATAGATTGCTACAGACTGTTCTGTTTTAGACAGATTCTGTTTTCTTTGTGTTGTTTGCTTATTTTGATGTATCTATGGGTTGTATCGGGGGGTATGAACCATGGAGAAGTTGGAATACAGTAGATATTACACCAAAATAAATAAAGAATGAGTTCACAACAGTACCTAAAGTGGTGATTTATTTTTCTTATACTAAGTGATCTCATGAGTTTTCTGTTGAGTTTTGTGTTGTGAAGTTTTCAAGTTTTGGGAAAAGATTTGATGGACTATGGAATAAGGAGTGGCAAGAGCCTAAGCTTGGGGATGCCCAAGGCACCCCAAGCCATATTTAAGGATACCAAAAAGCCTAAGCTTGGGGATGCCCCGGAAGGCATCCCCTCTTTCGTCTTCAATCCATCGGTAAATTTACTTGAGGCTATATTTTTATTCACCACATGATATGTGTTTTGCTTGGAGTGTCTTGTATGATATGAGTCTTTGATTTTTAGTTTGCCACAATCATCCTTGCTGCAGACATCTTTTGAGGGGGACACGCATTAATCGTGAATTTATTAGAATACTCTATGTGCTTCACTTATATCTTTTGAGCTAGGCAATGTTGCTCTAGTACTTCACTTATATCTTTTTAGAGCACGGTGGTGTTTTATTTTATAGAAATTATTGAACTCTCGTACCTCACATATATTATTTTGAGAGTCTTTAAACAGAATGGTAATTGGTTTAGGTTATGAATTTAGTCCTAATATAATGGGCATCCAAGAGGGATATAATAAAAACTTTCATATTAAGTGCATTGAATACTATGAGAAGTTTGATTCCTTGCATATAGTTTTGAGATAAGAAGATGGTAATATGAGAGTCATGCTAGTGAGTAATTGTGAATTGGAAGAAATACTTGTGTTAAAGTTTGTGATTCCCGTAGCATGCACGTATGGTGAACCGTTATGTAACGAAGTCGGAGCATGATTTGTTTAATGATTGTCAACCTTTGTGTGAGGGTCGGGAGCGCGCGATGGTTAACTCCTACCAACCTCTACCCTAGGAGCATGCGTCTAATACTTTGCTTCGATAACTAATAGACTTTTGCAATAAGTATGTGAGTTCTTTATGACTAATGTTGAGTCCATGGATTGTACGCACTCTCACCCTTCCACCTTTGCTAGCCTCTCTAGTACCGCGCAACTTTCGCCGGTGCATTAAACCCACCTTCCTCAAAACAGCCACCATATACTTTCCTCAAAACAGCCACCATACCTACCTATTATGGCATTTCCATAGCCATTCCGAGATATATTGCCATGCAACTTCCACCGTTCCGTTTTTCATGACACGCACCATCACATTCATATTGCATAT
The DNA here is from genome assembly GCA_039707655.1 of Elymus sibiricus. Lineage (NCBI taxonomy): Eukaryota > Viridiplantae > Streptophyta > Magnoliopsida > Poales > Poaceae > Elymus > Elymus sibiricus. Next base: position 442,907,542 of record CM077675.1, on the reverse strand, counting down.
AGAGTCATATTTTGTTCTAGGTATCGACTTGTAAGTAAATAAAAGTGTGATGATTTCCATTATTAGAGCATTTGTCCCGTGAGAGAAAAGGATGATGGAATCTATGAATCCCTCAAAAGTTGGGATGAGTCTCCGGACTTTACAAAAAATAAAAGAGGCCAGCGAAGCTCACATAAAAAAAAGGGAGGCCAAAGATGCCCACCAAAATAAAAAAAATGAGAGAAAGAGAGAAGGGACAATGCTACTATCTTTTTCCACACTTGTGCTTCAAAGTTGCACCATGATCTTCATGATAGAGAGTCTCCTATTTTGTCACTTTCATATAACTAGTGGAATTTTTCATATGCACAACCACTTAGTTTTCTTTTTGAGCTTTCATACACTTATAGCTCTAGTGCATTCGTTGCATGGCAATCCCTACTCACTCACATTGATATCTATTGATGGGCATCTCCATAGCCCGTTGATACGCCTAGTTGATGTGAGACTATCTTCTCCTTTTTCCTCACAACCTCCACCATATTCTATTCCACCTATAGTGCTATATCCATGGCTCACGCTCATGTATTGCGTGAGAGTTGAAAAGGTTTGAGAACATAAAAGGTGTGAAACAATTGCTTGACTTGTCATCGGGGTTGTGCATGATTTAGATACTTTGTGTGGGGAAGATGGAGTATAGCCAGACCATATGATTTTGTAGGGATAACTTTCTAAGGCCATGTTATTTCGAAAGGACACAATTGCCTTGTTAGTATGCTTGAAGTATTATTGTTTTTATGTCAATATTAGACTTTTGTTTTGAATCTTATGGATCTGAATATTCATGCCACAATAAAGAATATTACATGGATAAATATGTTAGGTAGCATTCCACATCAAAAATTCTGTTTTTATCATTTACCTACTCGAGGACGAGCATGAATTAAGCTTGGGGATGCTTGATACGTCTCCAACGTATCTATAATTTTTGATTGTTCCATGCTATTATATTATCTGTTTTGGATGTTTTATATGCATTATTATGCTATTTTATATTATTTTTGGGACTAACCTATTAATCTAGAGCCTAGTGCCAGTTTCTGTTTTTTCCTTGTTTTTTGAGTATTGTAGAAAAGGAATATTAAACGGAGTCCAAACGGAATAAAATCTTCGGAATGATTTTTCTTGGACCAGAAGAAACCCAACAGACTTGGAGATGAAGGCAGGAGACCTTCCGTGGCGTCACAAGCCACCAGGGCGCGCCCTAGGGAGGGGCACGCCCCCCTGGCTTGTGGCCCCACGGCAGCCCTCCTAACCCTATTCTTCGGCCTATAAATTCCCAAATATTCCCTGGATACCAAAAAGAGCCACAAAAAATACTTTTCCGCCACCGGAAGCCTCTGTTCCCGTGAGATCCAATCTTGGAGCCTTTTCCGGTAATCTGCCGGAGGGGGATTCGATCACGGAGGGCATCTACATCAACTCCATTGCCCCTCCGATGATGCGTGAGTAGTTCACCACAGACCTTCGGGTCCATAGCTAGTAGCTAGATAGCTTCTTCTCTCTCTTTCTTCTTCAATACCATGTTCTTCTTGATCTTCATGGAGATCTATCGGATGTAATACTCTTTTGCGGTGTGTTTGTCAAGATCCGATGAATTGTGGGTTTATGTTCAGCTTATCTATGAATATTATTTGAATCTTCTCTAAATTCTTATATGCATGATTTCATATCTTTGCAAGTCTCTTCAAGTTATTGGTTTGGTTTGGCCAACTAGATTGGTAATTCTTGCAATGGGAGAAGTGCTTAGTTTTGGGTTCAATCTTGCGGTGTCCTCACCGAGTGACAAAGTAGGGGTAGCGAGGCACGTATTTGTATTGTTGCCATCGAGGATAAAAAGATGGGGTTTTCATCATATTGCTTGAGTTTATCCCTCTACATCATGTCATCTTTCCTAATGCGTTACTCTGTTCTTCATGAACTTAATACTCTAAATGCAGGCAGGAGTCGGTCGATGTGTGGAGTAATAGTAGTAGATGCAGAATCGTTTCGGTGTACTTGACACGGACGTGATGCCTATATGCATAATCATTGCCTTGGATATCTTCATAATTATTCTCTTTTCTATCAGTTGCTCGACAGTAATTTGTTCACCCACCGTATTATTTTCCTTCATGAGAGAAGCCTCTAGTGAAACCTATGACCCCCGGGTCTATTTTCCATATTATATTTTCAGATCTATAAACCAAAAATACCAAAAATACTTTGCTGCAATATTTTTACTTTTGTTTTACTTTTCATTTTAGCAATCCTATCTATCTATCTCTATCAGATCTCATCCTTGCAAGTAACCGTGAAGGGATTGACAACCCCTTTATAGCGTTGGGTGCAAGTGTTTGATTATTTGTATAGGTACATCTATTGGGGACTTGCTTGTATCTCCTACTGGATTGATACCTTAGTTCTCAACAACTGAGGGAAATACTTATCTACTTTGCTGCATCACCCTTTCCTCTTCAAGGGAAAACCAACGCATGCTCAAGAAGTAGCAAACATCAATAGTGACAGCAACAATTTTGTAGCAGGTGTGACAATACAGTAACAATAGTAACTTAGCAAAATTCAGTATATGTAAAGCGTAGGCACGTGGATCGGTGGTGGATGATGATTTAGATGACATCAATCATGTAACAGTTATACACTTGGGCGACACGGAACTAGCTCCAATTCATCATTATAATGTAGGCATGTATTCCGTATATAGTCATGCGTGCTTGCGATAAGAACTTGCACAACATATTTTGTCCTACCCTCTCGTGGTAGCGGGGTCCTATTGGAAACTAATGGATATTAAGGCCTCCTTTTAATAGAGAACCGGAACAAAGCATTAACACATGGTGAATACATGAAGTCCTCAAACTACGACAATCACCGGAAAGAATCCCAATTATTGTCACCTTGGGGTATGCGGATCATGACACGTAATAGGTGCAAACAACTTGCAAGATATCCAAATCACTCTTATATTCATGAAAATATAATAGGTTCATATCTGAAATCATGGCACTCGGGCCCTAGTGACAAGCATTAAGCATAGCAAAGTCATAGCAACATCAATCTCAGAACATAGTGGTCACTAGGGACCAAGCCCTATCAAACTTAACTTGATTACATGATCCATCTCATCCAATCCCACCACCATCCAGCAAGCCTACAAAGGAATTACTCACTCCCAGTGGTGAGCATCATGGCGGTGTTGATGAAGAAGGGTTGGTGATGATGACGGCGACAATTTCCCCTCTCCTGAGCCCAAACAGGCTCCAGACAAGCCCTCCGGAGGAAGAACAGGAGGTGGCGGTGGCTCCGTCTCATGAAACGCGATGAAAACTTCTCTCTCATTGTTTTCTTCGAAGATGTGAAATTATAGGACTGGAATTAGGGTCGGAGGAGCCACGAGGGCCCCACAAGCCATCCAGGCGCGCCCTGGAGGGGGGGCGCCCTGTTGGCTTGTGGCCCCCTGGCAACCTCCCTCCGGCAGTTCTTTGCTCCATAATTCATTATAATACCAAAAATAATTCACAAAAAGTTTTGTCCAATTCTGAGAACTTTTATTTCTGCACAAAAATAACACCAAGGTAGTTCTGCTGAAAACAGCGTCAGTCCGGGTTAGTTTCGTTCAGATCATGCAAATTAGAGGTCAAAACTAGAGAAAAAGTGTTTGGAAAAGTAGATACATTAGAGACGTATCAACTCCCCCAGGCTTAACTTATTGCTTGTACTCAAGCAATTCTGTTGATAATCTCAAAGTGATAAAGAAAGCTTTTACAAACTCTTTTTTTCTCGTCGTTATACACATGCTTAGCTAGTGCTCAAGTTTTCAGCATAATTCATAAATAAGCACATCCATGACAATAACTAAACATTATGCTAACTCATGGCAATACATAACCAACTAGCAAGCAATAATTAAATATCTCACATGCCAACAATTTGTCAAAACAATCATAATATAATATGGTGACATGGTATTTTGCTAGCCCTTTCTGAGACCGCAAAACATAAATGCAGAGCACCTCTGAGATTTAAGCAGCGACTAAACATTATAATCCAGTCATGCTCATATCCAACATTAACTAGACTCAATGCATGAAAACGACAATAGTACTCTCCGATCTAGTGCTTTTAATAAGAGGATGATGACTCGGCATAAAAGTAAATAGATAGGCCCTTCATAGAGGGAAACATTGATTTGCAGAGGTGCCAGAGCTCAAAGCTTAAAACAAGAGTGAAGATATAATTTTTGGGTGGTGCACTTTTCTTGGCCACGTCAAGACTAAGGTTTTCAATATCTTCCATGCTAATCTCGTTATTGGCGGTTTCCAAACAAAACAGTAAAGTTTACTCCTATCCACCATCCATACACAAATCATGGCTGACCGAATCCACGGATGCCTGCCAACATACAACTGTCCCAAGGAGTTTTGTTTAATTTATTTTGATTAAGCAGGACTGGGCATCCTTTTTACCAGCCTCTTTCGTGCAATGACAGTGAATAAACGACCGTCTTGAGAATAACTCACTTAGCATGGAAGATACCGACCGCCTCGTCGCTCCATGAGCAGGACGAGTGCACAAATCAGATGTTTATTTGAATATTTAGAGGTGGCACATGCAAATTTACTTGGAACGGCAGGATAATACCGCAAATAGGTAGGTATGGTGGACTCATGTGGAACAAGTTGGTTTAAGGGTTTTGCATGCATAAGCAGCATTCCCGCTTAGTACAGGCGAAGGCTAGCAATAGATTGAGAAGCGACCAGCTAGAGAGCAACAATGGTCATAAACATGCATTGTGAATAATTAACATTGAGCGTATCATGAGTAGGATATGAACACTCTGAATTTAAACATCATGAAGGCTGCATTGGTTTTGAATCAACTACAAGTTTGCACATGGGCCATGTCAGACCGCTTGAATTACTCAGAGGGAAATACCATACTACCATACCATATCATAACCATTTTAATGCATGTTGACACACAAGATAAATCATTATCCATTCCTAGCTATTAAGCATGGCATGAGAAGTTATAATCTCTAATTGTCATCACAAACATGTTTACTCATGATATACTGAATCAAGATCGAATTTGCTAAACATATTTACAAAACAAAAAAACAAGAAGAGTTCATACCAGCTTCCTTTGCCACAATCACTTCATCAAATATCATGATTATTGCCTTTCACTTGCATGACCAAATGATATGATAATAATAATAGTGCAAGAATGCCGTGGACTAAGCTGAAATCTGCAGGGCAGTTTAGACAAAGGAGAAGACAAGGTAAAATTGGCTCTCTCTTAGATCAACAATAAAGCATATAGGAGCCACTCAACATTTTCTTCGTGGTCTTCTCCTTTCAATCACTCACTCAAAAAGGAAAACAAATTCAGAGAAACACACTGAAATATTTTTGGAGTTTTTGTTTTTTTTTTCAAGCAAGGAAATAAACTAAGGGAAAACAAGAACGAGAAAAACTATTTACATGGGAAAGCTCCCAACATGCAAGGGAAATCTTTTTGGGTTTTTTATTTTTAGTACTACAACTAATTAAATAAGGAAAGGAAAAACGAAATGAAGCAAGAAATATTTTTGGATTTTCAAAGTGTTTCAAACATACAAGAAGAATGCGGAAAAATAAAGCTAACATGGATATGCAATGAAAGAGGATGAACACCAACAATTTATATGTACTATATGAATATGAATATAACGTCGGTGAGAAATACGTACTCCCCCAAGCTTAGGCGTTTGCCTAGCTTGGTGATCACCACTGATAATAGCCGTCAGGTTCGAGAAAGTGTTCTTGGTGAGGCACCTGAGCGTCCCATGCCTGGACCTCGGCCTCCGCAGCAGCTAGCTCATTCCGGTAAGCAATGATGTCCTCTGGCATTATTCTGTATCCGTTCCTGGCATGATAATTAAACAAAGAAGGTGCAGGCAAAGGAATAATATCGCAAGTCTTCTTGCTAAACACTAAGCTGTAACAAAGGTATTCCGGTCGTTGAGGTTCCTCAATGAGTTGGTGTTCCCTCATGGACTGGTGATCGAGATAAACTCTGGGCAACAAGTAATCAGTAGGGCGTATAGCAACATTAAAACGCTTTGCCAAGCGCGTGGCATAAATACCACCATGAACCTTGCCTTTGGTTCGGTTAAGATTTAATTGGCACGCAACAATAGCTCCTAAGTTGTAAATATTATCACCATAAAGTGCCTACCACAAAACAACAAGCGTGGGGGCACTGAGGCCACCACCCTGCTCCATAGCAGTTATGCATTTTCCTATAAACAGAGAGAAATAGTGCACAGACAGAAATTGCAAACTAGTGGCTCTAGTGTTTGATACGCCCCTAGTTTCTCCAGGTGAGGAGGAAGTCCTCAAACTCCTCAGGCTTAGGCTCACGCATTCCCCCATGAGAGGGAAGCAAACATACTTCACAGAATTCATGTAGAGGCATTTCATAGTTTGTGGCATGTAGGGCAAAGCGTACTATGGGAGCACCGGGCGTATTTATGAAGTGAAAGTTTTGCACAAAGGAATTAGTGAGGAGATATTGTTGATCACACTCATCTGCAAGGAAGTTGGATAATCCGGCATTTGCAATGAATTGCGTGAATTCTTCATAGAAACCCTCTTCGTTCATGAAGGGTGTATGTGGCTATTCACAGGGCCTAACCTCCGTGTTGCGAAAAATGTTGATGTCGCAATCATGAGTTCTCCCAACAACTCCCTTGGGGCTCTGGCATGAAGAACCTTTCCTTAATAAATTCATTTTCCTAAGCTCAAATTTCTGAAATTTTTGAGCCACAAATTTATGTCAATAAAACTTTGCAAGAATGATAGCAACTACTCATAAGGGTGCCTAGAGCCTATATCAACCATTCATACTACTTAGAACTCAAAGAATTCAATATGCAAGCTCATTTTCGGTAGCACCAAGTGCAGCAATTTACGCAAAATATAAACCACTAAAGCAAAAACTAATTGGAGGAATGGGAGAGTCACATACCAAGGAACAATTCCTCAAAACAATTTCGAAAACGGAGTTCCAAGCATAGAGATAAAAAATTTCAGTTTCAGGTGGAAGAACACGAGAGAGAGAGCTAGAAATTTTTTGCTGGAGGTAGGAGACGAGGTGAGCTGAAGGGATAAGGCAGGGGGGCCTGTGGGCCCCACAAGCCATCAGGGTGCGACCTAGGAGGGGGCGCCCTGTTGGCTTGTGGCCCACAGGTGCATCTTCCTGCAGTAATTTTTATGCCAAAAATTCTAATATATTCCAGTAAAATTCATGTCAAAATTTTGTGGCAATCTGAGACTTTTTATTTTTGGGTCATATTTCATGCACGGGGAAAACAAAAAACAGGAAATTCATGGCATTTTAGTTCATAATAACTAAGAAAAACAGATAATAAACTTGTGGTACAAAGAGTTGAGAATACTCTATGCATCAATCACATGTCTTTCGAAGAGGATTCATTAATAAGGTTGATCAAGTCTTATTAATAACCGTTTCCGACTAACATGAAACTGAAGAATTTTTGTATACCACTAGGTTACCTCAATGGGGATTTGCAATTCCCCAACAATGAGATTATAATATTTCTTCTTCTTGGCAGTAGGTAGAGGGATTATAAAATCTCCAATGATAACCATGGGAATAGGATCAATGACATTAATATTATTAACCAAAGTTTGCTTCTTCGGAAAGTGCACGGTATGTTGCTTGCCATTGACATGAAAAGTAACCTTGCTTTTATTGCAATCAATAACGGCCCCTGCAGTATTTAGAAAGGGTCTACCAAGGACGATCGACATATTTTCGTCCTCGGGCATATCAAGAATAACAAAGTCGGTGAAAATAGTAACATTTGCAACCACAACAGGAACGTCCTCGCAAATTCCAATAGGCAAAGCAGTGGATTTAGCAACCATTTGCAAAGATATCTCAGTAAGTGTGAGCTTACTCAAATAAAGTCTTTTATAAAGGGAGAAAGGCATAACACTAACACAAGCCCCTAAATCGCATAAAGCAGTTTTAACATAATTTCTTTTAATAGAGCAAGGTATTGTGGGTATACTCGGATCTCCCAACTTCTTAGGTACTCCACTATCGAAAGAATAATTAGCAAGCATAGTAGCAATTTCATTTTTAGGTATTTTTCTTTTGTTGGTAATAATATCTTTCATATACTTAGCATACAAAGACATTTTCATTATATCAGTCAAACAAGTGCGCAAAAGAAAGGTCTAATCATTTCAGCAAAGCGCTCAAAATCTTCATCCTCCCTACTTTTAGAGAGCTTACGAGGGAATGGCGTGCGTTTTGAACCCATGGCTCTCTTTCCCTTCCAAGTTTTCTAGCAACAAAGTCTCTCTTATCATAACATTTATTTTTAGGAGGTGGGTTATCAAGATCCTCAGCAGGTTCAATTTCCACATCATTATCATTTTCTTTGTTATCATCTGGTTGAGCATCTACGTGAGCATCATCATTATTATCATTTTCATTGTCACTAGGTGTATGTTCACTACCAGATTGTGTCTCAGCATCAGAAACAGAAACTTCATTATATTTCTCAACAGGATTTTCTATAACAGGTTCACTAGAAGCATGCAAGTTGCTACCATCTTTCCTTTTCTTTTTCTTCTTAGATGAACTAGGTGCATTTTCATTAATTTTCTGAGAATCTTGTTCAATTCTTTTAGGGTGACCTTCAGGATAAAGAGGTTCTTGAGTCATTCTACCTCCTCTAGTCACTACTCTAACAACATGATCATTCATATTATTATTTATTTCAGCAAGCAAATCATTTTGTGACTTAGCTACTTGGTCTAGTTGGGTATGAACCATGGAAGCATGTCTACCTATATCTTTCACATCATTTGCAATTCTAAACATTAAATCACTTAAGCGGTCTATCATGATGGCATTACATCTCAATTGATTCTTAACATAGTTATCATGTTCCTGCTTAACAATGTAATTATCAAATTCATCCATGCATTGATCAGGAGTCTTAGTAGAAGGTATATCATTTTCATTAAAGGAACGGAGAGAGTTTACATCTACTACCTATGTCGGGGTGTCAAGTGCATGTATTTCTTCAATAGGCGGTAATTTCTTGACATCCTCGGTTTTAATACCTTTCTCTGTCATAGATCTTTTTGCTTCTTGCATGTCTACAGGATTGAGCAATAGAATACCTCTTTTCTTTTGAATAGGTTTCGAGGGTGGTTTAGGAAGTGTCCAATCATCGGCATTTTGCAATATGTTATTCAATAATTCTTCAGCTTGTCCAACAGTTCTTTCCCTGAAAACACAACCAACACAACTATCTAGGAAATCCCTAGAAGCATCGGTTAGTCCACTATAAAAGATATCAAGAATTTCATTTTTCTTAAGAGGGCAATCAGGCAAAGCTCTAAGTAACCGGAGAAGCCTCCCCCAAGCTTGAGGGAGATTCTCTTCTTCAATTTGCACAAGGTTAAATATTTCCTGTAAGGCAACTTGTTTTTTATGAGCAGGAAAATATTTTTTAGAAAAGTAGTAAAGCATATCCTGGGGACTACGCATACATACAGGAGCATGTGAAAGGAACCATTTATTCGCCTCGACTTTTAGCGAGAAAGGAAAAAGCTTAAGGATATAATAGTAGCAAATATGTTCATCATTGGTAAACAGAGCAGCAATATCATTCAGTTTCATAAGGTGTTCGACAACAGTTTCATTTTCATAACCATGGAAAGGATCAGACTCTACTATAGGAATTAAATCAGGGTGTACAGAGAACTCATAATCCTTATCAGTAACAAATATAGGAGAGGTAGCAAATTTAGGGTCACGTTTCATTTTCTCCATCATAGATTTTTCTTTTAGTTTGCATAGTTGTTTCTTCAAGTCATCTCTATCTTCACAAGCAAGAAAATCCCTAGGTACCTCACCATCCATAACATAACCTTCAGGTACATAAGGAAATTCATATCTATTAGGTGAGCGAGGTGTAACGAGTGATTCAAAGTCTTCATCAGTTTCAGCGTTCTCAAGTTCGCTAGCTCTAACAATATGAGCATCAAGTAATTCACTCAGTGGCACAATTTCAGTTTCAATATGTGTAGCAATAGTATCATCATTAATTTCAAAAGTAGCATCATCAAGTTCATGTGACATATCAGGACGATCAACAGGTGGTGGTGTAACAAGCTGATTCAAAACAATAGGTGAATCAAAAGCAGAGCTAGATGACAGTTTCTTACCTCCTCTCGTGCGAGAGGGGGCGATCTTAGTTCGATTTTCTTTCAGATTCTTCATAGTAATTTCATATCCTCAAGTTAACACAATAAATAAAGCTATGCTCCCCGGCAATGATGCCAGAAAAAGGTCTTGATAACCCACAAGTATAGTGGATCGCGATAGTCTTCACGGGTAGTATTTCACCCTAATTTATTGGTTCGACACAAGAGAAGCCATAGAATATTTATTTGCCTTGACAGTTGAGTTGTCAATTCAACCGCACCTGGGATATCTCTCTGCAACAAAGGTTTAGTAGCACGACAAATAGTAGTAGCAAAAGTAACAGCAATTTTGTAGCAGGTGTGACAGTAACAGCAACAATAGTAACATAGCAAAATTCAGTATATGTAAAGCATAGGCACGTGGATTGGTGGTGGATGATGATTTAGATGACATCAATCTTGTAACAGTTACACACTAGGGTGACACAGAACAAGCTCCAATTCATCAATATAATGTAGGCATGTATTCCGTATATAGTCATGTGTGCTTGGGATAAGAACTTGCACAACATCTTTTGTCCTACCCTCCCGTGGCAGCGGGGTCCTATTGGAAACTAAGGGATATTAAGGCCTCCTTTTAATAGAGAACCAGAACAAAGCATTAACACATGGTGAATACACGAACTCCTCAAACTATGGCAATCACCGGAAAGAATCCCAATTATTGTCACATTGGGGTATGCAGATCATGACACGTAATAGGTGCATATAACTTACAAGATAGGATCCAAATCACTCTTATATTCATGAAAACATAATAGGTTCAGATCTGAAATCATGGCACTCGGCCCTAGCGACAAGCATTAAGCATAGCAAAGTCATAGCAACATCAATCTCAGAACATAGTGGACACTAGGGATCAAGCCCTATCAAACTTAACTCGATTACATGATCAATCTCATCCAATCCCACCACCATCCAGCAAGCCTACAAAGGAATTACTCACTCCCGATGGTGAGCATCATGGCGGTGTTGATGAAGAAGGGTTGGTGATGATGACGGCGACGATTTCCTCTCTCTGGAGGCCAAAAGAAGCTCCAGATCAGCCCTCCGGAGGAAGAACAGGAGGTGACGGCGGCTCTGTCATGTGAAACGCGATGAAAACTTCTCTCTGATTTTTTTCTCTGAAGATATTAATTTATAGGACTGGGATTAGGGTCGGAGGAGCCACGAGGGCCCCACAAGCCATCAGGGCGCGGCCTAGGGGGGTGCCATGTTGGCTTGTGCCCCCCTGGCAACCTCCCTCCGACAGTTCTTTGCTCCATAATGCATTATAAATCCCAAAAATAATTCACAAAATGTTTCGTCCAATTCTGAGAACCTTTATTTCTGCACAAAAATAACACTGAGGTAGTTCTGCTGAAAACAGCGTCAACCCGGGTTAGTTTCATTCAAATCATGCAAATTAGAGGTCAAAACCAGAGCAAAAGTGTTTGGAAAAGTAGATACGTTGGAGACGTATCAAAGGGCCACAATCTTGGGTGGCGCCCCCCCCCCCCCCCCCGGCCACGCCACATGGGCTCGTGGGACCTTTGTGTCTCCGAAAGCTTCCAATGTTCCTTCTGGTCCATAAAAATTGTCAAAAAATAGCATTGTTTTTGGACCTACGTAGGTATTGATTTTCTGCAAAACTAAAAACAAGAAAAAAAATCAGCAACTGACACTCGGCACTAGATTAATATATAGGTTAGTCCAGAAAAATAATATAAATTGCTATAAAAATGTATAAAAGAAATAACATAATAGCATTTAATAATAAAAAAATTAGATACGTTTGAGACGTATCACAAACTAAATCTATCATCCTCGTGTCAATATAATTTGTAATGAAAATGTTTGATTTGCCATGCCTAAAAATCTAACGTCAGTTTTTTTTAGCCTTTCCGAAAAAAATAAGAAACAAATATCGAAACCTCCATTCTTGTTCTAAAATAAATCAAATCCCCCACCCACTGCTCCTCCCTCCTCATTCACTAGTGCAGAATCGGCCTATAGTGCCGGTTCGTAAGGGCCTTTAGTGCCGGTTCTCCAACCGGCACTAAAGGGTGGGGAGTAAAGCCCCCCCCCCTTTAGTGCCGGTTCAACACGGCCCGGCACTAAATGCCCACCATGTGGCACCTGCCGGCGCCGTGGGCTGGGGGACCTTTAGTCCCGGTTGGTAATACCAACCGCGACTAAAAGTATTTAATTCTTTTAATTTTGGTTTATTTTTCCTTTTAATCCTTCAGGGGTTTATGAATTAATTATGGTTTATTTTTCCTTTTAATTTTGTGTTTTCCATTTAATTATTTTTCATTTCAAACATATATTACGCTACTACATACTGTACACGTTGTGCATATATATATATAAATAGAATTTCTCGTAGAACCGATCATATATATATATCATCGAACTTCTCGTACGACGACCATTCACATACATATATATATATATATACAATTTGGTATATACAATTTCTCCTACAATTTGCGGATCATTACATATATGCAGGCATTACTTCTTGATCTTGTAATGGTATTCTCCTTTGGGATCTATGACCTGGTCGACCAGAAATCCAGCTATTTCCTCTTGAATTGCTCGTACGCGAGCCGTTGGTAGGAGCTGGCCCCGCATCTCCATCAGCTATAATCAGGAGATCAAGATGAATATATTAGTTGTGTGTATATATATTAGCTAGATCATGATAAAAAATTATGGATAGTGTTCTGGCAAACGTCGTACCCAAAGATTTCTTTCGTTTCTGCTCCTTTCAGACGTGATCATGCGAATGTTCTCGCAAACGTAGTATGCGCATAAAGCATTCCCCTGCTCCTGCTTCATGCACTTTACGAGAATAAAATTCAATCAGGTAATAATTAATCAAGCATGATAATGGTATTGAAACTAGAATTAAAGAGATGCACGGACGTAGCTAGCTAGTACTACTTAATTACCTTGGGTCGCACCCATGTCAGCTTTTGTTCCCAGTCGTCTGGGACCTATTTGACGAACTTGGCCCAAGCCCTGCCCGCCGGCAAAGAAAATGAATAAAGGAGTTATTAACTAGTTGATATCAGGAAATGAAGTAAAGAGGCCGACATAGTGCGATAATGATTGAAATTACCTGTCGACCATCCCCCTCACGGTTGCGTATTCGGATGGATTCTTATATAGTGAGTCCAGTACTTCAACTTTTCCCTTGTCAACTTCAATGATTAACAAGATCCAATGGTAACTGCATGCGCACACGTTTTGTATAAATAAGCGGGCACGTGGATAACTCATCAACTACACTTATTAACATCTAGTAATTAAGCAAAAAATAGAATTTGTAGTACAAGATATAGTAACACTCACCCGAAGTTGTAAGGAAGTAGTATTTCTGGTTGGGTGTTTAGTTGCTTCAAAAACTCTAGCAGGGATTTCTCTGTGTCTTTTCTCGAATATTGATCTTCCCATATCGCCTGATTAACCGTATTTGGGTCAATGAACCCAATGCCATAGTGTCCAGCTTTTTTCATTTCATACATCTTCATTCTGCATAATACCACAGAAAAGAATATAGTGAGGACAATTACAGGTAATGAACGAGAGCACAGCTAGCTAGCTAGAGACTTAAATTACAGAAAGAAATCACTTACAGACAATAGCAACTGACGATAGATTTGTCGAGTGCATCTTGATTGAATAACTGTAACAACTCTGAATAATGAATCCACACATCTTTTTTATGGAAGTAATGCTTTCTCTTGACTTTCACGATGAGGGACTCTTCATTGGTATTTGTTGTTTGTTGCATGTACCACGTATGCAAATCGTACATTCTCGTTGGTAGAAGCTTGACATCGTCAGGCTTGACCAGAGGTTTGCCGCGGACATATTGCCATTTTACTTCCTCCTCTGTAATCCCGGGGATTTCCTCAAGGCCTAGGAGTTGTTCAACAGTGAGACCGGCCTCTTTAGCCTGCCTTTTATGATCTTCGGTTATTACCAGCCGATCGGCGGTACTCACAGGTGTTTGTACAATGAGCTGGGGGATCGATTGCACTGCCTGTTCTCCCAGATGGGGAACAGTTTTCCCGCTTTTTTTGCCAACTGCTTGGCTCGAGCTCGAGCTCGACTCCTTTTATCCTGCCAAATATGACTTCTTGATAGACCGCACATAGTCGGAGTCCTTCTGATTGTCAACCGGTCGAGCCATATCAATAAAGTGTTGTGACACATGCTCAGGTACTTTCTCCTTTGGCGGCGGGGGCGGTTTCGGTCCAAAATGGGCCTTCAGTTTGGCATTCACTGCGATGTCGAGTTCCTCAGGAGTCAGGTGGTAAGGCAATTTCGGAAGAGGCTTGAGGTCTGGACCATATTTGAATTTCTTGCCTGTTGTACCGCTCGCCGTCGTAGCTGCGGCCTCTCTCTTCCGTTGTTGCTTAGGCTGACGCCGTGCTGGACTTGGAGGAGGAGTCGGCTGACGCGGTGCCGGCGGACTTGGAGGAGGAGGAGTTGGCTGACGCCGTGCCGGACTTGGAGGAGGAGTCGGCTGACGCGGTGCCGGACTTGGAGGAGGAGGAGTCGACTGACGCGGCGGCGGACTTGGAGGAGGAGGAGTCGGTGGCCTTGGAAAGACGATGCAACCCTTTTTCCATAGAATGATACAATGTATGGCCTCTCCTAGTGTTCTCTCCTCGTCACCTCCAAGAATGTCAAGTTGTAGCTCGTGATATCCTGACATCACTTCATCAACCCCGACACGAGCATAGCCAGCTGGAATGGGATTGCAATGGAAGGTTGCTTCAGGGGGATTTGCTAAAGCATAGCCGTCCGCCACCTTCATGGATAAGTTCTTCACTTTCATGTGTAGCTCACAGTTAGTCCTGTCTTTGATATCATCCACAGGGTAGCTAGCTAGCAATGCATTATCGATATCGGCTGGGGCGGAACCCACGCTGCTTCTCGGCGTAGATGGGACGGTGCTATCCAATGCTAGATCGATCTGCTCATGCTGCCGCTGAGACACCCTTTCCTGGCTGAGTGAGTCCATCTGCTCCTGCTGCCGCCTGACAAATCGTTCCAACTCCAGGTGCTTTGATTCTAGGCCTTCAAGGCGGAGTGCTTCCTCCTTCTTCTTCTTCTCCTCCTACATCTTCTTTCTCGCACGGCTTCTATAGTCGTCGTTCCAATCCGCAAACCCCTCAAACCACGGAACAACGCCTTTGCCTCGTGTTCTTCCTGGGTGTTCACGATTCTTCAGGGCGCGCATAAGCTCGTCGTTCTCTCTGTTGGGCGTGAACACCCCCGTTCGAGCTTCTTCTATTGCAATAAGTATTTCGTCTGTCGCTTCTTTAAGACTTGCCTTCACCATAACCAGCCCTGTCTCTGGGTCCAACTTCCCCCCGTGCGCATAAAACCATGTCCTGCACCTGGAGGGCCATGTCAATGTAACTCGATTGACCCCTGCACTAATCATCTTTTGCTCAGATTGATCCCACTTAGGCAGGGCCACCTGGCCCCAGAGTATGGTGCCACTTCTTTTTCGCAGCATTAATCTTGTTTATTCTCGACCGTTCCTTAGCTTCTTCCGATTCCTTAAACTTCACAAAAGCGTCCCAGTGATCTTTTGCCTTCACCAGTGCTCCCGTGAATTCTGGAGTCTTCTTTTTTGATTTGACGTACTTAGTCCATGCATTTTTCTTGAAGGTGTTGAATGCGATCGCCATCTTTTTAAGAGCATAGTTTCTGACTTTCTTCAGATCTGCATCTATCAAATTATCTGGTAGGGTGAAATGTTCCATGAGCGTAGTCCAAAGCACATCTTTTGCTCTTTCGTCGACAAAAGTAACTCCTGCTGGATCTCCCTTTGCTGGCTTTTTCCATTCTTGAACGGAGATCGGGATTTGGTCCCTGACAATAACTCCGCATTGATTCTTGAACTTGGTCGCATTTTTCCTAGGTTCAAGCGGTTCGCCAGTTGATGTTTTGATGGAATCGATGTTGAACTTTACACCTTTGTCCAACTTTTTGGCCGGGCCTCGAACTACCCTGTCGCTTGTAGAAGATTTGCTCGATCCGGAGGCCTAGAAGAAGAAAGATCGATTCGTTAATACATACAAATCAATTAAGACATGTAATGATCACCGGATGGCTTATATATTAAATATACCTCGCCGGTCTTTGTTATTTGAAGAACATTTTCTTCGTCAACATCGTTGTCGTCACCTTCATCTATTCGTTCGTCTTCATCAAATAGCATACAACCCTCACCGGAATTGTTCAGATATTGCGAGCCGTTATCATCTTCAGGTTCATGCTCTGGGCTCGTGGAACGTATGATGTCGAACAGAGCCTCTTCTCCTTCTCTGTCGGTATTGTCCATAGCTTTTATTTAACTAATCCAGAAGAAAAACAATTTAGTGTTCAAATTAGAATGCATGCAATCAATAAGGAAAAACTGAATCATAGTACATAATATGCATCTCGAATAATTCATATAATATGCATCATCGAATGTAATCTCGAATAAATCGTCTCGAATATAATCTCGAATACATCTCGAGTATTATCACTAGCTAATACAGATCGAATATTATCAAAGAATCTAGTTCACTCGCAGTTCCTGAGGCGCGGGCGGTGGACACCCAAAGAGAAGGAACCATCACAAGATCATAGCTCGGGTGAGATCCCTGAAGAACCTGCCAGGTATTGGAGAACCTGACGTCCAACGCATCCATGTAGCGACGGACGTGCTCGTCCACCTCCCTGACACGGTGACGTACCACCTCTGTGACGCCCCCATTCTCGACCGTACGCTAATCATGCACACAGTGCGTACGACCAAGATTAGGGACTCACTTATTGATATCACAACACAACAAAAGACACAAATAAAAGTCATGCAGCTTCATATTACAAGCCAGGGGCCTCGAGGGCTCGAATACAAAGCTCGACAAGCACGAGTCAGCGGAAGCAAATAATATCTGAGTACAGACATAAGTTAAACAAGTTTTGCCTTAAGAAGGCTAGCACAAACATAAGCAGTGGATCGAAAGAGGCGAGGCCTCCTGCCTGGGAACCTCCTAACTACTCCTGAGCGTCGGGGGCAGCCTCCACGTAGTAGTAGGCTCCAGCGGTGGTGTAGTAGTCGTCTCCGGCATACTCCATCTCCTGGGCTCCATCGTCTGAACGTAGCAACGTATCGAGGGGGGGGGGGAAGGAAAGCAAAGCAACGATGAGTACTCATCCAAAGTACTCGCAAGACTGACATCAGAACTATGCTAAGTATGCATCATTATCAATGGGAGGGGTTATATCTGGACTGACTGCAGAAAGCAAGAATAGGGAGAAGGCCGAGTCCTATCGATGACTAGCATCTTCAGCATCTTGCAGCATTAGAAGAGTGCAGATTGGTATCTCACATATATAGTCATGTTGTTGTAGCACTTTTATTAAGTAACCACGCCCAGAGATTCTTCCTCGACTCCCTGTGAGGAAGCAACCACGGAGCCACATTCATTTCAAATTAAATCACAATTATAGTTGTATAAGGTCAAGGTACAATTCCAAGTCGTCCTGTTACCGTGGACACGGCTATTCGAATAGATTCTTCATCCCTGCAGGGGTGCACCACATATTCCCCAACACGCCTGAGTCACCTCCGGCCGGACACACTTTCCTGGGTCATGCCCGGCCTCGGGATATCAGCACGTCGTCGCCCCACCGAGGCTCAACGAAGAGGCCAGCCCGCCGGTCTAAATCCTAAGCGTGCAGGTTCGTGGGCCCACATGCCCTTGCACTCCTGCACGATGCGAACGCGGCCGGAAACAGACCTAGCCCCCTTAATGCAAGAGCGAGCATAACCAGTCCAATCCGGCGCGCGCCACTCCATTGCTGATGTCCGAAGAGCTTCGGCTGATACAACGACGCTGAGTGCCCATAACTTTCCCACGTGATGGTTAGTGCGTATTAAGGCCAACGACCTAACTCAGATCAAGTACCCAACCCATTAGCATTTTATTAATGCGGGGAAAGCGCGACCCATAAAGTGCGGTCCGTCGCCCCGCCTCGAGGACCGTGGCAAGGGCCTCTCCTGCCCGTCCACACCTCATCAACATCAAACCATGGGTACCTCTCAGGGCCGACCCATCACCAACATGTTTCAGTAACCCGGTCATAGTAACTGTGTGTATAAAACATCGAGACGGAACCTGAGGAATCACCCTCAAGGGGCCCCGCTAGATGAAACCGTCAAGGTGGACTTAGAGGAATCACCCTCGAGGGTTCCACACTTGAGGGGTTGCACGACAGAGTCATCGTCGGGAATGGTGAAGGAGGAATCACCCTCGATAACCACGACCGACTAGCTACACTACAGAACTAGCATCATGAGTACTTCATGAGGTGTCACCCTCGGTACTCGGTAATAGCACTGCAGAGTCGTACAACTAAGGTAAGTGTGGTGATGTGAGGGGCCTGGCTTGTCGGTCGGTTGACCGAGTCTTCGAGTCGTCGGGTCATCGAGCCGTCGATGAAGAAGCAGGGGCAACTGGGACTAAGGGGTCACTGGGGATTCATTGATCAACCTATACTAAGCAGTTGATATGATTACAGGTATAGTAACAGTTTATCAAAACAGGCTATGCATCAGAATAGGAGCTAACTAGTACAGTAGAAAAATTCTAATGCAAGAATGAGAGGGAAAGAATGGGCGATATCGGAATGCTCAAGGGGGGTTGCTTGCCTTGCTGCTCTGCGGCAAAGGACTGATCGTCGGCGGTGTAGTCGTACCCGGCAGCACCGTCAGTCTCGGGGTCTACCGGAGAGAAGAGGGGGGAAGAAAGAATAAATACAAAACACAGATGGAACACGATGCATGACATGGCAATATGCAGAGCTAGGTATGCACTAACGCAGTATTACACGTCGCAGACGGGGCGGGAGAATATCTGACGATATTTCCTGGGTCTTTGGAATTATCGGACAGACGATTCGGAGGGGAAAGTTCCCATGTTCATCACGCTAGGAGCATGTGACAGATGAATGGATGGCATATTCGGGTTCGTGGGATTTTTCTGATCAACTTTCATGTATAAAGTTTTTCCATCTGAGCTACAGATTATTTTCTATGATTTTTCAAAGTTTTAATCATTTTCTGGAATTAATTCTATTTATTTAATCCAACATTATCCAAAACAGTACATGGGTGACGTCAGCATGAGGTCAGCATTGCATCAGCAGTCAACAGTGGGGCTGACCAGGTCAAACCTGACCAGTGGGTCCCACATGTCATAGACTCAGGGTTAATTCATTTTAATTGAAACTAAACAGAGACTAAATAGCAAGTGGGGCCCATCTGTCAGTGAGGGATTAGTGCTAATTAATTATTTTCAATTAACCTAATTACTAATTAGCTACCTGACAGGGGCGGCCCACCTGTCATTGGCACAGGGGGGTGCTGGGCACCACCAGTCAGGGACAGGTCAAGCCCAGTCAGCCCAGTTGACTGGGTCAACCCAGTCAACTGGGGCCAGGGGCCCCACTGGCTGTGACCCAGGGGTGGGCCCCAGGTGTGCCACATCGGTGGTCGGCGCCGGAGCGTCGCCGGTGAGCGCCTGGACGCGGCCGAGAGCTCCGGTGAGCTCGGAAACGGCGCACGGGGGGCCATTTGGCGCGCGGTTGGGCGCGTTCGAACGGGCGTTCAACGCCTCGTCGATCCCGGGTGGTAGCGTCGCCGGACCTGGCCGGAAATGGCGCCGGCGATGACGGCAGGCGGCGGTGGCTACGGGAGCACGACGGGGATGGCGCTACGGTGGTCGAAACGGGCGGGGCTAACGCGGGATGGACTCCACGCGATGCGGCAAGCACAACGGTGGCACGCCCGTGACCAAATGGTCACCGGAGGCACGCCGACGTTGAGCTCTTGCGGCGGCGGGTTCGGGCTCCGGCCAATTCTAGCGCTAAAAGCTCCGGCTCGCCGAGAGGGGAGAGGGGGGAAGTAGCAGGAGCTCACAGCGAGGTGTAGCCATGCAAAGCGGGCTCGGAGACGGCTTGACGGCGGCGAAAACGCGGCGGCAATCTTCGGGCGCCCGAGGAAGAAGACGACGGCGTGGAGGCGATGCAGGGGCGCAGGGGCTCGGGCTCGTGGTCGAGGAGGAAGAGGAGGTCACGGCGGAGCAGATGGACGCGACAGCGAGGCGCGGGCGTGGCTGTGGCCGCGGCTACCCGTCGGCCATGGCGGCGGCGGTGCTCGGGCGTGATGGAAACGAGCGAGGGAGAGGGAGAGAGGAGGATCCAGGGCATCCAAAGGGGCGAGGAGGGTCGGCCTTATCCTCCACGCGGGCGCGGGCGAGGGCGAGCGAACGAGGGGGCCCCGGGCGGGCGTGCACGCCAGGCGCTCGATAGCGAGCCTGGCGTCGCCAGAGGTAGGGGATGGGGGGTCTAGTTGGGCCGGGCCTGGCACTGTAGCCCACATGCTTTAGTGCACAGGAGCCCCTTTACCCTTTTCTTTTTCTTTTTCTGTTTTCTTTTCTTTCCTTCTGTTTTATTTATTTTAGGCCAATATTCCTTTAAGCAAAAATGTGTCATATGGTCCAACAATTAACTTGCAATATTTTGGAGGGCCACATCCACTTTGAGCATTTTTAGAAACTGTTTTCATTTTCCAATGCAATTTAGAGCACTTTTAAAATGCTTTTAGCTACTGTTATTGATGGTGGGGTCCACACCAGAAGCTTGGTGATGTTGTTTTCCTCAACATTACATGTTTTGGAATATTTCACAAGTTTGGAACATTTTACTTTTGTTGTTTGCAGAATTATTTTTATCACAATAATTCCTAGGGCATTTTGAAATGGAATTTGAATTTCAACTTGATCAAGCCCTGTTTAGCAAAAGATTAGCTTAATCATTTGGCCATTAATGTAGCTTAATTACAATCATCACTGTAGCATAAAACCAGGGTGTCACAATTCTCCCCTACTAACAAGAATTCTCGTCTCGAGAATTAAGAAGTAGAAGGAAAGAGCCCGGGGTATTCTGCACGAAGATGATCTTCGCGTTCCCAAGTGGCTTCATCTTCAGAATGATTTGCCCACTGCACTTTGAAGAACTTGGTAACCTTCTGATGGGTCCGATGTTCAGTTTCATCAAGAATGCGGACTGGTTGCTCCTTGTAAGAAAGGTCTTGTTGCAGTTCCAGCATTTCATGGTCCACTGCTCGGATAGGATCCTTAAAGCAGCGACGAAGCTGTGACACATGGAACACATCGTGAACCTGAGAAAGGTTTGACGGTAGTCCTAGTTGATATGCCACTTTACCACGCCTTTCGAGAACTGTGAAAGGACAAATATAACGAGGAGCCAGCTTGCCCTTGGTCCCAAAACGGTGTGTACCTCTCATTGGCGTGACTCGAAGATAAGCCTTTTCGCCAGGTTGATAGACCATATCTTTGTGATGACGGTCATACTGACTCTTCTGACGAGACTGAGCAGCCTTCAGATTTGCATGAATAATGCGGACTTGATCTTTGGCATGTTGGATAATATCCGGACCGATAAGTGTACGTTCCCCAGTTTCTGACCAATTCAGAGGAGTCCGACACTTACGTCCGTATAATACTTCAAAAGGAGCCATCTTCAGACTAGCTTGATAGCTATTGTTGTAGGAGAACTCAGCATACGGGAGAGATTCCTCCCATTTCTTGCCGAAAGAAATGACACAAGCTCGAAGCATGTCTTCGAGAATCTGATTGACTCTTTCAACTTGACCCTGGGATTGAGGGTGAAAAGCGGTGCTGAAGGACAAATGAGTTCCCATAGCTTCCTGGAAACTTGCCCAGAATCTCGAAGTGAATAAGCTGCCACGGTCTGAACTGATAACCAGGGGAATACCGTGAAGTGAAACAATTCTGGACATGTAGAGAGTTGCTAGTTGACTAGCAGTGATAGTTTCCTTGACAGCCAGAAAATGTGCCACTTTGGATAGTCGGTCAATGACGACAAGAATAACATCATTACCCTTCTGCGATCTGGGAAAACCAGTAATGAAGTCCATTTCAACATGATCCCATTTCCATTCAGGAATAGAAATAGGTTGTAGAGTTCCAGCAGGCCTTTGATGTTCTGCTTTGATCCGACGACAAATGTCACATTCTGAAACATAGCGTGCAATGTCTTGCTTCTTTTTAGACCACCAGAATCTCCGACGAAGGTCTTGGTACATCTTGGTACTACCGGGATGAATAGACAGCAGAGTGTCATGTGCTTCCTTCATGACCTCTTGAGTCATTTCATTGTTTTTCGACTTACACGGTACCACTAGGTGGTCTTTGAAGTACAAAGCGCCATCCTCAGCAATAGTGAAGGGTGAGGGCTTTCCTTCTGCGAGATCGCGTTTAATCCTCTCGACTTCACTGTCACACTTCTGGATCCACTTGCTGACGTCCACAAGATCTGGTTTAGCAACCAGGGTATTGAGAGAACCCTGGGAAATAACGTGGAGGTTCATCTTGTAGGACCCTTTAGGAGGGGGAGCAAGATAACCTTGGGGAACAATATGGAGGTTCAGCTTGCGAAATTCTTCTTGAAGCAGGGGATGAACCTTGTGAACATGAAGGTGGTTGCAGTAGGACTTGCGGCTCAAAGCATCAGCCATTACATTAGCCTTGCCTGGGGTATAAGAAATAACCACATTGTAATCTGCTATGCGGTCCATCCATCTCTGTTGGCGGAGGTTTAGATCTGGCTGAGTAAACAGATACTTCAGACTTTGGTGGTCGGTGTAGATCTCGCAACGGTTCCCAACAAGGTATTGCCGCCACTCTTTCAGTGCATGAATTACTGCAGCAAGTTCAAGGTCATGAACTGGGTAGTTCTCTTCATGAGGATGCAATTGACGAGATGCATAAGCAACCACTCTGCGTTCTTGCATTAAGACACATCCTAAGCCTTGACGTGAAGCATCACAGTAGATGACGAAGTCCTTAGGAGTATCCGGAGGAGCAAGCACTGGAGCAGACGTCAGCTTGTCCTTAAGTGCTTGAAAGCTCTCCTGACATTTTTCTGTCCACTCATATTTCACATCTTTTTGAAGCAAGTTGGTTAAGGGCTTTGCAATCTTGGAGAAGTTCTCGACAAATCGACGGCAATAGCTGGCGAGTCCGAGAAAACTTCTGACTTGCTTGACATTCTTCGTGGGAGTCCAGTCAAGAATAGCCTGAACTCGTTTAGGGTTGACCGCAATACCATCCTTGGAGATCACATGACCAAGGTAGGTTACTTTGTCCATCCAGAACTCACACTTGGAATACTTTGCATAAAGTTGATGTTCTCGAAGCCTCTCCAGTATAAGACGAAGATGTTCAGCATGCTCTTCTTTATTCTTGGAGAAAACCAGGATATCATCCAGATAAACCACGACGAATTTATCGAGGTAATCCATGAATATATAATTCATCAACCGGGAGAAAGTCGCTGGGGCATTGGTTAAGCCAAAGGACATGACGGTGTACTCGTATGAACCATAGCGAGTAACAAATGCAGTCTTCGGAATATCCTCTTCACATACCCGGATCTGGTGGTAACCCAACCTCAAGTTGAGTTTCGAAAACACTGCTGAACCAGCAAGTTGATCATACAGATCGTTGATCCGAGGAAACGGATATTTGTTTTGAATCGTTGCTTGGTTGATGGGGCGATAGTCTTGGACCAAGCGATTCGTACCATCTTTCTTCTTGACAAAGAGAGAAGGTGCTCCCCAAGCAGAGGAACTTGGGCGGATGAAACCCAGACGTAGCGAATTGTCAATTTCTTGCTTAAGTTCAAGGAGTTCATGTGGTGGCATCTTATACGGACGTTTGGCTATAGGAGTGGTATCAGGTACCAAGTCGATGACAAACTCGACATCTCTTACAGGGGGAATCCCTGGAAGTTCTTCCGGAAAGACATCTTGGAAATCCCGGACAACTGGAATGTTTTCAACCCTTTCAAGAGGTGACTCATTTAATGCATTCAGGGCATATAGTCGGGCTTCAGCATCTCGAACAAGATGAGCATGGTAGTTGACTATCTCATTAGAAGGATGCAGAAGGTGGACAACTTTGGTGGCACAAACGACGGAAGCAGTATGTGCTTTCAACCAATCCATCCCCAGAATAAGGTCGATCTTGGAAGACTTCAATATAATGGGGGGAGCATGGAATTCTAGTCCTTCTATTTCAATGGGGACATCTGGACAAACCATGGAGGTTTGACATTGGCCAGCGGGGGTGTTTACCACTATTGGAACGTTCATCTCTTCGTACTTAATGCCATGCATGTATGCAAAATCTTCAGACATGAAAGAATGCGATGCTCCTGTATCAAACAATACAGAAGCTGGTACTGAGTTAACAAGAAGTGTACCCATCACAGTAGCAGGCTAGTCTTGAGCTTCATCCAGTTCAACATTGTTAGCCTGAGCACGACCTTGAGCAGGCCTGGCATTGTTGTTGCGGGGCTGGTTGGAAGGCAGTGCAAGTTGATTCTGATTCTGCCTGCAGTCTCTAGCACGGTGTCCTGGGCGACCACACTTCAAGCACAGTCCATCCTCAGGACGGGATGGTGGAGGCTGAGGTGCTCTTGGCGGTATAGCTCTTGGCTGTCTTGGCGGTGGAGGGGGCAGACGAGGCGCCACATAGGATGGCCTCGGGGCATATGCAGGTGGACGGTAGTTGTTGGGGATCCAGATCCTTTGCTTCTGAGGACGTGGGCCCAAAGATGAAACCACGTCAATTTTGCGCTTAGTGTGATCCTTGTACCTCTGCAGACCTGTCTCAATCTGGATAGCCTTATTCACCAAGGTGGCAAAATCAGGGAAGTCGTGAGCTAGAAGAGCAAGGTGAACATCTGGGTGAAGTCCTTCACGGAATTTCTCTTGCCTACGAGCATCAGTTGCAACGTCTTCTTTAGCATAGAGAGACAAGTCCAGAAATTCCCGCTGATAAGCATCCACAGTCTTGTTGCCCTGGACTAAGTTGCGGAATTCACGCTTCTTCTTATCCATCATTCCCTGAGGAATGTGACGAGCACGGGAAGCAGCTTGGAATTCCGGCCAGGTGATAATTGTTCCAACAGGCTGAGAGCGCCTGTGGCTGTCCCACCATTGAGCAGCGGGACCCTTCAGAAAGTAAGAGGCAAAGGTAACATAGCTAGCCACTGGGGCGCCTGAAGATTCCAGCTCATATGTGATGTCACGGAGCCAGTCATCAGCGTCAAGCGGCTGAGTTGAGCTGCGGTAGGTCGTAGGGTTGAGACGCATGAAGTCTTGCTGAGTCATTGGGGCTGGCTGTTGATTCATGTTCGGCCTCGAGAAATGGTCCATAAGCCCTTGCATAAACTGGCGATTCAGTTCAAACTGCTGCATCATACCAGCCATGTAGTCCGGTGGTGGTGGTGGTTCAGGTGCACCACGACCACGACCAGCTGGCCTAACCATTCTGTCAAGTTTTAACAGTGGTAGTTTAGCATTGGGTAATTATAAAAACAATGAATCGTTCATGATGTAAATTGCACAAAGAAAGCAGTGCACTAGATTCGACATAGTAGTTCAAATTTCAACATACAGATCCTTACATAGGTCTATTAGAAACCATAAGTTCGTTACAAAATAGATGATAGGTCTGGCATGAAATTTACCTAGACAACTAGGCGGCACGCAGGCACGCGGTGGAGGGATACAACAATGCATCAGCGTCGGGGACAACGAAAGTAGACGGGGAACTGCGCATGACCCCGATTGTGAAAGCCGATGGCAGGGTCCTGCATCCCGTGCAAACTCTGGTGCAGAACATGCATATCAAGCGGGAGCACAGGTCCACGTGCCGGAGTACGACCTCCAACCTCAGGCCATTCAAGACCTAGGGGAAACTCAGTCCGAGGCGGGTCAAGGATGTGCTCCGGATGTATCCTCGCACGAACTGCTGGCAACAAGTGCTCCATAGCCTGATACAGACGAGCACGGGTGACGTACAACTCGACGTTAAGAGCCCTGACAGTGCGATTCAGAGCCTCAGTGTACTGAACCAGAACCTGTGGGTCGTAACGACGACTCACGTAGGGGGCGCAGATAGCAGTGTAGGTCCGGTCGGTACGCTGCGGCTGGAAAGGGGTCAAGACCTCAGCGTCGACCGCAGTATCAACTCCAGCAGGAGCATACGGGATGTATCTGTATGCCGTCTCCTCCAAACAAGGGTTCGCTACACGGAGACGAACAATAGCAGCATAGGCAGCATCCTGTACTGCCATCTCAACAGTCACTCCAATGCCACGGAAGGTGTGCAGCTTAGTGATGGAGCGGTCCTGTCGATCCCAGATAACCATCTCAGCCTCATACTGTTCCTGGTTGAACTCGCGGTAGTCCTCGTAAACAGTGTACTCGGGGTACCAGCGATATCCCAGCTTCTTCAAGAGGCCGACCAGAATGGCCGGGAACCCAGTCGTATCGTGCGCGTAGGTCAGACGAACGATCTGCCTACCGGGACGCATCTGTAACAAGGAGATTCAAGATGTCAAATGACAGTGCGTGTATCATACTTCAAGAGAAAACAATTCTCGACGAAACAATTCTCCGGTGGATGTGATCACGAGAACCTAATGTTAGATTTAGTAAAATCTTTAACCCGAAAGAGAAGAGAGATCAGAACCCAGAGTATAGATGAGGAATAAAAGATCCTAATACCACCCGATTGAGATGTGGGCCCGTAAGCCACAGCATCAGTGTTAGTAAAAGTTTTTCAATGTCTAGACTCAACTTCGGCCAAGGAGTTAGAAAGGGGGCTACCTACAGGCAGTCGGCTCTGATACCAACTTGTGACGCCCCCATTCTCGACCGTACGCTAATCATGCACACAGTGCGTACGACCAAGATTAGGGACTCACTGATTGATATCACAACAAAAGACACAAATAAAAGTCATACAGCTTCATATTACAAGCCAGGGGCCTCGAGGGCTCGAATACAAAGCTCGACAAGCACGAGTCAGCGGAAGCAAATAATATCTGAGTACAGACATAAGTTAAACAAGTTTTGCCTTAAGAAGGCTAGCACAAACATAAGCAGCGGATCGAAAGAGGCGAGGCTTCCTGCCTGGGAACCTCCTAACTACTCCTGAGCGTCGGGGGCAGCCTCCATGTAGTAGTAGGCTCCAGCGGTGGTGTAGTAGTCGTCTCCGGCGTACTCCATCTCCTGGGCTCCATCGTCTGAACGCAGCAACATATCGAGGGGGGAAAATGAAAGCAAAGCAGCGGTGAGTACTCATCCAAAGTACTCGCAAGACTGACATCAGAACTATGCTAAGTATGCATCATTATCAAGGGGAGGGGCTATATCTGGACTGACTGCAGAAAGCAAGAATAGGGAGAAGGCCTAGTCCTATCGATGACTAGCATCTTCAACATCTTGCAGCATTAGAAGAGTGCAGATTGGTATCTCACATATATAGTCATGTTGTTGTAGCACTTTTATTAAGTAACCACGCCCAGAGATTCTTCGTCGACTCCCTGCGAGGAAGCAACCTCGGAGCCACATTCATTTCAAATTAAATCACAATTATAGTTGTATAAGGACAAGGTACAATTCCAAGTCGTCCTGTTACCGTGGACACGGCTATTCGAATAGATTATTCATCCCTGCAGGGGTGCACCACATATTCCCCAACACGCCTGAGTCACCTCCGGCCGGTCACACTTTCCTGGGTCATACCCGGCCTCGGGATATCAGCATGTCGTCACCCCACCTAGGCTCAACGAAGAGGCCAGCCCACCGGTCTAAATCCTAAGCGTGCAAGTTCGTATGCCCACTTGCCCTTGCACTCCTGCACGATGCGAACGCGGCCGGAAACAGACCTAGCCCCCTTAATGCAAGCGCGAGCATAACCAGTCCAATCCGGCCCGCGCCACTCCATTGCTGATGTCCGAAGAGCTTCGGCTGATACAACGACACTGAGTGCCCATAACTTTCCCACGTGATGGTTAGTGCGTATTAAGGCCAACGACCTAACTCAGATCAAGTACCCAACCCATTAGCATTTTATTAATGCGGGAAAAGCGCGACCCATAAAGTGCGGTCTGTCGCCCCGCCTCGAGGACCGTGGCAAGGGCCTCTCCTGCCCGTCCACGCCTCATCAACATCAAACCATGGGTACCTCTCAGGGCCGACCCATCACCAACATGTTTCAGTAACCCGGTCATAGTAACTGTGTGTATAAAACATCGAGACGGAACCTGAGGAATCACCCTCAGGGGGCCCCGCTCGATGAAACCATCAAGGTGGACTTAGAGGAATCACCCTTGAGGGTTCCACACTTGAGGGGTTGCACGACAGAGTCATCGTCGGGAATGGTGAAGGAGGAATCACCCTCGATAACCATGACCGACTAGCTACACTACAGAACTAGCATCATGAGTACTTCACGAGGTGTCACCCTCGGTACTCGATAGTAGCGCTGCAGAGTCGTACAACTAAGGTAAGTGCGGTGATGTGAGGGGCCTGGCTTGTCGGTCGGTTGACCGGGTCTTCGAGTCTTCGAGTCGTCAGGTTGTCGAGCCGTCGATGAAGAAGCAGGGGCAACTGGGACTAAGGGGTCACTGGGGATTCATTGATCAACCTATACTAAGCAGTTGATATGATTACAGGTATAATAACAATTTATCAAAATAGGCTATGCATCAGAATAGGAGCTAACTAGTACAGTAGCAAAATTCTAATGCAAGAATGAGAGGGAAAGAATGGGCGATATCGGAATGCTCAAGGGGGGTTGCTTGCCTTGCTGCTCTGTGGCAAAGGACTGATCGTCGGCGGTGTAGTTGTACCCGGCAGCACCGTCAGTCTCGGGGTCTACCGGAGAGAAGAGGGGGGAAGAAAGAATAAATACAAAACACAGATGCAACACGATGCATGACATGGCAATATGCAGAGCTAGGTATGCACTAACGCAGTATTACACGTCGCAGACGGGGCGGGAGAATATCTGACGATATTTCCCGGGTCTTTGGAATTATCGGACAGACGATTCGGAGGGGAAAGTTCCCATTTTCATCATGCTAGGAGCATGTAATAGATGAATGGATGGCATATTCGGATTCATGGGATTTTTCTGATCAACTTTCATGTATAATGTTTTTCCATCTGAGCTACAGATTATTTTCTATGATTTTTCAAAGTTTTAATCATTTTCTGGAATTAATTCTATTTATTTAATCCAACATTATCCAAAACAGTACATGGGTGACGTCAGCATGAGGTCAGCATTGCATCAGCAGTCAACAGTGGGGCTGACCAGGTCAAACCTGACCAGTGGGTCCCACATGTCATAGACTCAGGGTTAATTCATTTTAATTGAAACTAAACAGAGACTAAATAGCAAGTGGGGCCCATCTGTCAGTGAGGGATTAGTGCTAATTAATTATTTTCAATTAACCTAATTACTAATTAGCTACCTGACAGGGGCGGCCCACCTGTCATTGGCACAGGGGGGTGCTGGGGGCCACCAGTCAGTGACTGGTCAAGCCTAGTCAGCCCAGTTGACTAGGTCAACCCAGTCAACTGGGGCCAGGGGTGGGCCCCAGGTGTGCCACGTCGGTGGACAGCGCCGGAGCGTCGCCGGCGAGCGCCTGGACGCGGCCGAGAGCTCCGGTGAGCTCGGAAACGCCGCACGGGGGGCCATTTGGCGCGCGGTTGGGCGCGTTTGAACGGGCGTTCAACGCCGCGTCGATTCTGGTCGGTAGCGTCGCCGGACCTGGCCGGAAATGGCGCCGGCGATGACGGCAGGCGGCGGCGGCTACGGGAGCACGACGGGGATGGCGCTACGGTGGTCGAAACGGGCGGGGCTAACGCGGGATGGACTCCACGCGATGCGGCGAGCACAACGGTGGCATGCCCGTGACCAAATGGTCACCGGAGGCACGCCGGCGTTGAGCTCTTGTGGCGGCGGGTTCGGGCTCCGGCCAATTCTAGCGCTAAAAGCTCCGGCTCGCCGAGAGGGGAGAGGGGGGAAGTAGCAGGAGCTCACAGCGAGGTGTAGCCGTGCAAAGTGGGCTCAGAGACGGCTTGACGGCGGCGAAAACGCGGCGGCGATCTTCGGGCGCCCGAGGAAGAAGATGCCGGCGTGGAGGAGATGCAGGGGCGCAGGGGCTCGGGCTCATGGTCGAGGATGACGAGGAGGTCACGGCGGAGCAGATGGACGCGACAGCGAGGCGCGGGCGTGGCTGTGGCCGCGGCTACCCGTCGGCCATGGCGGCGGCGGTGCTCGGGCGTGATGGGAACGAGCGAGGGAGAGGGAGAGAGGAGGAACCAGGGCGTCCAAAGGGGCGAGGAGGGTCGGCCTTATCCTCCACGCGGGCGCGGGCGAGG
This sequence comes from Elymus sibiricus, assembly GCA_039707655.1. Classification (NCBI taxonomy): domain Eukaryota; kingdom Viridiplantae; phylum Streptophyta; class Magnoliopsida; order Poales; family Poaceae; genus Elymus; species Elymus sibiricus. Next base: position 442,876,846 of record CM077675.1, on the reverse strand, counting down.
GCGGGCGAACGAGGGGGCCCCGGGCGGGCGTGCACGCCAGGCGCTCGACAGCGAGCCTGGTGTCGCCAGAGGTAGGGGATGGGGGGTCTAGTTGGGCCGGGCCTGGCACTGTAGCCCACAGGCTTTAGTGCACAGGAGCCCCTTTACCCTTTTCTTTTTCTTTTTCTGTTTTCTTTTCTTTGCTTCTGTTTTATTTATTTTAGGCCAATATTCCTTTAAGCAAAAATGTGTCATATGGTCCAACAATTAACTTGCAATATTTTGGAGGGCCACATCCACTTTGAGCATTTTTAGAAACTGTTTTCATTTTCCAATGCAATTTAGAGCACTTTTAAAATGCTTTTAGCTACTGTTATTGATGGTGGGGTCCACACCAGAAGCTTGGTGATGTTGTTTTCCTCAACATTACATGTTTTGGAATATTTCACAAGTTTGGAACATTTTACTTTTGTTGTTTGCAGAATTATTTTTATCACAATAATTCCTAGGGCATTTTGAAATGGAATTTGAATTTCAACTTGATCAAGCCCTGTTTAGCAAAAGATTAGCTTAATCATTTGGCCATTACTGTAGCTTAATTACAATCATCACTGTAGCATAAAACCAGGGGTGTCACAACCTCTGACGGGGTCGGCTGCCTCCGCACCCAAAGTGGCCCATGCGAACGCCACCAAAGAAGCTCCGGGTCAACGACGGGAACCCGGTTCCTCACCAAACTGCGCGCCCCGGAAGGTAGCACCTCCCAGTGCCAGCCCGGCGGAGCCCAGTCCCGGACATGGCGCCTCTGAAGCAGGTCCTCGCCACCGATCCGACGACGAGGATGCGGGCCGGGCATCGTAGACGTCGAGAACAAATTCTATGCAAATTTAACATTTTTTAAATGCTTGATTATGATTTTTGTAATTCTACATCATCCAATATATACATCATTCTACATATATCCATCATCCAATCTACTTTTGTCCATCTAATTATAACTTATTCATAATCATTCTACATATATACATCATTCTAACATAACATTCATCTACACAAATATACATATAAATTTGCACAAATACATCATCTACACAAAAATACATCATTCAGACATATCATTCATTCTAACATAACATTCATCTACACAAAAATACATCATTCTAACATGTGTGTGTGTGTGTGTGTGTGTTCATGCATCATGTGTGTGTGTGTGTGTGTGTGGGCTCTCGGGGAGGGGCGGCCATGGCGCGCGGCAGGGAGAGGAGAGGGGGGAGGGGCTCACAGCGGGGTGACGGCGAGGCGAGGCGAGTCGACGGCGACGGCGACTGCGACGGCGACGACGACGGCGATGGCGTGCGAGAGGTCGAGGAGGAGATCGAGGGGGGCAGCGAGGTCAACGCGCGACGGCGATGGCGATGGCGCGGCGAGGCGACGGCGACGGCGAGGCGATTCGACGGCGAGGCGAGTCGACGGCGACTGCGGCGGGGTGCTGATCCGGCAGCCTGGCGGCGTCCTGTTCAGCGTCATCGAGGGGGGAAAAGCGATGAGTTCTGAAATTTTGCAAACTGCCGCTTATATACAAACACCTATAGTCGCGGTTGGTGGCTCCAACCGCGACTAAAGATCCCCCTTTAGTCGCGGTTGGAGCCACCAACCGCGACTAAAGGTGAATTCACCCAGCCGAAGCGGCGGGAAGCGCAAGCCTTTAGTCGCGGTTGGTGGTTCCAACCGCGGCTAAAGGGGGCGACTAAAGGTCTGGCTTCCCGTGTCGAATGTTTAGTCCCACCTCGCTAGTTGAGAGGAGCTTGCACCGGTTTATAAGCCCCGCCGCGGCAACCGTGTCGAGCTCCTCTCTAATGCAGGCGTTCTGGGCCTACCGCACCTGTGCTGCCCTGTTGGGCCTACTGGGCCTGCATCCCGGCCCAATACGCTGTGGTGGCCCAGTAGGCGGGCATTTTTTTATTTACTTTTCAGTTTTTTTTTATTTCTGTTTTATTTATTTTCTTTTGTTTCTGAGTTTTTTTTGCTTTATTTAGAATTAATGAGTGAATCTTTTTGCGTTAGGTCAAAAAAATTATAAACTTTCTGTTAGTGGCAGTAGTTTTCAAATTTGAATAGTTTAAATTCGAATTATTTGAAATTTGTGTGAATCACGAGTTTGTGAATAACTTTACTTTAAAAATAGATTTTGCAGTGATTCTTTTTTCTGCTGTTTAATATTAGCGTGTTTTATCATTATATTCAATTTTATAATTCTTAGGTTACTTAAAAAATGAAATGCCTTTGTAACAGACGAGTTTTTGTCTGAAACCCTAATACTTCGAAAGAGATTGTCCATTTTGTACACCAAGTGGGTCCAGTTTTTGCCGTAACCCTCTCAACTTTTTAGCACATGCTATGTGGGTGAAATGATGATACCATGCCAACTTTCAACCTTTTCAGAGTTCATTTGTAGTGCTTTTCAATTTTAGGGTCATTTAGCTCAAAAAAATCAGTAAATGCATGAAAAATAGCAAATGAAGTCAGAAAGGGTTGAAATTGATGACGTGGCTTCGAATGGTGCGTACTGAACACACAAAAAGTCTGGAGTTGAAATAAGTTTAAAAAAATGAAATGCCTTTGTAACAGACGAGTTTTCGTTTGAAACCCTGATATTTCGAAAGTGATTGTCCATTTTGAACACGAAGTGGATCCAGTTTTTGCCGTACCCCTCTCAACTTTTTAGCACATGCTATGTGGGTGAAATGATGATACCATGCCAACTTTCAACCTTTTCAGAGTTCATTTGTAGTGCTTTTCAATTTTAGGGTCATTTAGCTCAAAAAAATCAGTAAATGCATGAAAAATAGCAAATGAAGTCAGAAAGGGTTGAAAATTGATGACGTGGCTTCGAATGGTGCGTACTAAACACACAAAAAGTCTGGAGTTGAAATAAGTTTAAAAAAATGAAATGCCTTTGTAACAGACGAGTTTTCGTTTGAAACCCTGATATTTCGAAAGAGATTGTCCATTTTGAACACGAAGTGGATCCAGTTTTTGCCGTACCCCTCTCAACTTTTTAGCACATGCTATGTGGGTGAAATAATGATACCATGCCAACTTTCAACCTTTTCAGAGTTCATTTGTAGTGCTTTTCAATTTTAGGGTCATTTAGCTCAAAAAATCAGTAAATGCATGAAAAATAGCAAATGAAGTCAGAAAGGGTTGAAAATTGATGACGTGGCTTCGAATGGTGCATACTGAACACACAAAAAGTCTGGAGTTGAAATAAGTTAAAAAAAATGAAATGCCTTTGTAATAGACGAGTTTTTGTCTGAAACCCTGATACTTCGAAAGAGATTGTCCATTTTGTACACGAAGTGCATCCAGTTTTTACCGTAACCCTCTCAACTTTTTAGCACATGCTATGTGGGTGAAATGATGATACCATGCCAACTTTCAACCTTTTCAGAGTTCATTTGTAGTGCTTTTCAATATTAGGGTCATTTAGCTAAAAAAATCAGTAAATGCATGAAAAATAGCAAATGAAGTCAGAAAGGGTTGAAAATTGATGGCGTGGCTTCGAATGGTGCATACTGAATGCACAAAAAGTCTGGAGTTGAAATAAGTTTAAAAAAATGAAATGCCTTTGTAACAGACGAGTTTTCGTCTGAAACCCTGATACTTCGACATAATATTTCTTCGCGTTTCAAATGCCAAAACACATAAGTACACTACTATTACAAAGATTCCCTCCGGTTTGTCCGAAGTGGGACTTTCCAGGTATATAAGTCCGGAAACTAACTAGAGAAGCCGGTCACATCCCAGAGTGGGATCTTTGGGTATAAAACTTTTTCTTCGCGTGTGTCCCTTTGCGTCGTAACCATGGACAATCTTCATCGTTTAACTTGATGCTCGGGTCAACATTAACTGTGAAGGGAGCAATTTCATGAAACTTTTCATAATCTTCTGACATGTCTGTCTTGTCCTCCACTCCCACGATGTTTCTTTTCCCTGAAAGAACTATGTGGCGCTTTGGCTCATCGTATGATGTATTGGCTTCCTTATCTTTTCTTTTTCTCGTCTTGGTAGACATGTCCTTCACATAGAAAACCTGTGCCACATCATTGGCTAGGACGAATGGTTAGTCTGCGTACCCAAGATTGTTGAGATCCACTGTTGTCATTCCGTACTGCGGGTCTTCCTTTACCCCGCCTCCTGTCAGATTGACCCATTTGCACCGAAACAAAGGGACCTTCAAACCAAGTCCATAGTCAAGTTGCCATATCTCCTCTATGTAACCATAATATGTGTCCTTTGGCCCATTGATGTTTGCTGCATCAAAGAGGACACCACTGTTTTGGTTGGTGCTCTTTTTATCTTGGGCGATCGTGTAAAATGTATTCCCATTTATCTCGTACCTTTTGAAAGTCAATATAGTCAAAGATGGTAACTTGGACAGCAAGTACAGGTCATCTTCAACAGTGTCGTCATGCATGAGACGTGTCTGCAACCAACCGGCGAAAGTCACCGTTTGTTCATGTGTAATCCAGTCATCAGATTGCTCCGGGTGTTTGGAGCGTAGAATATTCTTGTGTTGCTCGATATACGGAGCCACCAAGGTGGAACTTTGTAGAACTGTGTAGTGCTTGCGCCAAAGAATGCCCGTCCCGGCATATTAGTGAATTCTTTCCTAGCGTGCCTTTTCCACCCAGTCTGCCCTCATGCCGCGATTCAGGAACACCAATCGGCTTAATGTCAGGAATAAAGTCAACACAAAACTCAATGACCTCCTCTGTTTCATGGCCCTTGGAGATGCTTCCTTCTGGCCTAGCACGATTATGAACATATTTCTTAAAGACTCCCATGAACCTCTCAAAGGGGAACATATTGTGTAGAAATACAGGACTCAGAATGGCAATCTCCTCGACTAGGTGAACTAGGACGTGCGTCATGATATTGAAGAAGGATGGTGGGAACACCAACTCGAAACTGACAAGACATTGCACCAAATCATTCTCTAACCTTGGTAGGATTTCTGGATCGATTACCTTCTGAGAGATTGCATTCAGGAATGCACATAGCTTCACAATGGCTAATCGAACGTTTTTCGGTAGAAGCCCCCTCAATGCAACCGGAAGCAGTTGCGTCATAATCACGTGGCAGTCATGAGACTTTAGGTTCTGGAACTTTTTCTCTGCCATATTTATTATTCCCTTTATATTCGACGAGAAGCCAGACGGGACCTTCATACTGAGCAGGCATTCGAAGAAGATTTCCTTCTTTTATTTGGTAAGAGCGTAGCTGGCATGACCCTGAAACTGCTTTGGATCCATGCCGTCTTCTCCGTGCATACATTGCTGTTCCTCCCGTGCCTCCGGTGTATCTTTTGTCTTCCCATACACGCCCAAGAAGCCTAGCAGGTTCACGCAAAGATTCTTCGTCACGTGCATCACGTCGATTGCAGAGCGGACCTCGAGGTCTTTCCAATAGGGTAGGTCCCAAAATATAGATTTCTTCTTCCACATGGGTGCGCGATTGTCAGCATCATTCGGAACAGATTGTGCGCCAGGACCCTTTCCAAAGATTACTTTTAAATCCTTGACCACATCAAGTATATCATCACCAGTATGGTGGCGAGGCTTCTTCCGGTGATCTGCCTCACCTTTGAAATGCTTGCCTTTCTTTCTTACGGGATGCCTGCTCTGAAGATATCGACGATGCCCCAGGTACACATTCTTCTTACATTTGTCCAAATATATACTGTCGGTATCATCTAAACAGTGTGTGCATGCGTGGTATCCCTTGTTTGTCTATCCTGAAAGGTTACTGAGAGCAGGCCAATCATTGATGGTTACAAACAGCAACGCATGTAGGTCAAATTCCTCCTGTTCTTTTGCATCCCACGCACGTACACCTTTTCCATTCCACAGTTGTAAAAGTTCTTCAACTAATGGCCTTAGGTACACATCAATGTCGTAGCCGGGTTGCTTGGGGCCTTGGATGAGCACTGGTATCATAATGAACTTCCGCTTCATGCACAACCAAGGAGGAAGGTTATAGATACATAGAGTCACAGGCCATGTGCTATGATTGATGTTATGCTCCCCAAAAGGATTAATGCCATCTGCACTTAAACCAAACCATACGTTCATTGCGTCCTTTGCAAAGTCCTTCCACTTTCTCTCGATTTTTCTCCATTGCGATCCGTCAGCGGGTACTCTCAACTTCCCGTCTTTCTTACGGTCTTCGTTGTGCCATCGCATCAACTTGGCATGCTCTTTGTTTTGGAACAAACGTTTCAACCGTGCTATTATAGGAGCATACCACATCACCTTGGCAGGAATCTTCTTCCTGGGGCGCTCGCCCTCAACATCACCAGGGTCATCGTGGCCGATCTTATAGCGCAATGCACAGCATACCGGGCATGCATTCAAATCCTCGTACTCACCGCAGTAGAGGATGCAGTCATTAGGGCATGCATGTATCTTCTGCACCTCTAATCCTAGAGGGCAGACGGCCTTCTTTGCTTCGTACGTACTGTCGGGCAATTCGTTGTCCTTTGGTAGCTTATTCTTCATTATTTTCAGCAACTTTTCAAATGCCTTGTCAGGTACACCATTCTCTGCCTTCCATTGCAGCAATTCCAGTGTGGTACCCAGCTTTTTCTTGTCATCTTCGCAATTTGGGTACAACAATTTCTTGTGATCCTCTAACATGTGCTGCAACTTCCGCTTTTCCTTTTCACTTGCGCAGTTTCTCTTTGCATCGGCAATGGCCCGACCAAGATCATTAGCGGGCTCATCTGATGCATCTTCTTCAGCTCCTTCCCGCATTGTCGGCTCAGCTTCTTCCCCCATTGTTGTACCATCGTATTCATGGAACCCATGGCCAGGATAGCTGTCGTCATCCTCTTCTTCTTCATTCTCTTCCATTAGGACCCCTCTTTCTCCGTGCTTGGTCCAACAGTTATAGCCGGACATGAAACCGGACTCAAACAGGTGGACGTGAATGGTTCTTGAGTTAGAGTAATTTCGATCATTCTTACAACCAGCACATGGACAATACATAAAACCATCCGCCCGCTTGTTTGCCTCAGCCGCAACCAGAAAAGTATTCACGCCATTAATGAACTGGGGAGAGCATCAGTCATCGTACATCCATTGTCGGCTCATCTTCATTACACAACACCGAAAAGACCAAATTAATACAAGTTCATACATAAAGTTCATACACACTTGTTCTCATAAAACAACATACAAACTCTCTAGCTAAAGCATTTAAATGCAACAACAAATGCGATCAAGATCGTAACTAAGGTAACAATTGATCCAACAGCATAGTGATACCAAGCCTCACTATCAATGGCATATTTTTTAAATTTTCTAATCTTCAAGCGCATTGCATCCATCTTGATCTTGTGATCATCGACGACATCGGCAACATACAACTCCAAATTCATCTTCTTTTTCAACTAAATTTAACTTCTTGACAAGAATATCTATGTCGGTTGGAATTTCCGGTTCACATACCTCCTAGATAAAAATATCTATGTCAACTTGATGGGCATAATTGTCATAAACACGAAATGCAAAAAATAGTTATAAAAGAGAGTATATACCACATCCGAATCATAAACCGGACGAGGGACGACAGGGACGGATATGAAAACCATGCCACTATGTATAACAAACAACCATATAGGTAAGAAAACTATACAAGTAACTAACTAAATCTTACAAACATGATTTTTTTATAAAAAAAGATAAGAACAAGAGGCTCACCAAGGTGGTGCCGGCGACGGGACGGTGCGGGCGATCGACGGTGGTTAGGACGGGGACGGGAAGGCACTAAGTAAACCACACCTACACATGCAAAGTAAGAAGTTAATTTGAGCTCAAATTGCATATAAATCAAATAAACTACCACATATAAATACTCCCAAACTAAAAACCCACAAATCACTATACTTATAGAGCATTGCAAGAGCTAATCTAGCAATGAGAGATGAAAGGACAAAGTTGCTAACCTTTGTGAACACTTGGATGGATGGGGTGCCTCCAAATCTTGACAAATTTTGGCAAAAATGGAGGATGAGCTCGGGGAAGAGAGGAAGAACCAGAGGAGAGGAAAGGGGAAGAACAGAGAGCTCGGACTGGCCGAAGGGTTCAAATAGGGGACCTTTAGTCCCGGTTCGAGACACAAACCGGGACTAAAGGTTAGCCTATAGTCCCGGTTCGTGGCACGAACCAGGACTAAAGGTTATCGTGGGGCCCCAGGCTGACACCAGCCTGCCACCACCCCTTTAGTCCCGGTTCGTGGCACGAACCGGGACTAAAGGTCCGGAACGAACCGGCACTAATGATGCCCGTCACGAACCGCGACTAATGGTCACATTAGTGCCGGTTCAAAACCAGACTGGGACTAATGATGTGGACAAAAGGTCTGTTTTCTACTAGTGATTACCACTCACGTCGGACGCAATCGGAGTACCGTCACTTTCAACCTCGAGGATGTCCTCCTACGCAGTTGAGACAGCCGCACATCCCCCTTTTTCCGATACGAGTCCATCATGTTTGACAATCTCAAGCCTTGGGGATTGGAATCCAAGAGAGCCTTGCCTCGGCTTGTTTTTTGTGGAGGCGATTTTCGCTCCAATGAAACCGACCGATTGCTAGGACTAGGCTTCCTTATGTGGTGACTTCCTTTTCCTTTCTTCCCATGGCTACTTGGATTGGGAAACTGCTGTTGAGAACCCTGTAGGCACAAATTGCTCCCCTCTAAAAGGAGATTGGGATATTTGCCCTCTTTTACTTGGTGATTATATGATTTACCCCGCTTTAGTTAGAATTACATTATTTGTCCCATTTTTCTTTAGTCACTGGTCATTTACCCCATTTTTCTTCAATCCATTTATCATTTGCCCTAATTTGTATTCAAATGAAGTTCTAATTATTTTAATTCAGAAAATAGTCGTGGAATGACCTTTAAGTCCTTGTGGCAGGTATGCAATTTCTCTATTACTCTCCACTCTTACATGTATGATCAAGCCAAATCACACCCATTTTACAACCTATATCACCGCCCATGTGTTCGCTCTAGAGGGCACGTAATGAAAGCGTAGTCGACCCCATCAAGCCATCCATCTCACACGACCACTCCTGTGATCACGACATGGCGAGGCATGACCGGCGACTTCACATGAACCACTATATTCCACAAACATGACAGTGGCCAGAAGTGGCGGAGACAAAGGGCAGCAGGCAAGGGCCTGCCCGCCCCGACGACGTGAGAGCATCTACAACCACGATTGCCAAATTCGGCAACTTATACGTCCGTAGGTGCGCCGAGGGGTGCTCGTGAACAGTGACCGGGTAATCCTCAATTAGCCGCGTCCACAGTTGTGTATCTCAAATCCAACACCCTGCACCATACTAAAGCATACAACATGAATAAAGATGCCTAGATCATCAAACGGACATAGAAACACACATGATCAACATTCTGATAGCCAAAAGGTCACTACAGTTCAGATACACATAACCAAGGAAAATTTCTAAACTGGATTACTAATAATTGAAATAAAGAATGAGAGACGATGAAGCTTCGCCACTTCCTTGGCCCTTTACCCTCCCGGTTGTCGGCGCTGTTGTAGGCGTCCAGGTATATAAGTCGGCAGCTGGAGGTGGATCGTCGGAGCCATCGATGACGTTAGAGGAGGAGGAGTCGATGAAGCCCTTCATCCTTCGGACGACATAGTCCTACTTCCTCTTTATCTTAGCCATTCCCGTCGCTGCCTCCGCCGCCTCGCGCGCGGACTGCTCAAGCCCAAGCCGGAGAGCCTTAACGTTGTTTTCCGACGAAGCCGGTGGGCGTCCATCTCCGTCCTCATAAGCGTCTGGCAATAGATCCACACGAGGAGGCACTCCTCCTCATCGGGCACTGCCGGAAGCCCGCGGCTGCTGCGATAGGGCCGTGTGACCGCATCCGAGGCCACCACCGTCTCCCTAGCCTGCTGCCTCTCACAATACACACCTCGAATTTGAACCTGTCCGTATACCGTTGCCCATGGGGCAGGCACTAAAATCCACCGCTGCCCTTGAGGAGCAGCGGCCGAAGGAAGAGGAGGTCAACGGACGGTTGGCTTGGAGCGAGCTGCGCGGGCGGGAATGACCAGCTCACACGGCGGTGGGCAACAGGCAACGAAGTAGAGCCGAAGCTGTCACACGTGTTCATCTGCGATCGCTGCAATGCGATGCGGAGGACCAACTCGTCCTTGTCTCCGGCCGCCTCGCGAAGGAACGCATCCCGATCTGTCCGTCACACACGTTTGAGACCGGTTTTAAGATGCCCGTAAATTCTCGTACAATCTAAAAAGAAAGAAGGCCCTGTGATAAACAGAACTCCTAGCCACTAGGCTAACCTCGCGTTTGTGCTACGTATGTTAGGAGCATCCTACTTGATACGAAAATAGATGGTTTTCCGGATTTTACATTGGGTTTTCTACGCTTTTTCTATTTCTGTTTCTGTTTTTTTTTCACTGGTTTGTCTCTGTTTTCTTTTTATTTTTTTATTTTCTTTCTTCTTTTGTCGCGTTTCTTCAGGTTTCTTCATATCTTTCTTGGTTTTCACTGTGTTTTTTTTCTTTGTTTTTCTTCAGTTTTGTTTATGTATTTGTTGTTTTAATCGGCATTCTTCAAATACCAGATTAACATTTTTATCATACATGGTCAACATTTTTTATATACATAATTTTAAAAATGAATCTTGATTCGCATTTCTTAATACATGGTCAATATTTTTTCTTTTGTTTTCTCTTTTTTTGTTCTTTTTTTTCGTCGTTTTGAATTTATCTTTTCGTTTGTCATTTGGTTTTTCTTTTGGCCTTTCTTTGTTTTTACCGTTTTTCATTATTTCTTGGTTTTCTTTGTTTATTTTGGTTTTCACTCTACACTTTTTGTATATGTGAAGAACAATTTTCTAATACATGTTTGACATTTTTTTCAATACAAATTTAACATTTTTTAATACATGGTTAACATTTTTCTATATATATTTTAAAAAAATCTTGATTAACATTTTTAATACATGGTCAATATTTTTTATTCTGCTTTATCTGGCTTTCTATTTTTTGTTTTCTTTTTCCTTTGTTGTTTTTTTATTTATCTTTTCGTTTGTCATTTGGTTTTTGTGTTGGCCTTTCATTGTTTCTATCATTGTTCATTCTTTTCGGTTTTGTTTGTTTATTTTGATTTTCATTCTAGATTTTTTATATGGGAAGAACATTTTTCTAATACATGTTTGACATATTTTTAATATAAATTTAACATTTCTTTAATACATGGTCAACATTTTTTCTATACACATTTTTATATACAATATCAAAAAATCATTGGGGCACGCTATGTGTCGGCCGGCAGATATTTTTTAAATGTCCGCCGGCTCAACAGTCGTTAGATCCCAACCTACGTCTCAGCCTCGTCCTTACAATTCAAACAACGACAGTGTTGCAAAATATTTTGCAACAGAAATCATGTTACGGAAACTTTTGCAATAAAGCTTAGGTTGCAGAAATTTTTGCATCGGAGTTCACGTTACAGAATGCTTTTGCAACATAGGTCATGTTGCGGATTTTTTCGAACCTTTTTCATTTGCAGTATCTTTTTGCAACATAGGTCATGTTGGAGAACCAAATTGCGAGACAACATTTATTGCAAAGTATCTCTGGGAGTTCCTTGGTTACAATTCATGGCAACGAACTCTGATTCTGCTTCTAGGAGATAAGATTGAGTGTAGCCCCAAGGAAGATACATGGCAAATGGAGCAGGCGGCGGATGCGGCCAAGCGATCCGCCGATTGATTGATAGTGTTTTCCTTTTTTTAATACATGGTCAACATTTTTTATATACGCATTTAAGATTGATCAAATGCTTAATCAACATTTTACAAATACTTCTTCAACATTTTTTTTCAAAGGCTTGATTAACATTTTTATCTACATGATAAAAAAATCATCATTTTTTTAATACTTGGCCAACATTTTTTCTATACACATTTAGCATATTTCAAATGCTTTATCAACATTTTTCAAATACCTGTTCAAAAAACTTCAAATGCTTTATTATCATATTTTTAACACATGATCAAACTTTTATGCACATTTTAATACATTTTCGTATACGTGATAATCATTTTTTCTGTACACATTTAACATTTTTTAAATGCTTAGTCAATATTTTCCAAATGTTTTTATAGACATTGTTGTAATATATTTATTTATAATATTTAAAAGTATATTTAAAAAAAAGCAAAAAACGTGACAGAAAATGTAAAAAGAAAACGAAAAAGGAGGCTGTGGTCTCCCGCGTTCCTTGGCCGGTCCATCTCGGTCTACCCTTCAGCAAAGGTTCCCACCCTCCTTCCGAAGGCGATACATAGGCTCCCAGTGTCGAGCGTTGCGGTTATTTCCATGATTAACGCGTGACTAAAGGTTAGCGCCGCCACCGTCTTGCGTCCGTATGCCCTCCGTTGCTGCGGAGGACGCCATTATATTTAAACTAGTAGAACGCCCGTGCGTTGCCACGTGCCTTTTGTTGTATATATAAAACTCGATGAAATTTTGTGCCTTTTCCACGACATCGTCTCAACACCCTTATTGGTGTATTCCTTTTTAATTTCGACATAATCCATCTCCAACTCTCTCATACTCTACAAAAATAAATGTATATATAAACACACCTTTTGTATTATCATGCGCAACAAATATATAAAGCACAAATATTTGCATGCATCTCTTCTGAATGTTAAAACTCAGTGATTTTTTCGTCCGATCCATCATACAAATGACTTGTTAGGGTATTTGATATTTTTCACTATATAAAAGTATGAGACATTCCTCTCAAAGCGAACACCCGCTTTTTCTAAAAAAAATGTGTCGCTGTACTTCTTATAATTAACTGCTCGTGTGTTGCAACATGCTACACATATTATGATGATTTATCATTGACAACAAGGCATAATTCTTCTTCTTCTTTACCCACTATCTTCGCCTATCTAATTCAAGCTCTTCACATTTGTCAATAGTGCATACAGGTCTTAACCTGGCGTCAACTCCCTTCCTTCCTGCCTCAGATCAAATCACCTGGCAGATCCAGTTTTAAAAAAGGGATATGGCAACACATCAGGCCCAAAACTAAACACCAGACGAAAACACTTGCTAGAACGAATACTGAATGGAATTAGCTATAGGACGGCCAAGAAGCCATTGAATAAACAAAACATTATAGCCCTAATATACCAAGGACTCAAGGCGGCATGCAAGACACATTGATCAAGGTAACGTTATTCACCCTCATACGGCGCTTAAGCACCGATAACATGGCAAAATCACAGCTTGCAATCAGGACTCCTGGATTGTATGGTTGATATGCTCCTCCCCTGCACCACCACTACCACCATCAATTACACTCCTCCCCTGCACCACCACTACCACCATCAATTACATTGTTTGTTGCCCTCTACCGTGTTACGAATATGGGGAATAAGAAGCTGCATCACCATTGTTGTTTCTATTCCGTCCAGCTGTGCTGCTCCTGATGGTCTTTGCATGAGCTTTGCAACGCTGAAAGCCCTGTTCAAGAATTCATCCGATTAACCAGTTAACTTGCCGATTAATCCCTACTCGTAGGGTCACCGAGTAGCCGATAAACTGATAAATCGGCCGATTAATTGATTAAATGACCGATTAACTTGCCGATTAGCCGATTAATCCCCTACTCGCCAGCCAACCGAGCAGCTACCAGTTAACGATTTCCTCAACAATGGCTGAAAGCGCAAGTGGATAAAGAAGTTAAAGGTGAATCACACCCTTTTGAGGTACCATCGTATAGTGTATTATTTATTTTGTCAAAATCACAATCATAAAAATTCTTTTTCATCATGCTATAAATATACGGTCCAGCCAACAACTACGTGGAAAAAGCACATAATGATAGAACACAAATGTGACAGAAATACTACTTATCCATGAACCTGGCCAACTAATCAACAATTAAATCTAGTTTAGGAAATGTCAACAACCAGATATGGCAGAAATTAAACACATAGTACATTCAACATAAAGGTGGGGAAGAAACTGGAAAGCAGACTAACACACATCACTTGCATCTAGTTAGTGTAAAGAACATCACAAATACCACATGATCACCTCTATCATGCACTTATGGACTGACTGGGACACAAACAGATATGGGCCTCTCAATAACCAACCAGTTTACATTACACTGTTTCATAAGCTTCTTCGCCCATAACATTTCCAAAATCACAAATTCAATTAGGCTATTTTTGTAATTTAGTATTTAATATAGATTCACATGGAGCCCATTTTAGTGAAATCGAGATTTGGACACATCATGCAAATAGAGTTCAGTATTCAGAATTTAAATCACTCGAACAGACCTGACATCATTTGGCAATTTAGATGGCCACGACTAAAAGGACAATTAATGATTACAGATTTCAGAAACAACTCACCAAATATGAGAGGTGATTTTGATGGGGAACGTTGCATGGGAAACAAAAATATTCCTACGCACACGTAAGATCTATCCATGGTGATGAGCATCTACGAGAGGGAGAGTGGATCTACATACCCTTGTAGATCGCTAAGTGGGAAGTGTTAAGAAACGCGGTTGATGTAGTCGAACGTCTTCGCGATCCAAATCGCAAGCCATCCCGCGATCCAATCACGATCCGTCCCGATCTAGCGCTGAACGGACGGCACCTCCGCGTTCAGCACACGTACAGCTCGATGACGATCTCCGCCTTGTTGATCCAGCAAGAGGGAGCGGAGAGGTAGATGTGTACTCCGGCAGCACGACGGCGTGGTGACGGTGGTGGTGGTGCTGTCCCGGCAGGGCTTCGCCAAGCACAACCGAGACGATCTAGTGGAGAACATATCTAGAGGGAGAGAGAGGCAGCCGTGGCTTTTCAGGTTGGGGGCTGCCCTCAAAAACCTCTAGTATATATAGGAGGGAGGGAGGAGGAGGCAGCCCTAGGGTTTCCCCTAGGGGTTCGGCCAAACCACCACCAAGGGGGAGGAGTCCACCTCCCACAACGGAGGTGGAATCCTAGTAGGACTCCTCCCCACTTGGCCCCCTCCCCACCCCTTGCGCAAGGGCCTCCTAGGGGCTGACCGGCCAGCCCACCAGGGGCTGGTGCGCCACCTCCTAGGCCCATATGACCCTTGGGGTGGGTGGGCCCCACTTGGTGGACCCCCCGGAACCCATTCGTCACTCCGAGTACACTGCCGGAAGTGCCCGAAACTTCACGGAGACCAAAACGGGACTTCCTATATATCAATCTTTACCTCCGGACCATTCCGGAGCTCCTCGTGATGTCCGGGATCTCATCCGGGACTCCGAACAATCTTCGGTCATCACCATACATAACTCAATACTACCGAAACGTCACTGAAAGTTAAGTGTGCAGACCCTGCGGGTTCGAGAACTATGTAGACATGACCGAGACACCTCTACGGTCAATAACCAATAGCGGGACCTGGATGCCCATATTGGTTCCTACATATTCTACGAGGATCTTTATCGGTTGAACCTCTATGTCAAGGATTCAGTTAATCCCGTATGCTGTTCCCTTTGCTCTTCGGTATGTTACTTGCCCGAGATTCGATCGTCGGTATCTCTATACCAAGTTCAATCTCATTACCGGCAAGTCTCTTTACTCATTCCGTAATACAAGATCCCGTGGCTAACTCTTTAGTCACTTTGCTTGCAAGGCTTATTCTGATGTTGTATTACCGAGTGGGCCCTGAGATACCTCTCCGTCACACGTAGTAACAAAACCCAGTCTCGATCCATGCCAACTCAACAGACACCCTCGGAGATACCTGTAGAGCATCTTTATAGTCACCTAGTTACGTTGCAACGTTTGATACACACAAGGTATTCCTCCAGTGTCAGTGAGTTGCATGATCTCATGGTCATAGGAACAGATACTAGACATGCAGAAAACAATAGCAATAAACTGACATGATCATATGCTATGTTCATAGTTTGGGTCTTGTCCATCACATCATTCTCCTAATGATGTGATCCCATTATCAAATGACATCTCATGTCTATGGCTAGGAAACCCTGACCATCTTTGATCAACGAGCTAGTCTACTAGAGGCATACTAGGGACATAGTGTTGTCTATGTATCCACACATGCAATTGAGTTTCCAATCAATACAATTATAGCATGGATAATAAATGATTATCGTGAACAAGGAAATATAATAATAACCACTTTATTATTGCCTCTAGGGCATATTTCCAACAGTCTCCCACTTGCACTAGAGTCAATAATCTAGCTCACATCACTATGTGATTTACATTGTAATGAATCTAACACCCATACAGTTCTAGTGTTGATCATGTTTAGCCCTTGGAAGAGGTTTAGTCAACGGGTCTGCGACATTCAGATCCGTGTGCACTTTGCAAATATTTATGTCCTCCTCCTTGATGTAATTGCGGATGGAATTGAAGCGTCGCTTTATGTGTCTAGTCCTCTTGTGAAACCTTGGTTCCTTGGCCAGAGCAATGGCACCAGTGTTGTCACAGAACAAAGTCATTGGGTTCAGTGCACTGGGCACTACTCCAAGATCTGTCATGAACTCCTTCATCCAGACACCTTCCTTCGCCGCCTCTGAGGCAGCGATGTACTCCGCTTCACATGTAGAATCAGCTACCACGCTCTGCTTGGAACTGCACCAGCTTACCGCACCCCCATTGAGAATAAATACGTATCCGGTTTGAGTCTTAGAGTCATCCGGATCAGTGTCAAAGCTTGCATCGACGTAACCCTTTACGACGAGCTCTTGATCACCTACATAAACGAGAAACATGTCCTTAGTCCTTTTCAGGTACTTTAGGATATTCTTGACCGCCGTCCAGTGTTCCACTCCTGGATCAGTTTGAAACCTTCCGGCCATACTTATGGCAAGGCTGACATTGGGCCTTGTGCACAGCATTGCATACATGATATAGCCTATGGCTGAAGCATAGGGGATGACACTCATCTTTTCTCTATCTTCTGCAGTCACTGGGCATTGAGTCTTACTCAACTTCACACCTTGCAATACAGGCAAGAACCCCTTCTTGGACTGATCCATTTTGAACATCTTCAAAACTTTGTCAAGGTATGTGCTCTATGAAAGTCCTATTAAGCGTCTCGATCTATCTCTATAGATCTTGATGCCTAATATGAAAGCAGCTTCTCCAAGGTCCTTCGTTCAAAAACTCTTGTTCAAATATTCCTTCAGGCTTTCCAACATTTATATATTGTTTCCAATTAGCAATATGTCATCCACATATAATATTAGAAACGCTATAGAGCTCCCACTCACTTTCTTGTAAATACAAGCTTCTCCGTAAACTTGTATAAACCCGAACGCTTTGATCACCTCATCAAAGCGAAGATTCCAACTCCGAGATGCTTGCACCAGTCCATAAATGGATCGCTGGAGTTTGCAAACTTTGTCAGCATTCTCTGGATCGACAAAACCTTCCGGTTGCATCATATACAACTCTTCCTTAAGGAAACCATTAAGGAACGCTGTTTTGACATCCATCTGCCAAATTTCATAATCGAAAAATGCAGCTATTGCTAACATGATTCTGACGGACTTAAGCATCGCTACGGGTGAGAAGGTCTCATCATAGTCAACTCCTTGAACTTGTGAAAAACCCTTTCCCACAAGTCGAGCTTTATAGACGGTGACATTACCGTCCGCGTCCGTCTTCTTCTTAAAGATCCATTTGTTCTGAATTGCCTTTCGCCCTTCAGGTAATACTTCCAATGTCCATACTTTGTTTTCATATATGGATCCCATCTCGGATTTCATGGCCTCTAACCATTTCTCGGAATCCGGGCCCATCATCGCTTCTCCATAGCTCGTAGGTTCATCGTTGTCCAACAACATGACCTCTAAGACAGGGTTACCGTACCACTCAGGAGCAGTACGTGCCCTTGTCGACCTACGAGGTTCGATAGCAACTTGATCCGAAGCTTCATGATCATCATCATCAACTTCCTCTTCAACCGATGTAGGCTCTACAGAAACATCTTTCTGCGCTGCGCTACTCTCTAGTTGAAGTAAAGGTTCAACAACCTCATCAAGTTCTATTTTCCTCCCACTCAATTCTTTCGAGAGAAACTCTTTCTCGAGAAATGACCCGTTCTTAGCGACAAACACTTTGCCCTCGGATCTGAGATAGAAGGTGTACCCAACCGTCTCTTTTGGGTATCCTATGAAGACGCATTTCTCCGCTTTGGGTTCCAGCTTTTCAGCCTGAAGCTTTTTGACATAAGCATCACATCCCCAAACTTTAAGAAACGACAACTTTGGTTTCTTGACAAACCACAGTTCATATGGCGTCGTCTCAACGGATTTTGATGGTGCCCTATTTAAAGTGAATGTAGCTGTCTCTAATGCATAACCCCAAAACGATAGTGGAAAATCGGCAAGAGACATCATAGAACGCACCATATCCAATAAGGTTCGATTACGACGTTCGGACACACCAATACGCTGTGGTGTTCTAGGCGGTATTAATTATGAAACAATTCCACATTGTCTTAAGTGATTGCGAAACTCATAACTCAGATATTCTCCTCCTCGATCAGATCGTAGGAATTTAATCTTCTTGTTACGATGATTCTCAACTTCACTCTGAAATTGCTTGAACTTTTCAAACGTTTCAGACTTATGTTTCATTAAGTAAATATACCCATATCTACTTAAGTCATCGGTGAAGGTGAGAAAATAACGATATCCACCACGTGCCTCAATGCTCATCGGACCGCACACATCAGTATGTATGATTTCCAACAAGTCACTTGCCCGTTCCATTGTTCCAGAGAACGGGGTTTTAGTCATCTTGCCCATGAGGCATGGCTCACATGGGTCAAGTGATTCAAAATCAAGTGACTCCAAAAGTCCATCAGCATGGAGCTTCTTCATGCGTTTTACACCAATATGACCTAAGCGGCAGTGCCACAAGAAAGTGGTGCTATCATTATCAACTCTACATCTTTTGGCGTCAATGTTATGAACATGTGTATCATCACTATCGAGATTCAATAAGAATAAACCCCTCACAATGGGTGCATGACCATAAAAGATATTACTCATATAAATAGAACAACCATTATTCTCTGATTTAAATGAGTAATCGTCTCGCAATAAACAAGATCCAGATATAATGTTCATGCTTAACGCAGGCACTAAATAACAATTATTCAGGTTCATCACTAATCACGATTGTAATCGAAGAGCGAGCGTGCCGACGGCGATCACATCAACCTTGGAACCATTTCCCACGCGCATCGTCACTTCGTCCATAGCCAACCTCCATCTATTCCGTAGTTCCTGCTTTGAGTTGCAAATGTGAGCAACCGAACCGGTATCAAATACCCAGGCACTACAACGAGAGTTGGTAAGGTACACATCAAT
This sequence comes from Elymus sibiricus, assembly GCA_039707655.1. Classification (NCBI taxonomy): domain Eukaryota; kingdom Viridiplantae; phylum Streptophyta; class Magnoliopsida; order Poales; family Poaceae; genus Elymus; species Elymus sibiricus. The sequence continues at coordinate 442,857,374 of CM077675.1, read as the reverse complement.
AACATGTATATCATATATGCCTTGTTTGGTGTTGGCCGCCTTCTTGTCGGCCGGATACTTGGGGAAGTTCCGCTTCCAGTGACCATTTCCCTTGCAATGAAAGCACTCAGTTTCTGGCTTGGGTCCAGCCTTGGGTTTCTTCACGGGAGGGGCAACTACTTTGCCACTCTTCTTGGAGTTACCCTTCTTGCCCTTGCCATTCTTCTTGAAACTAGTGGTTTTATTGACCATCAACACTTGATGCTCCTTCTGAATCTCAGACTCAGCGACTTTCAACATCGCAAACTGTCGTGGTTTTGTCACGGCAGATGTCCGAAGACTTAGGTTCGAGGCCATCGCTAAGACGGTGGACTCAAAGGGGTTGGTCGAGACGAGGGACACGAGTTTACCCAGGTTCGGCCCCTCAAGAAGAGGTAAAAGCCTACGTCCTGCTTGTGCTGTATTGATTGGAGTATCGATTACAAGGGAGCGGATTCGCTTGACCTAGTTCTCGATTGATTGATTTCTTGTCTAAGCCGCCCCAGGGTCTCACCTTTATATAGGAGGTCAAGGCCCTGGGTTACACGAGTCCCAAACCGACTCACACGACGTAGTTTATCCTGCCTCTAAGACGCCTTGCCATCTTGGGCAAGCCGTCTCCGGGCGGCTCAACCGCCCGGGTCTCACACCATCTTCTGTCTCTGGGCCTTCGTCTTGGCCCGCCTGGTAAGCCGCCATGCGGCCTGGCCTTCGTCTTCCGGCCCACCTTAAGGGTCTTCATTATGAGCCGCCAAGTACCTGGGCGGGTCTTACCATGGGGTTATATCCCCAACATTAGGCCCCAGGTTGATTTGAGCCTGCTCATGTCAATCTTCAAACTCATTCGGTGGCGAGTCTCACCTTTTGTCACCTGAAAAAGAAAACTCATAACCCGCCATGACGTCACGTCGAATATGCTTAAAAAGATTCTGTGACGTTTGCAACGGATCCTCTCATTGAATGGTTGGTCTGAAAATCGAGGCGCTCTCTTTCGTCAATCATCACTGTGCTTCCTCAATTTTCGCACGCACTGTTGCCATCCCATCTCATAAATAGGGACACGGGGGGGGGGGGGGGCCTTTTTCCTTTTCTGCCGCCACGTCTTCTTCTTCCTCCTTCAAACAACCGCACCTCCGGAGCTCCGCCGCACCTGACCGGGCCTCGCCGTCGTCCCCAACGCCGGCCGCTGCATCGACCTGACTTGGACCAGAACTTCACCAGCCCGTCCGCATCCGCGAGGTACTATCCTCAGCTCCCATTGAATCTGGAGTCATCTCCATTAGGGTCCCCCGAGTTCATCGGGTTCCTCTAGTGTTCTTCGCTGTTCTTCGTAATATAGATTGTAAATGGCCCCTTGAATCTTATATTACTTGTCTATCCATTGCAGTTGCCCTTTTAATGCCAATGCCCACTTGCTTTGGATCTGCATAGCAATCACATCCACATGCTGTCCGCCTGTTTTTCCACTCCCACCTTTTTAGGTTTTGAATATATTTTCATTTATCTTCATCTGTAGATCTTGCAGTCACGGTTGCAATGTGTGAAACCTGTTTATCCCCACTTACAATATTCTCAGCATTGCCTTGTCCACTTAACCCGCCATTGCATTGCTGGCTCTCTTGAAAAATGCATCGGCAGTTTAACGCTGATCATAGCTGCCTTAGTTATCTGGTATTTCTAACCCACCACCTTCTGCACTTTCTCACAGTTTAACCCGCCAGCATGTCAAGAGCTCCCTCATCCTACGATTGGGTCGGCTCCGGAGTCACCGAGCAACTTCTACTCGACTTTGTAGAATTGGGTATCCTGCCGGCTCAGGAAGTTATACATTGGCGGGTTCCCGGGCCAGTGATAAGACCTACTCCTAAGGAAGGAGAAGTTGTCGTATTCACTGATCACCTCCTTCGTGGGTTTAGCCCGCCTGGGTCAAAATTCTTCCGGGACGTCCTTCACTTTTTCAAGCTTCACCCTCAAGACATAGGCCCAAACTCTGTCACCATTATGTGTCAGTTTCAAGTCTTATGTGAAGTTTACCTGCAAGAAGAGCCGTCTGTTGACCTCTTCCGTGATTACTACTACGTCAACCGCCAAACTGAAGTGGCGGCTGGACCAAGTTTAGAGCTTGGTGGCGTTTCTATCCAGAGACGGAGAGACTTGCCCTATCCAGCAGCTATCTTACCAAGTCACCCCAAGGATTGGAACAAGACTTGGTTTTACTGCAAGGACACTTCTCCTGAAGAAGAGAATCCGCTGCCGGGTTACCGTCCTACCCGGCTTTGCAACACCGGAGAACTCCCAGACCGGCTGTCCGCCGCAGACCGAGCGAAATATGCTCCGGCTTTCGCGAAGATCAGGGCCTTAATGGCCAACGGCGTGACGGGCGTCGACTTAACCCGCTGCTGGGTTAGCTGGAAGATCTTGCCACTGAGCCGGCGTGACCGACTCATGCACCAATTCACGGGTGAACCCAATTTTCCTCTCTGCTTCAATGACACCCCTCTGACAGAACAAGACATCAACTCCTCCGTCAAAACACTTCTTGGCGAAAAGCAAGCGATGTGCAACAAAGTTGGGCTGAGACCTTTCTGTGTCAAGAACCCGGCTCCAGCTGTAAGAAATCTTTTTCCACAAAATTGGTCATTATTGTCTTGACCTTTTACCTTGCCCCTTTTAACCTTTTTGGCGGCTTATACGCAGGCCGGCTCTTCTTTCTGGAAGAAAAAATATAACCCTCCTGTGAGGAAGCCTAAGGCGGGTAAAACCCGCGCCCAGAAGAAGAAAACTGCCGCTCAGGAGCCGCCTGAGCTTGACGACTCAGAGGTAGAACTTGACTCCCTTGGTCGTCTCTTTATGCAACTTATTGACAACAATTATTCACAGGAGGAAACGGAAACAAGCCATGCAGACGCCCCTGAGGTAACCTACATTTCCTCTGATTCAGAAAACTTTCCACAAGAGAAAACACGGCGGGTCATCCGGAAAGTTCCATTTTCTCATCATCTTGCTTATTTAGACCCCAATTTTCTTTTGAAAAAGCAAAAGCACACTTCCAGACATCAGACCCGGAGCACCGGTTCTGAAGATCTTTTGTCCGGCTTACCAAATTCTCTGGCTCCTCGAAAACGGCCAGCTGAGGTACTCTTTTAGCCAAGTTCGATTTTTAATTGTCTTGCATTGTAACCTTACTCTGCTTTCTATTGTCTTAACTGCTTTCAGGAAACGCCCCCTTCGTCTGGTGATTCCACTGCGACTAAGCTGCCACCTCTGAAGATCAACCCAGAGTGCGTACCTTTGTATCTGCATCATACCTTTTTACTATCCTTGTCCTTTATGTAATAATCTTCTCTATTTTCCAGGGCTCAAGCAAAATGAAGGAAGACCGGTGGGTCTACCGCTGCTCCTACTGCCCAAGAGCCGGAGATTGCTAAGCCGGACTCCCGTTCAACTCATGCTGAGCCCACTGACGTTATGAAAAATGCGCCTGAAGATACTCATCAGCCCTCTGAGCCGGCTGATCATGAGATGGCAACTGAAAGTCCTCCAAAGGCCGATCCTAAGCCGCCCAGTCCTTCAATAGCCGTTGAAGACACAATTCTTCCAGACGTTATCATCACTGGGACGGGTTATCAATCTCTCGAGCCTCATGTACTGACAAAACACACCAGCAAGGCTGAAGCTTCCTCGCCTGAGAAACTTGATTTTGAATTCCCCATGTTGGAGAAGATAACTGCAGATGAGTTACATGCTGGTTATCTAAACCGCCTCTCCACAAGCCGGAACATGGAGCTCAAACTTGTTGGTCTGATGAAGAAAAAATATGAGGTACTCCTCTCTTGCTTTTCCTTGTACCCTTATGTAGCCCCCAAGAGCTGGTTTAGTATTGCAAATAGTAGACCGGGTCTTCCAATCCTCGTCATAATTCGAATGGCCTAGCTTGTAGCCCCCAAGTATCGGGTTAATATAGATATTTAAGCCGGTACTGAGTTGAAAAGTTGATCCAATTGTAGCCCCCAAGTCTGGGTCATTATAAAAATGATGAGCCGGAAGTTCACTGTAAACTTGGAAAACGCTGTGTAGCCCCCAAGTGCCGGCTTAACTTTACGAAGATGAGCCGGAAATTCATTGTAGCCTTGGAAAGCGCCAATTGTAGCCCCCAAGTACCGGCTTAACTTTACGAAGATGAGCCGGAACTTCATTGTAGCCTTGGAGAGAAAACACAGACATTAGCCCCCAAGTGTCAAGTATATTGCTTGCAATCTGCTTGAGACTTATAGCATAATAACTTCATCCATCATCTACGAATATCTCAACCTGGCGACTTAAACCTCCTGAACTGTTTTGTTTTTGTGCAATACATGACGCCTTGGACGCGGCCGAGTCTAATCTGACCGGCGTAAAAGAAAACCTTGCTTCGCAACAAATCGCCCGGTCTGAGGCGGAAGAAAAATGGCGGGTTGCCGTTAAGGATCTTGAGAAGGTTCAGGCTGATTTTGCTGCCTTCCAGAAGACTGTTGAATCTGAGCAAGCCGCCCTGTCAAAGCGCGCAGATGAAGCTGACAAACGGCTCAAGCTTGTATCATAGGAGCTGCAAACCCTGAAGCGCCATGTATCCAGGATGACTTCTGCTATCTTTGGAAAGTATTGAAGACTTATAAAATTTCCTTGCCTTGCTTGAAAAAATTGTGCAGGCAGCTTATAATGCCTAACTTCCTTGCAGGTCAAAGAAGCCGCCAGCTATCTTCTGACAGCTTGTTGAAACTGAAAGCAGTATACACATTGACAGAACAACTATACTGCGGGACCCTTTGCACCATCAAAGCCATGTTAACTGAAAAAAGCATCCCCAAATTCATGAAGGGAGTGATAGAGCTCTTGTCAACTCTACCTAAGCAAATCGAAGAGCTCAAACGATCAGCTGCTAGGAAGTGAGCAATGGCCGCGCTAAGCCGGTCTTTGGCCTTCGCCCCTGAACTGACTGCAGAAGAGATGATGGATGGCTTCCCGTCCAAGAAAGATGACGGCTCAGATTTCATAGAAGCTGACTATGCCAAGTGTATGAAGGCCTCCAGAGTACTCGCATCAACACTGGCTGATGAAGTTGATCTGACTACGTACCAGGTGGCTTACGGCGAGGACGGCAAACGAGTGCGCTGCCCAACTTTTGAAGCCAGGGACCTAACTCCTGCACGTCGTAAGCAACTCTTTGCCCCTGAAATTGACCCGTCCCCCCTCTTTGACGAGGCTCAGTTTGAAGCTTTAACAAACTGCAACTGGGATGTGGACAATCTTCAGATCGAAGAGGTCGAAGACCCGGCGCAGGATGACCCGCCATCGAGCTGAACACTTGCTTCTGAAACTGATAACCCGGCTTTCTAAGCCGCCAAAACTGGAAGTTGTACAAAAACTTAAGTCCATTGTATTTTGTGCTCCCTGGGCAGTTTTGTAATAGGGGTAGAAAAACTTGATTGCCTGAGCCGTGCCATCGCGCACGTATAAATCTTTGCACAACTTGATGCACTTTTATCTGTCTTGTGTTCTGCTCACAATCATCTTTTCATCATATTTCACGGCGGCTCATCTTAGGAGATAAACTCTGCAAAAACAAACAAGACAGAATATGCTCTGTATTTCTGTAAGGGCGGCTTGAAAAAGCACGACCCGGAGATGTTAAATCTTTCCTGACCTTGCTTTTTCTTCTTTGTTTTTCGAAAACTCATATGCCAGTTCTTCTGGGTGGATTCAATACTTGAACTCTCAACAGTACAGGGTCTCTAGTGAGAGTGACCGTCAATTTCTTTGAGCGGCTCAGGGTCTCTAGGCGAGATTAACTGATAAGAGCGTAACGAACCAGAGAGAGACGCAGCAGGGCATGAGTACCACCAGGGCCCATAAGCTACCTCTCACGTGACATAAATCCGTTGTTTGAACCTTAAACAGTGCAGGGTCTTTAAAAGAGTAACTGTTTAAGAGTACGAACGGGCCACATAGCGGAGAGTCGGCAGCAGATGGGTGAGTTTATCCTCGCTTTCCGTAAGCCGGCCCTCACGTGACAAGAGCCGCTGGTTTAACCTTGACCAGTACAGGGTCTCTAGCGAGAGTGACTGTCAAATACTTTGAACAGCTCAGGGTCTCTAATCGAGATTAACTAGTAAGAGTTCGGCGGGTCACCTAGCGGAGCAGCAGCAGCATACAGGCAGGTTTAACTCGAACTTGCGGTGGCTGAAGAGCCGATCAAGAGGGTGTGTAAGCTAAACCCGGCGGGTTGGAAGCCCCCAAATGACCATGTTGACGGAGTCAACTTTTTGGGTATATGACCCGGCCTTACAGTGGCTGAAGAGCCGATCAAGAGGGTGTGTAAGCTGAACCCTGGCGGGTTAGAAGCCCCCAAGTGACCTTATGGTGGTATCCACTTTTGCATAATCTGAGATACAGAAAACGGCAGAGGCCCCGGCTTGCAGGGATGCCAACTTTATTATATATATGTGATATTACAATGATGATGTACAATGATGAGAGTCGATGACTCAAGTATAGTAAGGCCGCAGATGAACGATATTCCACGGCCGGTGGGCCTCCTGCCCGGAAGTGCGTGACTCGTCTTGTACGTCAATGAGATAGTATGACCCATTGTTGAGATTTCTGCTGATCACAAAGGGTCCTTCCCATGGGGGAGAGAGCTTGTGCGCATCCGTCTAATCTTGAATCAGACGCAATACCAAGTCGCCTTCCTGAAACGTCCGGGTCTTAACTCTGCGCCTATGATAGCGACGCAGGTCTTGTTGATAAATCGCCGATCGAGCCGCCGCCAGATCACGCTCTTCATCCAAAGCATCTAACGCGTCCTGACGCGCTGTCTCATTATCTGTCTCAACGTAAGCCGCCACCCTCGGTGAGTCATGACGTATATCACTTGGCAACACGGCTTCTGCGCCATCAACCATGAAGAAAGGCGTATAGCCTGTTGACCTATTGGGAGTTGTTCTGATGCTCCATAAAACTGACGGTAACTCTTCTACCCAACAACCCGGCGTTCCCTGTACAGGAACCATAAGCTGGGGCTTGATGCCTCTCAAGATCTCCTGGTTAGCACGCTCCGCCTGACCATTGGATTGTGGATGAGCAACAGCAGAGACGTCAAACCGGATGTGCTCACTTTCACAGAACGCCTGCATAGCCCCCTTGGATAGGTTTGTGCCATTGTCCGTGATGATACTGTGAGGGTAACCAAAACGGTAGATCAATTTTTTGACAAACTGAACCGCCGTAGCCGCGTCACACTTGCCGACCGGCTTAGCCTCAACCCACTTGGTAAACTTATCCACCGCCACCAAAAGGTGGGTCTTCTTGTCTTTAGATCTCTTGAAGGGCCCGACCATATCAAGCCCCCAGACCGCAAACGGTCAGGTAATTGGAATCATCCGCAATTCCTGAGCCGGTACGTGAGCACGTCGCCCGAACTTCTGACATCCATCACACTTGAGAACCAAGTCCTCTGCGTCCTTATGAGCCGTCAGCCAGAAGAAACCATGCCGGAAAGCCTTGGCCACCAAAGATTTTGAGCCGGCATGATGACCACAATCGCCGGCGTGAATTTCATTTAAGATTTCCTTACCCTCTTCAGGAGAAACGCAACGCTGGAAAACACCAGTGACACTGCGCTTGTGTAACTCGCCATTGATGATAGTCATGGATTTAGATCGCCTGATGATTTGTCTTGCCAAGGTCTCGTCCTCGGGGAACTTGCCGCGAGTCAAGTACGCTAAGTAAGGCAGCGTCCAGTCAGGGATAGCATGCAGAGCCGCCACCAGCTGCCCCTCCGGGTCAGGTATGGCCAGATCCTCTTCTGAAGGTAGCTTAACAGACGGATGATATAACACATCCAAGAAAACGTTAGGCGGCACCGGCTTACGCTGAGAGCCCAGCCTTGACAATGCATCAGCCGCCTCGTTCTTGCGATGGTCAATATGATCCACCTGATAACCCTTGAAGTGCCCAGCAATGATGTCCACCGCCTGACGATAAGCCGCCATCCGTGGGTCTTTGGAATCCCACGTGCCTGAAACTTGCTGAGCCACGAGGTCTGAGTCGCCGAGGCATCTAACCCGGCTCAGGTTCATCTCCTTAGCCACACGGAGGCCGTGAAGTAAAGCCTCATACTCAGCTACATTGTTAGTACAGGGAAACATCAACCTTAACACATAACAAAACTTGTCACCTCTAGGGGAAGTTAAGACAACTCCAGCCCCTGGCCCTTCCAATTGTCTGGATCCATCAAAGTGAATTGTCCAGTATGTGTTATCCGGCTTCTCCTCGGGCGACTGACACTCTGTCCAGTCATTTATAAAGTCCACCAAGGCTTGAGACTTGACAGCCGTTCGAGGCACATATTTCAGATTAAGAGGCCCAAGCTCCAATGCCCACTTAGCAATCCTGCCAGTGGCTTCTCTATTTTGAATTATGTCACCCAACGGGGCAGAGCTAACCACGGTGATCTGGTGTCCCAAGAAGTAATGCTTCAACTTGCGATTTGCCATGAACACCCCTTTGCTTGGATTCGATCAAGACTTCACTGACGTAGTAAACCGGCCTCTGCACCAGGTATTCCTTCCCTGCCTCCTTACGCTCCACAACAATCGCGGTGCTGACTGCCCTGTTGTTAGCCGCCACATAGAGGAGTAAAGGTTCCTTCTCAACCGGAGCGGCCAAGACCGGCGGCTCAACCAGCTGCTTCTTGAGCGCCTCGAACGCTTCACCCGCCGCCTTACTCCAGACAAAATTGTTTGTTTTCTTCATCATTTGATACAGAGGAATAGCCTTCTCACCCAGGCGGCTTATGAACCGGCTTAGCGCAGCGATTCGACCCGCCAGGCGCTGAACGTCATTGATGCACGCCGGCTCAGACAGGGAAGTGATAGCCTTTATCTTGTCCGGATTAGCTTCAATGCCACGCTCAGAGACTAGAAATCCCAAGAGCTTGCCTGCAGGAACTCCAAAGACACACTTAGCCAGGTTAAGCATCATCCTGTAGACCCGTAAATTATCGAACGTTTCCTTCAGGTCGTCAAGTAGAGTCTCCTTCTTCCTTGACTTGACCACAATATCATCCACATAAGCATGAACATTGCGCCCAATTTGGCCATGAAGACAGTTCTGCACACAACGCTGGTAAGTCGCCTGGGCACTCTTGAGCCCAAAAGGCATAGATACATAGCAGAAAGCACCAAAAGGCGTAATGAAAGCCGTCTTCTCTTGGTCTTTAACTGCCATCTTGATCTGATGATACCCTGAATAAGCATCTAGGAAGCATAAACTCTCACAACCCGCTGTTGCATCAATAATCTGGTCGATACGGGGGAGAGCAAATGGGTCAACTGGACAGGCCTTGTTAAGATCCGTGTAATCCACACACATACGCCATGTGCCGTTCTTCTTGAGTACTAACACCGGGTTAGGGGGCCACTCCGTGTGAAAAACTTCAACGATGAACCCTGCTGCCAAGAGCCGGGCCACCTCTTCTCCAATAGCCTTACGCCTCTCCTCATTGAATCGTCGGAGGAACTGTTTGACCGGTTTAAACTTAGGATCCACATTAAGGTGGTGCTCAGCGAATTCTCTCGGTACACCCGGCATGTCAGAAGGCTTCCATGCAAAGATGTCCCGATTCTCACGGATGAATTCGATGAGCGCGCTTTCCTATGCGGGGTCCATGTTAGCCCCAATAGTGAACTGCTGTGATGAGTAGCCCGGCGTAAAGTCCACCAACTTAGTATCTTCTGCCACAAACTTGAGGGGCGGCTCAGATTCCGTGTTAGGCTTCTTCAGTGGAGTCATATCCTCTGGGTCAACATTCTCCTTATAGAACTTGAGCTCCGCTTCAGCACAACTTGACTCTGCGTAAGCTGCGTCACCTTCCTCACACTCAAGAGCCGTCTTCCGATCACCATGCACGGTAATCATCCCATTCAACCCGGGCATCTTGAGCTGTAAGTAAACATAACAAGGCCTAGCCATGAACTTGGCGTAAGCCGGCCGTCCAAACAGAGCGTGATATGGGGTCTTGATTTTGACCACTTCAAACCACAAAGACTCCACCCTGTAGTTGAATTCATCACCAAAAGCCACCTCCAAAGAAATCTTTCCCACTAGATAAGCTGATTTTCCGGGCACCACACCGTGAAAAACTGTTGAAGAGGGCTTAAGATCTTTATCAAGCAAACCCATCCGGCAGAAAGTGTCATAATACAGGATGTTGATGCTGCTGCCACCATCCATAAGCACTTTAGTGAACACATATCCTCCTACTTGGGGGGCAACTACTAAAGCCAGTTGCCCCGGGTTATCCTCCCTACTCCAAGTTATGTCATACTCGGACCATATCAAATACTGCGGTAGAGCCGGCATGACTGCATTAACCGCCCGCTTGCGCACCTTCCGGTCTCGCTTGTCGAGGCTGGTTGTAAAAACATGATACTGACCCCCACTGAGCTGTTTCGGGTTAGTCTGGTACCCCGATTGGTTATTCTGCTGCTGGCCTCCACCGCCAGACTGTTGATGATGACCTCCTTGATTGCCTTGACCCTGGTATCCAGATCCTGAGCCGCCAGCACCAAAGCCGGCTCCTGATCCGCCCGGCCCTGAGCCGCCTGATGGCCCATTACCGTTATTACGATGCTGTTGAAGGCTGTAATCCCGAAACTGCCGCATAATACCGCAATCCCTCCATCTATGGCCTGCCGGCTTATCAGGCCGGCTGTGCTCTGGACAAGGTTTATTGAGCATCTCTTCCAGGTTGAAAGGAGCTTTGCCCTTGTTAAAGGGTGGCCTGAAATTCCCATTGCCCTTAGCATGATTGTTCCCTGTGCTGGTGTTCGCCACCAATTCTGACCCGCCGTCCAGGTTCTTCCGCTTGCCCGGGTTGCTATTTCTGGCCGTGTTTTGCTGTTGACCCTTGCCATTGTTGTTTTTCTTACCCTTCATCGGAGCCAGGGTCCTTCGTGTTATCAGAGTCTACATACTTGGTGAGAGCCGCCATGAGCTCCCCCATATCCTGGCACGTGCGCTTGAGTCGGCCAAGCTTCTGCTTCAAAGGTGTAAAGTGGCAATTCTTCTCTAGAATCAAAACTGCTTGAGCCGCCGTAATCTGTTCAGAAGAGTGGATGATGGTTGAGACCCGCCGGACCCAGTGATGAGCCGCCTCGTCATCACACTGCACGCAAGGGTCCAGATCCACAATTGTCATGGGCTGCTTGCACGTTCCTTGGAAATTTTTGATGAATTTCGCCTTTAATTCAGACCAGGAATTAATGGTGTTGGGTGGCAAGCCCTTCAACCATGTGCGAGCCGGCCCTTCCAGCATCATGATAAAATATTTGGCACATAGTGCATCACTGACGTTTAACATCTCCATGGCCAGCTCATAGCTTTCGATCCAAGCCTCTGGAGGTAGGTCAGCAGTATAATTGGGCACCTTGTGAGGGCCCTTAAAATCCTTCGGTAGACGCTCGTTCCTCAGAGCCGGCGCTAAACATGGCACTCCCACAGCCCTGGAGGTTAATCCTGCCCCGACTGAGGCAGAAGGTGCAACTGTGGGTTCCTGATGAGCCGCCGCCGCCGCCAGAGCCGCCGCCTCTCGTTGTGCCCTTGCCCGATCCACCAGCGCCTGAGCCGCCCGATCGACCCGCGGCGGGTTCCGATGTCGTTCATTGCTAGAAACCGCCGGCGACTCATAGCGCCGGCTGTAGCTGCGGCTGGGGATGGGGGTTGAATGCACGCGACTCCGGCTATAAGTGTATTTCTCCTGCTGGGCCACCGCCGTCCGCAGGTATCCAATAGCGTTCTGCACCTCTTCTGCAAAAGGCGCCTTGTCGGGGATGGGAATTGTATCAAGCCTGGTGGCCGCCGCCACCATGTTCTCCGTCGGGTTAGAATAATGACCCGATGGCGTCGGAAAAAACTGTGGCGGGTTTTGGTTCCGTCGGGGCGGGTCTGGTTGCTGATGCTGAACCGCCGCCCGGCTTCCAGGTACTTCCGCCGTCCGGGTTACGGTCAAAGGCACATTCCGTCCCGTCCCTGGCGTGTTAAAAAGAATTCTGGCTTCATATTGATCCAGCAGGCGGGATTGATGCCTCATCCGATGAACCGCCACTGCAGACTGCTGCTCAAGGTGGAAAGCATCCGCCCTATGGCGCTCCGCCTCAGCATCCATCTGGGCCTTCAGCGCGTTGATTTTCTGTTGGACTCCAGCCATCTGGTTCTTCAACCTCGTGATCTCCGCGTTGCGGGCCGCTTGGTTTTCAGCAGTGACCTCGGTTTCCATCAGGGTCGTAAGCTCATTCATCAGATCTAGAAGATTTTGAGCCGGCGGCCTGCCAGCTCCAGACCCGGTTGCACGGGCGACTGTGCTACTGGGGGCCAGCGCTGAACCCGCCATGAAGACGGCAGCGCAGTTCGGCGGCTCATATTCCTCCGGCTCATGATATTCTAACTCGGGGTAATGCTCGATGTAGCCCCCAAGCCCACCATTGTGAAGCTGATAGATTGACTCCGTCTCTACGCTCGAGGATCCATCCTCTGAGCAGATGAGGGTATCTTCCCGCGACATAGAACCTTCAAGCTCCATGCCCTGGGTGAAGCCGACGAAGACATGCTTCCTGCCCGGGTTAACGCGGGCGGGTCGCGCGCATCGGGCGGGTTGCTCGCGCCGGGCCGGCTCGGCGATGTCGGTGCAGATGTCCGGCCCGGGTTCAGATCCGCCGATCTTGCCAATGAAGATGTGGATTCCGCCGAAGGGGACCCGGAACCCGTACTCAATTGAGTCGGCTTCGGGGCCCCAGCCGGCGTCGTCGATGTAGAGCCGGCCGCGGCGACTCTTGGTCATCCTGCCAACAGCGTACCCCTTGATCCCTGCGAGAGAGCCCTTTGAGAACTCAACACCACCGAGCGCTAGCCCCACGGTGGGCGCCAACTGTCGTGGTTTTGTCACGGCAGATGTCCGAAGACTTAGGTTCGAGGCCATCGCTAAGACGGTGGACTCAAAGGGGTTGGTCGAGACGAGGGACACGAGTTTACCCAGGTTCGGCCCCTCAAGAAGAGGTAAAAGCCTACGTCCTGCTTGTGCTGTATTGATTGGAGTATCGATTACAAGGGAGCGGATTCGCTTGACCTAGTTCTCGATTGATTGATTTCTTGTCTAAGCCGCCCCAGGGTCTCGCCTTTATATAGGAGGTCAAGGCCCTGGGTTACACGAGTCCCAAACTGACTCACACGACGTAGTTTATCCTGCCTCTAAGCCGCCTTGCCATCTTGGGCAAGCCGTCTCTGGGCGGCTCAACCGCCCGGGTCTCACACCATCTTCTGTCTCTGGGCCTTCGTCTTGGCCCGCCTGGTAAGCCGCCATGCGGCCTGGCCTTCGTCTTCTGGCCCACCTTAAGGGTCTTCATTATGAGCCGCCAGGTATGACCCGCCCCCTCCTGGGCGGGTCTTACCATGGGGTTATATCCCCAACACAAACAGCTTGGCGACTGACTTGTTCATCCCTTGCATGTTATAGTTCGACACGAAGCTTTTGTAGCTAGGTGGCAGTGATTGAAGAACTCTGTCAGTGATCGCCTCTGGTGGGAGAACAATTCCCAACTCCGCCAGACGGTTGGAATACCTAGACATTCTGAGTACATGTTCACTGACAGACCCGTTCTCCTCCATCTTGCAAGCATAGAACTTATCGGAGGTATCATACCTCTCGATCCGGGCATTCTTCTCAAAGATAAACTTCAACTCCTGGAACATCTCATATGCTCCATGATGTTCAAAACGTCTTTGAAGTCCCGGTTCTAAGCCATACAACATCGCACATTGAACTATTGAGTAATCATCAGAACATGCCTGCCAGGCGTTCGCAATGTCTGCAGACTCTACTGGAGCGGGTGGTTCACCGAGCGGTGCATCAAGGACATAAGCCTTTTGGGAAGCCGTGAGGATAATCCTCAGATTACGGGCCCAGTCTACAAAGTTACTTGCATCATCTTTCAACTTAGCTTTCTCTAGGAACGCATTGAAATTCAGGGGTGCTACTGCGCGAGCCATTGATCTACAATCATAGATTTTGCAAAGACAATTTAGACTATTGTTCAAGATAATGAGTTTAGTTAATCATATTACTTAAAAAACTCCCACTCAAATTGACATCCCTCAGGTCATTCGAGTGTCACATGATCCAAATTCACCAACCCAAGTCCGTTTATCACGTGAGATGAGGTGGTTTCAATGGTGAACATCTCCATGTTGATCATATCTACTATATGACTCATGCTCGACCTTTCGGTCTCTTGTGTTCTGAGGCCATGTTTGTACATGCTAGGCTCGTCAAGTTTAACCCGAGTGCTCTGCATGTGCAATACAGGCTTGCACCCGTTGTATGAGAATGTAGAGTCTATCACACACGATCATCACGTAGTGTCTCGAAACGACGAACTTTCGCAACGGTGCACACTCAGGGAGAACACAATTTTATCTTGAAATTTTAGTGAGGGATCACCTTATAATGCTACCGTCGTCCTAAGCAAAATAAGATGCATAAAAGGATTAACATCACATGCAAATCATAAGTGACATGATATGACCATGATATTGTGCTTTTGATCTCCATCTCCAAAGCACCGGCATGATCTCCATCGTCACCGGCATGACACCATGATCTCCATCATCTTGATCTCCATCAACGTGTCGCCATGAGGTTGTCGCGCCAACTATTGCTTCTACAACTATTGCTAACTCATAGCGATAAAGTAAAGCAAAAACGACGAAAATAAATTAAAGACAACCCTATGGCTCCTACCGGTTGCCGTACTCTTCGACATGCAAGTCATGATAATCTATACAAAACATGATCATCTCATGCATCACATATATCTCATCATGTTTCTGGCCATATCATATCACATCATACCCTGCAAAAACAAGTTAGACGTCCTCTAATTTGTTGTTGCATGTTTTACGTGGCTGCTATGGGTATCTAGCAAGAACGATCCTTACCTATGCAAAACCACAACGGTGATATACAAGTTGCTATTTCACCTTCTACAAGGACCACCTCTGTCGAATCCGATTCAATTAAAGTGGGAGAGACAGATACCCGCCAGCCATCTTATGCAACAAAGTTACATGTCAGTCGATGGAACCGGTCTCCCGTACGTGGACGAGTAAGGTTGGTCCGAGCCGCTGTAGAGGAACGCAGCAGAAAACAAAAATTTCCGACCTACGCACCAGCCCAGGACCACTATGGAGACTGCATACAAGGTTTGATCTTATCGTTACCGACTCGTAGCGCAGCGGAAGTAGAATCGATGACGATCGGCGGTGCAGATCCCCGCAGCTAGGATTTACAACCTCCCAACCGCAAGGATATATACCCTCATCTGTCCCTCGGACAGCCCTCCGGGAGGCGGTCGGATAGTCCCCCGGACGGTGTCGTGGACAGCCCTTCGGGAGGACCTCCGAAACTCGAACGGTCACTCGGACAGCCCTTCGGGAGGACCTTCGAAACTCGAACGGTTACTCGGACAGCCCTCCGGGAGGCACTCTAGAACTAAGACCGAAACAACGATGTCTCTACAGAGTTGCACACATATGGTGTCATCTATCCGGCAGGGCTTCGCCGTCCAGAACTAGTTCTGGCCGGAACCACGACAGCCTTTCGGCTCTACGAAACTATTTCGCTGGGAGGGAGAGAGAAGCCAGATAACATCAGATGGCATGTGTATGTGAGAATGGATGAGGTTTGGGCAGCCCCCTCACCTCCTATTTATAGGAAAACCAAGGGGTAGGATGGGTATTTCAAAATACCAAAAATACCCATGAAGGAAACACTTTCCAAGGGTAAAAGGGGAAAGCAAGTGGGCAAGTGGGGCTCCAAGGTGGAGCCCCCTTCTTGGCCGGCCACACCCCATGTGGGGCCCCCCAAGGGGGTCCTCATCCATCCATCCCTTCTAGAAGCCTTTTGGGAAAATATCCCAAAAGGTGACTTTCCAAAAATATCCCAAAAAGAACTTTCACTATTCACGACGACATTTTTCAGCGTCCGTTCGAACTGAAAATATTTATGTGGTCCTATAACATTTCCAGTACCCACTAAAATAATTTTCAACGCATTCCGGAACAATTCCGGATTAGTGATTTTCATCTGCGAAAAGCATCCAAAGCGGTTCCGGCAGCTCCGGAACATTTCCGGTTTTTCTTCCGGAAAATTCCCAGAAGTTTCCAGAATGATTCTGGCACCCTCCAAGAATTATCCGGCATGTGCCGAAACCCATTTGACTTAATGGTATCCCCTGAAACAAGTTTTCAGTTTTACCGAAACTGTTCTGGTGTTCTCTCTGCGGAACTTTTCCGCTGTCTGAAACTTTTCCGGTGTCCGAAACTTTTCCGGTGATTTTCTCTCAGACTCCCTGTCTAGTATTCAGCAGATAGATGACCCTTAAGCGTGTGACCCTATAGGTTCGGTGAAGTATAGACATGACCCGGAACCCCTTCCGATCAATGATCAACATCGGAGCCGTGGACACCCATATTGACCCCTATACCCACACGAATGAATATTCGAGTGAACCTCCAGTTGCCGTGTGCTATTCCTATTGCTTCGCGATATGTTACAAATACCCGAGGTGAGATATGTTGGCATCCCCGTGGATCAACAACTTGTCTACTATGCCAGTTACCTCGTTACCGGTATTGTTCTCTTTTCTCGTTCCCGTGTTCCGGCATCCCCGTGATCAAATCACAAAGTGTCTGGCCAGACGGTGATGGATACCGTAACACCGAGAGGGCCCAGAGATATCTCTCCATCGTCGGAGGAGCAAATCCCAATCTTGAGCTATCAAGTTACTTGACACACTTTTCCATGAACCCGTAAGCCGCCGTAATAGCCACCCATTTACGGATGACGTTTAACAAACCCCAAAGTTCATGAAGCAAGCATGAAGAAACTCGATACTCTCATGGTCTAAGGAATCATGCAAACGTTAACCATCTCTGTGTTATTAACCATTAACTTGTGACGAATGAATCTCATAGCATAACATCAATTCGGGTCGATTCAACACAAATGTTCTTCTAACATTGTGCCCTCAAAATTGCTGGCATAGACATGCCCATGATTAGGAAAACAGAACCATCATGCAACACTTGAGCTAGTCTTAGAGGCCAGACTAGGAATACATTTTACCGTTTATTATCCCACACGTGCATATGAGTCTTCCTCCGAGCCTCGTGGTTATTGCAGACTCGAGAACCATAGCAGTTATAGCATGGAACTTAAACCTAATTATGAAGAGGGAGATAATCAATAACATTTCTTATTGCCTCTAGGGCATATCTCCTACAGACTCCCACTTTCACTAGAGTCAATAATCTAGTCAATGCTAATGCACTTTACACCTATGGCATACTGGTGTAACATATGCTTCGCTTGTGGTATAGCCTGATGTCCAACGGATCTGACAACTTCAGCTCCGTGTGTAACTTTGCATATCCTCGCATTTTCACGCTTTCACAAAATTCATATTTTGTGTGGACTTGGCTTTGCATATGTGTGAATCATTGGTCGAAACCTGATTCCTCAGACTGAGCTATGGAGCAACTATCTGCAATAGTGTCCCATAGACCAAAGCCATCTTGGAACCATACTAAGTTCATGAATGAACTATATGATTCAACAACTTATTTGTCGCTTCTAAAGCATCAACATACTTAGCCTTTGTTATAGAATTTGCCACTGTATCTTGTTTGGAACAATTTCCAACTTACCGTGCCACCATATTGTGTATTACACAAAAAATCCCTAACTTAAATCGAAAATCGCATGGAGCATTGATGAAGACTGTATCGATGTAATTACTTACAACGAGTACTTCATAATCTCTGCTTGCGAGAAAACATGTCATCAGTACTACTCTAGTACTTAATGGCATCTTTCACTGTTGTCCCATGATCAGTACTTTTGATCACTTTGGTATCTATACTCGCAACAACTTTGGAGTATTAGACATATCTGGTTGTTTTTACATACCATGGAATACATGATTAATCCAAACACGAAGGTGTGTGGAATCTCCATCATGTATTTTGCTCATCAGTGTTTTTGGGACACCGAGTCTTGCAAAAACTCTTTCCATGTGACTTCGGCAAGAATCACTCCTTGGCGTTTTAAATGCTAAAAAGTTTTAGCATCTTGTCAATATATATCTTTACTCAGCCCCATTAGGTAAATCTACCTCCATAGATTATCATGCCTAATATTAAAGCTATTTAGCCCAAGCACTTCATCGAAAAACCCTTTTCAAATGAAGTCCTAATTCGTGTCAAGAAATTTATTTCCAATTAACAATGTGTCAAGCACACAACGTTTTTAGAAATATTATTATGCTCCCACTTACTTTCTTGAATCACAAGCATCTTCGTTACCCATTGATGAAGTCAAAACCCTTTTGACCATTTCATCAAAACACGAAGATTCCAACATCATTTTGCTCTCTTCTGTCCATCGCTGGATCTCTGAACTTTGCATACTTACTAGCATCCTCTGGACTGAAAAAAATACCTTGGACTGTAACACATGCAAGTCCTTGGTTTCATTTCCATCAGATGGAAATCCTTTCATCATCCTTGTTTCATATCTCATGTTTGAAATATGTATTAATTGCTAGTTCAACCCGAACCGACTTTAAGCATCTCTACGGTGAAACAACCTCATCGTAGTCAACTCCTTGAACTTGTTATTGCAACAAGTCGAGCTTTATGGATAAAATATTTTTATCCATATCAGTTTTTAGTTCCATAAATATTCGTTAGACTCTAAGTCTTCCGAAAGGTGTATCAAGATTTTAATCTTGAATCATTTATATGGAAACTATCTCGGATTGTATTGGCATTTAGCCAATTCCGGAGTCAGGGCCCATCACCGCTTCCTTGTGTATCGTAGGTATACTATTGTCCAACAACAATATCTCATTTGCGCACCTGAGAGGTTTGCACGAGCCTTGCCTACGTGGTTTAGCTGCAAGTTCGACCGAAGTCCATACATTTTATTGTAGAGAGTTCCGTATCAGTCGCAGTAGGAAACTCCGGAATTACATCCAAGGTCTCTTTCCTTTGATCTGATGACGAAGATACTGTTTATCTCGTCGAGTTGCACTGCTCCCACTCACCTTTTTGAAAGAACAATTTTCTTCAAAAACCATACCGTTCTTTGTGGAAAAAACCTTAGCCTCGGTATAGTGGTGGGGGAATACCCAATAACTTGGGATAACCTACAAAGTAGCACTTGTCTGATTTGGAATAGGTTTGTAATCTTTTACACAAGCCCCATATTCCAAATGTTAAGAAAAGATATAACATGGTTGGGCGTACCATACCATGGCGTCATTTCAACAGACCCGATGGGCTCTTTTCAGTGTAAAAGCCGCAGACTCTAAAGCATCACTTTAAAAGGGATAATGGCAAATTTATTTATGTCATCTTTGATCTTACCATGTCATGAATGGTTTGATTACATCTTCACGGACTCTCCACTTGCAGTGGTGTTCTAGGAGGTGCAAGTTATGAAACCCTTTCACAACTCATCAGACATTCGCTAAACTTGTAACTCAAATATTCCTTTCTGCAATCGAATTGTAGAAACATAATTTTCTCGTTACAATAACTTCTACTTCATTTTTGAAAATCTTATGAATGAATTCAAAAGATCCAGACTTACGTCTCAACAAGTAAATATCCATATATCTACTTGAGTCATTTCTGAAGATAGATAAATCCACTACTTGCAACAACATTTATTGGACTACACACATCATAATGTAGGATCACCAATATGTTCTTTGCTCGTTCCTTATGGCCTGTGAACGGTATTTCAGTCACTTCACTTTTCAGAGGAAAGTTGCAAGTGTCAGATGATTCAAAATCAAACGACTTCAAAATCCATCATAATGGAATTTTCCATGCGGGTTTCTCCAATGTGACCAAATGCAGTGCCACACTTGTGTGGTATTCTTTTAGTCTTGCGACATTTAGCGTCGGTGTTTATGGATGTATCATATTTCCATCAATATTCATAACATACATCCCATCTAGGATGGAAGCATGGCCCTTCATGTTATTCATAATACTGAACAACAATTGTTGTTTTTATGAACAACTCTTTTGCAACAAACATTGTGCAATGGGCTAGAGTGTATGAAACTCTAAAATGAATTATGAAAGTAAACCCAGAGGTAATGTATTATTATCAATATTCATAACATACGTCTCATTCATAATGAAAGTATGGCCCTTATGTTATTCATAACACCGAACATCAAAAGTTCTCTTATGAACAACCTTCTTGCAAGATACCTTATGCAAAGGGCTAGAGTGTGAAACTCGAAAATGAATTATGAAAGTAAATACATAGGGAATACACCGATGGAAGGCATAGTAACATTTACTATGTTCCCTGCGTGTATCTAGACCTCATTCCTGGCTAGTCTTTCATGCCATAGTAGTTCTTACATCGAGTTGCAACAGAATGCAATCGAGCGGGTATCTTTGTGATTAACTCACAATACCCAAGAATTAGTGATTAACATGTTTAACCATAATTCCCAAGAACTATATCTTTGACCAGCCTTCTATACATCAAAAACTTGTATGACATTCATACATGAGCTGGATATTCCAGTCTTCTTTCCTTTTGCCATTATACTTCTAACAGTTTAACTTTTAGTATTTCTCCTACTCTCAGAAGAAGCACCCAACTTAAGAGTGGTGTTTAGCCCCGGACTTTCTAGGCGTGAAAGTTTTACTAACACCCTTCGGACACTTCCTTTCTCTTTAAGGTGTTGTTTTATTCACCTTTCATCATATGACAGACGTTCTTCTGGATCCCTCTCTTATTAGTCTAATTCATAGTAAACACCTTTGCTAATAGTTTGCAAACAAACATTGCTTTGGATATTTCATATCTTTCAGCGTTTGTTTGTATCTGAAAATTAATTTTCAGTTCCATGAATATCACATAACTATCCCAAAACTTTCGAAGTTCGGGTCTCATGGAAGCAAACGTATTGCACCTGACTGAAACGGAATTCTAGCTTTTGGATCGAAGGACGAGAGTCACATGATCCATAGCATTAGCGGGAGAATACCGAAAGTATGCGATAGGACAAAGTCCTTCTCGGCACTCTAGAGGACAATCCTCACATTACGTTTACCAACCGTAAAGTTTAAACCAGATATTTAACAGCTATTCAATTTTAACAGGGAAGGTGGAAACGCGAGCCATTATTCTACAACTATTTTGCAAACCACCCTTAGACAGTGTTCAAATTTAATTGCACTGAGAATTAAACAAGTTAATTCTACAGTGCGCTCCCACTCAAATCAATATCTCTCATAATTGATTATGAGTGATTCAAGATCCGCATTTCAATTCGACGCCATTGACGGGTTCATCACTGATGACGTGAACTTCAATCGGTAGGCCAACTTGCCAATCACATCTCTATATGACTCTTGTCCATATTTCGATGCGTGTGTTCCGAGCTCAGGACTGTCCTGCCTGAACATCAAGACAACCAAGTAATCTTGTTGCGAGGTCTGACCTCACCCGCCTCACACTTCTCTAATCGTTCGTACTCATGTGTACATGTCGTACCCCGAAAAGTTAGGTGCCGTGACGGTGCTACACTTGGGAGAACACTAACTACTTGATATTTTTGTGAGAGATCACCCTAATAAAAAGCGACTACCGCGCAATCAAGAAGGGTGCATCATAAGGGATAAACATCTCAGGCAATTCATAATAGCATGATATGGTATAGCCCTTTCTGACGGAGAAGTCTTTCATTTCTTCGTCTTCGGCATTCGCGTCGGTGTTCACCTTCGCGAAGATTGCCACCACCTTGTCGATGCACCAGATGATCTTGCTATATCTATAGCTAATAAAATAATGCATTACAACAAGGTTGACACACAGGTCAATTAAAGTGACAATCATATGGCTCTAGCCATCATGCCGAATCATGACACGCAGGTCATGTTAATCAATTTACATTATATAGTCATCTCATACATAATCAAATTATTATGAGCACTGCTATACCACATCACATGCACATGCAAACCATCCTGCAAAATCAAGTTAGACACCTCTAATCGGTTCATGCAAAAACTTGTTTTACGTGGCTTCTAAGGTTTCGAAACAAACCGAAGCTACCAACGTCCATCATCAAGCATGATAATCCAAGTCGCTAGATTAACATTGCGGGGTGTATGAAACACGAGATAATAAAATCTCGAGCCCCATACTAAACTTCGTCATACGCATGACCCCCGTGCAGATCATATCTGCATTGCCCTTTCGTCTGTGAAATTTCATCTTTCTTTTTAACTACGGTGGAATTCAATGAACTGTTAGCACTTCGTTGATCAATCGGGATCGCGGATTGCCAGAACATTGAAACTCCACCATGTTGTTATCAAGATCAGAAATATGCAAATTCCAGGGAAGCAACAAGAACATCGGGTAACAGATTTCATCTACTACCCGCACAAATAATTTTCAGTAATAGAACTCATCTACTACCTAATTATATTGTGCAACACCCATACATCTCTATGTATTCTAGATCGCAACCTGCATCTACGCATAGCACGGCTCATGATGCCACTGTAGGGGAACGCAGCAGAAAACAAAAATTTCCGACCTACGCACCAGCCCAGGACCACTATGGAGACTGCATACAACGTTTGATCTTATCGTTACCGACTCGTAGCACAGCGGAAGTAGTGTCGATGACGATCGGCGGTGCAGATCCCCGCAGCTAGGATTTACAACCTCCCAACCGCGAGGATGTATACCCTCATCTGTCCCTCGGACAGCCCTCCGGGAGGCGGTCGGACAGTCCCCGGACGGTGTCGCGGACAGCCCTTCGGGAGGACCTCCGAAACTCGAACGGTCACTCGGACAGCCCTTCGGGAGGACCTTCGAAACTCGAACAGTCACTCGGACAGCCCTCCGGGAGGCACTCTAGAACTAAGACCGAAACAACGATCTCTCTACATAGTTGCACACATACGGTGTCATCTATCCGGTAGGGCTTCGCCGTCCAGAACTAGTTCCGGCCGGAACCCAGATAGCCTTTCGGCTCTACGAAACTATTTCGCTGGGAGGGAGAGAGAAGCCAGATAACATCAGATGGCATGTGTATGTGAGAATGGATGAGGTTTGGGCAGCCCACTCACCTCCTATTTATAGGAAAACCAAGCGGTAGGATGGGTATTTCAAAATACCAAAAATACCCATGAAGGAAACACTTTCCAAGGGTAAAAGGGGAAAGCAAGTGGGCAAGTGGGGCTCCAAGGTGGAGCCCCCTTCTTGGACGGCCACACCCCATGTGGCGCCCCCCCAAGGGGGTCCTTATCCATCCATCCCTTCTAGAAGCCTTTTGGAAAAATATCCCAAAAGGTGACTTTCCAAAAATATCCCAAAAAGCACTTTCACTATTCACGACGACATTTTTCAGCGTCCGTTCGAACTGAAAATATTTATGTGGTCCTAGAACATTTCCAGTACCCAATAAAATAATTTTCAATGCGTTCCGGAACAATTCCGGATTAGTGATTTTCATCTGCGAAAAGCATCTGAAGTGGTTCCGGCAGCTCCGGAACATTTCCGGTTTTTCTTCTGGAAAATTCCCAGAAGTTTCCAGAATGATTCTGGCACCCTCCAAGAATTATCAGGCATGTGCCAAAACCCATTTGACTTAATGGTATCCCCTGAAAAACTTTTCAGTTTTACCGGAACTGTTCAGGTGTTCTCTCTGCGGAACTTTTCCGCTGTCCGAAACTTTTCCGGTGTCCGAAACTTTTCCGGTGATTTTCTCTCAGACTCCCTGTCTAGTATTCAGCAGATAGATGACCCTTAAGCGTGTGACCCTATAGGTTCGGTGAAGTATAGACATGACCCGGAACCCCTTCCGATCAATGATCAACATCGGAGCCGTGGACACCCATATTGACCCCTATACCCACACGAATGAATATTCGAGTGAACCTCCAGTTGTCGTGTGCTATTCCTGTTGCTTCGCGGTATGTTACAAATACCTGAGGTGAGATATGTTGGCATCCCCGTGGATCAACAACTTGTCTACTATGCCAGTTACCTCGTTACCGGTATTGTTCTCTTTTCTCGTTCCCGTGTTCCGGCATCCCCGTGATCAAATCACAAAGTGTCTGGCCAGACGGTGATGGATACCGTAACACCGAGAGGGCCCAGAGATATCTCTCCATCGTCGGAGGAGCAAATCCCAATCTTGAGCTATCAAGTTACTTGACACACTTTTCCATGAACCCGTAAGCCGCCATAATAGCCACCCATTTACGGATGACATTTAACAAACCCAAAGTTCATGAAGCAAGCATGAAGAAACTAGATACTCTCATGGTCTAAGGAATCATGCAAACGTTAACCATCTCTGTGTTATTAACCATTAACGTGTGACGAATGAATCTCATAGCATAACATCAATTCAGGTCGATTCAACACAAATGTTCTTCTAACATTGTGCCCTCAAAATTGCTGGCATAGACATGCCCATGATCAGGAAAACAGAACCATCATGCAACACTTGAGCTAGTCTTAGAGGCCAGACTAGGAATACATTTTACCGTTTATTATCCCACACGTGCATATGAGTCTTCCTCCGAGCCTCGTGGTTATTGCAGACTCGAGAACCATAGCAGTTATAGCATGGAACATAAACCTAATTATGAACAGGGAGATAATCAATAACATTTATTATTGCCTCTAGGGCATATCTCCTACAGCCGCTTCATCCCACAATACCGCTGAATCAAGAAAAGACTAAGGAGGAAAGAAATCTGAATATCAATGCCCACAAACTCCTTTGTGTTCTACTTGAGATCTCATCTACGCATAGACCTAGCTCTTGATGCCACTGATGGGGAACGTTGCATGGGAAACAAAAAATTTCCTACGCACACGCAAGATCTATCCATGGTGATGAGCATCTACGAGAGGGAGAGTGGATCTACATACCCTTGTAGATCGCTAAGCAGGAACCGTTAAGAAACGCGGTTGATGTAGTCGAACGTCTTCGCGATCCAAATCGCAAGCCGTCCCGCGATCCAATCACGATCCGTCCCGATCTAGCGCCGAACGGCCGGCACCTCCGCGTTCAGCACACGTACAGCTCGATGACGATCTCCGCCTTCTTGATCCAGCAAGAGGGAGTGGAGAGGTAGATGAGTACTCCGGCAGCACGACGGCGTGGTGACGGTGGTGGTGGTGCTGTCCCGGCAGGGCTTCGCCAAGCACAACCGAGACGATCTAGTGGAGAACAGATCTAGAGGGAGAGAGAGGCAGCCATGGCTTTTCAGGTTGGGGGTTGCCCTCAAAAACCTCTAGTATATATAGGAGGGAGGGAGGAGGAGGCAGCCCTAGGGTTTCCCCTAGGGGTTCGGCCGAACTACCACCAAGGGTGAGGAGTCCACCTCCCACAACGAAGGTGGAATCCTAGTAGGACTCCTCCCCACTTGGCCCCCTCCCCACCCCTTGCGCAAGGGCCTCCTAGGGGCTGGCCGTCCAGCCCACCAGAGGCTGGTGCGCCACCTCCTAGGCCCATATGACCCTTGGGGTGGGTGGGCCCCACTTGGTGGACCCCCCGGAACCCATTCGTCACTCCCGGTACACTGCCGAAAGTGCCCGAAACTTTTCCGGAGACCAAAACGGGACTTCCTATATATCAATCTTTACCTCCAGAGCCCCTCGTGACGTCCGGGATCTCATCCAAGACTCCAAACAATCTTCGGTCATCACCATACATAACTCAATACTACCGAAATGTCACCGAACGTTAAGTGTCCAGACCCTGCGGGTTCGAGAACTATGTAGACATGACCGAGACACCTCTATGGTCAATAACCAATAGCGGGACCTGGATGCCCATATTGGTTCCTACATATTCTACGAAGATCTTTATCGGTTGAACCTCTATGCCAAGGATTCAGTTAATCCCGTATGTTGTTCCCTTTGCTCTTCGGTATGTTACTTGCCCGAGATTCGATCGTCGGTATCTCTATACCTACACTACAGGAATCAGGTTCTTTGCCGTCCGCCATGGCAGACAGCAAAGGAGCAACCATGGACGGCAAAGAACTTTGCCGTCCGCCAGCGGACGGCAAAATTTTGGGACGAATAAAGCCCGGCAAAGAGGTCCTTTGCCGTCTGCCATCGCACAGCGGACGGCAAAGATTTTTTTGCCGTCGGCCTGCAGACGGCAACGAGCTTGGACGGCGAAGTTTGACGTTAGCACCGTTAGGTGGCTAACGGGCCCTCACCAAAGTCTTTGCCGTCAGTCCCTGGACGGCAAACAATCAGTCCTTTGTCGTCTGCCATGGCCGGCCCCACACAGGCCTTTGTCGTCTGCCCCGGACGGCCTCGCCCGGGCCCTTTGCCGTCCGCCCCCGACAGCCCCACCCAACGCTTTGCCGTCGGCCCCCGCTATGCCGATGGCCACCGTCGGCAAAGAGGCCACCCTTTGCCATCCGCCCCCCTATGCCGATGGCCCCCGCTATGCCGACGGCCACCGTCGGCAAAGAAGCCAAATGGCCTCAGGCCTGCCGCTCCCAGGTTTAACAGGTGGCTGGCACGTGTCCTCTTTGCCAACGGCGGCCGTCGGCATAGCGGTCTTTGCCGTCCGGGGCAGACGGCAAAGCGGCTGTATTGCCTCCTTTTTGCTTGTTTTTGCTATATTCAACAATTTTCACATGCAAATATATGATATGTATATATATATTTCACAGAAACAATATCCCTGCCATATGGATATGATCAACCAACAATTATACCAAATTAAAAGTATCAAATGTCACATTGTTCACCATATTACATTAGTTTCATCCATATATACATACATAGTCTCATAGGTAGAAAGTTTCACGTAAGTTCATCGATACAAAATGAAAACAGAAATTAAAGACTAGCACTACATCAAAGCAAGCTGCCGTGAACTCAATCAAATCTGCAAAATTGGAAATAAGAAAGTTAGAATAAGAATACTAGAAGAAGTAGAAGAAGATCTAGAAGAAGATGATGATGAAGAAGCATTTTTCTTCTCTCTCTTTCTCCTCTTGTTTTTCTTCTTCTTATTGCTTATTTGTGTCATTTTAGAGCTAACCTAGGTAATTATCACATTTTTGACCTAACTAAGCTTATTGTGTCATTTTGCAAGAAAATAAGCTAAGTCTATGGCATCTATGAGGTTACCAAGTCTATTATGCCATTTTTGAGTTAACTAAGCTTATTATGTCATTGTGGAGGAAACAATGCTAAGTATAGGTCATTTTAGAGCTAACTTAGGTACAATATGTCATTTTGGAGGTAAGTAAGCTTACTATGTCTTTTTACAGGAAACATAGCTAACTTAGGTAAAATATGACATTTGTCTAAGTGCTAAGTTTGTCTTTGTGCTAAGTTTGTCTAAGTGCTAAGTTTGTCTTTGTTTGAGAAAATGAGCCAAGTGGCATATTACGTCTTACCGTCCTCGTCATCACGGAGGTGAAGCACCGGGGTTGCTCGGGCCGGTGTCAGCTCGAGCACTACTTGGCCCTGGAGAAGGATCGTGCGATGCGGCTCGGGAGTTATGCTGTACCAAAGATCATTTGCGTTAGCATGATGACGCTAAAACGTTAAGACTAGTAACTAATGAACATTGAAATGAAACTCACCGTTCCAGCCGTGGTAATGACTGGCATCGGCGGAGGGGTCTGGCCGGTCTTCTCGCACAAAGTCTGCACATTTGGTTTTCACAAGTCAATCATATTGGTTATTAATGAAACGAACATGTAGTGCATGATTTGCCTAATATGAAGGAGAAACTTACCAGGAGGAGCTCGTACATGGCCCGGTGAGACGCATCGTTCCGTGCCCTCTCCTCCTCCAACAACCTAGCCGTCCTCTCCTCCAAATCCCTCTTCTCCTCCGCCGCCTGCCGGGCCTGTTCCGCCAGAAGCGCCTGGGTTGTCTCTCTCTATTTCTGCAGAGCAGCCTGCAACACAACTCCTCGTTAGCATTCTAATCATCTTTGTTCGCACACACAATGTAATGGAGGAAAGCTATTTGAGTCTGTATGACTAACCTCGAAGGCGAGCTGGACTGGCCGTGGACGAGGCATCATCTCAGGACAGGAGCTCGTTTGGCGCGCCTTGATCTGCCGGAGAGTGCGCGAAGACCGTATAAGTCCATCTCCAATGGCTATCGAGCCATGGGGCCTCCCGTCGCCAGCTATCATCACCAGGTCTGGATCAATAGGATGCTGGCTCGGGTTGAAGTCCTCCCCATTCACCACCTTCGCCACATCTCTGTACCTCACGAGCTTGTTGTGGGAGGAGATGTTGGTGAAGTTCTTGGGATTATCGAGGTCAGACTCAGAGAATGCCTTGGCCTTCTTGTACGAGGCAGTATGGGCCATGGCATAGAGGTCATACACCTGTGGCACCTTCGTCTTATTGTAATGCGCCTACAAGAGAGGAACAAAGTATTAATAAAGGGGTCAAGCTAGCATCAAAAAATGAATTGCAGGAATCATGAAGCAAACCACATACCCAGTTCCGCCCGAACTGAAATAAGTTGGTGATGCCTTGATGGTGTGGCACACCTTCCATTTGGGCACGCCGTTCCTTGGCATCGTCGTGGACGGCTCGCCATTCGTCAGAGCACCACTCATTCACCAATGCCTCCCAACAACCCATCTTATCCGCACACCATCTCGGGGGCACCTAAGTTAGTAAAGAGAAATTTGAGAGCTACGCCTACGAATCAAAGCAAGGAAACTAAGTACAAGGCCTTAAGAATAGATAATTACCTTCATGTACTGCTCCTTGTCCAGAAACTTTCGGCGGGACGACGACTTGTCCTCCTTCATACGCTGCGAGGCATAGTAGTCTCGAACAGCCTATACCCGAGCCTCATGCCGTAAGTTCTGTAGTAGGCGCCTGCACTCGTAATCGATAAGCGTTGCCGCGGCCTCCTCGTATCCCTCCTCACACCTGTAGAAGGTCTGCAGTCAAACGAGACAACACTGATTAGTACAATAAATAGCTATTATTGATTTTTAATGTTGTAAAGCAGAAATTACCCAGAACTTTCTGATCACCATGTCGGCCCTCGTGTGGCACAACACACCGCCGATCATCTCCTCTGGCGGGGCCGGGGCAGCCAAGTAGTGCTCCCATTTCAATCCTAACTCTGGAAGCTGACCCTCGCCGGGCAACGTGACAAACCCTGGGAAGTTATGCCGTAAAAGCACACCAAGGATGGAGTTGGGCCTGCGGACATCCTTGGCGTGAATCCAACCCCTGTAGTATGACAAAGCCAACGCATTAGATATGTGAAGAAACATGAAGGCAAAAGGTTTAAAAAGAGTAAATGCACTTACTTCAGCGACTCAGGCTTAATCGGCCACCTCTGCTCGCGGGTCACCGGCAAGGGCGGGAGCCATGTACACCCACGCTGGTAGACGGTGGCCCCCTCAGCCACCTCTTCCCCGCTATCAGAAAACTGATCCCCGCCACCATCAGCATGGCCACTCGGCTCCGGCTGATGCTGATCCGGACAGGTATCCCATCCGGTCGAAGCGTGTGGAGTCTCGTAGGATGAAGCATCTGGCGCAGGAGTCTCGCGGGACGAAGCGTCTGGCACAGGAGTCTCGCGGGTCAAAGCGTCTGAGACAGAAGGATCGTCGACCCGAGGCTCGTGAACAGGAGTCCTTGTAGCCTCCACCTCAGATGGGTCCACCGTAGCAGTCCTGTGCTCGGGTGAATCAGCTGGGGGTGGCGGCGAGGAAGGCTTAGCAGCCTTCCTACCTCTCCCGCGGCCACCACATGTACCTTTAGGAGCCTTCCTACCTCTCCCCCGACCTCCTCTCCCGGTAGGTGATACGTCTCCAACGTATCTATAATTTTTGATTGTTTCATGCTATTATATTATCTGTTTTGGATGTTTTATATGCATTAATATGCTATTTTATATTATTTTTGGGACTAACCTATTAATCTAGAGCCTAGTGCCAGTTTCTGTTTTTTCCTTGTTTTTGAGTATTACAGATAAGGAATATTAAACGGAGTCCAAACGGAATAAAATATTCGGAATAATTTTTCTTGGACCAGAAGACATCTACCAAGCTTGGAGACCAAGGCAGGAGAGCCGTCGTGTGGCCACAAGCCACAGGGGCGCGCCCAGGGGGGTAGGGCGCGCCCCCTGGCTTGTGGGCCCACAGCAGCTCCCCCAACCCTATTTCTCGGCCTATAAATTCACAAATATTCCCTGGATACCGAAGAGAGCCACGAAAACACTTTTCCGCCGCCAGGAGCCTCAGTTTCCATGAGATCCAATCTTGGAGCCTTTTCCGGTAATCTGCCGGAGGGGGATTCGATCACGGAGGGCATCTACATCAACTCCATTGCCCCTCCGATGATGCGTGAGTAGTTCACCACAGACCTTCGGGTCCATGGCTAGTAGCTAGATGGCTTCTTCTCTCTCTTTGCTCTTCAATACCATGTTCTTCATGATCTTCATGGAGATCTATCCGATGTAATACTCTTTTGCGGTGTGTTTGTCGAGATCCGATGAATTGTGGGTTTATGTTCAGATTATCTATGAATATTATTTGAGTCTTTTCTGAATTCTTATATGCATGATTTCATATCTTTGCAAGTCTCTTCGAGTTATTGGTTTGGTTTGGCCAACTAGATTGGTAATTCTTGCAATGGGAGAAGTGCTTAGTTTTGGGTTCAATCTTGCGGTGTCCTCACCCAGTGACATAGTAGGGGTAGCGAGGCACGTATTGTATTGTTGCCATCGAGGATAAAAAGATGGGGTTTTCGTCATATTGCTTGAGTTTGTCCCTCTACATCATGTCATCTTACCTAATCCGTTACTCTGTTCTTCATGAACTTAATACTCTAGATGCAGGCAGGAGTCGGTCGATGTGTGGAGTAATAGTAGTAGATGCAGAATCGTTTCGGTCTACTTGACACGGACGTGATGCCTATATGCATAATCATTGCCTTGGATATCTTCATAATTATTCGCTTTTCTATCAATTGCTCGACAGTAATTTGTTCACCCACCGTAATACTTGCCATCATGAGAGAAGCCTTTAGTGAAACCTATGGCCCCCGGGTCTATTTTCCATATTATACTTTCAGATATAAAACCAAAAATACCAAAAATATCTTGCTGCAATCTTTTTACTTTTGGTTTACTTTACTTTCAAGCAATCATATCTATCTATCTCTATCAGATCTCATCCTTGCAAGTAACCGTGAAGGGATTGACAACCCCTTTATAGCGTTGGGTGCAAGTGTTTGATTCTTTGTGTAGGTACATCTATTGGGGACTTGCTTGTATCTCCTACGGGATTGATACCTTGGTTCTCAACAACTGAGGGAAATACTTATCTACTTTGCTGCATCACCCGTTCCTCTTCACGGAAACCAACGCATGCTCGAGATGTAGCAAGAAGGATTTCTGGCGCCGTTGCCGGGGAGATCTACACCAAGCCTACCAAGTACCCATCACAAACTCATCTCTTGCATTTACATTATTTGCCATTTGCCTCTCGTTTTCCTCTCCCCCACTTCACCAATTTGCCATTTTATTCGCCTTTTTCTCGCCGGATCTCCTTTTGTCTACTTGTGTTACCATGTGCCTTCTATTTGCTTGCATCTTTGCTTGCTAAAAATCTATTGATATGGATCCTCATCCACTTTCTAACCTTTTCAAGAGATCCAATTATGATGAACCAATTGCTAGTGAGTTGAGTGTACTTGATTATCTCTATGAAGTTTTGCTTGAGATTCGTGAATCTGAAAATTGTGATGAAGTGATTCACGATGTTTCCTTGAAAGAAAAGCATGATTGCACTGATATTGTTATAAATTCTATTAATATCTATTGTGCTAATGATATGCAAACCCACAAGCTTGGGGATACTATATTTGATGAGTTTGCCATGACTACTACTTATTGCAATGATCATGAATGGGGTGATAATGCTTCTTATGATCTTGATAATTTATTTAATACTCATGATGAATATGATATTGAAAGTGGGTTTGGAAGCGTGTCAACTTTAGGCATTATTTATCCCACTATTTTGGAGAGTGTTCAATCTTATGAAATTTTTGATAAAAGTGGGTTTGGAGAGGTCATGACTTTAGTTAATGATAATCCCACTATTTTGGAAGAGTGTCAACTTTTCATGCATGTGGATCATGAAGAGAAAA
The DNA here is from genome assembly GCA_039707655.1 of Elymus sibiricus. Classification (NCBI taxonomy): domain Eukaryota; kingdom Viridiplantae; phylum Streptophyta; class Magnoliopsida; order Poales; family Poaceae; genus Elymus; species Elymus sibiricus. The sequence goes on along the minus strand of CM077675.1, from coordinate 442,825,019 downwards.
TTTTATATGATAGTTATATTGTTGAATTCCTTCATGATGCTACTGAAATTTATTATGAGGGAGGAACATATGCTTGTAGTAATTGCAATAATATCAAGTTTCCTCTCTATGTGTTCAAAGTTTTGAAGTTATGCTTGTTTTGCCTTCCTATGCTAATTGATTCTTGTTCCCATAAATTGTTTGCTCACAAAATCCCAATGCATAGGAAGTGGGTTAGACTTAAAACGTGTTTTTCATGAGATTCATGATGCTCTTTTGCATGTTTGAATTGCTACTTTTTTATGTGAGCATCATTGAAATCATTATGCCTAGCTAGGGGCGTTAAACAATAGCGCTTGTTGGGAGGCAACCCAATTTTATTTTTATGCTTTTGTTTTTGCTTTTGTTTTTGAGTTTTCCACACATTATTACCTCTGTAATAATTGTGTTTTCTTGTTTAAATTAGTGTTTGAGCCAAGTAAGACCTTTGGGATGGTCTACGGTGTTTGTTGATTTGATTTTGCTGAAAAACAGAAACGTTTGCACTCAGTCCAGGAATTTTTTAAATTCACTGGAACGTGCTTTTGATCTGAACGTTTTACAACAGATTTATATACAAATTTCCCTGATTTTCCTAATTTTTCAGAATTTTTAGAGTTACAGAAGTATTCGAAGTCTATAGATTGCTACAGACTGTTCTGTTTTAGACAGATTCTGTTTTCTGTGTGTTGTTTGCTTATTTTGATGAATCTATGGGTTGTATCGGGGGGTATGAACCATGGAGAAGTTAGAATACAGTAGATATTACAACAATATAAATAAAGAATGAGTTCACAACAGTACCTAAAGTGGTGGTTTATTTTTTTCTTATACTAACGGATCCAATGAGTTTTCTGTTGAGTTTTGTGTTGTGAAGTTTTCAAGTTTTGAGAAAAGATTTGATGGACTATGGAATAAGGAGTGGCAAGAGCCTAAGCTTGGGGATGCCCAAGTCACCCCAAGCCATATTCAAGGATACCAAAAAGCCTAAGCTTGGGGATACCCCGGAGGGCATCCCCTCTTTCGTCTTCAATCCATCGGTAAATTTACTTGAGGCTATATTTTTATTCACCACATGATATGTGTTTTGCTTGGAGCGTCTTGTATGATATGAGTCTTTGCTTTTTAGTTTGCCACAATCATCCTTGATGCACACATATTTTTAAGAGAGACACGCTGAATCGTGAATTTATTAGAATACTCTATGTGCTTCACTTATATCTTTTGAGCTAGGCAATGTTACTCTAGTGCTTCACTTATATCTTTTTAGAGCACGGTGGTGTTATATTTTATAGAAATTATTGAACTCTCGTACCTCACTTATATTATTTTGAGAGTTTCTTAAAACAGCATGGTAATTTGTTTAGGTTATGAATTTAGTCCTAATATAATAGGCATCCAAGAGGGATATAATAAAAACTTTCATATTAAGTGCATTGGATACTATGAGAAGTTTGATTCCTTGCATATAGTTTTGAGATAATGGAGATGGTAATATGAGAGTCATGCTAGTGAGTAGTTGTGAATTGGAAGAGATACTTGTGTTGAAGTTTGTGATTCCCGTAGCATGCACGTATGGTGAACCGTTATGTAACGAAGTCGGAGCATGATTTGTTTAATGATTGTCGACCTTTGTGTGAGGGTCGGGAGCGCGCGATGGTTAACTCCTACCAACCTCTCCCCTAGGAGCATGCGTCTAATGCTTTGTTTGATAACTAATAGACTTTTTCAATAAGTATGTGAGTTCTTTATGACTAATGTTGAGTCCATGGATTATACGCACTCTCACCCTTCCACCATTGCTAGCCTCTCTAGTACCGCGCAACTTTCGCCGGTACATCAAACCCACCTTCCTCAAAACAGCCACCATATATTTTCCTCAAAACAACCACCATACCTACCTATTATGGCATTTCCATAGCCATTCCGAGATATATTGCCATGCAACTTCCACCGTTCCGCTTTTCATGACATGCACCATCACTTTCATATTGCATATAGAGTCATATTTTGTCATAGGTATCGAGTTGTAATTTTCCTTTTGAGTTGTAAGTAAATAAAAGTGTGATGATTTTCATTATTAGAGCATTGTCCCGTGTGAGAAAAGGATGATGGAAGCCATGACTCCCTCACAAGTTGGGATGAGTATCCGGACTTTACAAAAAATAAAAGAGGCCAGCGAAGCCCAAATAAAAAAAAGAGGCCAAAGATGCCCACCAAAATAAAAAAAAGAAAAAAAATGAGAGAAAGAGAGAAGGGGCAATTGCTACTATACTTTTCCACACTTGTGCTTCAAAGTAGCACCATGATCTTCATGATAGAGTGTCTCCTATTTTGTCACTTTCATATAACTAGTGGAGTTTCATCTTGCACGACCACTTAGTTTTTCTTTTTGAGCTTTCATACACTTATAGCTCTAGTGCACCCGTTGCATGGCAATCCCAACTCACTCACATTGATATCTATTGATGGGCATCTCCATAGCCCGTTGATACGCCTAGTTGATGTGAGATTATCTTCTTCCTTTCCCTTGCAACCTACACCATATTCTATTCCACCTATAGTGCTATATCCATGGCTCACGCTCATGTATTGCGTGAGAGTTGAAAAGGTTTGAGAACACCAAAAGTGTGAAACAATTGCTTGGCTTGTTCATCGGGGTTGTGCATGATTTAGATACTTTGTGTGGGGAAGATGGAGCATAGCCAGACCAAATGATTTTGTAGGGATAACTTTCTAAGGCCATGTTATTTCGAAACGACACGATTGCCTTGTTGGTGTGCTCAAAGTATTACTGTTTTTATATCAATATTAGACTATTGTTTTGAATCTTACGGATCTGAATATTCATGCCACAAAAAAGAATATTACATGGATAAATATGTTAGGTAGCATTCCACATCAAAAATTCTGTTTTTATCATTTACCTACTCGAGGACGAGCAGGAATTAAGCTTGGGGATGCTTGATACGTCTCCAATGTATCTATAATTTTTTATTGTTCCATGCTATTATATTATCTATTTTGGATGTTTTATATGCATTAATATGCTATTTTATATTATTTTTGGGACTAACCTATTAATCTAGAGCCTAGTGCCAGTTTCTGTTTTTTCCTTGTTTTTGAGTATTGCAGATAAGGAATATTAAACGGAGTCCAAACGGAATAAAATCTTCGGAATATTTTTTCTTGGACCAGAAGACATCTACCAAGCTTGGAGACCAAGGCAGGAGAGCCGCCGTGTGGCCACAAGCCACAGGGGCGTGCCCAGGGGGGTAGGGCGCGCCCCTTGGCTTGTGGGCCCACGGCAGCTCCCCCAACAATATTTCTCGGCCTATAAATTCACAAATATTCCCTGGATACCGAAGAGAGCCACGAAAACACTTTTCCGCCGCCAGGAGCCTCGGTTCCCGTGAGATCCAATCTTGGAGCCTTTTCCGGTAATCTGCCGGAGGGGGATTCGATCATGGAGGGCATCTACATCAACTCCATTGCCCCTCCGATGATGCGTGAGTAGTTCACCACAGACCTTCGGGTCCATAGCTAGTAGCTAGATGGCTTCTTCTCTCTCTTTGCTCTTCAATACCATGTTCTTCATGATCTTCATGGAGATCTATCCGATGTAATACTCTTTTGCGGTGTGTTTGTCAAGATCCGATGAATTGTGGGTTTATGTTCAGATTATCTATGAATATTATTTGAGTCTTTTCTGAATTCTTATATGCATGATTTCATATCTTTGCAAGTCTCTTCGATTTATTGGTTTGGTTTGGCCAACTAGATTGGTAATTCTTGCAATGGGAGAAGTGCTTAGTTTTGGGTTCAATCTTGCGGTGTCCTCACCCAGTGACATAGTAGGGGTAGCGAGGCACGTATTGTATTGTTGCCATCGAGGATAAAAAGATGGGGTTTTCGTCATATTGCTTGAGTTTGTCCCTCTACATCATGTCATCTTACCTAATGCGTTACTCTCTTCTTCATGAACTTAATACTCTAGATGCAGGCAGGAGTCGGTCGATGTGTGGAGTAATAGTAGTAGATGCAGAATCGTTTCGGTCTACTTGACACAGACGTGATGCCTATATGCATAATCATTGCCTTGGATATCTTCATAATTATTCGCTTTTCTATCAATTGCTCGACAGTAATTTGTTCACCCACCATAATACTTGCCATCATGAGAGAAGCCTCTAGTGAAACCTATGGCCCCCGGGTCTATTTTCCATATTATACTTTCAGATCTAAAACCAAAAATACTAAAAATATCTTGCTGCAATCTTTTAACTTTTGTTTTACTTTACTTTCAAGCAATCATATCTATCTATCTCTATCAGATCTCATCCTTGCAAGTAACCGTGAAGGGATTGACAACCCCTTTATAGCGTTGGGTGCAAGTGTTTGATTCTTTGTGTAGGTACATCTATTGGGGACTTGCTTGTATCTCCTACTGGATTGATACCTTGGTTCTCAACAACTGAGGGAAATACTTATCTACTTTGCTGCATCACCCGTTCCTCTTCACGGAAACCAACGCATGCTCGAGAAGTAGCAGTAGGCAACTTCGCCGATGAAGAAGCGCCCTCGGGTGTCCCAATACTGTCGTACAACGCTCTCGGGAGAGTTTGGGGTGGAATGGAAGTACCCCTCCCACCACGCGCCGACAAAGGAGCCTCGGATCGCTCTCGACCCGCGCCCACCATATTTCAACACCTGCCATGACAAAGAGTAAACGGAATTAGTACAACATAAAAAGATTGAATACTGACATGAATAATAATATGTATATATAATTTGAGTGTATCATCATCATGTATACCTGACATGAACTAATAATAATCTTCATCGTCTATATATGCTCCGGGATCAATAAATGCATCATCATCATCACTATCATCAATAAATGCATCATCATCACTATCGGGAGCAACATGTGGAAGGCCTCCTTTATGTAATCGGTCAAGCATTGAGAGGTCATCCGCAGCAGTAACCTCTTCTTCTTCCGTCTCTTCTTGTTCCGGCTCAGGGGTGAAGTCGGATTCACTGTCGCTGTCTACTTCAATGTTCTGCGGTGAAGTAGAGCGGTTCTTGAAACGTTTTTTGGAAAGACGTGTTTCTTGGAAGAATTCTCCTTCATATGTGTCTGGGTTAATGTGAGGTTCATAATCATCTTCATTGAGGGGAGGTGGTCTAAAACGTGGCGGCACATCATAAATGACATCCCAACCATTCAGATTTGGATCAGTTTGGCAGGCCCACGGTAGATAAAAAACTTGGGTCGCCTGTTGAGCCGTAATATAGACATCGGGAACATCTAAATGGGTGCTTTGTTTGATTTTGACTAGCCCTATATGTTCATGAGTCCTTCTAGTCTCCTTCGGCTGGAACCAATAACATTTGAAGACTACGACGTTTGGTGGGTTTTCACCAAAGAATATAAGTTCATAAATTGCTTCAACTCTTCCATAATACTCGACACCTCCTTCACCGATAGCAGAGACACAACAATTTGTAGACTTTCGGTCGGCCATAGATAGCTCTTTGCCAAAAGTATGAAAGCGATACCCGTTGATGTCGTATTTGTCAAATGAACGGACCTTATAGTCAAAACCATTAGCGACTTGTCTCAATTCGGAGTCCATAGACTCTGAATTAGCCTACAAGTTCAATAAGAAAGGATTGTTGCATTAGCCGCAAACTAGACGAAGAAATGAAATGGTCTAATGGAAATTACCGTTTGTTTGAACCAAGAGATGAAACCGGGATAGCCGCCTCCATGCTTTGCCAGAAGCTCATACTCTTCGATGGAATCCTTTTGGATCACCGCTCCATCCGAGAATTTGGCGATGTATCGACTGTATCACATATCCGGGAATAAGAGCATTTCAAAGGAATTAGAAGTTGCGAAACAATGTACCGAGAACTTACTCAATGTACGGCCGCACTTCTGTTAGGTTGTTGAAGATATACAACGAAATGGTCCGCCATTCTTCGACATCCAACGCTATTGCTTTCGAAGCACCGGCTGGTGCGAGCTTCCCTTTGAATAAGCTGAGGTTGGATCGACCTTTTTCACGGTCGCCATAATTGTACCGAGGCTTCGGATTATGCAAATGACGATTCTTGGCTTCATAGTGTGCTGTCACGAAGTTTGCCGCCTCCTTAGTAATGAATGCCTCGGCCATCGATGCTTCAATTCTACGTTTATTTTTACATTTTGCTCGAAGCGTCTTCTGCATCCTCTCAGTTGCGAAGCACCAACGATTTTGCACGGGCCCCCCCCAATCTTGCCTCGGTCGGGAGATGCAAAATCAAATGCTGCATTGGATTAAAGAAGCCCGGTGGAAAGATCTTTTCTAACTTGCAGATCAACTCCGGCACCAACTCTTCCAGTTCATCTAGCACGTCAGGCGATAGTTCTTTCGCACAAAGAGCACGGAAGAAATAGCTTAGCTCTGCCAGTACTAGCCATTCATCCTCAGGGACAAAGCCACGCAACATCACCAGCATTACCCGCTCAAGCCATATGTGCCAATCATGACTCTTGAGACCAAATATTTTCAATTTGTCAAGACTCGCTCCCCTCTTTAGATTTGCTGCATACCCATCGGGGAACATCAACTGCATTTTCACCCACAAGATCATTTCCCTCATAGCTGGCCTTCCAAGATTGAACCATGCCTTTGGCTTCCTCCAGTTCTTCTTTCCTTTCGGTTGTCGCATGTTTTGTAACGGTCTATCACATAGAGCCTCCTGATCGACTCTAGCCTTAGGATTATCCTTTGACTTCCCCTCTGTGCCGAACAATGTACCAAAAAGGGCCTCGGCGATATTCTTTTCAGTGTGCATCACGTCGATGTTGTGTGTGCAAAGGAGGTCTTTAAAGTAAGGCAGATCCCACAAGCATATCTTGTGAGTCCAGGCGTGTTCTGAATTATACCCTTTGAAATATCCAGGACGCTCTGGATCAAGCTCGAGAGCGTTTAACTGATCCAGGGTCTGTTGGCCTGTCAATGCAGGTGGTGCAGAGTTTTTGACAACTCTATCTTTGATGAAATTCTTCTTGTCTTTTCTGAACTTATGGCGAGGATCCAGGAACTGTCTATGCAAGTCGAAGCAAGAATACTTGCGACCCGCCTGCAGCCAACGGAACTGAAGAGCTACCTTGCATGTGGGGCACGGGAACCTTCCATGCACACACCAGCCAACGAATAGCGCATACGCCGGCAAGTCATGCGTCGAGTACATGTACCACACATGCATTTTGAAGTTTTGTTTTGTAGCGGCGTCATATGTCTTGATCCCATTATCCCAAGCTTCTTGCAATTCATCCTTAAGAGGTTGCATGTACACATTCATATTCTTCCCCGGATAGTTGGGCCCTGGAATTATCAACGTCAAGAAAATGTTCTTTCTTTTCATAATCTCTCCGGGGGGGAGATTGAGTGGAATGACAAATACAGGCCAACAACTGTATTGGGTTGCCGTCATACCAAACCCATTGAACCCATCCGTGCTGATGGCGACTCGAGGATGCCTTGGATCTGCCGCTTTATCATTATGTAATGCATCGAAGTGCTTCCACGCAAAAGCGTCTGAAATGTGTCCCAACATCGGATTCCCATCTGCATCTAGTTCGGTTCCTTTGCCCAATTTGTGCCACGTCATCTGTCTGGCCGTATCTTCGACCATGAAAAGATGTTGAAGTCTTGGTATGATTGGCATATACCGAAGAACATTAACTGGGATTTTGGTCTGACTCTTCTCACCCATACCGTTGTCTACCACAACATACCTGGAAGACTTGCAAATGGGACAATAGTTCAAGCCCGCATACTCAAGCCTAAATAAGGTACATCCATTCTCACAGGCATCTATCTTCTCATAGGGCATCTTAAGCGCGCGTAGGATTTTGTCCGACTGGTACAGGTTTGCAGGCAATACATGGCCTTTGGGTAGAAAGCGTCCAAATATTGTCATCATCGCATCGTAGCATTCTCTGCCCAGGTTGAACTGAGCCTTCAGAGCCATTACTTGCGCAATGGCATCCAGCTGACAAAGCTCAGTGTGCTCGTGGAGAGGACGTTTTGAAGACTCCAACATTTCATAGAAGGCCTTTGCAGATTCCTCCATCTCATCGTCCGAATCCCTAGCATCATCAAAGTCTTGCACCATGTCTTCGATCCCGGTACCATGCTCGTCGGTGCGACGACGAACCACCTCAGCTCTGGCACGTTGGGCAGACTCACCATGAAATCTCCACACCGTATAATCAGGCGTAAAACCCCACTTCTGCAAGTGTTTACCCATTTCATCCCGTGTCCACTTTTTATGGTTGTCGCACCGGACACAGGGGCACCAGGTTATTTCCTGGCCATTTGCAAATGCGGCGCTCAGAAACCCCTTGGTTTTTGTAAACCATTCAATGGTCATGTCTTTCTGACTAGGGTGACCGGTGTACATCCACGCACGATCACTCATCTTGCCTACCTACTAAACACACAAGAAATATATATATAATTCATCATCTATATTCATCAGTTAATCAAGTTTGTCAGTTTTATTACGTCCATGCAACCTACACGTTAATAGGTAAAGATAGGTCCTAATCCCACCCGAGTATGTGTAGATTGGGTTCGTTTTCCCATGCTCTGCTCCGGATCCGACGCAGAATTTCGGCAGCACCTCCCCGCTATTCTCCTGATACACGTCTCGGCAATAAGCAGAGAGGATGTGTACCCGGAGAACAACAGGGAGGCACTGACGAAATTCCGCATTGGATCCGGAGCAGAGCATAAGGGAAAACGAACCCAATCTACACATACTCGGGCTGTCCATGGATAACGTTGGACAATTCGAAAGGATGGCGGTTATAAATATGCAAAGACATGCATATTTATAGATGCCGCCCTTTTGAACGAGAGACGCATACTGGTCACGCATACTGATGATTGAAGACACCTATAGCTAGCAAGTTTCATCGGCACGAAGACCGGAACAGAGCAAATTAAGGGGGGGGGAGATGTCATTTGTGCTCACCCACGAACGCGTCGGGAAGCTCGTCAAACGCACGGGGAGGTCGTCGAACAGCAGACCCTCGCAGCGACGAAACAACTGCACATTGAAATCCACCCGATCAACACAAATATGATGTTTTTCATAACAAAATCGGAATATATATATATTTTTCTTGTTCTTCTTCTCTTCTTTTTCTTCTTCTTTTCCTTTTTCCTATTCTCCTTCTCCTCCTCTCCTCTTTCTTCTTCTTCTTCTTCTTCTTCTTCTTCTTCTTTTTTCTTCTAGTTTTTTTTTCTTTTCTTCTTTTCTTCTAAGTTTTTTTCTTTTCTATCTAAGTTTTTCCTACCTAATAAACTAACTATCTAATTTAACAGAAAAAAAATAGAAAATAAACTAACTATCTAATTTAACTAACTAACTAACTAACTAACTAAAAAACAGGAAAAAACAAAAAAAATGTGAGGGGGAGGGGCGGCGGCCGGGCACTCACCGGAGTTGGGTGGGGGCGGCCGGGGCGGCAGGGGGAGGGGGGAGCCGCGGGGAGGGGGCGGCTTCGGGAGCCGGCGAGGGGAGGGGTGGCACGGGGAGGGGGGCCCCGCGGGGGAGCTGCCGAGGGGAGGGGGCGGCGCAGGGAGGGGGTCGTTGCGGTGGTGGGGGCGGCGCAAGGAGGGCGGCGGCGTGGTGGTGGGGGTGGCACGGGGAGGGGGCCGGTGCTGGGGGCCGGCAAGGGGAGGGGCGGCTCGGGGAGGGGGGCAGAGCGGGGGAGCCGCCGAGGGGAGGGGGGCGGCGCGGGGACGGGGGTGGCGACGGCGACAGGGCCACGAGGAGGGGGCGCGGTGGCGGCGGCGGCGGGAGCAGGGGGTGGCGGCGGCGAGGGGTGCGCGGGGAGGGGGCGCGATGGTGGAGGAGCCCCGCGGGGAGGGAGGGCAGGGGATGCTGGCGGTGAGGGCGGCGAATGGGCGAAGAGCGGGCTGGCGGCGGCGCGGCGGGCGCTGGTGGTGGCGGCGGCGGGCGCAGGGGGTGGCGGCGGCGAGAGGTGGCGTCCGCAGGAAGGGGGAGTGAGAGAGAGTGGAGTGGGGGCGGGGCACGGCCGTTACTTGTTTTTTTTAGAAGAGCACAACCGTTACTAGTCCATTCCCTTTTCCGTCTGCTAGCGGACGGCAAACATTCTTTGCCGTCCGCTGGCAGACGGCAAAGGGATAACCCATCTGACCTAAAGCTTGAACAGGCCCAGTGGGCCCAGCTGGCTCCTTTGTCGTCTGCCAGCGGACGGCAAAGAATGTTTGCCATCCGCTGGCAGACGGCAAAGATTCGGCCTACGGCAAACACAATCTTTGCCATCTGGCATTTCTTTGCCGTCCGCTTTTTGCCAGCAGACGGCAATGGCCTTCTTTGCCGTCCGCTGGCAGATGGCAAAGAACTGGCAGACGGCAAATTCCCTGATTCCAGTAGTGCTAGTTCAATCTCGTTACCGGCAAGTCTCTTTACTCGTTTCGTAATACAAGATCCCGTGGCTAACTCTTTAGTCACTTTGCTTGCAAGGCTTATTGTGATGTTGTATTACCGAGTGGGGCCTGAGATACCTCTCCGTCTCACGGAGTAACAAAACCCAGTCTCGATCCATGCCAACTCAACAGACACCCTCGGAGATACCTGTAGAGCATCTTTATAGTCACCCAGTTACGTTGCAACGTTTGATATACACAAGGTATTCCTCCGGTGTCAGTGAGTTGCATGATCTCATGGTCATAGGAACAGATACTTGACATGCAGAAAACAATAGCAATAAACTGACATGATCATATGCTATGTTCATAGTTTGGGTCTTGTCCATCACATCATTCTCCTAATGATGTGATCCCGTTATCAAATGACATCTCATGTCTATGGCTAGGAAACACTGACCATCTTTGATCAACGAGCTAGTCTACTAGAGGCATACTAGGGACACAGTGTTGTCTATGTATCCACACATGCAATTGAGTTTCCAATCAATACAATTATAGCATGGATAATAAACGATTATCGTGAACAAGGAAATATAATAATAACCACTTTATTATTGCCTCTAGGGCATATTTCCAACAGATTTGTCATGCAAGTGCATCATTTTAGACAATGTCATGATGTAAAAATTCTAGAATTCTAGATTGGAAACAAGATGAAACATGAAAGATTAGATAATAGTAAATTTTGGATCAGCAAAACATAATGACGCTGAAGATCTACTGTGAAGAACATTAAATTATGCACATGAGGTTCCTGATGAATTGAATACCTGAACAGTCACAAATAGCCGAACTGAGTGCAAAACCTAAAGTTCGAAACCTAACGTGAATAATAGATGTGGGTGAGTTGACAACACATGTGTATTTCCGAATGACTGAATACATACACATGCATGGTCCAATAAACAAACATCAGTAATCAAAATTCTAGATAACCATAAACTATTTTCTCTTATTTCAAATACTTATTGGCATATTACTATTGCAGTATAAATAAGTAGAGAAGGCATACACAGATACACTACAGCAAAAAAAGGAGATTCCGCTTCTCTTTGCATGAGGGGTGCTAGGGATTTTACCTCTGCAAACCGTACCCATGGTTGTACCCAACAATATAGAATCTGCAGAAATAGAAAAATGCTAGACATGATAGGCGACGGAGTGGACAGCGCCAGCCTGGACTGATGAACGACGATGAAGGAAGGAGAGGCCTGTAGGAGGCTAAAATGCATCTGTCAGCGATCAGCTAAATCAACTGAAGAAACAAATACTGTAGAGGAAAATAGCTACCTTGTAGAAGCATTGTTGGTTGATTTACAAGCTTCATAAGAAATCATAATAAAAAGTATGAAAGAAAAACATTACTGACTTAGTTCACTGACCAAGAGCAGAAGGAATAAAAAAGACTTCTGAACAATTTAGAAATAATATCAATCTCGTACATAGAGTTCGTCTTAACACCAGCTTTAGCTTCACAAAAATTCCTAGCTTGGCTAATTTGCGTAGACCGTGAAATCTATAGGCAGTTAAATGTGGTAGGCTAAAAAAACACATCAGCAATCAGCCACACACCCCAATTCTCCCCCTTATGTTCTCACCACAGCATGGCCCAACGCTGCCTCAGTAATATGATATACAAATCAGATCATAGTATACGCTTGTTCAGAAGAGCGGATAAAAATAATTTAACAATTTTCAATGCCTTAGTAATTGAGATCATCTAGGTTCAGAACTATCTGATGTGAAATAAATTAAGATAAATTTTAGCGAGGAATAAAGTAACAAAGAATACGGAAATTCACTTTGACTCATAGGTGTATATGCACCCATTGTCTAGATACACATTTTAAAATGTTGAAAAAAATCGAGAAAAAAATCCCGCGTGTAAATCCGGACATTATATATGCGTGCATCAAGTTTCGACGAAAAAGGACATTTTTTGTGGCTTGTGTAAAAAAGACAAATTTCGATGCTTGATTACAGCTATTCACGAGGCACATTTTTATCTTTTTTATACAGGCCACAATTTTTTTCCTTTTTCATTGAATTTTTGTGTACAAACATAGGATGTCCGGATGTACACGCGGGGTTTTTTCTTGATTTTTTTGAACATTTTGAAATGTGTTTTTTATATGTATTTCATAATAGGTGTATATACACCTAGAAGCCAAAACGCCACTCTCGAAAGAATAGTGATCCACAGAAAATAGAGGTCATACTTGCAGGCATATTTTGTGGCTCTAGAGAAATACGGATTTTTTTGCAATTCGTAAGTATTTCTCAAATCTCAGCAGGGCGTAACCATCAATGTTGAGCCTCCTTCAGTATCAGTCATTGACATGTAGAGTTAGAAAAATCAAGATAATATGCCATCCAAAATAGCTTACTCCTCCTCGGGCAGCCTTGCAGCAACATCCCATCCTGTCTGCTCCTTTTTCCACCGCCATCGGAATTGGCGCCTCCGCTACGGGTTTCGAACCGCCCTGCGGCATGCCAAAAGAAGCATCCGCAGCCGTGGCAGGACCTCAAACCCCCTTGCGCCACGACAACAACGGTGTCAGTCAAGAAAAACCCATTGATGTTCTCAGCACGGCGACCTGCCGCACGGGTCACCGCAGAAACAAGACACACGATACTTTAGCAGCAGAAGAGGAACAAAACATATTATTTGAATTTTCAGTAGCATTTATTTGTATGAGCAACACAAACAATTATAATGTACAATTCTAGGAGAAATTATTTCCCATTGCAAACTTTGCAAACATCAAATTTGTTTGTGATTCGTAACAAATTTGCTTACAGAATATGCATTACCTTTGTACCATGCCGAGCATTACAATAAAAATTTGCATCAAGTCGATCTATACAGGCTACATATGGATTGCATTGTTTCTACTAAGCACAGATTCAGTAAGCTACACAGTCAAGCATTCAGGTGAGGAACAACACCTTAGATGGCGACGGAGAGAAGCACGGGTCTCGCGGAGCGTGTGCCCGTGGGGATGCCCATCAATGATCGCCGCCGCCGCCGCGCCCCCTAAAGCATCGCCTCAGCACCAAATCAATCACCGCTAGCCGCTGCTCCGTACCAAATCGACAGGTCGCGGGGGGGGGGGGGGGGGGGGGGGGGTAGGGGGGGCTGCATGAGGAAGCCGACATAAGCCAGGCGGCTGGAGACATCGCTACGTGAGGGCGGGGGGCAGCGGATTAGGCAGGCGCCGAACTGCTGGGCGGCAACGGCTGCTAGGAGAAAGGCAACACAGTAGCGGGACGTGCACAAAGAAGGGGAATTGATTTTGTACCTTGAGGAGAAGATGACGCCGATGGATGATATGTTGCTTGCAATGCATTATGACCCGTAGCAAAGCACTGCCAGGGATCAGGAGACCCGGCTGTGTGGGAAAACGAGGAGAAGGCCGGGGTGAGATCCTCCATGGACCCGGCAACGAGCACCATGGCCACCTCGCTAGCGTCGGAGGGGGTGGCTAGGGAAGCTGCGTCGGTTGTGGCCACGGCCAGATCCGTGAAGCACGGCGACGGGAGATCGGGGAGGCAGAAGAACAACAACGCTGGAGGTCCGCCTCCCCCGATCTAGCAATGGGGGCGGATCCATCCGGAGGAGATCTGATAGATAGTGATGTGGAGTTCAGGGTTGGCCGGTGGCGATGGAGAGGAGGGCGTCGGTGGCGGTCATGGCGAACGCTGGAGGTCCCCCTCCCCGAACGCGATCTGAGGAAGGAGGGAGAGAAGAGAGGGGGCGGGGATCACGCGAGATGTGGGGAGCGGCTGGAGCGGCGAGGTCTTTTTCTTCCCTATTTTTTCGTGACGTATGTGGGTTCCCCGATCGGTCTTTTTTCGTCCGGTTTTTCTTCGAGACGTAGGTGGAAGCCTCGAGCGAACTTTTTTCGTCCGTTTTTTCTTCGTTACGTAGGTTTGAGGCGACTGGTCTGTTGGAGGTGGGAGGGGAGGGTAAAAACACCAGATGGAGGTGGGAGGGGTGACGGAAAAAAAACCAAGAAAAGAAGCTACCAAGTCTCCCTTTAGGAGTAGAGAGGTTTGTTTCCGTAAAATCCGTTATTTTGTTTCCTAAGTAAATTGCATTGATGACAGAGATCGGTTGATTTGGGTAAGTTAGGAAAGTTATATGTGTGATATTTTATACGTTTTAGCAAAATCAGAATCGGGAATGGATCGGGAAGGAGATCGAGGTGGATAGGAAAAGAATCACTTCCTTGCCGTTTGTAATGTGTTTGGTTAGGAAAAATTTTATTGGATGGGTGACCAAAAAAACGGACGAAAAAAAACCAGACGAAGGTGGGAGGGGGAGACGAAAAAACCCCGAAACGAAAGCTACCAGCTCCCCAATTAGAAATAGAGATAAAATATGCGGGCACGCCGTTGCCGCTGGCCTGCACTCCACAATTCTCCGTCCAGCGAAGGTTAGGCCACGCCCATTAGCATCAACTCTTCCCTCAATTTTCATCTTGTGGTATTAAATTTTGAATTTTTGTATGGGTTGTGTGATTTGTGATGCTAGTTTCCTTCCGGTGAAACTAGGAGTATTTTCCATAATGTTGAAAATCGTAGAGATTATCACTTGTGGAGTTGTGGTGAAGTTCGTGTAGCGACCTAATTCTGTCTGAACTTGCTGTCATGTCTTCTACTCGAAATTTAAATTTAAGTGGAGTGTCTTTGCGACGTTCGATGATGGGTGTGCAGTATGCACGCATGAATTACAGAACCGACACATTCTGCAGAAAGAAGGGACAAATAAGTCTTGTCATCATACTAGCTACAGGTCAGGTGTACACTTCAGAACGATTTCTCCTTTCCCGAGCAAACTAAAAGAGGTCGAAAGTTATGGAACCATGCCAATTACCCAATAAATTACGCAGCAACAATATCAAGATTTTTGTATAGAAAACAGTAGGTGTTACCAAGTCCCTCGAAATTCTATGCACAAGGTTAGCGTAAGGGATCCGGAGGAAGTGCTCTGCTCATACTCTGAACCCTCTTTACTGTTACATCTGGCGCCGGAGGCCCATCATCATCATGCCTCCTCCCGGGGCGGGGACGGTGGCAGCGCCGGCGCCGCCGTACTCGGTGTAACCGCCGGCATTGTTGTTCCTTGGCATCTCGGGCAGGTGCGGCGTGGTTGATGTGGTCGTGGTGGTGGACGAAGCCGCCCGCTCGCCCTCGATCTCGCGGAACTTGTGGAGATAGTGCTTGAGCGGCTCGACGTAGTCCTCGAAGCCGAGGGTGGTCATCGCCCAGAGCAGGTCGTCGCCGTTGATGGTCTTGCGCTTCTCGCGCTGGCACTTGTCGGAGGCCTCGCCGGTGATGAAGGAGATGAACTCGGAGACGCACTCCTGCACCGTCTCCTTGGCGTCCTTGCTGATCTTGGCGTTGGCCGGGAGCGCCTTCTTCATGATCCGGCTGACGTTGGCGATGGGCAGGAAGCGGTCCTGCTCCCGCGGCGAGGACAGCTCCCCGCCCGCGTTGCTCGGCCCACTGGAGTCGTTGTCCGAGTCCGGCATGGCGCCGCCTCGATCTGCCTCAAATCAAGAAGCAAGTGGTCACGTCAAACCGCTCCGATCAAGCATCGGCACGGCAGAAGCATGAACTCAACTGGAAGGACACTTGTACGAAAAACTGAAAATCAATCTTTGGGAGATTATTATGTGGAGTGCAGTGCAACAAGGAGAGGAGCGCGTGGAGGCTGCGAGGGAGAGGGAGAGGGAGAGGGTGGTGGGGAATGGCTGGGTCCGTTGGATTGCGCGGATAAGAACGGATGGAGCTTTGAACGTGGAGCCAAGCCAGCCGTTGGTCAGTGGATAAGTATGCGCCACCTGTCATGTTGGACGACCGTCGATTACTGCCATGTCAGACCAATCCAGGCCGTCCGTGTGGGCCCTGGAACACAGACATATCCGTATCACCAAGTAAAGCAGTTGTGTTTCTCGCCAAAAAGAAAAAGAAAAAGGGAAAGCAGTTCTGGAGAAGAAAAGAGCTAATCATAAGGAACGAGAAGGAATGAGCCCAACACTCTTCAAGCTAAACAAGATCGATACAACAAGCATTATATAGTAAGTACTCCCAATCTTATATTATGGAACGGAGGGAGTACATGTCAAGCACAATTTACACCTGATACAGTCTAAATGGAACACCTTTGTAAACAGCGTCAGCTAGTAAAGCCCTTCATCTCACCACACCACCTTCTTTGGATCTTAGGCTTGGCAGTTATCTTCAGTCTTCACATCGTCCACAAAGTAGCATCTTCTCTTCTTGCGAACCAACCTGTGATTGGATGGTTAGAGAGACTGTGGTATCCCCAGCCCACCAGGGTTTAAATCCTAATGCTCGCATTTATTCCTGGATTTATTTCAGGATTTCCGGCGATGCGCATTCAGTGGGAGGAGACGTTCCCGTCGATGACGAGGTGCCTACGGTGACTTCGTAAATTTCAAGATGATATGCCGGCTCGGTCTTTCGGAGGTGCTCATAGGGATAAGGTGTGCATGTGTGCGTTCATAGGGGTGAGTGTATGCGCGTGTATATGAGCGCTTGCGTCTGTACCGTGTTCAAAAAAAAGTAGCATCTTCTCTTAAACCTACATCAGTTTTACATGCAATGACCAAGGGGTTTTACATGCAGAGAAGTTCAGAAGCATGTTTTGGTCATAATTACAAAGATCATAAAAAAATAATTCCACCAAGCCCACGTATCTCATTATGCTGCTACACTGAAAGACAAACTATGAGCACTGTAATCTTTACATGTAACCATTGGTTTACCAATTACCCAATAAATTACACAGCAACAATATAGGATCTTTGTACAGAAAACAGTACTAGGTGTTACCAAGTGAAGTCCCTCAAAATTCTATGCACAAGATTAGCGTAAGGGATCCGGGGGTAGTGCTCTGCTCAAACTCTGAACCCTCTTGACTGTTACACACGCCATCCCATATCAATGTGCGAACTGATCTTGTTCAAAAAGATTTACGAGTATCAGTCTTGTCCCAAGGCCGACTCTCCTGTTTCTGGAAATGCACTTAATACCCATTTCAAAGCCACTACCATTTCTGTTGCTTTGTTGAACCACAAATAATTCATGAGACATCTCCTAGTCCCATGCTACCAACATCCACCAAAAGTTGATGTTCCATAGTTCAGCTTTTGAGCAAAATTTCCTCTTCCAACTTCTGCCCTAGTCGACACTTTTGTGAACAGAGTGCATTTTGCACTGATTCTGTTGGCCTGATTTCTTGACCCATGATTTCATATCCCAAAAGATTAATCCAGGAAGAAGATTGGCTCCAGTCCTGGTCATCTTAACCATTTTCCAGTTATCAAACACGGGCTGCATATTTGTGTTTTCAAAACTTGCGTACTGTTGGTTTGCAAGTCTGGGACCAAAGTTGTCAGAATCGTGATTTTGAATCGGATCGGACCTCTGATGGTAGGATCGCAAATCATAGAATCTTCACTATCGGGATCGTAGAAACGTAGATCCTATGAACTAAAATCGTAGAATCATGGGGGTTAGTTTGGATCGTAAAGTCATAGTCGTATAATAGAATCGCGGTTTTGACAACCTTGTCTGGGGTTAGTCCATCAGAGAGGAGTATCCCTGACAAGCGGTTTCAACCATTGACACATTAGAGAGCCATTTAGGGTGGTGACCACGCGAGTGGCATGCCATTCGGCATGGCCACAGTGCACCGGAGGTGGTTTCTATCAACATCCACCAAAAGTTCGTCAATCTGGACTTCTGTTCATGGGAGTGCTATAAAGTCCCATCATCAAGTTTCTGTGAAAAACCCCTTCAATTCAAAGCAGCCCCAACCAAGTGGAGCACCTGCACTGCCTATTCAACGGTCCATCAAAATGCACTACCATGAAGAAAGAAGAAGAGCTTTATATATCTTGTTAACCATGCACAGAGTACATGAGATTCTTACAAAAAGACCACCCAAAAAACACCCCATAAGACCAAGCATCCCATATACGTGCCGCCTCAGCCGGCAACCGGCAGACTCCGAGTAAAACCACGGTCCGCTTCACCAGCATCGCCCGACAGACCACCTACCTACAGGCCCAAGAATGAACTGAACACGTTTCATCCACATACTTAGGACTACTATATACTACAGCAGAGCAACTTCGTCAGTCTGAACTTCATCCGGATTTTGCTTAGAACGAAGCGGTCCAAAGCGCCTTTTCGCTCTCCCCGCATTTGTTGTGCACACCCTGGATGTTCTCCACGGTGTTGCATATGCCGCTGCATCTCCAGTCAAATGAGGCCGCACAGGTGTTCCCCGCCTGGGCTTTCCATTCGCAATCTGCGGTCAGTTAGCAGACAGATTATTCAAACCTAGTTTGTGCACAAAGCCTGTCACTTATAGATTATTGGTTGTTCTTTGTCATCTTTTGTTTATCAATAGCCCTGCAGCAAATACTGTGAATCCGACTAATTTGGGCACTCAAATCTGAACCGTTGAGATAATTCAGGTAAGTGTTGTAGAGAAACATACCGGGCGGAGTACCGCAGCAAAGTCGACGGTCGTCAATATGCTCAACATCTAACCCTATGAACCAAGCCCCTAAAGAAACATCCTCGTTGACATACTTGTGCAACACATGCCTGACAATGAATGAATTATCCAGAATGGTTTGAGTACACGCTCCAAAGTATGAAATAAGAGTAAATTCGGTCATTAAACTGGTTAGGGTAATATCTCACTTGTTTAGGGAGATGTAGGTTGCCAAATCTTTTGAAATAGCATATAGCTGACCGGTGGCATGTCGGAAATACTTATCCCCGAATTTCCAGTGCTCAGGTTCATAATATCTGACTTCCCTGTTCCGTTGCGATTGTATATTAGTAACAACTAGGAAACATGAAAAAGAAATGAGGATCTAAATAGAGTGCACTACTTACTTGTCAGATAAGACAGGACCAGACTTCATGCATCCCGTATATACCCTGTGCCTCGAAATATGTTTGGACAAAATCTGCCCAAGGGTGGCTGCAGTTGTGAAAGTTACATGTTAGAAACAGAATGTTTGTCACTTGCTGAACAAGACGTTTTGAAACACAAACTGAGATCCAGAATTGATGAACTTTTGTCAGTTCCTAGTTTCCTAGGGAATAAGCAGACTAGATGGCATCAGAGTTTAAATTCATAGCAACCTTAGACTATAGGTACTTACTTAGCTCGTATCGATACATTTAGGTATAAAAAACGCAAATGTGCTTTAGCAGTTAGCACTAAAGATGGTGATCAAATAGCGATGATTTTATCCAGGTCATGTGGATGATATTTGAATTTACCTATATTTACGTGCACATCATCATCAACTTTGACATAGAAGTTAGCGTCCCATAAAGCAACAGCCGTCGCAAAGTATGTCTTGGTTTTTCCAGATAATTCAAGGTATCCTTCAACATGATCCTGTACAGAGTGAAGATAACTGGAAGTAAGAACAACTCATAATGTAAACCAAAGTCAAAGTAACAATTACATTGGCAGCTAACAACATTTTTTAGGGACGGCTAATAACAACTCTTAGTAAAACAGATAAAGTGAAGCTTACAAGCCTCATGAAGTCTCCATGTTTCCTATCCTCTGCCGCGATTGCCCTATCCACAATTCCACCTGAAATAGCACTGCGAATACAACCAGTTATCAGAAGCAATTGGACTGAAAAATGCGAGAGAAGCTCAAGTTCAAAATAATCATTCTGCACACCTGTGACCAATGACAAAACGAATTATGATCCCCTTCTCTTCTTCAAGTTTTTTCCTCTTCTCTCCTGTTTTTCAATTGTTACTCCACCATCAGCAACCCATGCCACAAAAATGCTTCAAGAACAAAATGAAGAACAATGCCGCGTGAACAAAAAAAAAGAAAAACCTTGTGGCATCCAGGTATTGCGGATGGAATCCCTCCTCTTACGGCTGCTGAAAGCCGTGTTGATGCCGATGACCATGAGGTATTTCCTCCTTCCGGCAGACTCTGAGGCCTTGTACTCCTGTGAAACCGGAGAGCCGTTGAGGAATGACTCCTGCAGCGTCCTCACAGCCGAAAGCTCTGTCTCCAAATTTGCTATCGTCTTGTCCAGTGTCCTGCAGCAGGAGGAGGAGGAGGAGCCATTTGAACTCCAGTCAGATAAAAACCACCTTGATGCTTTACTGGAACAGACAAGGCATGCGTATTGTCACGTACTGTACAGCGTTGTGAGTGTCCAAGGCCTGTAGCGTATCTCTGAAATCGTGTTTCTGTCCAACCTGAAATTTGCATCAACATCAGCATTCCACTGCTGCAAGATACTGTGGTCAGGGAGGCGATTGTCTCATTCGGGAGAGAGCTAAGGTACCTTTGCAGAATTACAGTCTTCGGCAGTGAGCTCGGTCTCTTCCCCTCTTCTTTCGTTTGGCCTGGCAACCTCGGTTGCCTCTGGCAATGTCCACATCCTGGAAAGCAGAGATGAATTACAGAGCACATGAGTAAAATCATACAGTAGAGTAGTAGCAGTAGTTAGTTAGCACGTCAGTCAGTCCGGAATTCAGAGGTCGCGTAAACGATTTTGGAGCTCTTATAGCATTTAGTCCGAATCGTCTGATGCCACGATCGAACAACAGAACCAGCAATCGAGGGGATCGAGGACGCAGAAGTCTGAATTCTTTTGAATCGTCGGATACCGCAGTCAAAAAAGGCTCGAAACACCACAAGCAAGAACACCCCTTGAAGTCAAAGCTTCAAAGCAGGGCAAGGGCTGGACCTACCGAGCACAGCCCATTGACCTAAATCTGCCCCCAAAATGCAAGGAGGAGCACAGCAGATCTTGGCCCCGAGACCCGTCCCAGGCCTACACCCCTCAGAATTCCGCGGAAACGGAGCGGGGCACGGAATCTGGAGGCAGGCCAGGCGTGCTGAACGCCGAAGGACTGATGGAGAAGGAGGGCTGCAGGCGAGGCGACATGGATACTTACCCGGAGGTGAAGAGCAGGCCGAGGGAGAAGCTCCCGGCGCAGAGCAGCAGCACCCACCGCCTGGCTACGGCCCCGTCCCCTCCCCCTCCGTCTGCCCCTCTCCTCCAGCTCATGGCCGCTGCCCCCACTCTCGGCTGAGCTGAGCTACTCAGCTGCCGCGGCAGGACATGTGATGGACGGCGGCGGACCGCGAGGAGGAGGAGGACGACGAGGAGGAAGCGTGGCTCCCCGGGTATTCTCTTTCTCGCTTACTTAAATCCCCGAGTCGTCCTCCACCCCGTCGCCATGTGCGCGCGCGGGGGGAGGCGGAGGCGGCGACCGACAGTACAGTCCAGCGCTCAGCAGAGCTGGGCGCCGCGAATTTGACGAGAGTTTGCGGTGAATTTAATTTGATATAGTACTGCTGATTGGTGGTAACTGGCCGTAAAGTAATGGCCGCTGTTGCAGTTGCAGTTGCAGTTGCTGTTGGTTGGATTTCTTTCTTGGATTTGCTGAGCTGAGCGGAGCCGGGCTCGTGGGCGGCGTGCTGCGGCAGGTGGTGGAGGCGTACGTCGTCGGAGTGGAGTACAAGACGCAGGGCCGGCCCTGTGTTTTGGGAGGCCCTAGGCGAACTCGACGACATGGGCTCCTATGTCTAAACCCTAAACCCGATGAAGAAAAGAGGATACAAAGAATTAGAAGTTTATACATCGGATGATTGGAACCCTTGACATGTACACAGAATGACAAAAAACTAGGATGGTTGAATACATACTGTGAACATTGAATTAGAAAATTATACATTAAAATTTTAAAACTTCGTGTATACTAAAATTGGAGGATGGATCATGAATGAATATTTGAATACGTACATACTAAATAAAGAATAAAATAAACTACTCAAATTGTCAAATTGGGGTTTGGGGGATGGATCAGGAACATGGATATGGATGGATACGTACTGACTACTGTGGTGCGCTCACGGCCGGTGATGGGGAGCCTCGTTGCAGACTTGCAGTCGGCCAAGTAGCGGACTTGACGGATGTATACGTATTGCCGCCTTGCCAGGTAGCGTACTGACTACATGGATGTATACGTATTGCCGCCTTGCCAGATGCCGGATGGCCGGTCTGCTGGACTGCCATGAGGCGCGCGCAGCGGCGACAACCAGAGGTGACCGAGGCGGCGAGGCGCCGAGCGACAGGCAGGCCGACGGTCGACGACAGGAGGAAGACGATTAGAAGAACCGACGAGAAGAAGGAAAACCAGCAGTCGTGCCTCGCATCTGGCGTGAGTTACGCCGCGTGACGGTTCGCTAATCGCTAGCTATCTGATGGGCCTAGCCCATCCCGTTTCTTTTCTTTTATAATTTTTTACCTATTTTTTTTGCTGGGCTATAGTATATATAAACTACATCATGGGCCCCCTCCGCGCCTGGGCCTTGGGCCGTCGCCCCTCCGGCCATACACCAGGGCCGGCCCTGACAAGACGGTGCAGCAGGATGCCTGCCGGTCCGTTGGGCGCGTGGTTGATTCGCGCGCCGGCCGGCCGGCCACGGATTCGCTCCGCCTACGCCGTGTACCACATCTGAGCCTAGCTTCGTTTTTTTAACACGGTACATACATAAGCGTTTATATATACACAACATGCATCTTACTTTATGAGCACGTTAAACTAAACCACGTATCATCTTAAGATTTTATAAAGTCATCGTAGACGTCTTGTAATCGACTGAAACATCTCCTTTCTCTAAAAATACATCATCGAAAACCCTAAAATAAATCAGGAATAAATAAGAGCAACAAGACTTGAACATGGGCCAAGGATATCTCAAGAATAGGTTGGTTCGCGCCTAGCTTCGGGTTCTGAAGCCTTCATCCGTTTTTTTTTTTTTTTTTTTTGCTTTTGTTTCTACAAGCTCATTGAGAATATGTTCGGTTTTCACCATGTGTGAACTATTTGTGTCAGCGCACGGAAGAAACAACCATCTGCTCCAGTCAGTCGGTCAGCGATCCCATCCCAGGATCAATCCTGCCACGTAGGAACCAGACTACAGCAGGCTTTTAACAGCTAACGGCTGGGATCAACCAGGATCAGCAGTTTTTTTTCTTGTTTTTTTTCTCTCTTCCCTGGCGGCTGGAACCCGCCAGGAGAGGACAATCTTCTAGCGCCGTCTTCCGGCGGCTCTCCTCCGCCGGCGACCTCGGTCGTCGGTGGTGAGGAGGGTCGCCGGATCCACGCGTGTGGATCGTTTTTAGTTCTCGTAGTCTAGGTTTTTAGGTTGTTCATCGTCTTGGCTTCGGCAGCAGCGATGACGGCGCTGAATAAAGATTATTTGTATCCTTCCCTGACGAGGCCATCGGTCCTATGGTTGGGGATGGATTTGGAAACCAGTCTGTTCAAGCAAGGATGGTGTGGCGGCGGCGGCATCCTTGTGGTGGACCTGTGTCCTCGGGTTCCGCCGTTGCGACGGCGTTTGCTCCAGCGGCGGCGCGGAGCTTGGGAGGTAGTCCAGGAGCGGGTGCAGATTGTGGTCTGCATCGACGACATCTGGAAGACGGAACGTGTGCTGGGTTCGTGGTTCGTGGATGGCAGGTATGGTTTCCTCCTTCGACGTCTTAGTCGTGATGGGGTGCCAGATCTGGAGTTCGATGGCGTGTCCGGGGTGTTGCCCCGGTCTGATTCGTTCAACGGCAAGGGTTTCACTTTTGGTGAGCCACCTTGGAGGTCCGCAAAGTTGCATATCAGCAATGGAGCCGCGTCGAGCTCGGGTGAGGAGGTGATTCGTCATTCTTTTCTTCGGTGGGAGGTAGGTGACGGACGTTGGTGTCAAACTCAGAGATGTTCTTTATCTTTTCAGTTTTGTCGTGTCGGTCTTTATGTGTCTTGTACTTTGATCTTTATGATATGAATGAGACACATATTACCAAGCAAAAAAAAAACCAGGATCGGCAGATTCAGAATGGCAAATTTACAGAGATTGCAAGTTCAACATTACATTCGGACTACCTGCGGATCAAAACAGAGTTTGCCATGGAACAACCGCGCGTGCCGTAGTGGAATCGCAGCGACTGCATTGCCGTCGGTGGCGCCCGCTTTGGCCTTTCGGTGCACTCGCCTGCCTGCCTGCCACGGCCGTGCGGTCCGGTACGGGCCCGCAGCCGCAGGCTGTCTTCGGGCGGCGCGGCGGTGGGCGTGATGGATCGGATCGCGTCGCGCCGTGCCTCTGGACGCGGGTGCGGATGGTTCCGGCCACCGGAGGAACGGTGGAAGGGCGGGAACAGGCCGGCGGCGCGGTGCGGCTGTGAGCGTGAGGTGCGCTGCGCTTGGCGGTTGCGGCCTGTGCCTGGCGGACGGTGCGAGGCCAAATGCTGGCCGGCGTTCAACGACGAGAGGCTGCCTCGTTCCATGATTTGTTAGTACGATTTTTTCTTTGTCAACCAACTGAAGAAAAGAGATGGTCAGAATGGATTACGTTGTACGTACTCATCATCAAATAAAAAAATGGAGTATTAGCCCATCGTCATTTCTTTTTTTTGAGCTCACCCCATCGTCATTTCACTCGAGAAATAAGCGCTCCTTTGATACAAAGGAATTTCATATGGTTTTTGGACGATTTGAATTCTTAGAAATTTTTCCTGTGATGATCTTTTGATTCGTAGGATTGAAATCCTTGGTAATTCTTTGATAGATTCATTTGTACTATATATCGGAGGAAAAAAATTCATCCACTCAAACCTCTTTGTTGGTTTTTTTTGTGCTATCAACCACTCTTTCAAATCATGTAGGGTACAGAAGAACATGACACTATACCCCTGCATTTTTTCTATTCCTCTATTTTGAAAATCCTGCGAATCAAAGAGGCCCTAAATAAATTCCCTTGATCAATTCCGACCGGCGGCTCTCACTATCATTCACTCCTTCCTCCAACGTGACTATGACAAAAAAAGCGAATACGTTTTCTTTTCGATTTTCCTTTTTCTTAAGACGTAACTATGACTATCTGAAATAGCCCATAGACGACTAGAAATATTCCTTTGTACGAAATACAATTGTTTCGACATATCGAACTAGACCAACACCGCACTAGCTTCCACTAGGATTTGAATAAGTGTAAACCCTCTAGTGACACTCAACTATTCAGCGAACAAATAGTTATACTGCAATGCTGCAAGGTGGAAGATTAAATGTCGAGTATACCAATTGTCATGTAAAAAAGGATGAATTGGCAGCCGAGACTCTTCTTGTGGTCACAAAGGCAACATTATTTAGCAAATTGTCAATTTATTTATTTTTGACCAAGTTGTTCCTAACTACCCCCATTGCATGTATAGCGTGCCCCTTGTGTTCACATGTTCTTGGGTATATCTTGACCAATATAATTATGAAACACGCCATTCATCAAAAATATGAACATACATTTAGAAAGCATAGCCGTGAATAGTGTAATCTCAATCTGGCGCTGTTTGATGTGTGACATTTACAACGTTTATGGGACGATATTGAAAAATGTAAGGTGCTTTAGAAGTCCCCATTCCTTTTCGAAGTTGTAAGTTAGTATCAATTCTTCAAAAATGTACTTCAAGAGGGTCCCCAGGGATGCTAGGATGCATAGATTGCATGCATTGGAGGTGGAAGACTTGCCTTGTCGCCTGGAACATGCTATTCTCTGGACATGTCCATGAGCCAACAATCATCGTTGAAGTTGTTTCTTCCTAAGAGCTATGGATTTGACACACATACTCCGGGTTTTTGGGGTCTACACTACTAGGAGAAAACCTACTAGTAGCGCTTGAAAAACCTATAGTAGTAGCGCTGGGTCCAGCGCTACTGCTAAGGCGCTTCAGCTAAGTTATAGCAGTAGCGCTGGTTGGTACAACGCTACTGCTAAGTCTGGTTAGCAGTAGCGCTGCACTGACCAGCGCTACTGCTAACTATCTGTAGCGCTGCAGAAAGGCAAGCGCTGCTGCTAATCCAGCGCTGCTGCTAGTATTCCTGCTTTCACAGATTCATACCCCCTCTACGTATTTGTGATGTATTTATATAGGCTCTATACAGTAGTTTCATCAGATCATCATAATACATCATTGTCATATAAGAACTCCTCATCATCATCATTTTCGTCCATGAGACATCATATAACAACTTGGTCACTAGTTATAATAACAACAACTCATCATCATCATCATATAACAACTCCTCATCATCATCATCAACTTGGTCACTAGGTCACTAGTCATATATAATCAGCACTAACTAATTGTTCTTAATACCTAGGACCTACTCCTGCTGCTCTCTCTCAGGTAAAATAGCATAAAACATGTGTAGCACTCCTGCTTCATCATATTGGAGAATGCAGATGAACCTGTCTCCTAATTGTGGGATGCGCTTCTGATTGCTGCCCCCTAGTACTTCTCTGCTGCGATCCTTCACAATTTTGCTCCAGTCTTTGACTATTAAGACTTGCTCGCTTCGAGAAATGATGAATGCACTCATGTGCAATACAGGATATCTTGGCCGTAAGCTAACCATTGTCATGCGACCTTTAGACTCGATCCAACGAGGCACAACACTCATCGAGAGTCCCTGTTGAAGAACATCGTAGTAACATACTTAGCAATGAAGTTTAGCTTAAAAAATAATGTATGCAAAAGATGCACTGAGGACAAATAGTAAAAATCTTACCATCTTTCCTAAATAGATGTGACCGTAGTTTAATACGCACACTAGTGGTCGCACGTTTTGAGTACTAATATCTCGAAGTCCAGGAAAATAACCTGTCTTGACAGCATCAAGATCCTCAAGCCATGAAACATAATGACCTATCTCCTCGCAGTTTAGTTCAGCCCCGGGACAGTAGTAGGTGATGTCTACCAAGCGCTGGACATGTTTGCTTGAATGGAAATAAGCTGTTAATAGAAATTAGTTGTCAACTATTTTTAAATAAACAATATAAATTACTTAATAAATATGGTTGAGAAACTCACATAATGGTAGAACTGGAGGCGTCTGCACATCGACCCAGATGTCGATATTACCTTCAATTTCATCTTCCGGACGAATATCAAAGGTGATAAGCATATTAGGCTCAAATGCATAAGCCTTGCATAGTGCTCTCCAACTTTTGCATTCAAAATAGGAGTAGGTGTCTGCATTGTACAATTTTACGGCAAAAGTATAACCATGCTCGGTCCTCAAGTGAACTCTCTTTACCTCCATACTTTTTTTAGTATTGAAACCAATCTTATCCAAGACATAAATTCTTGCATGGCAGGGGATACGCTAGTAGAATAGTAAAAAATTAAAATTATAATTTGAAGCAAAAGAAGCAGAAGTCATGCTTAATTACGAAAAATGACTTGTCGTTGTGACTTACTGTATCCACTTCGAAGGTCTCATCCAGCACGATGCTGAAGCGCCTACCATCAACTAGGTGAGGCTTGTCGCACAGGCCGCGCTCGTCTTCGCAGCATTCGCACATAACGAATTTCCTTTCGTCGTCAGACATTTCCTATGTTCATAGTTGAAACATTTAAAATCGATCGAAGGCAACTACCAGGAAACTCAACACACAGATCACTATTACTCAATATGCAACGGGTTGACTTTAGGCCTATCGAGTCTTCCTTCCTAAACTCTTATCTCACGTATATGGTGGACTCTCCCTCACCGATTTTTCGACCGTCGATGATGGTCGCTACTCCTCCTTCCCCTAGTGCATAACAAATATCTAGCACAAGGAGAAGAAGGAGAAGCGACCCCCCACGACAACAGTCGGCATTCTTCTTCTCTCATATATGGTGGACAATCCCTCACCGATTTTTCGACCATCGATGATGATCTAGCACAAGAGGAAGAAGGAGAAGCGACCATTATACAAGTTCTATATTAAGCACTTACTATAAATAAACTATTTCTATTAAACACTTATTACTAAAAAACAGTAAAAAAAACTACATTATACAAGAACAGTAAAAACAGTTTAGGGTTTAGGAGAGATGGAGGGAGGAGGGGGTGGGAGGAGGGAGGAGGAGGAGGGAGGAGAGAGGAGGAGTGGGAGGAGGGCGGTGGGAGGAGGAAGGAGGAGGAATGAGGAGGGGGTGGGAGGAGGGAGGAGAGAGGAGGAGGGCGGTGGGAGGAGGGCTGCCGGCGGAGGGCTTGGCTGGAGGAGGAGGGAGGAGGGAGGTTGAGGGGCGGCCGGTTGGAGAAGTTGGAGAAGATAGGCTTTAGCAGTAGCACTCTTTGGGATAAAGCGCTACTGCTAAACGACATATCACTAATCCAGTTAATAATGCATCATCAAATATTAACCAATACATCTCGATATGCCTACTTTCTAGCACAAGTCATGCCAAAATTTCGACATGACCTTTGCTAAAAAGTGGACATATCGAGCGCCTGAAATTCACTGGAACGGAAATGAATCAACATTCCGGCGAAACATTGGCCACTCGGATCATTTGCATCAATTCACAACCTAACCCTAGAATCAATTCACAATTTCATTTTCCTTTTCACATTTTCATTGTCACACTTTCATTTTCATTTTCAATTCACATTTTCATTTTCATTTTCATTTGCACATTTTCATTTTCATTTCCAATTCACATTTTCATTTTCAATTCACATTTTCATTTAAAAAAAATCCTATTCCACATTTTCATTTCAAAAAAATACTAAAACTATCCTAACACTAACATCTATCCATCCATCCTAGTTCTAACCCTAGCTAGTTACTAAAACTAAATTCAATGCAATAGGGGAGGGAGGGAGGGATGGAGGGAGAGGGTCAGAGGAAGAGGGTGGGAGGGAGGGAGGGAGGGATGGATGGAGGGAGGAGGGAGGGAGGGAAGTGGCCGGAGGAGGAGAAGGGGCGGTGGCCGGAGGAGGAGAAGCGGCGGTGGCCGAAGGAAGGAGGGTGAGGGCCGGGGGAGGAGGGTGAGGGCCGGGGAGGAGGGCGAGACGAGGGTGGGGGCGAGGAGGAGGCTTACCACAATGGAGGAGACGGCGGCGCGGCAACGGGGGCGACGGCGTGGCGAGCGAGAGAGAGAGTGTGTGTGCAGGGGAGAGTGAGCAATGCGGGCGAGGGGAAGAGGATAGGGTACATTAGCTGTACCGCTTTTAGTAAAAGTGCGCTACCGATAAGATTTTAGCAATAGCGCTTTTTTGCGGGGAGCGCTGCTACTACAAATAGTGGCGGTGGGCTCGTCGGGTCCCTCTTATCAGTAGCGCTCTTTATGTTTCCAGCGCTACTGCTAAGTATTTACTTGTAGCGCTTCCATAAGACAGCGCTACTGCTTATTAGCAGCAGCGATTGTTATTTTCCAGCGCTACTAATAGTGTCCTGCCTATAAGGTTTTTCCTAGTAGTGCTACAATGATATCCATGCACTACAACGATCTACATGGTTTACAAGGAGTTGGTGATGATGCTCCGCCATTGAATTGCATTTAACGGTCACCAATACAGTCCATAAAAAGCTACTACCTTGCAGATGTCATATATCCTACAATCTACATGGCCCAGATTGTAAACAAAATATCAAAAATTCAAGGCAACAAGAGATGCCACTTCTCAAAATGTCAAGGATCGGTGAGGAAAGATGTCGAGAGAGCATTTGATCAAAAGATGTTGTGGAGGCTCACGACAATGTGTGTGAACATGCGCAATATGATAACTAATAATGAATGAAGTCAAGAATAATACTTTCATTATGAGAATGTGGAAACAACTGCGAGGCCCGAGCGCAATCCTGACCGAGTGAAAGCATTTTTTGAAGCGCATCGACAAACTGAAGACCATGCCATGCACAACGGCGAAGCCACATTATGGCTACGGGGTAGTTGGTCCCAAATGTTTCTTGTCATATTTTGACCCCAAACTATTAGTACCTCATCTGAACCCACAAATCCTAGAAGTTGATTCCACTACCACTAACTTATTGTCTGAAAAAATTGCGCCTTCCAGCAAGTATGAAGAGCCGCCTCTCTCTCTCTCTCTCTCTCTCTCCCCCTCTCCCTCCCTGTCTCTCTCTCCCCCTCTCCTAGTCTTCCTAGTCATCTAAAAGTCAAATATCCGTTTATCCTCCTCATTTCTTTAATATCCACAATTCTCATCCTCGTTTCTTTAATATCAAAGCAACTAAGCAAGTCTAACTATCGGGTAGACTTGGAGGAGCGGAGGAGGTACCGTGCAAGCGCTGCAGGAGACAAGTCGTATTCAAGCGACTGGCAATCGTTACGTCGTTCATCGCCCAATTTGTGTCGTCGTCGACCCAATGCGGTAACTCTAACCATCCAATTGCGAGTAGCCCAACATGCTCAGTAAAGAGTAGACCAAGTAAGTTATTTTGTTAAATGCCTAAATGGCTTATTCCTAAAATCTTTCACAATATTAGATTTTAATTTTGCCTCTCAATTTTTACTCTTTAGAAATTTTGCTCTAGTAAATAAATATATCATTTTTTTCAAAGTAATTTAGCGGTTTTTTTCTCCAGGACCAAATTTTAAAATGGGCATATATGCCAAGTTATGGGAAACCAAAGAACACCCCATGTTCTTCAGAAACATCAACCGGAGCTACTGGACTACCTATGTTGAATATCAATGCAAGGCCAACTATTTTACAAGGAGTTGTAGAAGAGGTAATTGATCTTAGTAAGCTTATAACAGATCTTGATCAAAGAAGAGCAATATTGCAATTTAAGACTACTAAAGTTCGTGATGATGTGAGAAGAGCTTACCTCTAGAAAGGTCCATTTCAACCCCCAAAACCCTAATTTTGTAATGGAGTAGTTTATTGGGCTTACTCATGTTATTCAAACAATTTCTCTTGTACTGCAACAAGCTTTTTATATGTTGCTTGAAAAGCATAGACTTAGTGTTTTGAAAATATGTGACAAGGTTGTGATGGAGCTAACAACATGCAAGTTCATTCGAATGGTTTGAAAACCTTAGCGATGGAGGATTACAAGTTCGTCCATATCATTCACTTTCTTGCACATCAATTACATTTGACACTAATTATGGTTGCAAGAAAACATGAAGATGTTGTACGACTGTTTGAGTGGATGAATTATATCCTATCCATGATAGGATGTTCTTTCAAGAACAGGGATATGCTTTGTCAAAAACTAACAAATAAATTGAGGAGGCATTGCAAATGGGTGAACTTGAAATAGGGAGAATATTGAATCAAGAACTTGGGCTTAAAGAGCTGGTGATACTCGATGGGGGTACCCATTTCAATTCTCTCCTGAATATGATTATGATATCTCCCTTGGTAATTGAAGGCATCAATGATATTGCGAAAAATGAACCCAAAGCTATTGATGGGCTTAAAGCAAAAAAGAGTATTGGATGCCATAAAAACATTTGATTTTGTATTTATGTTCTAGGTCACGAAGGTTATACTTGGGATTACAAATGATTTGAACACCTCTTTGCAAAGGAAGGACCAAGACATTGTCAATGTTGTTTCATATATTGGTACAACTAAGACAAAACTACAAGAAATGAGAAATAAAGGCCGGTAAGATATGTTTACGAAAGTTATTGAGTTTTGCATCAAACATGATATTTCACTTCCAGATATGGATGCGATGCATGTCCCCCGTGGATCAAAGTCAAAGCTAAGAACCAAGATTGATGGCATATCAAATGAGGATGACTACCAAAGTATCATGTATGTTGTCATTGATCTATTGCCCGTGCAGCTTAATGATCATTTAGGTGAAACCTACACTATCTTGCTTCTTAGAATGGGTTGTGTGGATCCTTCAAGTTCTTCCCCTAACTTTGACAAGGACAAAATATTGGCCATGACTCGTTTATATACTGATGTTTTGTTAGTGAAAGCAAAGCCAAAGAACTTAGTTGCCAACTTTGTTGCAAACATCTGTGATGCTTTGGTAGTCATCCTCATTTGAAACTGATGTTGGGGATGACTTTTTATCCAATTTATTTATTCCTTATGTTGAAACTGATGTATTTCAGTCAATTAAACCAAGGTCTCTCAACTAGTTATTGTAGTGACATTTTTTTCAAGGATGATTGAACCACCATCATGTAACTTTAAAGTTTGACTCTACAAGGTTTGAGCCTTGGCGCAACCAATGCTACACATGAACAACTTCTCCTTGATCTCATTGAGCGTAACACCATGTGCAATATCCCTTCCAAATTTATTCATGTTTTAGTTGTACTATTTTGTACATTTGAACCGTACATTGTGTTTGAATTTGAATACAAAGATTATAGATTCAAAATGCTATTGAATTATACATGGTATAAATATAAATGTTTGAATTATCTATTATGTGAAAATGGAATTAACATGGAGTGCATATGCACCACAAAAGACAAAATAAGAGCAAAAGAACTATGAGAGGGTGGATTATGGTAGTGTGCTGAAGTAGAATGAGAGAAAATGTTCTCATATAAACAGGGGTTCGTCTTGTACGCGTCTTTTTGTAGGAAAAATAGCAATGATACAACTACGGGGTTTGTACATAAGTTTTATATTACGGGCTGGGATGGGATGGGTTGTGTTCATTTGTTGGTATGTAATTAGGATGAAGCGGGATTTCAAAAAAAATTAGGATGAAGCAGGCGGGGAGGGGGGGGGGAGGGGGCGTGTAGATTTATGGGGTTGTTATGATTGATTGGATGAGATTTGATTGTGAGACGGACCCACCGGTGAAAATCAGGGGCCAATTAGAGGAGAGCCCTGCCCGTGAAAGTCCGTGCTTTTTATCCGTGTGTGTAATATTATCCGGTAGATTAGTGAGGGGAGAAGGTTAGTATATTAGTCCCGTAAAATGTCCCCCGCACTACCGGAATCATCCACTATGCTGACGGTCTTAGGCCCGAACCCCGTCAGCATAGGGCCCTATGCCGACGGTGGCCGGCAGCATAGGCCCGTGAGCATAGCATTCATCGGTGTCACCTTGTTAGACCATCGGCGTAGAAAAATCGTCGGCATAGGATCCTATGCCAACGACTTTCTGTACGGCTGTCGGCATAGATTCACCGTCGGCAAAAGAAAAGATGAGACGACAGCTGACGGCGCCGTCGCAGATCAATCCATACAGGAGTCGACACGTAGCCCAGTGCGATCGGCATAGATTTCAAACTATGCCGACGGCCTGGCCATCGCATACACGGGCCACGTGTCGCCTCGTGGGTGTTCCTGGCAGAGAGATATGCCGACGACCTGACCATCGGCATATCTGTCTGCTGGGAACACCCAGGAGGCGCCACATGGCATCTATGCCGACGGTCAAGCTGTCAGCGTAGCCCCCATGTGGCGTCTCCAGGTAGCTCGGCCGACCTCTATGTCGAGGCAAGGTCGTCGTCATAGTTTTGGTTAGCTTTTTTTATATTTGTTGTTTTGTTTCTTCCCTACAGATTCCTAACACATATATACATGTATATCCCAGTACAACACATTTATACCAACAAGACCACATATATAGAAATAGCAGCACATCATCTAAGAAAGATACAGACAGATAGCAAACAACTTTTCTTCCTCCTTCCCCCGCATCGAACCCTAGCACCGCCGGGCCTAGGCCTTCCTTCCCCTCCCCTAACACATATATACATGTATATCCCAGCAAAACACCAGAAAATAGGACTCGTGAAAACTGTCGGGTTCACTTGGATTAAGGAAGGCATAGGTTCAACCCATCGGGGCATCTTAGGAACATATACCACAAGCTTTAAGGGTAATTAACACATGCTTGCAAACAGAGCATGGCTGACGAAAACATAGGATACAACTTATCAGAGGGAGAAGACACAGTTTACCAATGGCATCATGTATCAGGGGAAGAACATCGCAAATATTTGAAGGTGAAGGACACTGTCGGATAATAACCCAACAATGGTTTGGCAGTCCACAAAAGACCCGATGTGAGTATCGGTACTCAATCCGAGGGAGAAGGAATACAAGGCATCCGATCATAGAACATCCAAATAATTTGATGCTTAAATAACCAAAGGAATTAAGATTTCCAAATTGGTGTATCGGAAACAGATGCCCCGATCAAATACAAGTAAGATGAAAGGACTTAGATGGTCAATCAATCAAGGTTGATTTGTCGAGAACCAACTCATGTTTGGAAAGACGTCTGAGCCGAAAAGATAATTTATAAGGTTCAACTGATGACTGCGTGCATTCACACACACAGGTTGAATCCATTAAATCAGATGACAATCACAAAGGATTTTAACAATTATTGCTAGACATATGGAATTAACCATAATGCAAGCAGGTAAGGAAGGTCAAGAGCAATAGGCTACTGCAGATTATGGAGGATCGAACGGCATTTCGCTGAATTTTGTGAATCACATGATCAATTAGGGACGAACGAACCCCTTGTATGTATGACAGTTGTATGCAGCTATCCATAGGGGTTGACGGTGGAAGGAATCGCAAAAGCGAGGAGCACAAGTTCTCGGGAGAACATCGGAGAGTATCTTCGGAATCTTCTGATGAAGCAGGCGATCATCTGGAATGAGGGGGCTCTCCGGGAGAAAGTAGTTACGAGAACCTAAGGTTAGAGTTAGTAAAATCTTTAACCCGAAAGAGAAGAGAGATCAGAACCCAGAGTAAGGATGAGGAATAAAAGATCCTAATACCACCCAACTGACATGTGGGCCCGCAACCCACAGCATCAGTGTTAGTAAAAGTTTTTCCCGTACTAGACTCAACTTCGGCCAAGGAGTTGGAAAGGGGGCTACCTACAGGCAGTCGGCTCTGATACCAACTTGTGACGCCCCCATTTTGATCGTACGCTAATCATGCACGCAAATGCGTACGACCAACATTAGGGACTCACGGGAAGATATCACAACACAACACTAAACACAAATTAAAATAATTCAAGCTTCATATTACAGCCAGGGGCCTCGAGGGCTCGAATATAATAGCTTGAGTACAAAGTCAGCGGAAGCAACAACATCTGAGTACAGACATAAGTTAAACAAGTTCTGCCTTAAGAAGGCTAGCACAAACATAAGCAGCGGATCGAAAGAGGCGAGGCCTCCTGCCTGGGAACCTCCGAACTACTCCTGGACGTCAGAGAAGTCTACGTCTTAGTAGGCTCCATCCTGGTAGTAGTGGCCTCCGTCGGGGTAGTAGTAGTCGTCGACGGGGTGAACTGCATCCTGTGTCTCCTGGGCTCCGTCATCTGGTCGCGGCATCGTATCAAGGGGAAAAAGGGGAGCAAAGCAACGGTGAGTACTCATCCAAAGTACTCGCAAGACTTACATCAGAACTATGCTAGATATGCACCGGTATCAAAGGAATGGGGCTATATCTTTGTACTAAACTGCAGAAATGCCAGAAGAGGGAAGGAGGCCTAGTCCTATCGAAGACTAGCATCTTCAGCGTCTTGCAGCATAAGACGAGAGTTCAGAGCAGCATATTTTAATTTACAGGGGTATAATGTAGCAAGGCCCAGAGATTCTTCCTCGACTCCCTGCGAGAAAGCAATCCCGGAGCCAAATAATTCAAGTACCAACATAAGTATCCAGGTCTAGTTATCATAGACCCGGATACAACTCTGAGCGTCCATAACCGCGGACACGGCTAATCGATTAGTTTAACTTCCCTGCAGGGGTGCACAAACTTACCCAACACACTCAATAAACTCTGGCCGGATACAATTTTCGGGTCATACCCGGCCTCATCCATCGACACGACGTAGTCCTACCTAGGCTCAGCAGAGAGGCCAACACGCCGGTCTACATCCTAATGACTCGGGGTCTTGGGCCATCGCCCTCGCCATCCTGCACGTTACGCCCTCGGCCGGGACCAGTCCTAGCATGCCTTAATGCAAGCGCCATGCGTTCCAGACCACCCGGGCGCGAGTCGCTCAATGTGACATCTGAAGAGCTTTCGGGAGAATGTACGCCGTAGAGTGCCCACTTTTATTCCCGCGTGGTGGTTAGTGCAAAAGTGGCCAGAGGCCTTCTCAGATCACATATCCAAACCCGTTAGTGACTTTATAGTTTGCGGTGACGATCGGTCCCACCATCCCGTCGCCCCGTCTCGATGCTTGTCGCAAGGACATTAATGTCCGGCCACGCCTCGTAATAACCCTTTGGATGCCTTACCGGCACATCCCACCACATCTTACTCATGGGTACCCTTGGGGCCGACCCGTCTCAAGACTGCAGGGAACTCAGGTCCACCTCAACAGAGTGGTACCGCCTGTCCCTTCAGTCCTGCCACATGAAATATAGTGTCAAGTCAAAGTGGCTGTGCGTCGGTACTCCAAGTAGATATCCGAGGAATCACTCTCGAAGTATCATACTCGGGGTAGGTGTGGTGATGTATCGGTAACGGCTTGTCAATCATGACGATTGAGTCTTCTGTCTTCAAGTCCTCGGTGTCGTCGATGAAAGCAGGGGCAACAACAATATTAAAATGGGGGACACAGGGGGACACTATCCATACCTATACTACAACATTGTATGAAAGCAGGTATGAAAGCAGTATTCAAAAACAGGCTATGCATCAGAATAGGTGCTTGTTTAAATACAGTAGCAAAATCTAATGCAAGCATGAGGGAGAGAGAATAGGTGATATCGGGATGATCAAGGGGGTTTTGCTTGCCTTGTTGCTCTGCTGGAAAAGGCTGGTTGTCAGGGGCGTAGTCGTACTCGGCAGCAGCGTCAGTCTCGGAAGCTACCGGAGAGAAGAGGGGGAAGAAACAATAAATACAAGCAAATAGATGCAACACGATGCATGACATGGCAATACGCAGTGCTAGGGATAGTCTAACGCGGTACTACACGTATCAGACGGAGCGGGAGAATATCTGACGATATTTCCCGGGTCTTTGGATTTATCGGACAGACGATCCGGAGGGGAAAAGTTCCATGTTTGCTATGCTAAAGGCATGTGATAGACTAACGGACAGTGTATTCGGACCCGTGGGATTTTTCTGAGCAACTTTCATGTTCAAAACTTTTTAATCCGGACTACGGTTTATTTTATATTAATTTCTAAAGTTTTAATAATATTCTAGAATTTCTTTTAATTATTAATTCGAGTTATCCAAAACAGTAAATACTGTTTAATTAATTAATTAACTAATTAATTTAATTAACTAAACAGCAGATTAATTAGCAGTTTAATTAATTAACCTAATTAAACTTAATCATCTAATTAACTAATTAATTAATCTAATTAATTAATTAACTAATTTAACTAATTTATTTATATATATTATTATTATTATTAAAACAGGGGCGCTGGGCCCCGCGTGTCAGTGGGCAGGCCGGACAATGTCCGGGCGCACCCATTCGGGCGCCGGACGACGCGTCCGCCCGCACGGACGCACGCGCGCACACACACACTCACGCGCACGCACACACGCACGGCCGGCGCGGCGGCCGGTCTGGCGGCGGCCGTCGTCGGGCGGCGGCCGTCGTCGGGCGGCGGGGGGGGGGGGGGGGGGGGGAGGGGGGGGAGCTCACCGGGCGGCGGCGGAGCCGGACGGCGGCGCGAGGCGGACGGAGGCGCGGACAGGCCCGAGGCGACGGGGCGGCGCGGTGGTGGCGGACGGCGGGCGGCGGCCGCGGGCGGTGCAGGCGGCGACAAGCGGCGGCGACGGGCGGCGCAGGCGGCCGCGGGTGGCGGCGGGCCGCCGGGAGGCGAGGCGCGCTGCGGGAGGCGGCGGGGCGACGCGCCGGGCGCGGGCCAGCCGCGGGCGTCGCGGGGCGGGGCAGGCCGGGCCCTCGGGGGGGGGGGGAACGCGGCGGGCGGCTGGGCGGGCGCGGGCCGGCGCGCGTCGCCGGGGGGAGGGGGGCGAGCCCGGCTCGGGGAAGCAGGCGCGCGGCGGCGCGCGGGGGGAGGGGGGGGGGAATCGGTCGGGGCGCTGGGGGCGCTAGGGTTCGGCGCCCCTGGCCCCCTTATAGCACCGGATGGGCCGGTTAATTTAGGCCCAGAAGCCTCTATTTTAAAATTCAAACAGCGTCAATTTTTAAATGTTTTGGGGCACTAAAATAATTCCTAAAATACCGGTTTCAATTTTATGAAATCGTAGGGAATATTTGCAACCCATCCAACATTTTTATTTCTGTTTCGCACAACTTTTAAAATCCATTTTTCAGACGAATTAAATTTGCAACGGAATTGAACGGGATTGACCCAACGCGAGATTAGCAACGATAAACGTGGTGACGTGGCATCGTTAGCAGGGGATTACTGTGGCCTAACGCTGGGGGTGTTACAACAACCTGGAGTGCTGGTGGCCATCTCGCCCGTCCTTGGGATGGGGGCATGCTGCCCGGGGTTCCCTCGCCCTCCCAGATCGGGGTTGGGGTGGGTGCTGGTGAGCGAGGGGGCGGTCATGGCCAGGAGGGCCGTGGTCGTCTTCTTCCTCCCGCAGTTGTGGTGATTCCCCTCGAACTCCTCGTTGACCGGTGGTGAGGCAGGGGTTTGAGCTACTCCGACCACTCTTCCTCGGGTCTCCTTTCGTTCGTGTCAGTCGGTATATGTTAATATCAAGGCTGCTCATGGCCCTTCTTGTCGCTGATGATTTACTTCGACGTGTTCTCGGCCTCTTTTAGACGATAGTCTTCTTGGCATGCGAGGTCATCCCGAGATCAGCAGGTTGCCGAGATCGGTGTCATGCCGGCTGGTTGCTGATGGTCTCCTTTAGCCAAGGTGCGTTGGCGTGATGGTTGGTTGCCTTGCAGGGCTCTGGATTTGGTTGGTGGGGTGCCGACAAATGTCGTGCTTGACCTTGGTCAGTCGGACGACGACGACGTCCGTGCTCTTCCTTGGTAGCGTCGTTTGGACCCCTCCTCGTTCAAGCTAATGGTTGCTTCCTACATCACCGGGCTCAGCGTTTGGAATGTGTTGGGGGAGTGGTGGCCGATTGATGTCGTGGTGCTTCGGAAAGCCAGTGCTCATTGTTAGGATCAAGTACGTTTCTTTGGTTTAGTGTTTCATTTAGCTTTGCTTTGTCCTTGTTTTAGTTTTCGGTTCGTCACTGTGAGCTTCTATTGTATAGCTGGTATCCCGAGTGATGTTGGTGTACGTTTGTATGTTTTTTTCTACCGGTTAATGCTTTATCTATAAAGCGGGGTGATGAGCTTTTTCGGTATCTAAGCAAGCACACATATGGCATCATCGTCATCGAAACCAAGCCATCGTCATGTAAACAAGCATAGCATCGTGTCAACAAGTCATAAACAAGCATCATAGCACGAACAAGTCATAAACAAGTCCCTAACATCACTAAACACCACCAGCAGCATCGGGAGCATCACGAGCATCAGCACCACCACCACCTTGCACGGCCGTACGTCTCGCATTTTTTGTAGGGAAAAAAAATTCTCTTCTTGCCGAGAGAACGAGTCCACTGGCTTCTCCTAAACAAAGCAGCATGCCTAAACTTGGATAGATCCAAAGGCACCCGCCATGCGCGCGCGCGCGCACAAGGTGGGCGCCATGCCATGCATCCGATCGAGAGCGGGGCGGCACATAAATAGGCGCGCGCGCCACATCGCATACGCGCGGCGGCGAGCGATCGGCGGGGCGAACAGGGAGAGGGAAGCTGCATGCATCTCCCGTCTCCGTCTCCCTCGCCATCCCCACCGCCTGCCCCCTCCCCTTTTGCCTCCCTCTCCTTGGCGGGTTGCAGGGCGCGCTCCAGCTCTCTGCGTTCCCCTCGTCGGGAACCTGAGCTGATCATTTCCTTTCCCACCGATCGGTCCGTCTGCTAGGAGCAGACGATCGACAAACCCAATTCGTTCCAGTTCTCGACTGCTCGTTGATCCGGCCGGCCGGGCCATGCGCTGGACATAAGCCGGCGCCGACCACCGACATCGCCTGTGATTCTCTCTCCCCCCTCTCTCTTGTCCGGGCCGGGAGGGGAAGAGAGAAGACCAGGAGGACCGACGACACCTCGCGGCGCGACGGAGGAGGAGGAGTAGTGTGGGGAGACGAAGGCGATCGGCTGAGATGGCGACGGCGATGGAGACGACGATGCCGAGGAGCGGGGTAATAGAAGGCGGCGGCGGGCTGAAGAAGGGGCCGTGGACGCAGGCGGAGGACCGGGTGCTGGTGGACCACGTGCGGCGGCACGGCGAGGGCAACTGGAACGCGGTGCGCCGGGAGACCGGGCTGCAGCGCTGCGGCAAGAGCTGCCGGCTCCGGTGGGCCAACCACCTCCGCCCCAACCTCCGCAAGGGCCCCTTCTCCGCCGACGAGGAGCGCCTCATCCTCCGCCTCCACGGCCTCATCGGCAACAAGTGGGCGCGCATCTCATCACACGTACGCCCTACCAATTAACCTCTTCTTCTTCCTCCGATGTGATCTTGCATCTTGTTGTTGTACGTATGACCGACCGCTGACGACTGACAATGCGGTATGATGGGTGAAGCTGCCGGGGAGGACGGACAACGAGGTCAAGAACTACTGGAACACGCGCCTCAAGCGCCGGCAGCGCGCCGGCCAGTCGCTCTACCCGCCGGACGTCGAGCGGGAGATCGCCCTCATGCGCGCCCAGAACATCAACCCGTTCCCCGACGCGGACGGCAACACCGCGGCGTCCCCGTTCTCGGACCCGTTCGCGCTGCCGCCCAGGCCGCCGTCATCCATCAAATCGGCCTCTCACTCTCACTCCTCGCCGCTGATCAACCAACGCTACCCGCTCCTCAACCAGATGCAGGGGATGCAGATGCGCCACCACGCCGCCCAGCACGCGCACCCGCAGCCGGCGTTCCACCACCACCACCACCACGGTGGCATCAGGTCGCCGGGGCTGCCGCCGTTGCCGACCAGGCCGCGCCAGCTCCCTTCGAACCAAATCGAGACGGCGAGCTGCAGCGGCGGCGGCGGCGACGGCCTGCTCGAGGCTCTGCTGCTGGGCGTCGACGAACCTCAACTCCCCCGTCCCAACCATGCCACGTGCAAGGCGGGCTCCATGCCCGAGCTCATGCACGGCGGCGTCCCGAGCACGAGCGACAGCGACGGCACCTCGCAGTTCCCTCCCGGAGGCCAGGACCCGCACCATGGCGGGAAATGGGACTTCCTCCTCGGTCAGTGCAATCATTCATCTCGCTGCTCTTCTTTGAATTCATAAAGACAGGAGTTGATCCACTCCACATACTAACCACCAAAACTGAGGCTAGGTTAGCGAATTGGTGCCACTCTTCATTTTAGCTTTTTGCAAATCAGTGCGGGGTTTGGGACAGAGAATTGCAAATTTGCAATTGGAACTGATGAAAGCTCGATGGCAGTTTGACAGCCCTCTTGACCGGTGGAGCCCATATAACATTGCTGACGTGGCACAAATAGGCACGTTGGCATGTTTGACTCCTCTGTCTTACCTTATCCCGTCTTCCCTCTCCTCGACACCGCGCTGCTGTCATCCATGCCCTGCTCCGGCTGGTGGCCGCCGTCTCCTCGCCGTCAGCCTCCGTGCTGCCAAAGAGCGATCATGCGCGAGTTCACGTCAGAAGCCGCTGACCAGTGGGGTGAAGGCCAGAAGATGTACTGCAAGTGTTGGTGGTGGTGGTGGCTGCACATCAGAGATGGAAGGCCAGAAGACGCACTGCAAGTGTTGGACAATGTGATTTGCAGGGCGTCGTCGATTCTTACGAGCGGTTCGTGTTCTCAATCGCTTTTGATGCCTGTGGATCCCTCATCCCTTGTTGGTCTCCGGCTTCTCTCCTCGAACGCGGGTTGCCACGCTGAAGGCGCTGTGGCTGCTGGGCAGGGGCATGTAGGAGTAGGACACACGGAGGGAGACGAAGAGGAGAGAGAGAGACGAAGAGGAGAGAGAGAGAGAGAGGAGGCAAGCATGTCCATGTGGATTTTCTTGTCGGCCCTGACAAATGGCCCCACCGGTCAATGTGTGACATCCAGAACCCGAATGTTCGGGATTTAAGCATTCATCCTGAAGTGACAACTTTAGTTTACACGAGGTGATAAGTTTAGTTGACAGGTGGTGACAACTTTAGTTAACAAACGTGGCTATTTTTTGAACCGGGGTAAAATTGTCATGTCTTAACAACTAAAGTTGTCACCTCGCGTCATCTAAAGTTGCCATCAAAAAAATGTTCGGGATGAAATGCTTAAATTTGAATGTTTGGGATTTATTGGACATGGCATATATCATTTCTTCAACCAAATTATTACACATATAATGTTTATTACTCGGAAAAATCAAGTTACTCCATTAGTTTTTATTTACTCGGTATAATTTTTTTGGTCTCAAGTTAAAATTTATAGCTTTGAACAAGTTTAGAATTTTTTTTATATTAACATGTACGATACAATATCTTTTTTTTTGCGGGTATGTACGATACCATATCAATATCATTAGATTCACAATTGAATATATTTCCATATTATAATACTTGTTATTGTAAATGTTCGTATTGTTTCTTATAAACTTGATGAAATTTTATAAAGTTTGACTCAGAACAAATCCAATATACAAAGTAAAAAAAAACAGAGGTAGTACATTCCGATTTTTGAATCAAATTAGGAAGTCAGACTGATCCGATCAATGATCTCACATTTTGTTGCATATACTGGGAAATTAACTTACCTGATGCAGATGACGTGAAGCCGACAATGAGGAAGGCGACGAGCGCGGCGGAGAACGAGACTTCCGGCATGTTCGCCTTGGCCCATGGGTCGATATCAGGGGAGTGGTTCGGCACTAGC
Organism: Elymus sibiricus; assembly: GCA_039707655.1. Lineage (NCBI taxonomy): Eukaryota > Viridiplantae > Streptophyta > Magnoliopsida > Poales > Poaceae > Elymus > Elymus sibiricus. Next base: position 442,781,799 of record CM077675.1, on the reverse strand, counting down.
GTTGGGTCGCCAGGGCCATCCTCTGTCGTCACCACGGATGATGAGTTCAGCCTCGAGATGCAGCAACTCATGTCGTCGCTACCACTGTCGGCTGACGAGCTTAACTGGAACGCTTAATTGACAAAAAAAAGGGAAATTAAAGACATAGGGATGGTGTTTGTTTCTGTGGGAGCAGAAAATGCCTTCTTTTTGTATCCAGTGAGTCATATTGTTGGATCTTGCTAATGATGCTATAAGAAGCGTTTTGCCCATGATCATCTTCGGTGTCCAAAACAGACGGAGATTATATTCCTTCTTAAATCTTAATTAAAGGAACAAAAATACTAATCCTACGAACTAAACCCTATAGATTGCAATCTACGGAGGTACATACAGTCTCTCACCTCACTAGTTCACCCCCTCTTAAATGAAACAGTTCATTAAGCTCAGTACATGTAACATTTGTCGCGTTTCTCCTTATGCGTCGACAAGATGTGAAAGCTACATAAACATATCCTTCCAAGGGGGTATAAGAATTTACAAAATGAAGTTGATTTTTTTTGTAGTGAAGAGTCTAACTTCATGGAATTATTAAACAATGTATCGCACCGAAGAGACCGACTCAAAGATGGTTAAAGTTATATCAAGACCATCTAAAGTCACGGCCCTAGCTTTGTATTTTGCATTTTTGACATCATCATCACCGGGCTACACCGTGGGTGCAGGCCACGGTCGAAATGTCACCCGACGATTTGGTGACGCAGCCCGAAAGAGCCCAATCCAACCGACCCATCGCCAAGACCATCTAACAGAATTGGCCAGCAAATATGGAAGAAAACAAGCCAAACCTGCAACCTTCGAGAGCGCACCAAATCCACATAAAAATTGTGGGGATATACAAGGTTGCATCTTCTATAAGCTTTTTTTTGCGAATACATCTTCTATTTTTTTTTTTGATTAACCATATCTGGATTATATTAGTAAGGAAACAACACAGTACTGAGGATACATCCAGAAACGGGACAGCTGTCCCTAATTGCAGAAAACACCCTAAGAAAAACAAAAATAGCAAGAAAGACCCTGGGGCTTCTCTGCCACACCAAATCCGCCGCCAACCATCTCCTCGCCGTCGCACCGCCGGAGCCGGAGAAGGGCAGAGAGCAAGATGGAGGCCACTGAATCACCAGCTCAGGACTATAGGGGACCGAAGTCAAACCCGTTTGAATCGCCGCTTGAGTCACTCGTCGTTGTCGGCGAGATCTTGGCGCCGAGGAAGGCTCATCGGCGGGGGACACACCCCGCCCTGAACTGGTAGTCGAGCTGGAGACGCCACCCGAAGACGGCAGAGCAGCTCGCATGAGAACCGAAGACCGGGATAGCACCAAAAGACCGGCCGCCGTCAAAAGCCAGAACAACGGCCGACCAGCAAGCTCCTGTACAACCACCCAGACAAGCGCTGGGAGGGACCTCCACGAGCTCGCCGGCAACGACGGAGCCACCATCGCCTGAGCGGGGAAGAGCCGGGAGGACTTATTCCGAGACGAATACGACGACCCCGCCTCGCCGGCCTCGACAGGACACCAAACCCTACCACTAGGTAGACCTACACCCCTCACGTCGTCAAGGAGCCGTGGTCCGCCGCGGCTCAGGCAGCCATAAAGGCCACCTGAGCCGGAGCGGACCGCCGGGCACGCCGACAGAGGGGAACGGGCTCGAAATCGCCTCACGGTCGCCTCAGGCACTGTAGAAGAGAGGGGAACGGGAGGGTTCGAGACGTACCCTCACGAATACATCTTCTATAAGCTAGGAGCGACATATCTGGTAAAGTACACCACATGCAAGAGAGATAGAAATGAAACTCCCATGTAGAAGTAAGGTGGGCCATAATTCAAAGAAAATATGAGTCAGTCTTAGCTAACTTTATACACCGTGGAAATCAGGCCTCAGGCCTCAGGCTTCAATTGGTAGGAGTTGAACTTCCCACCGGAATCCAGACAGCCTTTCGGCTTTACGAAACTATTTCGTGGGAGGGAAAGAAGAAAGCTAGATCATGCAATGCATTTGTATGAGAGATTGGAGTGTGAAGAGCCCCTCTCCACCTCTAATATAGGGAAAGGCAAGGGGTAGCGTGGCACTTGGAAATACCAAAACACCCATGCTTTAGAGAAACTCTAACCGGGCAACCCATTTCGTCTACGCGTGTCCGTTTGGGTCGCCGCGGACACAAAAGTCGGCCCAGCGCGTCGACCCAAACGGACGCGCGTCCGTTTTTCGTCCGCCCGTGACCCATTCCAGGCCCAAATTTGAGCGGCATTTGCGTCAGCGCGGACACGCGCCTCACCCGCGTGCTCCTTCCCCTGGCTCGCTAGTCGGCGGCACAGTCTCCCCTTCTTATCCCCTTCCCCCACCAGTTGCCCGCAGATGCACAAACCCTAGGCCGGTGCCTCCATTTTTCCCGGCCACCCTTGGTCTCCAGCCCCCTCCCTCCTCCACCCCAGCAGCACATCCGCCGTCGGGGTGCCTAGGCCTAGTGGTAGATCTGTGGCGACGGCAGCGAGATTTTGTGCATCCTGCCGGCAGGATTTGGCGAATCCGGCCACCGGCTGACTGCGCTTGCCATGGACTGGCCTGGTGCCGGTCCACCTGGCCTGGGCAATGCCTCGGTGCCGCATGCAGGTGCTCAATCCGCCTCTAGCCGCTCGGGTCTGCACCGTCACGGTTCGCCAGCAAAGCCACGGCTTGCCGTCGTCCTGGCTCGGCGTTGGCCCAGAAGCTTGCTGGCTCACCATTGCTGTTCATAAAGTGCGACGACTGCCCACTGCAGGTCGTCTGACTCGTTTCTTGGACACCGGAACATCCCAGTTGGGTGTTCTTTAAGTGCACGCACGACGGAGTATGATATTCGTTTGGCCTTTTACTCTTTACATAGATGCAATTTCGGTAGCTTTATTTGCTCAATTTTGTGTGTAGGACGGATGCAACTTTTGGTATTGGGAAGAAGAATACATTCCATATATTGATCTCATGAAATTTGCTAGATGTTCGTGCACTTCTAGCTAGAATTGAAAGTATAGATGAGACTAAAGAAAAGACCAAAGGGGAAGCAACGTCTAATTCTTTAGAATTGAAGAAGAAAGACGTTGAGCTCAAGAATCCACGGATCAACCATGAAGACATAGAAAAGATCTTAGTCCAACTTGTAGGAGCAGTTATGGAAGTTGGACATCTTTTAAAATGTCTAATTGTGGTTCTTGTTTTCTTTGGTCTTCTACTCGTAGCAAAGAATTGGTAAAAAAATGTATTTATTGTAATGCATTTGATGAAATAAAATAATGTTCAAATCTCAAACAAAATGAAATGTGTGATTACAAACGGATGCCGGCCGGCCGCGAGGACGAGATTTGGGTCCTCCCGTAAGGCGCACGGCTAACTCATTTGCAAAAGGGGGCGGACATGCTGACCCAAACGGACAAAAGGCGGACAAAGAGCGCGTCCGTTTGGGTCAGCCGGTTGGAGTTGCTCTTATGTCCCACATGAAGGGCAAAATGGGGAGGCTTCAAAAAGCAAATAGTGTTGCCTGCATCACCATGCCTGCATCACCAAGCCTACAGCATCATGCCTGCATCATCCCCTAATAGTGTTTCCACTATTTTACAATAGTTTTTCCACTATTCAGAAGATATTTTCTCCTAATATTCACTCCACTATTCATGACAAAGTTTCAGTGTCCAATTAATCCAAAACAAATTCCAGAAGGTCGAGAACATTTCTGGCACCCCTTAAAGTAATTCTGGATGGGTTCGAAACATTTTCGATATGAAGTTTGTCTCCGAAACTTTTCCGGTGACTTTCTCTCAGACTCCTGGTCTAGCATTCAGCAGATAGATGACCCTTAAGTGTGTGACCTTGTAGGTTCGGTGAAGTATAGACATGACTGAGCACTTTCCGATCATTGATCAACGGCGGAACCGTGGACATCCATATTGATCCCTATACCCACACGAATGAATATTCGAGTGAACCTGTAGTTTGTCGTGTGCTATTCCTGTTGCTTCGCGATATTTTACAAACACCCTAGGTGAGACTTATCGGCATCCGCATGAATCAACAACTTGGCCACTATGCCACTTACTTCATTATTGGTTATGTTCTCTATTATCGTTTCCGCGTTCCGGCATCCCTGTGATCAAATCTCATTGTGTCTGGCCAGACGATGATGGATACCGTAAGACCGAGAGGGCCCTAAGAATATATCTCCATCTTCGGAGGAGAAAATCCCAATCTTGAGCAATTAAGTTCCTTTTCATACTTTTTTGTGAACCCGTAAGATACCGTAATAGCCACCCGTTTAAGATGACGTTTAACAACCCAAAAGTTCACGAAGCAAGCATGAAGGAACTCGATACTCTCATGGTCTAAGGAATTATGCAAACGTTAACTATCCTTGTGTTATTAACCATTTACTTGACGGGCAAGCACGAATTCACCACCGTGCTAGGCAAAATCGATGGCACTATCTATGATTATTGAGGTGTAAACTAGTCTGAACCATCTATGTCTGAAATGTAGCTGTGAACCACCATCTATGTTTCTGAACTTGTTATGTTTAGTGCCTCTTTTGTGAACTTAGGTTCATGCATGTCTGCTGGTGTGAAAGATTTGAAATTGAATTTCATTCCATCGTCATCTGAATCTAGAGCAGTTAATTCCTCTTCTTCAACAACCTTCTTCCCTTTCTTGTCCTGCATTGGCTGCAATTGTTCCTGATCATCATCTCCATCCTCCAAGTCATAGTGAGTGTCAACAATTTCAGATACATAATCACTGTTTGAGGAATCCGAGTCTGAATATTGTTGTTCCTCATCTTGTTTTTCCTTCTCCCTTGGTCTCAACTTCACATATAACTGATTAGTGCTCTGAATTTCAACACTTTCATCCACAACACTGCAAGAAACATTTCTCTCACACAGATCTTTGTTGTCACTGGCATCAACTGGCTTCTTCATTGGGCTGAAAACATGAGGAATTACTGCTACTGGATTAGCTACAACATCATCCCATTCTGCTCCTCTTCCAGAAATGTGGCTATCCAAATGATCCAAATAAATCATTTGAAAATATTGCCCCTGTTTGATCAGTAGATATATATGATCTAAGTCTGCATCACTGGACAAAGCAATTGCAACACCTTCATTCAACTAGCACTCAGGGGGCAACCAGTACATATCTATCCTACCTTCCTTCTCATAGTCCAAGTGCTCCACAATTTCTTCAAACATTTTGTAATATGCAGACTCCACATGATAGTAATCATAACAGACCTTGTGGCCATCTAAATAGCACCTATTATGTCCACTCCCAAAGAAAAAACCTCCATGGACCTCCACAGTGAACAATCCACTGCCTTTTTCTGAAAATGATTCACAGAGCACAAAATTCAGAATTTCCGTCGTTACATACTGAAACCCTAGTACAATTAAGTCAAAATTGCATCCATTCGTCATATTCAAATGAATAGCAAAAATGACCTAATCACAACAAGGAAACATTTTTCCTTCCCAAATCCACATCAAATCGACCTATTCACACTGTAACGCTACGTACCGTACGCCGAAGCCGCCTCACCGCCGGGCCGCCGTCGTGGGGCCTGCATCACCGCCCAACTCAGCGGCCTCCATTAAGCGGCCGTCCAAGTTGCTTCAGCCACCGCACAAACTAGGAACAAAGGCCTGCCGGACCGTCGATCATTCGCCGCCGCACCCACTCGCCACTGGGGTTTCCTTCTGTTTCGGGTTGGGGTAGAAGAGGAGAGGGACTGAGAAGACACAGAGGTAGGGGGCAAGTGCAAAATACACACCGCTTCGAGCTGACAGGTGGGTCCATCCTGACGAGCGGGTCCGCGGGTGACGTGGCATACATCGAAATACACAGTATGTATGCGACGTGAAGAGCGAAGACTGGCGTTTCAACCTTAGGAACCATATTGACTATGTATTTTCGTGTATCGCGACGGTATTGAAGCACTTTACAATCTTCAAGACTAAGTTAGACGTCGCCAGCGAATACGAGGACTATAGATGCAATTATCTCCAACCACAGGCAATTGGCGTGCATTCCAGCATCCCATTCCAAGCTCAAGTAGGCAAATCAGGAATGTTAACCAAGGCCAGGGTCATGGCCACCACAGCGAAGGTACGTTGCTGATGCATCATGAGGGTCTGCTGTCGTCGATGGGATCTCCCGATATGCAGGAACTCAGCTAAAATCATCAGGACCCGATTACAATCTTGGAAGTACTAGTGGATTCGAGCTATCTACACCCGGACGTCCCAAAACCCGTCTCAAACGTCCATGCGGACGCCCGGTCAGTGCCTGGTCACAAAAATGAGACCCGGACGGGCTCCTCAAACGGGCCTCAAACGCCCGGGCTGACCGGTACCCCCAATATCCAGCCCAAATCTTAGGCGGATATGGGGCACCCGGGCTCAATTACACTTGAGACAATTTTTGTCGACGTATTGCGTATGCGTAGCAAACAATATACACTGATATATTGTATATAAATTTTCACTAGATCGAAGCAGTCATCCGCTGGCATGAAACAATTTCTCTGCGAGTAATGTAACCAAGTTACATGTTTTTTTTCTTCTTTATACAACTTGTTTCATGCTTCAGTTGACGCTTGCTTCGAGTACATTTTTTCTCTTTACTTCATACAGCTTTGCTTTCTTGTTTCAATGGACACACATGCTTCAAATTGGACAACGACGCTCTCGGTCCGCAATGGCTGCTGGCTTGTTCCATATATAAAGCACGCAAGGAAGCACACAGATAGCAGAGTGAAGCAAATATTATTGTGAATACGTTGCCTATGATATGAAGTATGTTAATTTATGTCAACATGGAAGCAAAAAATTAGCGACCAGAATGAAGCAAATACTTTGGTCGTTGAAAACAAAATATTAGGATGAAGTATGTTAATTTATGTCAACATGTTATACGAGCTGATGGAGCATGTTAATTTTAAGTCAATGTGGAAGCAAAAACATTAGTCAACAGAAGCATAGTTTTGGTGCATTAACTGGAAATGAATAAAAACATTGTTTTGTGTGTAAAAATAACTTTTATTTGCATTGCCAATTTTTGGTACATTTGGATACAACGTTTGCATAATAAGGAAACAAACTGCATGGTGCAGAAGCTGATTTCGCCAGATTTATTATTTTCCGTTAAAATCCAGAATTAGTTTCCTAAGATTTTTTTTCCTTTCTAAAATCATGGATTAGTAACCTCACGACTGAAAACTTCTTATATTAGCAAGTAAAGAAAATTTTAGAAGCAACGATCCCGATACGTACCAAGCAAATTTATGTTTATGTTTTGGCGAAGCAACGATCTTCTTGATTAGGAAGCATTGGTCCTCATAATTGGAAACAAATAAAATACTCCCTTCGATCCAAATTAATTGACGCGACTTCTAGTTCTATACAATTTGTATAGAAGCTGCGTTAATTAATTCAGATCGGAGGAAGTAGCTTAAAGTTTTTGAGCAAGCAACGATCTTGATTAGGAAGCATTGGTCCTCACGATTGGAAACAAATAAAATAGCTTACTTAATCATCCCTAGATTTGGGAAGAAGTTCTGGAAAAAAATAGGAACGAAATTAATCGCAGTTAATGCCAAATCCTCATGCAAACTACTCACGCAGGGAGAGCTCAGCTAGCTGATCGGACGATGTGCTTGCTTTCAATCGGATTGCAACGGACTAGTCTGATAGGTAGCAAATACTAGTAGTACCATGCCTAGCGGCTTCCGGAGATGAAGGACAAAAGGAGGGGCATCGGGCGGGACAGTAAAAGAGGATGCGGGATTAGGGTCTGAGTTTTGCCTTATAATGTGACAGAACCAAACTCTATGCCATAGAGGAAGGGGGGAGGGGGGGGGGGGGGGGGTAGACAGCGTTGATATTCATAATAATGTAGAATTTAACACAAAGAATTCATAGTAATGGCATAGTTCCTGCCAATATCTTTATCAGTCACCATCAATTTATTTTCATACTAAATACGACAACCACACTAAGAGCGCTAATCTTTGACCGGTGATGTGTCCATCATATAATGGATGTTCATGCGCTATTTCTGCCCCCTTTGATTAAAGGAAGTCTTTTCATTGCAGGTAATGCAGTAGCAACGAGTTTCATTAGGATCGCCAGTAAAACCACATGTCCCATCTTGGTACTTATGTTGTATGCAAAAGGGCACACAACTGTCATGATTACAAGGAACAGGAAGTTTGTAGGCATGTTGATTACACTTAGCTTCTGTACCTGTATCAAGAGAAACACATCAAGACACGATATATATTTGAAGTAAATCTTTGTTAATATGTTTTTCACTCACCATGACAGAAGACGACTCCTAATATGAACATAGACACAACTACTATTGACACCTTCCGCTCCATGGTTTATACTTGGATCGGTAGCTTGAGATGTAGAAGGCAGAGTTGTATAGATAACTTGAGATGTATGATGCAGGAGTCAGTAGAGATGCCTGTATATATAGTCGGTACACATGCCTAATCATCATTTTATTGACATTTATGAGATTCCTTTGAATAGGGCAGGAACTATGCCATTACGCAAATAATTGCTTTCCATAGAGAGGGGAAAATTTCATAGAAAGGGGGAAGTGCCTTTGAATAGGGCAGGAACTATGTCATTACGCAAATGATTGCTTTCCATAGAGTGAACAACGCTGGTGCCCCAGTTCTACACGAGGTACACCGTACACGGCCTGAGCCGTCCCACTGTCGGCGACGCCCACCTCCACACAAAGCGCAGTGCGACAGCAACAGCGCTACGCTCCCCGGCGCGCCTCGACGCGGTGCCCTCCAGCATATCCACCTGCCACACGGTTGCCGACGGCAGCGGCGGCAAATAGCAAGATCTCGGTGTGGCGGCAACGTCTACGCGGTATGGTCTATGGCAATCGGCTGAAGGCGTTCGATATGGTCTACGGCAATCGTGATCATTATTTTTCTGAAGGAGTTTCGTTCAAAAAATTTGCCATGGTATTTTGGACGACGTCAACAGTTAATCTCAGAAGAAGATTCTTGGGCAGGTAATACGAGGTATGTAGCATTTTTTTTGACGTAAGTAGCACATTTTTCAATTTAGTAAATCATGCATTTGGTTGAATACCTCTATTTTGGAGACTATCACATGTCGGAATGTGTGGTGTGTGGTCCTTCAGGGCGTTAGGTGGTGTGTAATTCATGTATGCTGCATGCATGTGGGGGCGCTGGCCTAGCCGGTACAGGAGACAGTGACACTATTCGTACCACCTGATCGCATTATCAAGCTCACATTACCTGATCGCATTATCAAGCTCACATTTTTTTACGGTAGTGATCAGTGACCATCACCTACATGATTTGGTTCCTGACTGACCGGCTGATCGCCATGAAGAAGGTGACGCAGACCATTCGGGTGAAGCCCGGGTGGTAGAAGGGGACCAAGGTGACATTCGAGGGCATGGGTTCGGTTTTCTTCTTCTCATTAGACGAAATTAGCATATGCACCTATGGCCTTAGCTATTTTACCATTATTTCTTCCACCTTATTTTTGTAGAAATCCATGAAGGGTGATTCATGTCACATATGAACATCCCTGTACTTAAAAAATCGGATTATCATGTATATCCTGAAGATTCATCTATATTCGCGTCTCCCGTGGACGGTTAAACATTGTGAAGTTTATACCGTGAGATAATAGTGCAAGGATTTTTCTATACATGGTTGGTTTTCGAAATTATAAGCATGTTTAAATAGCTTTGAGAGTTATGCTATTCTGAACTCTGAAGCCCTCTTAATGGATTCTTTTTATTGAAAGAATTATGCTATATACTTTTGTTAAGCATGTTTCACATTCCCTTGCATTTCATAAAATACTTCTTAATTTAACTTGATATATATGTTCCTTCAGGAGGGAGGGAGGTTTAGATGTTATGCCTTCACAATGTTAGCTGCACCTTCATGGCCATAGAGTATCTCAGTTCACTGTCTTCTGATAATGATGCTTGCAAATTATTTGCAATCTCCAGTGCTGATAGTTGGATTTGTATGTAGGTATCATTGAGCTACTAAGATGATATTGTTTTTACTCTGATGGTGTCTGAAGTCACCACATGCAAAGATTTATAGGTAGTAGTCACTTCATGTTGTATTTGTTTTGCAACCTGCAGATTATGTTTGTCCTTCTCAAGTTACCATGCTAATTCCACTAAAGGGATGTAGTTTCTCTTTTGGTATTCATGTTATCAAGATATTTGGCTTATTTGATTCCAAGCAGAAAGAAACTGATGTGCCAAAGTTCATTCTTGATTAGATGTTGTACTATTGAGCCAAAACCAGATAAGCAAGAAATAGTTTACGGCCAGTGATTTTATGAATGGATTTGCTTCGCATATATTTCAGGGTGGGAGTTGTACAACAAGAAACTCCTTATGTTTGATCATTATAGGCGCAACTTTTATTATGAGCTTCGTAAATAACTGAATTTGTTGATCGTCCAGGAGCTATACTTTAGTTTTGATTGCACAAGATAGCAACCTACTCAATAGTGTCAAAATAATCTCATCCACGCTTCATGCAATCTCTTAAAAATTATTAAAGCAACATCCCGCAACAACGTGCGGGTTTCATCTAGATTTACATAATCCTGGTGTCTCTTTCATGTCTTTTAAGAAAAAAGAGTAAACAACTGAAAATGACATTTCAAAGCAAAGTATCTAGTCTAAATGATCAATCGGTGGCATTAGATACACAATGTGCGGAAAATTATTATGACAAAAATGTGACATCTCTTTACATATATAGTTTTAAAAAGGTACGTGAACCCAACTAAAGGAACACAATAACTGGCTTAGCTTGAATCGTTGTTTAGTCCATTTTGCAGGAAGGCTTTATGAAAAAAAAACTTGGAACTTTATGTGGTCAGCACCTTTAAAAAACACCCTCCAGCCAGTTCACTTCAAACACAAGACAACTGTGTGAATACAATGTACATGTTAGACTGAGAAAATATTCTTCAAAATAGTCAAAGCCTTGTGCATTGTATCATGGTCTTCTCTATCTCCAAGCATGAAAACAGGCAAAAATATTCTACCCCGATATTATCCTAATATAAATTCCACCAAAAATACTCACTTTTTTAGGGAACTTGCAATACCATTGATCACCATCTAAAGGTCCTAGGCAAATTGAACGGAGAGTAGTCACCGGGAGAACTGATGGTTCATATTTGTTACCATGCTACATGCACATAAATAGATGATACTATGTTGCAAATGTGTCAAATATCAATTCTTTTGTTTTATCGTTCCTTTTCGGCAATCACGGAAATTTAACCCCTCCAAGCTCAATCTGCCATTCTCATCTTTCGCAAGCTGTATTTCTCGTTCTTTTGCCATATGACGAGTTGACTTCTCCATATGCGTCTAGACTTCTCCACACTAGTGGAAAACGGGGCTTTAGTCCCCGTTGGCAACGGCTTTTAGTCCCGGGTCGCCAACCGGGACTAAAGGGTGGGGACTAAAGGCCCCCACCCTTTAGTCCCGGTTGGCCATAGCCCGGGACTAAAGTCCCTCCACGTGGCCGCGAGCGTGCGGTGGGGGATGGAGGACCTTTAGTCCCGGTTGGTGACACCAACCGGGACTAAGTATTTTGTGTTTTTTTGTTGGGGTCTAGGGTTTTAGGGTTTAGGGTTTATGGTTTATTTTTCCTTTTCATTTTGTGTTTTCCATTCAATTCTTTTTCATTTCAAACATATTATACGCTACTACATACTGTACACATTGATGCATATATAATATAATTTCTCGTACGACCATACACACACACACACACACATATATATATATATATATATATATATATATATATATACAATTTCTTCTACAATTTGGAGATCATTACATGCAGGCATTAGCGGTAATGGTATTCTCCGCTTTCAGATATGACCTCCGTAAGCAAAAATCCCGTAATTTCCTCTTGAATTGCTCGTAGGCGGTTCTCTGGTAGAGCTTCTCCCGCATGTCTTCCATCTTTAAAGGAGATCAATATGAATATATTAATTGTGTGTATATATATTAGATCATCATAAAAAAACGTGAATAGTGTTTACGTACCTCAACTTGTCTTACATCTCTGCGCCATTCGGTCGACATGCGAATGTTCTCGCAAACGTAGTAAGCACATAAATTAGTCCCCTGTTTCTGCCTCATGCACTTTGCAAGAATATAATTCAATCAGATAATAATCAAGAATGATAATGGTATTGAAACTAGAATTAAAGAGATGCGCGGACCTAGCTAGTACTACTTAATTACCTTGGTATGTCGCCAATCCAGCTTTGGTTTCCATGCACCGACAACTTCTTTGATGAACCGTTTCCAAACCCTGCCCGGCAAAGAAAATGAATAAAGGAGTTATTAATTACTTGATATTAGGAAATGAACGAAAGAGGCCGATATAGTGCGATAATGATTGAAATTACCCGTCGAGCATCAAAACTTCGCTGTAGTATTCTCGAGGGTCTTTACTTAGTGAGTCCAGGGTTTCAACAATTCCATCGTCAACTCTAATGATTAGCAGGATCCAGTGGTACCTGCGCATGTTTATATAAGCAGGCATGCATAACTCATCAACTACACTTAACATCAAGTAAGCAAAATAGAATTTGTACTACAAGACAGTAACACCCACCTAAAGTTGTAAGGAAATAGTATTTATGTTCTGGTATTTTGTGCCTTTAAAAACATTAGCAAGTTATCCTCTAAGTCTTTGGGGTGGTCTTGTATCAATTTTTCATTAAGGATATATGGGTCAACAAACCCAATGCCATAGATTCCGTCTCTTTTGCACTCGAGAATCTTCATTCTGCATAATAGCGTACAAAATAATATAGTGAGGATACTTACAGGCAATGAACAAGATGAGCTAGAGACTTAAATTACAAAAAGAAATCACTTACAGACAATAGCAACTGACGATAGATTTGTCGAGTGAGTCTTGATTGTATAACTGGAATTTTTTTGATAACTCAATAAATAGCTCGTTTTCATAGAAGTAATGCTCTTCCTTGACTTTCACCATGAGCATCACTCTCCCGTTCTTTACTTCTTCCATGTACCAATCATGCAATCTTCGCATTTGTGTTGATAGATGCGGGACCTGCTCAGGTCTGACCAGAGTATTCTCGGGGACATATTGCCATGCTAGCTCAGCCACGGAGATTTCCTCGGTGCCTAGGAGTCGATCAACATTGATACCAATGTTTGTAGCAGCGTCGGTTACCTTGAGCGGGGGGATCGATTGCATTGCCTATTCTCTGAGTTGGGGAACTATTTTCCCGCTTTTCTTACTACTTCCACGTCTTGACTGCTGCATTTGTTCCTGATATGACTTCCTAATACAACGGTCATAGTCTAATGGCCTATTCACCACATATGCCGGGGGTCGCTCAAGAAGTTCCACAAATTGCTCTACGGGTTTCGTAGGTATTTTCTCCTTTGGTGGCGGGGGCGATTTCGGTGCAAAATGGGACTTCACTTCGGAAACCACGACCACTTTGGTTTCCTCATCAGTCATCTCGTAAGCTAACTTCTTTTTGGCAGGAGGCCCGTCGTTAGCTTTCTTCTCTTTGACTTTCTTTCAAATAGGACTAGTCGACGGAGCGGTGGTCTTCCGCTTTTGGCCCTGCTGGGACATAGGGGGTTGAGTCGGCTGACGCGTTGGAGATGGATATGGACTAGTGTAGGGCTCCATCTCGAGGTGGGGTGGAGTCGGCTGACGCGGCGGAGATCGATATGTACTCGCGCCATGCTCCCTCTCGACGTGGGGTGGACTTAGAGGTGTGTTTGGAAACACGATACAGTCCTTTCTCCATACAATGATACCATGTAGGACTTCTCCTAGTGTCTGCTCCCCTTCACCTCAAGGAATGTCAAGCTCTAGTGACTCATATCCCAGCAAAACTTCATCCACCCCGACTTTAGCATAGCCAGCTGGAATCGGATTGCCATGGATGGTTGCTTCAGGTGCATTCGTTAAAGCAACGCCGACCGCCACCTTCATGGATATGTTCTTCATTTTCTGGTGTAGCTCACAATCTGTCCTTTCTTTGATATCATCCATGGGCTAGTGAGCCAGCAGTGCATCATCCGCCCAGACCTCCGTGGAACCCACGCTGCTTTTCCGCATAGATGGGACGGTACTATCCAATGCTGGATCTGTTTGCTCCTACCGCGGAGATGCCCTTTGCTGGCTAATTATGTCCAGTTGCTCCTGCTACCGCTTTAACATGCAGTGCAACTCCTCGTTCCTTGTTTCTACCCTCTGAATCCGGTCTGCATCCTGCTTCTTTTTTCTCTGACGGCTTCTATAAGTGTCGTTCCACTCCGAAAACCCCTGAACCCACGGAACAACGCCTTTGCCTCGTGTTCGTCCTCCGTGTTCAGGATTGCCGAGGGCGCATGTAAGCACGTTGTTCTCTCTCTCGGGCAAGAACAACCCCTCTCGAGCATATTCTATTGCTCTAAGGGCCCGTTCGGATCTCCTCCATGATCCAGCTTCTCGAGAAGCCAGCGAGGAGCGACCCGAACTGTTTAGCTCCAAGAATCCCGCTCCTGGAGAACGAGCTGCCCGCGGTGCAAATTCTCGGAGATGGAAGCGCAGCTTCGAGGAAACGAGAAGGAGAAGTTGATCGAAATTACGTGGAGATGCCCTCCCGAAGTGACCTCCTCGAACCGCTTTCTTCTCATCCAACTGTTTTCCTCTTATGATGGGCCACTGAACTGGGCCTCACGCTCATTTCCTGGGCTGCCAGCCCATGCCGACGGAGAGGAGCTACTCAGTGCCGCCGAACGGATCTTTCTGCCATCGGAAGCTGGTGGCCGATGGCTTCTAGAGAAGCTGGCTATTCCTTGAAGCCGGAGGAGATCCGAATGGAGCCTAAGTAAAGCGTCTGAGGCTTTTTTAAGATCTGCCTTTACAATAATCTGCCCTGTCGCTGGGTCCAACTTTCCCCCATGTGCAAAAAACTAAGTCCTGGACCTCTCGGGCCAATCCGCTGTAGCTGGAATGACCCCTTCTGCAACCATCTTGGCCTCAGCTCCTTCCCACTTAGGCACGGCTCTCTTGTAGCCACATGTCCCCAGAACATGGTGATACTTCTTTTTCTCAGAATTTATCTTATTTTTTCTCAACCTTTCCAGAGCTTCAACTGACTCCTTGTACTCCACAAATTCGTCCCAGTGATCTTTTATCTTCTCTAGTGCTCCAGTGAATTCTGGAGTCTTCTTTTTTGACTTGATGTATTCGCTGTATAATCTTTTCTTCCAGCTCTGGAATTGTGTGGCCATCTTCTTAAGAGCAAATTGCTTGACTTTCAATCGTTTGCTATCTATGAGACCCTTTGGTAGGTTGAAATTTTACATGAGCGTATCCAAAGCAATTTTTGCGATCTTTCGTCGACATAACTAACTCCTCGATCTTCCTTTGTCTTATTCCATTCTCGAATGGTGATCGGGATTTGGTCCCTAACAATAAGTCCGCATTGATGAACAAATTTACAGGCATTCTGTTCAGGAGCAATCGGTTCGCCATCTTCTGCGACTTCATCGATGTTGAGCTTTATGTCATCACCCAACTTTTTGGCCCGACCTTGTACCCTTCTAGAAGATTGGCTCGATCCGAAGGGATATAAAAGAAGAAAGTTTCGTTAATATATATATATACAAATCAATTAATACATCTAATGATCACCAGCGGCTTAACATATATATACACCTTGCCAGACTTTGTAAATTGTCTAACATTTTCTTCGCCATCATTGTTTGTTTGCCCTTCGTCTCTTGGTTCTTGCTCAAGTCCCTCACTGGAGTCGTTCAGAAATTCTGAGGTGTCAGCTTGTTCATTCTCTTGTTTTTTTGGAGGAGTGTATGATGTCGAAGATGTCCTCTTCATGAATTCTGCCTCTATCATCCGTAGCTCAACTAATCCAGAAGAAAAATAAAGCAATTTAGTATTTAAATTAGAATGCATTCAATAAGCAAAAACTGAATCATAGTAGTCAAAGAAGTTTGTTAACTGCAAATTTGCAACATCAATCCATCTAACCAGCATCCATACAATAAATTTTGTAAATTTTGCCGTGTGAAAAAAACTTAGGTCATCACATCACATACAACATTGACACTTAATTTTTTTAGCAAGATCATCATGATTAAGTAACCACTCATCAGAATTTTAATTTTAGTCATCACATCACATAAAGAATTGACACTTCAAACTAGGAAAAAAATCATAGTGCTAATAAATTCTACTGAAGATTTTAGATCATCATCCATCTATCCATTCATATATCACTAATTTGATCAACATCCTAACACGAAGAACAACCATCGAAGGGGAACAAATCAATACACATCAAATGCATCACTATGATGCATGAACATGACATGGCAATATGATGTCTTTGAGCTAATGCATCTATTAACAGGGTTAGATGAAGTTCGTTTGAACCCACGGTTCAAATTCAAACTGCGTATGTGAATTTACATATTTCATTTGAACAAAATGTTCAAGCCCTCTTATTTAGGTTGCTCTATCATGCATGCAAATAGCACAAATGGATTCTTTGGATTTTTCTGATCACTTTTTATATATAATTGATTTTATTTGGAGTTACGGTTGATTTTTTGTGAATTTTACAAGTTTGAACTAATTTCTGAATTCAATAAACCATTTTTGATTTATTTTAATTCCAGAAACTAATTACTACGTCAGCCAGGTCTCACTATGACGTCAGCAGGTCAAAGGCGCCAACCCAGGTCAAACCTAGTGGCTGGGCCCCACCTGTCATAGGCACAACTAACTAACAAGGTTTATTTAAATTAACCCACTATTAATTAGACTAAGTGGGGCCACTAGTCAGCATGTCAAGGGGTTAATTAGTGGCGTGATTAGTGCCTTATGGCGATGCCATGTCGGCGGTTAACCCTAGAGCTAAGTCCTGCGCGGCGGCGCTCACCGGCCGGCCGATGCAGGCCACGGCTAGCCACGCGGTTGGGCGTGTTGGAATGGCCACAACGAGGCGAGTCGACCAGTGGCCTTGGCTTTTGCTGGGATGGCCAGAGTCGAGCATGGCGTAGACTACGGCAGTGGCCGGAGCTCGGTCAGCATGGGCTCAAGGCCCTGGCTTGATTTCGAGCAGGCTGAGCTTCTACGGGTGACCTACGGGTCCTAGCGGGGCTTGGTGGCACTCCCGCGTGACCAAATGGTCACCGGAGCGTTGCCGACGATGAGCCTGAGCGGCGACAGCTTCGGTCATGACGTCTAACATGATAGCGGCACGGAAACGACGGTGATTGCGAGGGGAAAAACGACCGGGGCCTCACCGTGGTTGCAGACGCGTCGATGGCGAGGCCAGGGACCACCCGTACGGTGCGAATCGATGGCGAGGAGGTCCGGGGTCGGGGTCGGGGTCGGGCAGCCCGGCAGCGTGGTCCTGTCCTTCTCCCGGGCGGTGGCTGGCACCGGGACACTGCTACTTCTTGAGCATGCATTGGTTTTCCCTTGAAGAGGAAAGGGTGATGCAGCAAAGTAGATAAGTATTTCCCTCAGTTGTTGAGAACCAAGGTATCAATCCAGTAGGAGATACAAGCAAGTCCCCAATAGATGTACCTACACAAAGAATCAAACACTTGCACCCAACGCTATAAAGGGGTTGTCAATCCCTTCACGGTTACTTGCAAGGATGAGATCTGATAGAGACAGATATGATAGATTGCTTGAACGGAAAGTAAAACAAAAGTAAAAATAATGCAGCAAGGTATTTTTGGTATTTTTGGTTTTGGATCTGAAAGTATAAGATGGAAAATAGACCCGGGGGCCATAGGTTTCACTAGAGGCTTCTCTCATGATGGCAAATAATACGGTGGGTGAACAAATTATTGTCGAGCAATTGATAGAAAAGCGAATAATTATGAAGATATCCAAGGCAATGATTATGCATATAGCATCACATCCGTGTCAAGTAGACCGAAACGATTCTGCATCTACTACTATTACTCCACACATCGACCGACTCCTGCCTGCATCTAGAGTATTAAGTTCATGAAGAACAGAGTAACGCATTAGGTAAGATGACATGATGTAGAGGGATAAACTCAAGCAATATGATGAAAACCCCATCTTTTTATCATCGATGGCAACAATACAATACGTGCCTCGCTACCCCTACTTTGTCACTGGGTGAGGACACCGCAAGATTGAACCCAAAACTAAGCACTTCTCCCATTGCAAGAATTACCAATCTAGTTGGCCAAACCAAACCAATAACTCGAAGAGACTTGCAAAGATATGAAATCATGCATATAAGAATTCAGAAAAGACTCAAATAATATTCATAGATAATCTGAACATAAACCCACAATTCATCGGATCTCGACAAACACACCGCAAAAGAGTATTACATCGGATAGATCTCCATGAAGATCATGAAGAACATGGTATTAAAGAGCAAAGAGAGAGAAGAAGCCATCTAGCTACTAGCTATGGACCCGAAGGTCTGTGGTAAACTACTCACGCATCATCGGAGGGGCAATGGAGTTGATGTAGATGCCCTCCGTGATCGAATCCCCCTCCGGCAGATTTCCGGAAAAGGCTCCAAGATTGGATCTCACGGGAACAGAGGCTTCCGGCGGCGGAAAAGTATTTTCGTGGCTCTTTTTGGTATCCAGGGAATATTTGTGAATTTATAGGCCGAAGAATAGGGTTAGGGGTCTGCCGTGGGGCCACAAGCCAGGGGGGCGTGCCCCCCCCTAGGGCGCGCCCCTGTGGCTTGTCGCCACACAGTGGCTCCCCTGCCTTCATCTCCAAGTCTTCTGGGTTGCTTCTGGTCCAAGAAAAATTATTCCGAAGATTTTATTCCGTTTGGACTCCGTTTAATATTCCTCATCTGCAATACTCAAAAACAAGGAAAAAACAGAAACTGGCACTAGGCTCTAGATTAATAGGTTAGTCCCAAAAATAATATAAAATAGCATATTAATGCATATAAAACATCCAAAACAGATAATATAATAGCATGGAACATTCAAAAATTATAGATACGTTGGAGACGTATCAAGCATCCCCAAGCTTAATTCCTGCTCGTCCTCGAGTAGGTAAATGATAAAAACAGAATTTTTGATGTGGAATGCTACCTAACATATTTATCCATGTAATATTCTTTATTGTGGCATGAATATTCTGATCCATAAGATTCAAAACAATAGTCTAATATTGACATAAAAACAGTAATACTTCGAGCACACCAACAAGGCAATCGTGTCCTTTCGAAATAGCATGAGAGAGTTATCCCTACAAAATCATATGGTCTGGCTATGCTCCATCTTCCCCACACAAAGTATCTAAATCATGCACAACCCCGATGAACAAGTCAAGCAATTGTTTCACACTTTTTATGTTCTCAAACCTTTTCAACTCTCACGCAATACATGAGAGCGAGCCATGGATATAGCACTATAGGTGGAATAGAATATGGTGGAGGTGCAAGGAAAAAGGAGAAGATAGTCTCACATCAACTAGGCGTATCAACGGGCTATGGAGATGCCCATCGATAGATATCAATGTGAGTGAGTAGGGATTGCCATGCAACAAATGCACTTAGATCTATAAGTGTATGAAAGCTCAAAAAAGAAAACTAAGTGGTCGTGCAAGATGAAAAATTCCACTAGTTATATGAAAGTGACAAAATAGGAGACTCTCTATCATGAAGATCATGGTGCTACTTTGAAGCACAAGTGTGGAAAAAGATAGTAGCAATTGTCCCTTCTCTCTTTCTCTCATTTTTTTTCTTTTCCTTTTTTTTATTTTTTTTTATTTTGGTGGGCATCTTTGGCCTCTTTTATTTTTTGTAAAGTCCGGATACTCATCCCAACTTGTGAGGGAGTCATAGCTTCCATCATCCTTTTCTCACACGGGACAATGCTCTAATAATGAAAATCATCACACTTTTATTTTCTTACAACTCAAAAAGAGAATTACAACTCGATACCTAGAACAAAATATGACTCTATATGCAATATGAAGGTGATGGTGCATGTCATGAAAAACGGAACGGTGGAAGTTGCATGGCAATATATCTCAGAATGGCTATGGAAATGCCATAATAGGTAGGTATGGTGGCTGTTTTGAGGAAGGTGGGTTTGATGCACCGGCGAAAGTTGCGCGGTACTAGAGAGGCTAGCAATGGTGGAAGGGTGAGAGTGCGTATAATCCATGGACTCAACATTAGTCATAAAGAACTCACATACTTATTGCAAAAGTCTATTAGTTATCAAACAAAGCATTAGACGCATGCTCCTAGGGGAGAGGTTGGTAGGAGTTAACCATCGCGCGCTCCCGACCCTCACACAAAGGTTGACAATCATTAAACAAATCATGCTCCGACTTCGTTACATAACGGTTCACCAT
Source organism: Elymus sibiricus (assembly GCA_039707655.1). Classification (NCBI taxonomy): domain Eukaryota; kingdom Viridiplantae; phylum Streptophyta; class Magnoliopsida; order Poales; family Poaceae; genus Elymus; species Elymus sibiricus. The sequence continues at coordinate 442,761,275 of CM077675.1, read as the reverse complement.
ACGTGCATGCTACGGGAATCACAAACTTCAACACAAGTATCTCTTCCAATTCACAACTACTCCCTCCGTTCCTAAATATAAGGTGTATTAGTTTTTCAAAAAGTCAAACATTGTCTATGTTTGACCAACTGTACAGCAAAATATATAAATATTTACAATATCAAATATGTAAAATATAAAAATATATTTCATGGTGAATCTAGTGATAGTGATTTGGTATTCTAGATATTGATATTTTTGTCGATAAACTTGGTCAAAGTTAGAGAAGTTTGACTTTTTGAAAAAATTATACACCTTATATTTAGGAACGGAGGGAGTACTTACTAGCATGACTCTCATATTACCATCTCCATTATCTCAAAACTATATGCAAGGAATCGAACTTCTCATAGTATCCAATGCACTTAATATGAAAGTTTTTATTATATCCTTCTTGGATGCCCATTATATTAGGACTAAATTCATAACCTAAACAAATTACCATGCTGTTTTAAGAAACTCTCAAAATAATATAAGTGAGGTACGAGAGTTCAATAATTTCTATAAAATATAACACCACCGTGCTCTAAAAAGATATAAGTGAAGTACTAGAGCAACATTGCCTAGCTCAAAAGATATAAGTGAAGCACATAGAGTATTCTAATAAATTCACGATTCAGCGTGTCTCTCTCAAAAAGATGTGTGCAGCAAGGATGATTGTGGCAAACTAAAAAGCAAAGACTCATATCATAAAAGACGCTCCAAGCAAAACACATATCATGTGGTGAATAAAAATATAGCCTCAAGTAAATTTACCGATGGATTGAAGATGAAAGAGGGGATGCCTTCCGGGGCATCCCCAAGCTTAGCCTTTTTGGTATCCTTGAATATGGCTTGGGGTGCCTTGGGCATCCCCAAGCTTAGGCTCTTGCCACTCCTTATTCCATAGTCCATCAAATCTTTACCCAAAACTTGAAAACTTCACAACACAAAACTCAACAGAAAACTCATGAGATCCGTTAGTATAAGAAAAATAAATCACCACTTTAGGTACTGTTGTGAACTCATTCTTTATTTATATTGGTGTAATATGTACTGTATTCTAACTTCTCCATGGTTCATACCCCCCGATACAACCCATAGATACATCAAAATAAGCAAACAACACGAAGAAAACAGAATCTGTCAAAAACAGAACAGTCTGTAGCAATCTATAGACTTCGAATACTTCTGTAACTCCAAAAATTCTGAAAAATTAGGAAAATCAGGGTAATTTGTATATAAATCTTGTGTAAAAATTTCAGATCAAAAGCACGTTCCAGTGAATTTACAAAATTCCTGGACTGAGAGCAAAAGTTTCTGTTTTTCAGCAAAATCAAATTGCAAACACCGTAGACCATCCCAAAGGTCTTACTTGGCTCAAACACTAATTTAAACAAGAAAACACAATTATTAAAGAAGTAATAATGTGGAAAACACACAAAAACAGAATAAAAAAAACATAAAGCAAAAATAAAATTGGGTTGCCTCCCAACAAGCGCTATTGTTTAACGCCCCTAGCTAGGCAAAACGCAATAGATCTAGGTATTGTCATCTTTGGTATTGGCAACTTTTGTGAGGGCCTTCTCAAATCCGGGGGGGTTCTTTCCTCTTCCCCGGATTCATAGAGGAAGGATCCATCTTAATATCCAAAATATCCAAACGCTTATTGCAAAGGGTAATCAAAGTATTCAAACGATTGAGGTTTCCATTAATATGTTTAAGGGGTTCGTGATATTGTTGTAACTCGACCAAGTGCTTATGTAAGTCACTCAATTTGTCAAGAATTTGAACTCCTTCTTCTGAGAAAGCAAACCCTTTGTTGGGTGGAGGAACCCCCAAAATCCCCTCCAAAACTTCATAAGCAGCGTTCGTATCTAACTCAATAAAATTTCCTTTTGAGGCGAAATCTAAAAGCTCTCTATGATGCAAAGCCAATCCAATGTAAAAAATTCTAAGCAAAACTTTGGCATCTCCTTTTAGATTGGAGATACGATAAGATTCCATTAGCCTGTACCAGGCATCTTTAAAATTTTCCCCTTGTTTTTGCTTGAAGTATAGGACTTCAAAATCTGGTGACAAAGGGGAAGTACTAACGCTAGACATAGCAACAAGTAAGAGATCCAGCGGGAAAGGGAGTGAATAAAAAGGCAAATCTTTTTGGTATTTTCTGAAAATCGTTTTAGAAGTGGGGGAGAGGAAAACGAGAGGCAAATGGCAACTAAAGTAAATGCAAGAGATGAGTTTGTGATGGGTACTTGGATGGCTTGATGTAGATCTCCACGGCAACGGCGCCAGAAATCCTTCTTGCTACTTCTTGAGCATGCGTTGGTTTTCCGTTGAAGAGGAAAGGGTGATGCAGCAAAGTAGATAAGTATTTCCCTCAGTTGTTGAGAACCAAGGTATCAATCCAGTAGGAGATACAAGCAAGTCCCCAATAGATGTACCTACACAAAGAATCAAACACTTGCACCCAACGCTATAAAGGGGTTGTCAATCCCTTCACGGTTACTTGCAAGGATGAGATCTGATAGAGATAGATATGATAGATTGCTTGAACGGAAAGTAAAACAAAAGTAAAAATAATGCAGCAAGGTATTTTTGGTATTTTTGGTTTTAGATCTGAAAGTGTAAGATGGAAAATAGACCCGGGGGCCATAGGTTTCACTAGAGGCTTCTCTCATGATGGCAAATAATACGGTGGGTGAACAAATTATTGTCGAGCAATTGATAGAAAAGCGAATAATTATGAAGATATCCAAGGCAATGATTATGCATATAGGCATCACGTCCGTGTCAAGTAGACCGAAACGATTCTGCATCTACTACTATTACTCCACACATCGACCGACTCCTGCCTGCATCTAGAGTATTAAGTTCATGAAGAACAGAGTAACGCATTAGGTAAGATGACATGATGTAGAGGGATAAACTCAAGCAATATGATGAAAACCCCATCTTTTTATCATCGATGGCAACAATACAATACGTGCCTCGCTACCCCTACTTTGTCACTGGGTGAGGACACCGCAAGATTGAACCCAAAACTAAGCACTTCTCCCATTGCAAGAATTACCAATCTAGTTGGCCAAACCAAACCAATAACTCGAAGAGACTTGCAAAGATATGAAATCATGCATCTAAGAATTCAGAAAAGACTCAAATAATATTCATAGATAATCTGAACATAAACCCACAATTCATCGGATCTCGACAAACACACCGCAAAAGAGTATTACATCGGATAGATCTCCATGAAGATCATGAAGAACATGGTATTGAAGAGCAAAGAGAGAGAGAAGAAGCCATCTAGCTACTAGCTATGGACCCGAAGGTCTGTGGTAAACTACTCACGCATCATCGGAGGGGCAATGGAGTTGATGTAGATGCCCTCCGTGATCGAATCCCCCTCCGGCAGATTATCGGAAAAGGCTCCAAGATTGGATCTCACGGGAACAGAGGCTTCCGGCGGCAGAAAAGTATTTTCGTGGCTCTTTTTGGTATCCAGGGAATATTTGTGAATTTATAGGCCGAAGAATAGGGTTAGGGGGGCTGCCGTGGGGCCACAAGCCAGGGGGCGCGCCCCCCCTAGGGCGCGCCCCTGTGGCTTGTCGCCACATGGTGGCTCCCCTGCCTTCATCTCCAAGTCTTCTGGGTTGCTTCTGGTCCAAGAAAAATTATTCTGAAGATTTTATTCCGTTTGGACTCCGTTTAATATTCCTTATCTGCAATACTCAAAAACAAGGAAAAAACAGAAACTGGCACTAGGCTCTAGATTAATAGGTTAGTCCCAAAAATAATATAAAATAGCATATTAATGCATATAAAACATCCAAAATAGATAATATAATAGCATGGAACATTCAAAAATTATAGATACGTTGGAGACGTATCAGACACCAAGGCGCGGAAGTTATATACCCGCGACCTTTAGTCCCGGTTCCAGCCACGAACCGGGACTAAAGGTCCTTTAGTCCCGATTCTAGCCACCAACCGGGGCTAAAATTCCACCTTTTCGGCAGCCCAAATTCCGTGCGGGAGAAGGAACCTTTAGTCCCGGCTGGTGGTTGCAACCGGGACTAAAGGTATTTTCAATTAATTTTGTGATTCTTTTTGTGTAGAAATCTTTAGGCAAAACTCTTAGAATATTTAGAATTTTTGAGTGAATCTTTTTTTGCTTTAGGTCACAAAAATTATAAACTTTTTGTTAGTGCCAGTAGTTTTCAAATTTGAATAGTTTAAATTTGAATTCTTTGAAATTTGTGTGAATCGCTAGTTTGTGAATAACTTTAGTTTAAAAATAGATTTTTGAGTGATTCTTTTTCCTGCTATTTAATATTAGTGTGTTTTATCAGTATGTTCAATTTAGGATATTTAGGATATTTTAAATAGGTGTTTTAATCAAAAACAGATTCTGTTTAGTTCTTTTAGTTTTATACCTTTTTCCTTTGTTTTAATTATTTTAGTTTCTGTTTTCTTGTTATTCTTTTGCCAAATTATATTATGTTTCTGTTAGTCAACATGAGGAGTTTTAATTTTCATTTTGAAGAAATTATTTGGCAGATTCAATTTTATAGATTGAAATTAATTCTTGTAAAATGCATAACAATTTGAAAACTAAACCAAATGAGTTGATTCAAATTTCTGTGGATTCATCTTGAAGATTTCTATCAACTAGTATCATTTTGATAGGAAGTTGCATAATTAATTTTGCACTTATTAATTAAATACTATAATTGAAGATATTATTTTAAACTTTAAAAAGTCATATCTTCAGTTCTGTTAAGCCAAATGGAGCAAATAAGATATCAATTTTTTTGTCTTAACATAACCTACACATTCATATTTTGTTTGGACATAATTGTATTGATTAACTCCTCAAAAATCATATTTCAAATGCCAAAATGCCCTAGCGCTTACAAAGATTCCGGCGTCAGAAGGGGTTGGCAAAGTTAAATTTTTTGCTTGCTTATGTTAGGGTAACCCCTTGGAACACCCAAAACAAATGTATAACCTAACTCTTACAAAGATACCCTCCGGTTTGTCCGAAGTGGAACTTTCCATCTATAAGTCCGGAAACTCACTAAAGAGAAAGTGATGACGGTGAAGCTGGTCACATCCCAGAGTGGGATCTTGGGGTATAAGACTTTTTCTTCGCTTATGTCCCTTGCTTATGATTGTGCCGTAACCATGGAGAATCTTCATCATTTAACAGGATGCTTGGGTCAGTGTTCACTTTGAAGGGAGGAATTTCATCGAACTTGTTATAACCTTCTGACATGTCTGTCTTGTCCTCCACTCCCACGATGTTTCTTTTCCTTGAAAGAACTATGTGGCGCTTTGGCTCATCGTATGATGTATTCGCTTCCTTATCTTTTCTTTTTCTCGGTTTGGTAGACATGTCCTTCACATTGAAAACCTGAGCCACATCATTGGCTAGGACGAATGGTTCGTCTGTGTACCCAAGATTGTTGAGATCCACTGTTGTCATTCCGTACTGCGGGTCTACCTTTACCCTGCCTCCTTTCAGATTGACCCATTTGCACCGAAACAAAGGGACCTTAAAAGAACGTCCATAGTCAAGTTCCCATATCTCCTCTATCTAACAATAATATGTGTCCTTTTTGTTGGAAATATGCCCTAGAGGCAATAATAAATTAGTTATTATCATATTTCCTTGTTCATGATAATCGTTTATTATCCATGCTATAATTGTATTGATTGGAAACTCAAATACATGTGTGGGTACATAGACAACACTGTGTCCCTAGTATGCCTCTAATAAGACTAGCTCGTTGATCAAAGATGGTTAAGGTTTCCTAGCCATAGACATGAGATGTCATTTGATAACGTGATCACATCATTAGGAGAATGATGTGATGGACAAGACCCAAACTATGAACGTAGCATATGATCGTGTCAGTTTATTGCTATTGTTTTCTGCATGTCAAGTATCTGTTCCTATGACCATTAGATCATGCAACTCACTAACACCGGAGGAATACCTTGTGTGTATCAAACGTCACAACGTAACTGGGTGACTATAAAGATGCTCTACAGGTATCTTCGAAGGTGTCTGTTGAGTTGGCATGGATCAAGACTGGGATTTGTTACTCCGTGTGACGGAGAGGTATCTCAGGGCCCACTCGGTAATATAATATCATAATGAGCCTTGCAAGCAAAGTGACTAAATTGTTAGCCACGGGATCTTGTATTACGGAACGAGTAAAGAGACTTGCCGGTAACGAGATTGAACTAGGTATGGAGATACCGACGATCGAATCTCGGGCAAGTAACATACCGATGAACAAAGGGAACATCGTACGAGATTAACTGAATCCTTGACATAGAGGTTCAACCGATAAAGATCTTCGTAGAATATGTAGGAACCAATATGGGCATCCAGGTCCCGCTATTGGTTATTTACCGTAGAGGTGTCTCGGTCATGTCTACATAGTTCTCGAACCCGCAGGATCTGCACACTTAACGTTCGGTGACGTTTCGGTAGTATTGAGTTATGCATGGTGGTGACCGAAGGTTGTTCGGAGTCCCGGATGAGATCCCGGACGTCACGAGGATCTCCGGAATGGTCTGGAGGTAAAGATTTATATATGGGAAGTCATATTTTGGCGATCGGAAAAGTTTTGGGTTTTTCCGGTATTGTACCGGTAAGCTTCTAGAAGGTTCCGGACACTTCCGGAGGAGTCCGGAAGTCCACCAAGGGTTGCACCACATCCCAATGGTTTGCATGGGCTAAGGGGAGGTGCCCTGGCCTTATTGGGCCAGGCGCACAAGTCCCTCAAGGCCCATGTGGCTTGGGAGAGGTGGAAAGTCCACCTGTTTATGGAAAGGGAGGGAATTGGACTAGGAGTCCAACTCCTCCCCCTTGGCTGCACCCTAGGGCTTGGAGGGGCTGATCTCCATGCCCCTCCACCTATATATAGAGGGGAGGGGGCGCCCCAAGAGCACACACAAAGCCCTTGGCGCCCCTCTCTCTCCCTAGATCGTTTTCTCCTCCGTTCGCGGTTTCGGTAGCGCTAGGCGTAGCCCTGCCGGGATAGCACCACCACCACCGCCACCACGCTGTCGTGTTGTCGGAGAACTCATCTACTACTCTGACCTCGCTCGCTGGATCGAGGAGGTGGAGACGTCATCGAGCTGTACGTGTGCTGAACGTGGAGGTGTCGTCCTTTCGGCGCTAGATCGGGACGGATCGTGATTGGATCGCGGGACGGATTGCGATTTGGATCGCAAAGACGTTCAACTACATCAACCACGTTTCTTAATGCTTCCTGCTTAGCGATCTACAAGGGTATGTAGATCCGATCTCCCCTCTCGTAGATGCTCATCACCATGGATAGATCTTGTGTGTGCGTAGGAATTTTTTTGTTTCCCATGCAATGTTCCCCAACACTTTTTCCCATTATTGTATGTTGCATCAAAGCGGACACCACAGTTCGGGTTGGTGCTCTTTTTATCTTAGTCGATCGCTTAAAATGTATTCCCATTTATCTCGTACCCTTGGAAAGTCAATATAGTCGAAGATGGTGACTTGGCCAACAAGTACAACTCATCTCCAACAGTGGTGTTATTCATGAGGTGTGTTTGCAACCAACCGCAGAAAGTCACCATGTGTGTACGTTTAATCCAGGAGTCAGACTACTCCGGGTTCTTGGAGCGTACAATATCCATGTGTTCCTCGATATACGGAGCCACCAAGGTGGAATTTTGTAGAACTGTGTAGTGTGCTTGAGTGAAAGAATGCATGTCCATACTTATTACTGCTTTCTTTCCTAGCATGCCTTTTCCACTTAGTCTCCCCTCATGCCGCGATCACCAATCGGCTTAAGGTCAGGAATTAAGTCAACACAAAACTCAATAACCTCCTCTGTTCCATAGCCCTTGGAGATGCTTCCTTCTGGGCTAGCACGGTTATGAACATATTTCTTTAAGACTCCCATGAACCTCTCAAAGGGGAACATATTGTGTAGAAATACAGGACCCAGAATAGTAATCTAATCGACTAGGTGAACTAGGACGTGCGTCATAATAATGAAGAAGGATGGTGGGAACACCAAATCGAAACTGACAAGACATTCGACCAAATCATTCTGTAACCTTGGTTGGATTTCTGGATCGATTACCTTTTGAGAAATTGCATTGAGGAATGCACATAGCTTCACAATGGGTACTCGAACATTTTCTAGTAGAAGCCCCCTCAATGCAATCGGAAGTAATTGCGTCATAATCACGTGGCAGTCATGAGACTTTAGGTTTTGGAATTTTTTGTATACCATATTTATTATTCCCTTTATATTCGACGAGAAGCCAGACGGGACCTTCATACTGCTCAGGCATTCAAAAAAGATTTCCTTCTCTTCTTTGGTAAGAGCATAGCTGGCAGGACCTTGATAATGCTTTGGATGCATGCCGTCTTTTTCGTTCATACGTTGCTGGTCCTGCCGTGCCTCCGGTGTATCTTTTGTCTTCCCATACATGCCCAGGAAGCCTAGCAGGTTCACGCAAATATTCTTCGTCACGTGCATCACGTTGATTGCAGAGCGGACCTCTAGGACTTTCCAATAGGGTAGCTCCCAAAATATAGATGTCTTCTTCCACATGGGTGCATGTCTGTTAGCGTCATTCGGAACAGATTGTCCGCCATGACCCTTTCCAAAGATTACTTTTAAATCCTTGACCATACCAAATATATGAAACCCAGTACGGCGGCCAGGCTTCTTCCGGTGATCTGCCTCACCTTTGAAATGCTTTCCTTTCTTTCTTAATAGATGCCTGATCGGAAGAAATTGGCGATGTCCCGGGTACACATTCTTCTTACATTTATCCAAATATATGCTTTCAGTCTCATCTAAACAATGCGTGCATGCATTGTATCCCTTGTTTGTCTATCCTGAAAGGTTACTAAGAGCAGGCCAATCATTGATGGTTACAAACAACAACGCTCTTAGGTCAAATTCCTCCTGTTTGTGCTCATCCCACACACGTACACCTTTTTTTATCCCACAACTGTAAAAGTTCTTCAACTAATGGCCTTAGGTACATATCAATGTCGTTGCCGGGTTGCTTAGGGCCTTGGATGAGCACTAGGATCATAATGAACTTCCGCTTCATTCACAACCAAGGAGGAAGGTTGTAGATACATAGAGTCACATGTCAGGTGCTATGACTACAGCTCTGCTCCCCAAAAGAATTCATGCCATCTGTACTTAGAGCAAACCATAAGTTCCTTGCGTCATTTGTAAAGTTCGGGAACTCTCTCTCGATTTTTCTCCCCTGCGAACCATCAGCGGGTACTCTCAACATCGCGTCTTTCTTACGGTCTTCTTTGTGCCATCACAACAACTTGGCATGCTCTTTGTTTTGGAACAAACGTTTCAACTGTGGTATTATAGGAGCATAACACATCACCTTGGCAGGAACCCTCTTCCTGGCGCGCTCGCCCTCAACATCACCAGGGCCATCGCAACTGATCTTATAGCGCAATGCACCGCATACCAGGCATGCATTCAAATTCTCGTACTCCTCACCGCGGTAGAGGATGCAGTCATTAGGGCATGAATGTATCTTCTGCACCTCTAATCCTAGAGGGCAGACAACCTTCTTTTCTTCGTACGTACTGGTGGGCAATTCGTTATCCTTTGGAAGCATCTTATTTATCATTATCAGCAACTTTTCAAATCCCTTGTCAGATACACCATTCTGTACCTTCCATTGCAGCAATTCCAGTGTGGTACCCATCTTTTTCTTGTAATCTTCGCAATTTGGGTACAACAATTTTTTGTGATCCTCTAACATGCGCTCCAACTTCAACCTCTCCTTTTCACTTTCGCAGTTTCTCTGTGCATCAACAATGGCCCGACCAAGATCATCAGCGGGCTCATCTGATGCCTCTTCTTCAGCTTCTCCCATTGTAGTACCATCGTATTCAAGGAACCCAGGATGGTTGTCATCATCCTCTTCTTCTTCATTGTCTTCCATCATAACCCCTCTTTCTCCGTGCTTGGTCCAACAGTTATAGCCGGACATGAAACCGGACTAAGCAGGTGGCTGTGAAGGATTTTTGAGGTAGAGTAATCCTTATCATTCTTACAGACACCACATGGACAACACATAAAACCATTCTTCTTGTTTGCCGCAGCCACGCGCAAAAAATTATGCAGGCCATTAATGAACTTGGGAGAGAGTCGATCATCGTACATCCATTGCCGGCTCATCTTCATTACACAACATCGAAGTGACCAAATTAATACAAGTTAATCACATTAAAACCAAAGTAGAGTAGTGACCAAATGTTATTACTGCAAAAATATATACATAAAGTTCATACAAACTTCTCATAAAACAACATACAACTATCTAAAGCATTTAAATGCAACAACAAATGTGATCAAAATCGCAACTATGGTAATAATTGATCCAACAGCATAATGATACCAAGCCTCTTTGTTAATGGCATATTTTCTAATCTTTCTAATCTTCAAGCGCATTGCATCCTTCTTGATCTTGTGATCATCGTCGACATCGGCAACATACAACTCCAATTTCATCTTCTCTTCTTCAATTCTTTTCAAATTTTCTTTCAAATAATCGTTTTCTTTTTCAACTAAGTTTAACTTCTCGACAAGAGGGTCGGTTGCACTTTCTGGTTCACATACCTCCTAGATAAAAATATCTAATTCAACTTGATGGGCATAATTGTCATAAACACGAAATGAAACAAATAGTTATAAAAGATAATATATCACATCCGAATCATAAACCGGACGAGGGCCGACGGGGACGGATATCAAAACCATGGCACTATATATAACAAACAATCATACAAGTAAGAAAATTATACAAGTAACTATCTAAATCATACAAATAAGATTTTTTTTACAAAAAAGATAAGAACAAGAGGCTCACCAAGGTGGTGCCGGTGATGGGACGGCGCGAGCGATCGACGGCGATGAGGACGGGGACGGGAAGGCACTAAGTAAACCACACCTACACATATGCAAACTAAGAAGTTAATTTGAGCTCAAATTACATATAAATCAAATAAAACTCCCACATAATTACTCCCAAACTAAAACCCACAAATCACTATACTTATAGAGCATGAAACAAGCTAAACTAGCAATGAGAGATGAAAGGATGAAGTTGATAACCTTTTAGAACCCTTGGATAGATGGGGTGACGCCAATCTTGACAAATCTTGCCAATAATGGAGGATGAACTCGAGCTTGGGGAAGGAAACAGAGAGGAGAGAAAGCTTGGACTCGGGCTTGGACGAAGCAACTTTATGTAGGGAAGACTTTAGTCCCGGTTGGATACACCAACCGGGACTAGAGGTCCCATCTGAACCGGGACTAATCCTGGCCGTGCACCCGTCCGCTCCTAGCCGTTGGAACCGGTACTAATGCTCACATTAGTCGCGGGCCCAAACCCGACCGGAACTAGAGCTCCAGACGAAAGGTCTATTTTCTACTAGTGCCATATGATGAGTTGCATCATGTTTGTTTGCAAACACGTCAATTATGCAGAATACATTTTTTGCACATATATTGTAGCAACTTAAGTTTTTCAACTAAAAATATAAAAAAGCTCACACGATAAAAATTGCACTCCTTTAGTTTTCAGAGAATGGGCACCATATCCTGTGAACAGACTCGACATATTTATTTTTTGTCCGACAATCAATTGAGCATTACGAGACAATCAATCTCCAAGATTAATTTATGTGTTCATACCTGAATTACCAACACCATCCCGTCCCAGCACACTTGTTCCTCTACAGCCATCGGGCTTAGAAGTCAGAACATGATAGCAAACTTCGAGTCTGAACTTGTCGCACATATTGCCTTCATTTGTCATGGCGCCGTCTATTAAAAAAATACGACATTAAACATCATTTGCACAACGTCACAATCTCTGTAAAACAAAAACCAGCCGCATAATACATGGACATCAGAGCCTAACAAGAATATGATATGCTCGTGTGAGGGTCTCTGTTTTGTAGAACACATATCTATTATATATAAAAAATATTTGACGGGTTAACCAAAAAAATAGAAAAATAGGTTAAAATTCCCACAAAAATTAGAAATATCTGACCCTTAATTCAGTATATTAAGAAACAACAACCGTTAGATCCACTATAAACGCAAAAAGTTACCCACCATGCCATCCTCTCTAAATTACCCACCAATTGCCATTACATAAAAATATTTCCTCAAATTTCTATTTTATTATCTTCCGGTGATGACTCATAACATGACAGTATGACACATTGTAGTATGACACATTGCTCTACTCCAAAACACTCTCATGCTCCTGGTTTCTGTTGCTCTTCATAGAGCTGATAACATCACACAATTGAGTGGTGGGGTTTGCAATAACAGTATCCCGTGTTTCTGTGGTAATGTTATCCTCATGCTCAAGATAAAACATGAGAAACCTATGTCCCTCTATAACCATTGCCCTGATGCATGTTGTGTCGCCGTCCTTTGATAACTATCGAAGACCATCTTCATTGATTTGCATACCATGCAACAACAAGTATGTGTTAGTACTTCCTTTCCTTTCATAACCCAATGCCTCAATTAACTCATCAAACATGGCCATACATTTCACTTCAGCCTCACAATAATCATAACAAATCTTCCTTCAATCAACATAGCACCTATTACCTTCTATCCCCATGAAAAAACTACCATGAACGAACTCTGCAGTGAAGTGATCAGTCTCGTGTGCTGTCAAACAAAGGAAAAATCAATTTTTCATTTCATCCGTTAAAAAACCCTACGGATGCACCCAAACCCTAACCAAATCAGTACCAACTTGAACTAAATTGATGATCAGGACAGTGCAAAAAGGCTCGAAATCAACAAAAAAAATCCCTACAAACAACAGCCAGAGGAGAGGTATGAGCCGGAAACAAACTCACCATATTTAGGTATAGGATCCTTGTCGTGCCGCCGGACGGGAGCCATCGCCACCGATGACGACTCACGGTGGCTATGTGCTCGCCACCATCACCGATCGCCTCCTTCTCTCTCCCTCAATGCTCATTATCGCGTTGCCGATCGCCGTCGATCAAAATCTACTGCCGCCGCTGTTCATCGTTGCCTCTGCCTAGTTCGACGGGTGCGAGACTCGACTGAAAGCAAGGGCCCCTTTGCAAAAACTGAATCAGTCCGTGTCGGTTTGTGCTGATGTGGTAGGACGTGCAGTCGTGTACGTACGTGGGCCTGCCTCAGGACCGTCGACGGACAAGTTCGCAAGTAGCAGGACCGTAACGAGGCAACTCGCAATTTCCAGGACCGTTCTGGACCAAACCAGCGAGTACAGTGACTGTATGTGCAATTCACTCTGTTCCAAATATGTCATCGTTTGAATATAAAAACTCTAAACTATGCAATCTATGTCTAAATCTGTCATCGTTTGAATATAAAAACGCTGACGTGATAAATGAGATTCGTCTGACTGACTGGTGAGTCAGGGAGCGTCAATATTCACCACGGCTAGTTCTATGTTTTTTTGTCTTCTGTTACACTACTAAAAATGCGTGTTAGATGATTCTTATGCTATTTTTTCTATCTAACGCGTGAACCTTTTTCAGTTTGTTTGTTTCCTATTCGTAATCAGAAGGTTATCATTGCTCAGCTATGCGTGCGTCATCATGTCCTCGTCTACCACTACTGCCTGGTCATAAGGCCTTGCGAGCATTTCGTCAGGTTTGTAAACAACCCCAAATACATCTTCGCTACGGTGGACACCACTGATGACCCACAAGTATAGGGGATCAATCGTAGTCCTTTCGATAAATAAAGTGTCGAACCCAACGAGGAGCATAAGAAAATGATAAACAGTTTTCAGCAAGGTATTCTCTACAAGTGCTATGAGTAACAATAATAGCTAGTTTTGTAGCAAGATAATTCGTAACAAGTGACAAGTAACAATAGTAGCAATTCTGCAGCAAGATAGTCCAATTCTATATATAAGAAAGGACATGCCTGAAAGTACTCTTATACGAAGCAAACGCTCCCGAGGACACATGGGAATTTCTGTCTAGTCATGTGCATCATGTTGAGTTAATTCGCGTTTGTTACTTTGATAATTTGATATGTGGGTGGACCGGTGCTAAGGTGTTTCTCTTACTTGAACAAGAAACCCACTTATGATTACCCCCTCTCGCAAGCGTCTGCAACTACGAAAGAATAATTAAGATAAATCTAACCATAGCATGAAACATGTGGATCCAAATCAGCCTCTTATGATGTAACGCATAAACTGGGGTTTAAGCTTCTGTCACTCTCGCAACCCATCATCTACTTGTTACTCCACAATGCCTTCCCTTAGGCCCATAATATGGTGAAGTGTCGTGTATTCAACGTTGACATGACACCACTAAGAGAAGCAACAACATACACATCATCAAAATATCGAACGAGTACCAACTTCACATGATTACTTATAACAAGACTTCTCCCATGTACTCAGGAACAAAAGTAACTACTCACACATCATCAACATGTTCAGGATCAGAGGTGTAAGAATGGTGATCAAGGATCTGAACATAATATCTTCCACCAAGTAAACCAACAAGCATGAACTACGAGATGTAATCAACACTACTAGTAACCCACATGTACCAATCTGAGGTTTTGAGACAAAGATTGAATACAAGTGATGAACTAGGGCTTGAGATGAGATGGTACTGGTGAAGATGTTGATGAAGATTGGTCCTCCCACGAAGGAGGAAGCATTGGTGATGACGAGGACTTTGATCTCGAAGTTTCCCCGGCAGAATCTCTCTGCCGGAGAGTGAAAGGGCCTCTACCCAGGTTTCCGCCTTGAGACGGCGGCACTTCATCCCGAAAGTATCTTCTTGATTGTTTCGAGGGTAAAACACACCATATAGGAGAAGAGGGGGGTCGGGAGACCTGCTGGGGCCCCACAAGCTAACAAGGCGCATCAAGGGGCGATGGGCGCGCCCTGTTGGCTTGTGGCCAGTAGGTGGCCCCCCTCTGGTACATTTTGGCCCAATAATTCTTATATATTCCATAAAAATTCTCCGTGAAGTTTCAGGTCATTTGGGGTCCAGTGATTTTTTGGCCTTTTTCTTGGTTTTCAGGTCCACAATTCCAGTTTCCAGTGATTTCCCTCTTTGTGATGTACCTTGCATATTAAGAAAGAAAAAGAATAAGAATTGTATCATAATAAGGAATAATAAACAGTAATAACATAAATATCAATAAGAATTCATGATGCAAAATGGACGTATCAACTCCCCCAAGCTTAGACCTCGCTTGTCCTCAAGCGAAAGTGGAACTCGATAATAATGGCCACATAATTTGAGAGAGAGGTGTCGATAAAAACGGAATACGGACATGAGAGCATCATGAATATTAACATAGCAACAAGTTTTTCATCATATAACTTCTCATAAAGAAGTAACAATCTATCCACAATTGTTGAGGTATGAAGCATAAACTTTATTGACAATCAACACACCATGTTCTTAGTCATTGAGACAATCACAATTCATCATATTCTAGAGAAGAGTCTATGTAAGAGCTTTCATAGCAAGTTCACATACTTAACTATCATTTAGTCTTCTATAATTGCTGACACTCATTGCATATTTTTGGAGCTAATGTTTTCATCGGACACATAGGAAGATGGGGGCTTTATTGTCTTTGCCACCCAACTCATTTACCTCAAGGATAATGTCAACAATAATGAATCATGATCACCTACATCCAACTGGATATATATATATATATATATATATATATATATATATATATATATATATATATATGACAAATGTTTCGTACGACCGGGTGTAGTTACTCCCACTTTTGTTTTGTATGTTCTAGATAGTATCTATCATATCGGAGTATATGCACGCGTAGTATGTAGTATATAACAATCTTTAGGTAGTATATATACTACTTTTTAGGTAGTATGTATCATATTTTGAGCATACTCTTTTTTACGTACAAATATGTATGTATTTCATAAATCTAATAAAAACTATGGGCTCCCTTACAATTATTTTGGATAACTCACTTTGGACTATCTTAGATACAGTATATGAACATACTAAAAATGATAGGGTAGTATATATACTACCACAAGGTAGTATATGAGACGTGGGAGTAACTTAACCTGGGCATAGCCCGGGCCGGGCCGGGTTTCGGGTCGGGCTTAAAAAAGCCCGAAAGGGAAAACTCAGGTCTGAGCCCGGCCCGTTCGTCGGGCCTAACAAATCGGGCCCGAACCCGGCCCGAACCTACAAAGCCCGGTAAAGCCCGGCCGGCCCGGCCCGATCTAGGCTTAAAAATTGCATTTCGCAAGCCCGAGCCCGGCCCGGTCTGCTCTTCGGGCTCACTTTCCAGGCCCGAGCCTGGCCCGATGGCACGATGAGGCCCGGTCCGGCCCGGGATTTTCGGGCCGGGCTGGGCTGCCTAGGCCCAGGCCCAGGCGTAGGAGTAACTACACCTGGTCGTAGGATGTATTAGTAGCAAGTCATATGGACCGTTGGATCTTTCCAATCAGACGGCTCAAATTTAATTGCTTGTTTTACAGGACTACGTGGCTGCATATGGACCATTGGATATGTCCATCTGACGGTCCATATTGCAGGGATTCGCGGTGCGGTCCTTCCTGTGCTGCCAGCATGCCACATGCGCACGTGATGCTTCGATCGCCATCCAGAAATTTCTAGCAGACTAGAATGTATGCAGCACAACAACAGTAGGCCGGGTGGATTAGTATAGTAATACATACCATACTACAATAGCAGCAGGCTACCAAGTAGGCGTCATGATGAAAGTGAGAAAAGGCATGCAGTGGAGCAGCCTGGGCATAAGCCATAATCACAGCTGCTGGAAACGATTTTCTACATGTGGAAGCAATTTAATCGATTAAAGAATGGCAAACAAAATAAAATTGTAATGGGTGTTACAGCTAAATATCTTTTATGTTCTCTTATAAATTGGTTTTACAAATATTATCACATTTTGTTTTTCCTTTGTTTTTATCAATAAAGTCTGATTTTTTATCAACCGAAGAGACATGATCTATGTTTGAATAATTATTTTATTTGTAATGATGAATAACTTGCAACATGCTACTCTTTCGGTTGCTCAAGTTAGAACACATTTAAATTTATTATCGCAAACATTCGAGGATGAAGAGGGATTCTTTTCTATTGGTATTCTAGATTGTGTAAAACCAGTTTTACACACATACACTATTGAATTGATTATATATTTATAACTATTATTATTTTGAAAAGGGAAAGGCACCTGCCGTGCATCACACAGTCAATTTTATTAGAAGTTATTTGTGTAGTTCGAAGTACTAAAATATGAAAAGACCACCACCGGCGAGGAATATATTTACATGACTTTGACCACCTTTATAATTAATGATTAAATATTCAATCGACGTTCGCTGAAAGGGGTGTTAAATTGAACGTTTTTATGATAATTTGTATTTTTTTGGGGATGGCAAATTTAGTTTGCAAGCACAACAAATGAAAACAAGAAACTAAATTGAGTCGGATTTGCCTTACTTGCTAACTAAACTTGCCATCATCATCAACATACTAAGCAAATCGTTCACAATTATCGTGGTCCCCGTGAACATTCACCAGTTAAGTCGGTCCTTAATTAACTGACGAGTTGCATGAGTCTACCCATGGTACCTCAAATAATGATACTTCAAATTACACACACTTATTGTGTTTGTTCATAACTATCTCTACACGTGCATGTCACGTGTCGTTTACTAGTATATATATATATGGATCTTTCCCCAACACATAATGCTTGCCAACTAGAGATTTAATAGGTAGGAATAGGGGTAAACATTGTTGACTCTTGCATAAAAGTAAGTACATGAAAGTAAAAGATGTGCCCTTCGCAGAGGGAATCATAGGTTATCATGCACTTTCTATTTTTGGATGTGCAAACTCTTAATGGAAGGGAACATCACTTTATATTGCCCCTTATGATAGCAAACTTTATTGTGCAATCTGCCGCTTTTATGTCTTTGCCATCACAAGATCGTACAAAGTTTATTTTCCCTTACAATAAAAGATTATACATATTTGAGAGCAATTTTTATTGCTTCATGCACCGATGACAACTTACTTGAAGTATCTTATGCAATCCATAGGTAGGTATGGTGGAATCTCATGGAAAGAAACTGGGTTTAAGGGGTTATGGACGCACAAGTAGTATCTCTACTTAGTGCGGAATTTTTTTGGCTAGCAAAAGATCTAAAGCAAGCACCACATGTTAAAGGATCCATGACAATATAACTTCTATGTGAATGTAAACAAACATGATCATTACGTTGTCTTCCTTGTCCAACATCAACACTTGATCATTATATAATATTTGGTGGGGGCTCACAATCATAAAAGATGTCCAGGATAGTTTATTTGTATGTGAATCTCCTCTCCTCTATCTTAATCTGGCATAGATTGTATCAATGACTAGTGCTATGTTTGTTTATTCCCAACAACTTTTATCTAACATACTTCTTCTATGTGAAGTCATTACTCCCCATGGGATTAGCATATGATTTTTCTATTTCATTTATTTCATTGCTATGATTGATGCATGAGAGTAAAGCAAGCAAACTCAAACTAATCTTTATTATATAACTCTCATACTCGATTACAAGGATAGGTAGATCTCAAAGGAAAAGCTCTAAGCAAAGCAAATCTGAAATTTTATTTCTCTAAATCACGACATAACTAAGGACCAAACTAAGATAGATGATAATGGTAAAAGTGATGGTGATACGATACCAGGGCACCTCCACCAAGCTTGGAACAAGGTAAGGGTGGTGCCCATACACGTATACTCAGGTGTCCTTCTTGAGTGATGGTGGTGGTGATGTAGTAGGCTTCTCCTTTGCAATGGTTAGCAGGACAACCCTTAACTCCCTCGTCTCATGGAGTAGCTGCTGAATCATTGCAGTGTTCTTTTGTACTTCCACCATAAATATGTTTATTCTATGGCCACCAAGAGCCTTTTCCTGCATCACTTTCACTTGGACGAGAGATGTCCCAATTGGACGGTATATGGGAGCGAGAAATATTCTCAACTCTGTAATTGTGAATCAAATTGTCAAAATTGTTTGCATGTAACCTGCCGAGGGGCCTCCTCGGGGATAGATTGACCTTGCGCTTCTTGAGCTAGCTAAGCTCTCCTCCCCATTGGTGGGTAAGGGTTCAGAGAAGTGGAGATGCCTGCTAGCGTCCCATATTCGGAGGCAGGGGGATGCACTTCCATAGAGTCCATAGGTTCCTCTCTCGAGATAACTTCCTCGGATCTTTCTCGTTCAAGTTCCATCTGCAACAGCCAAGCTTGGCCATCAATGTTGTTGGAGGAGGACGAAGACATAGCTTCCACACCTTGAGAAATCTGTCAGAAAAACAGCCCGAAACAAGAACTGAAGGGAAACTTGCGATGTGGTGGTCAAAACAAACAAGAGTATATATAATTAATTTTTCTAGGTTAGAATACATGTCCAGGAAGAAAACAGAGTCCGGGAGGCACACGAGGGCCCCATAAGCTATTAGGGCACGCCCAGATGGGGTGGGCGCGCCCTATTAGCTTGTGCCTCCCTCGTGGGCCCCCTGACTCGTTTTTATTTTTAGAATTTTTGTAAAACACCAAAACCAACATAACATATTTTTTGGAATTTTTGGAGTCGGTTTACTTACCATATCACATACCTAGCCCTTTTCAGCTTTCTGGAGTGTTCCGGAAGGTCTCTCTTATGTGTTCTTCCTGAGTCATAACTTGAATAATATTAGTTTCAATATTGACGGGCGTACCTGAGATATAGTGTTTAATTCTTTGCCCATTTACCACTCTCGAATTTTTGCCTTCGAAGTTGTTGATCTTGATAGCACCAGAGCGATAGACCTTCTCGACGACATAAGGACCTTCCCATTTGGAGAGAAGCTTACCTGCAAAAAATCTGAAACGAGATTTGTACAAAAGAACTATGTCTCCTACATTGAATTCCTGTTTTTGGATTCTCTTGTCATGCCATCTTTTAACTTTTTCTTTAAACAACTTGGCATTTTCATAAGCATGTGTCCTCCATTCATCTAATGAGCTAATATCAAATAACCTCTTTTCACCGGCAAGTTTAAAATCATAGTTAAGTTCTTTAATTGCACAATAAGCTTTATGTTCTAACTCAAGAGGTAAATGACATGCTTTTCCATAGACCATTTTATATGGGGACATTCCCATAGGGTTTTTATAAGCAGTTCTGTAAGCCCATAAAGCATCATCAAGTTTCTTAGACCAACTCTTTCTAGACCTATTAACAGTCTTTTGCAGGATCAATTTTATTTCTCGATTGCTCAACTCAACTTGACTGCTAGACTGAGGATGATAAGGTGATGCAATCCTATGGTTAGCATCGTATTTAGCTAGAAGTTTATGGAAAGCACCATGAATAAAATGTGAACCACCATCACACATTAAATATCTAGGGACTCCAAACCTAAAATAACATCTTTAAGCATTTTAATAGAAGTGTTATGATCAGCACTACTAGTTGGAATAGCTTCTACCCACTTAGGAACATAATCAACAGGAACTAGAATATGAGTATACCCATTAGAGGAAGGAAAAGGTCCCATATAATCAAAGCCCCAAATATCAAATGGTTCAATAGCAAGTGAATAATTCATAGGCATTTCCTGACGTCTACCAATGTTACCAATTCTTTGACATTCATCACAAGAAAGGACATACTTACGAGCGTCTTTGAAAAGAGTAGGCCAATAGAAACCAGATTGTAATACCTTGTGTGCAGTTCTGTCACCAGCATGGTGCTCTCCGTAGGCCTCGGAATGACACTTCCGTAGGATCTGTCCATGTTCATGCTAGGTACACAACGTCTAATAACACCATCCACTCCTTCTTTATAAAGATGTGGGTCATCCCAAAAGTAATGTCTTAAATCATAAAAGAACTTTTTCTTTTGTTGGTAGGTGAAACTAGGTGGTATATATTTAGAAACAATGTAATTAGCATAATCCGCATACCAAGGAGTACTATGGGAAGCATTTATAACAGCAAGTTGCTCATCAGGAAAATTATCATCAATAGGCAGTGGGTCATCAAGAACATTTTCCATCCTAGACAAATTATCTGTTACGGGTTTTTCCTCTCCCTTCCTATCAACAATGTGCAGATCAAATTCTTGAACTAAAAGCACCCACCTAATCAGTCTAGGCTTAGCGTCTTTCTTTTCCATAAGGTATTTAATAGCAGCATGATTAGTGTGAATAGTAACTTTGGAATCAACAATATAAGGTCTAAACTTATCACATGCAAAGACAATTGCTAAAAATTTGTTCTCAGTAGTAGCATAGTTTCTTTGGGCACTGTCTAGAGTTTTACTAGCATAATGAATGACATTCAATTTATTGTCTAATCTTTGTACTAGAACAACACCAACAATATAATCACTGGCATCACACATAATTTCAAATGGTAAATTCCAATCTAGTGGTTGAACAATAGGTGCAGAAATCAAGGCTTTCTTAAGTATTTCAAAGGTTTCTACGCAATCATTATCAAAAACAAAAGGAATATCTTTTTGTAGAAGATTAGTTAGTGGCCGAGAAATCTTTAATAAAACGCCTATAAAAACCAGCATTACCAAGAAAACTTCTTATACATTTAACATCTTTAGGACATGGCATTTTTTCTATTGCATCAACTTTAGCTTTGTCTACCTCTATGCCTCGTTCAGAGATTTTATGCCCAAGTAATATACCTTCATTCACCATAAAGTGGCACTTCTCCCAATTCAAGACATGATTAGTTTCTTCACATCTCTGCAAAACTCGATCGAGGTTGCTCAAGCAATCATCAAAAGAAGTCCCGTAAACGGAAAAACCATCCATGAAAACCTCAACATTCTTTTCACAAAAATCAGAGAATATAGTAGTCATACATCTTTGAAAGGTAGCAGATGCATTGCATAAACCAAAAGGCATACATCTATAAGCATAAGTTCCAAAATGGCAAGTGAAAGTAGTTTTCTCTCGGTCTTCTTTTGACACTGGTGTTTGGGAGAAACCAGAATATTCATCAAGAAAACAATAGTGTGTGTGCTTAGATAATCTTTCTAACATTTGATCAATAAAAGGAAAGGGGTAACGATCTTTTATAGTAGCTTTGTTTAATTTCCTAAAATCAATTACCATCCTATAACCAATTACGATTCTTTGTGGGATAAGTTCATTTTTATCATTAGGAACAACAGTTATACCTCCTTTCTTAGGAACACAATGAACATGACTTACCCATCTACTATCAGCAATATGATAAATTATACTTGCCTCCAGAAGCTTTAGTATTTCAGTTTTTACCACTTCCTTCATCCACTAGTAGAAAACAGGGCTTTGGTTGAGGCCAGGATAAGGGCATTAATCCCGGTTCACTTACGAACCGGGACCAAAGGGTGCAGTAGTCCCGGTTCGTGAGGCCAGGGCGCCGGCCGGGCCTCGGGGGTCATTGGTCCCGGTTCGTCTGACACTTTTGGTCCCGGTTCCAGACACGAACCGGGACCAATGGGCCTCGCTCTTGGCCCAGCACCTTTAGTCCCGGTTGGTGGCTGGAACCGGGACCAAAGGTCGGTCTTCTGTCCCGGTTCTGGCCACCAACCGGGACTAAAGATAAGCTTATATATACCCCCGCCCCTGCCCGCTCACTCTGTTTTTTGGCCGGCCGGCATGTGCAGGTGTGTGTTGCTCTAGCTCTCACCTCCTATGCACATGAGGTGTTCGATGAAATGCCCGAGCCACACTTAAGCTTTCTCCTCTCCAAGCTCGACCTCCAAGCTCCATTTTCTTCAAGATTTGACTAGGTTTGGCGGTCCGTCCTGTCCCGTCCCCGTCCTCACCGCCGTCGATCGCCCGCGCCGATCTCGTCGCCGGCACCACCATGGTGAGCCTCTTGTTCTTATCTTCTTTCTAAAAGAAAAAAATTCTTACTTGTATGATTTAGATAGATACTTGTACAATTTTCTTACTTTTATTATTGTTTGTTATTATATAGTGCCATGGTTTTGGTATCCGCCCCCGTCGGCCCTCGTCCTGTCTATGTTTCGGATGTGGTATATTATCTTTTATAACTATTTGTTTCATTTAGTGTTTATGACAATTATGCCGACCAACGTGACATAGATGTTTTTATTTAGGAGGTATGTGAACCGGAAATTCGAACCGACCCTCTTGTCGAGAGGTTAAATTTAGTTGAAAAAGAAAACAATTACTTGAAGAAAAAATTGAAAAGAATTGAGGAGGAGAAGATGGAATTGGAGTTGCATGTTGCCGATGTCGTCGAAGATCACAAGATCAAGATGGATGCAATGCGCTTGAAGATTAGAAAGATTAGAAAATCTGCCATTCATACTGAGGCTTGGTATCATTATGCCGTTGGATCAATTTGTACCTTAGTTGGGGTTATGATCGCATTTGTTGTTGCATTTAAATGTTTTACATAGTTTCAATGTATGTTTTAATTAGATGCTCTAGAAAGCTATATGTTGTTCAATGAGAACTATGTATGAACTTTATGTATTTATTTTGGTCACTACTGTACTTTGGTTTTAATGTGATGATGAACTTCTATTAATTTGGTCACTTCTCTATTCATGATGTTCTGTAATGGTTTTTGATACACTTAATTATATAATGCACGCAGATGAATCGACAATGGATGTACGGTGACCGATGCACCTCCGAGTACATTAAGGGCCTGCATAATTTTCTCGGAGTGGCTTAGGCAACCAAGCAGAATTGTTTTATGTATTGTCCATGTACTATCTGTGGGAATACGAAGGATTACTCTAACTCGAAAACCCTTCACATCCACCTGCTTGAGAAGGGTTTCATGCCACACTATAATGTTTGGACCAAGCACGGAGAAAGAGGGATTATGATGGAAGACAACGAAGAAGAAGAGGATGATGACAACTATCCGCCCCCTGAATACGGTGATGCTGCAATGGGGGAAGCTGAAGATCAAGAGGAACCAGACGATGTGCCCGATGATGATCTTCACCGGGTCATTGTTGATGCAAAGAGACAATGCCAAAGTGAAAGGGAGAAGTTGAAGTTCGATCGCATGTTAGAGGATCACAAAAAAGGGTTGTACCCAAATTGCGAAGATGACAACACAAAGCTCGGTACCACACTGGAATTGCTGCAATGGAAGGCAGAGAATGGTGTATCTGACAAGGCATTTGAAAACGTGCTGGAAATAATGAAGAATAAGCTTCCAATGGAAAACGAATTGCCCGACAGTACATACGAAGCAAAGAAGGTTGTCTGCCCTCTAGGATTGGAGGTGCAGAAGATACATGCATGCCCTAATGACTGCATCCTCTACCGCAGTGCGTACGAGGATTTCAACGCATGCCTGGTATGCTGTGCATTGCGGTATAAGATCAGACGAGATGACCCTGGTGATGTTGAGGGCTAGCGCACCGGGAAGAGGGTTCCTGCCAAGGTGATGTGGTATGCTCCTATAATACCACGGTTGAAACGTTTGTTAAGAAACAAAGAGCATGCCAAGTTGATGCGATGGCACAAGGAAGACCGTAAGAAAGACGGGAAGTTGAGAGCACCCAGTGATGGGTCGCAGTGGAGAAAGATCGAGAGAAAGTGGGGGGACTTTACAGGTGACCCAAGGAACGTATGGTTTGGTTTAAGTGCAGATGGCGTTAATCCTTTTGGGGAGCAAAACAGCAAGCATAGCACATGGCCTGTGACTCTATGTATGTATAACCTTCCTCCTTGGTTGTGCATGAAGCGGAAGTTCATTATGATGCCAGTGCTCATCCAAGGCCCTAAGCAACCCGGCAATGACATTGATGTGTACCTAAGGCCATTAGTTGATGAACTTTTACAACTATGGAATGGAAAAGGTGTACATGTGTGGGATGAGCATCCACAAGAGGAATTTGACCTACGAGCGTTGCTGTTTGTAACCATCAATGATTGGCCTGCTCTCAGTAACCTTTCAGGACAGATAGACAAGGGATACCACGCATGCACGCACTGTTTAGATGACACCGAAAGTATATATTTGGACAAATGCAGGAAGAATGTGTACCTGGGGCATCGTCGATTTCTTCCGACCAACCATCAATGTCGAAAGAAAGGAAAGCATTTCAAAGGTGAGGCAGATCACCGGAAGAAGCCCGCCCTCCATACTGGTGATGACATACTTGATATGGTCAATGATTTACAAGTAATCTTTGGAAAGGGTCCTGGCGGACTATCTGTTCCAAATGACGCTGAGGGACGCGCACCCATGTGGAAGAAGAAATCTATATTTTGGGACCTACCCTATTGGAAAGACCTAGAGGTCCGCTCTGCAATCGACGTGATGCACGTGATGAAGAATCTTTGCGTGAACCTGCTAGGCTTCTTGGGAGTGTATGGGAAGACAAATGATACACCGGAGACACGGGAGGACCAGCAACGTGTGCACGAAAAAGACGGCATGGATCCAAAGCATTATGAAGGTCCTGCCAGCTACGCTCTTACCAAAGAAGAGAAGGAAATCTTCTTTGAATGCCTGCTCATTATGAAGGTCCCGTCTGGCTTCTCGTCGAATATAAAGGGAATAATAAATATGGCAGAGAAAAAGTTCCAGAACCTAAAGTCTCATGACTGCCACGTGATTATGACGCAACTGCTTCCGGTTGCATTGAGGGGGCTTCTACCGGAAAACGTTCGATTAGCCGTTGTGAAGCTATGTGCATTCCTTAATGCAATCTCTCAGAAGGTAATCGATCCAGAAATCCTACCAAGGTTAAAGAGTGATTTGGTACAATGTCTTGTCAGTTTCGAGCTGGTGTTCCCACCATCCTTCTTCAATATCATGACGCACGTCCTAGTTCATCTAGTCGACGAGATTGGCATTCCGGGCCCTGTATTTCTACACAACATGTTCCCCTTTGAGAGGTTCATGGGAGTCTTAAAGAAATATGTTCGTAACCGTGCTAGGCTAGAAGGAAGCATCTCCATGGGCCATCAAACAGAGGAAAGCATTGGGTTTTGTGTTGACTTTATTCCTGACCTTAAGCCGATTGGTCTCCCTCAATCGCGGTATGAGGGGAGACTGACTGGAAAAGGCACGCTAGGAGCGAATTCAATAATATGTAGGGACGGGCATTCTTGGTCTCAAGCACACTACACTGTTCTACAGAATTCTACCTTGGTGACCCCGTATGTCAATGAACACAAGAATATTCTGCGCTCCAAACACCCGGAGCAGTTTGACGACTGGATTACATGTGAACACATCAGGACTTTCGGCAGTTGGTTACAAACACATCTCATGGGTAACACCACTGTTGCAGATGAGCTGTACTCGTTGGCCAGGGGACCATCTTCGACTATATTGACTTACAAAGGGTACGAGATAAATGGGAATACATTTTACACGATCGCCCAAGATCAAAAGAGCACCAACCAAAACAGTGGTGTCCGCTTTGATGCAGCAACCAACAGGGGAAATGACACATATTATGGTTACATAGTGGTCGTATGGGAACTTGACTATGGACATGATTTTAAGGTCCCTTTGTTTCGGTGCAAATGGGTCAATCTGTCAGGAGGCGGGGTACAGGTAGACCCGCAGTACGGAATGACAATAGTGGATCTGAACAATCTTGGGTACACAGACGAACCATTCGTCCTAGCCAATGATGTGGTGCATGTTTTCTATGTGAAGGACATGTCTACCAAACCGAGAAAAAGAAAAGATAAGGAAGCGAATACATCATACGATGAGCCGAAGCGCCACATAGTTCTTTCAGGGAAAAGAGACATCGTGGGAGTGGAGGGCAAGACAGACATGTCTGAAGATTATGAAAAGTTTCATGAAATTCCTCCCTTCAAAGGGAAGGCTGACCCAAGCACCCTGTTAAACGATGAAGATTATCCATGGTTACGGCGCAATAAGCAAGGGACACACGCGAAGAAAAAGTGAAGACTTTCTCTCCACAACTATTCTGATGATGGATTTGATCTAGAATATCACTGCAGTTACATGTCAAGAAATGAAATGCCTTTTGTAACAGATGAGTTTTCGTCTGAAACCCTGATACTTCAAAAGAGATTGTTCATTTTGTACACGAAGTGCATCAAGTTTTTGCCGTAACCCTCTCAACTTTTTAGGACATGCTATGTTGGTGAAATGATGATACCATGCCAACTTTCAACCATTTCAGAGTTCATTTGCAGTGCTTTTCAATTCAGGGTCATCTTAGCTCAAGATAAATCATGAAATGCATGAAAAATAGCAAATGAAGTTAGAAAAGGTTTGAAAAGTGATGATGTGGCTTTTAATGGTGCATATTGAATGCAGAAAAAGTCTTGAGTTCAAATATGTTTAAAAAATTGAAATCCTTTTGTAACAGATGAGTTTTCGTCCAAAACCCTAACACTTCGAAAGAGATTGTCCAGTTCGTACACGAAGTGCATCCAGTTTTTGCCGTAACCCTCTCAAATTTTTAGCACATGCTATGTGGGTGAAATGATGATACCATGCCAACTTTCAACCATTTCAGAGTTCATTTGCAGTGCTTTTCAATTCAGGGTCATCTTAGCTCAAAATAAATCATGAAATGCATGAAAAATAGCAAATGAAGTCAGAAAAGGTTGGAAAAGTGACAATGTGGCTTTGAATGGTGCATATTGAATGCATAAAAAGTCTTGAGTTCAAATACGTTTAAAAAATTGAAATCCTTTTGTAACAGATGAGTTTTCGTCCAAAACCCTGACACTTCGAAAGAGATTGTCCATTTCGTCCACGAAGTGCATCGAGATTTTGCCGTAACCCTCTCAACTTTTTATCACATGCTATGTGGGTGAAATGATGATACCATGCCAACTTGCAACCATTTCAGAGTTTATTTGTAGTGCTTTTCAATTCAGGGTCATCTTAGCTCAAAATAAATCATGAAATGCATGAAAAATAGCAAATGAAGTCAGAAAATGTTTGAAAAGTGATGCTGTGGCTTTGAATGGTGCATATTGAATGCATAAAAAGTCTTGAGTTCAAATATGTTTAAAAAATTGAAATCCTCTTGTAACAGATGAGTTTTCATCCAAAACGCTGACACTTCGAAAGAGATTGTCCAGTTCGTACACGAAGTGCATCCAGTTTTTGCCGTAACCCTCTCAACTTTTTAGCACATGCTGTGTGGGTGAAATGATGATACCATGCCAACTTGCAACCATTTCAGAGTTCATTTGCAGTGCTTTTCAATTCATGGTCATTTTAGCTCAAAATAAATCATGAAATGCATGAAAAATTTCAAATGAAGTCAGAAAAGGGTTGAAAAGTGATGACGTGGCTTTGAATGGTGCATATTGAAAGCAGAAAAAGTCTTGAGTTAAAATATGTTTAAAAAAATTGAAATCCCTTTGTAATAGACGTGTTTTCGTCTGATCAAAGTTATTTAACTTAATATTATATAAAATTTATGCAACTAAACTTATGAAAATTATTTTTGTTAAAAACTTTAATAGCAAAAAGAATATTCATAAAGTATTTTTTGTTAAGAACTTTTAATATGCAAAAAAATAACATAAAAAAATAGCAAAAGTGAACATAGATGCGCTTATAGGGAAAATTCAACCTGAAATTCAAAGTGCATACTAACACCTTGAATTTAGGTCGAATTTCCCGTATAAGGGCAGCAATTTTCACTTTGAGAGGAATTCAACAAGGCAGAGAGGGGCGGGCTTATAAACCGGTGCGAGCGCCTCTCGCTTGGCGAGGTGGGACTAAACTCCCACCACAGCCTGGACCAACCCTTTAGTCCCGGTTGGTGGCTCCAACCGGGACCAATGCCACCCTTTCGTCCCGGTTGGTGCCACCAACCGGGACTAATGCCACACTTTAGTCCCGGTTTGAGCCACCAACCGGGACCAAAGGTCTCTGCTTCCCGCCCTTTGGGCTGCTGAAATTGACCTTTAGTCCCGGTTGGTGGCACCAACCGGGACGAAAGGGGGGCATTGTTCCCGGTTGGTGGTGCCAACCGGGACTAAATGGTTGGGTATATAAGGCAGGACTTGTCGAATTCTCCCCCAACCTCTCCCATTCGCCCCGACGCCGATGCCCTGCCCCGCCGCCGCCAGGCTGCCGGAGCTCGCCGCCGCCCCTGAGCCCGCCCTCGTCGTCGCCGCCGTCCCCGAGCCCGTCCTCGTCATCCCCGCCGCCCCCGAGCCCGTCCTCGTCGTCGCCGCCGCACCCCGAGCCCGTCCTAACCGCCGCCCCCGAGCCCGTCGTCGCCGCCGCCCCCGAGCCTGACCTCGCCGCCGCCCCGAGCCCGTCCCCGCCCGCCTCCTCGTTCTCGTCGACATCGTCGCCACCCCCGACGCCAGACGCCGCCCGCGCCACCTCCCCGAGCCCCATCGTCGCCGCCCGCGCCTCCTCCCCAAGCCCGTCGTCGCCGGTGAGCTCCTGCCCCTTGCTCCTGCCCCCTCCTCCGCTGGCCTGCCCCGGCCCTCGCCCGCGTTTTAGTTTTTTTAGTTTGTTTTAGTATTTTTATTAATTGTTTTAGTTTGTTTTATTAGTTGTTTTAGTTTGTTTTATTAATTTGTTGTTTTAGTTGTTTTAGTTGTAAAAAAGTTTTAGTTGTTTTAGTTGGCGAACCCGAGGAGTCCCCGAGGATTGCCGGGGAGGAGTCACCGACGATCGCTTAAGTAGAAAATGTGTCATTGTTGTTAAATATGTTGTTATTGTCATAGTTGTCAAATGAAATCATCTTTATTAAAGTTTATTAAATAGTAGGAATTTAAATAGTTGTAGAATTTGTTCTCGACGTCGACGATGCCTGGCCCGCATCCTCGTCGTCGACTCGGCGCCGGCGACCACCTGCTTGAGAGGCGCCATGTCCGGGACTGGGCTCCGCCGGGCTGGCACTGGGAGGTGCTGCCTTCCGGGGCGCCCAGCTTGGTGAGGAATCAGGGTCCCGTCGTCGACCCGGAGGTTCTTTGGTGGCGGTCGCATGGACCACTATCGGTGCAGAGGGAGCCGGCCCCCGCGGAGGTGGTACGTCGCCGTGTCAGGGAGGAGGACGAGCACGTCCGACGCTACATGGCTGCGTTGGACGCCAGGTTCTCCAATGCCTGGCAGGTTCTTCGGGGATCTCACCCGAGCTATGATCCTATCATAGTTCCTTCTCTTTGGGTGTCCACCGCCTGGGCCGCGAGACGTCAACTATATCTGTATTAGTGATATTATATAATAATATTCGAGATGTATTAATGATAATATTCGATGATGTATTAGCGATACTATTCAATGAGGTATTAGTGATATTATATGATCGTATTGTTGCATTGCCTTGTATTGATTTGCATATCTCATGTTTGTATATTGCCATGTAGTAATATTTGCAGAAACTATGGATCACAGAGACTTAGAAAAAGAACAGTTGTTGCGGGATATAATCCGAGCCGGAGGTGATCCCTTGTCGTATCTCAACGACACCGATGGTCAGGAAGGAGAGGATGACGGCTCCGGTGATCCAACAATGGAGGAGGAAGGAGATCATGACAGCTCCGGTGACCGAATGGCGGAGGAAGGAGATCATGATCGCGGCTCCGGTGACCGAACGGAGGAGGGAGCCTCAACTGTTGCAAAGTCCGACGAAGTAAGGAGACGAGGCCCGAAGAAAAGGTTGCACCCGGATGAAAGGTTCACGATCACAGAAGTCGTGAAAGATGGCCAACCGATTGCTCCCAAGCGGACCAAGGACGCATTTGTACATCAGTGTGGAGTTGTTGTTAGGGACTATGTCTCGATCAACACCCAGCAATGGAATAAGAATAATAAGGACCCTGAAGTTTCTTATGTCCATGATAGACTGAAAGATGATCTTTGGACCGAGCTGGTGACAAATTTCAGCCTACCACGAGAGGAGGATCCGAATAACCCAGTTATAGAGCGAAAGGTCAAGGCGTTTGCTCTTAAGAAGATGGCAGAACTATTCAGGAACTGGAAGAAAGATTTGAACACAAAGTTTGTCGAGAAAGAGGAGACTCCGAAATTCATCGGTCGATATGAGAAGATAAGAGATCAATGGCCCGAATTTGTGGCCTACAAGAAATCGGAGAAGGGTAAGAAATGGTCACTAACAAACAAGAAAAATGCTGCAAAGAAGAAGTATCACCATCACATGGGGTCAGCTGGCTACTACAAAGCCCGGCAGTTGTGGGACAAAGCTGAGCAAGACCTGCTTGCTAAGAATGTCCAACCAGCGACATTGCACTGGCCAGATCATTCAAGGACTTGGTTCTTCGGGTTGGGGGAACTTTGGACCCAGCAACACGGGAGTGTGTTTGGACGGACGAGCAACTTGCAATACCCTTCCGGAAGCTTCAGGCAGCAATCAAGGCAGCGCAGGAAGGGACGTTCATTCCCGACAGAGAGAAGGACGAGCTGACAGAGGCCCTCGGGAATCCTGAACACCCTGGACGAACACGAGGCACATCAGGCTCCGTTCCGTGGAAGCATGGGTTTCCCGACAGCGGTGGTTATAGAAGCCGAGAGAGAAAGAGGAAATAGGAAGCAAGCGAAATGCAGAAGCTCAATGCAAGATTAGCAAAGCTAGAGGAACTTGAGAGCCAGCGACCTACCGGCCAACCATCTGAGCGGCACGAAGATCCTTCCTTCGACGCTACCCCAGAAGCTACCCCACCATCTCAGTGGAGAAGCAGCGTGGCTTCCACGGAGCTCGTTCAGCCTGATTTCACGGCTCCTCGCTACCCCATGGATAGTATCACGGAGGCTGAACATTGCGAGCTAATGACGAAATGCCAGAACCTGACCTTCAAGGTGGCGGTCGGTTCTGTTGTACCTCCTCGAGCTGAGGGAACTTTCCATTGCCGTCCGATTCCACATGGCTATGCTGTTGTGACGGTGGATGAAATAATGGATAGATTTCAGGGGCTGGAGCTTGACAACCCTATAGGTGAAGAGGATATTATTCTTCTGGAAAATGCTTTGAGGAGTACCTGTCTATGGAGAAAGGAGTACATCAAGCTTCCAAACTGGACGCCTCAGCAGACTCAGCCTCCTCCGGCGCGTCAGGGCACTCCGCCTCCCCCTCCTCCTCCAGCGCGTCAGGGCACTCCGCCTCCTCCTTCTCCTCCTCCGGCGCGTCAGGGCACTCCGCCTCCTCATTCGCCTCCTCCGGCGTGTCAGGGCACTGCGCCTCCTCCTCCTCCTTCGGCGCGTCAGGGCACTCCGCCTCCTCCGGCGCATCAGCAACGGCGGAAGAGAGTCGACGCCGCCGCTCCGGCGGCTAGCAGTACAATAGGCGGGAAGAAATACAAATTTGGTCCAAGCCTCAAGCCTCTTCCAAAGTTACCATATGAGAGGACTGACGAGGAATGCGCTGAAATCAGTGCAGCCGAAGTGAAGGCCCATTTTGCACGGAAACATCCACCTCCGAAGGAAACGGTAGATCCGGTGAAAGCGAAGCGCACTCTGCATGCCCTGAAGCGACCACCACCGCCTCGGCTATCCAACTATGACCGCATAATTACAATGACACATGATGAAGCGCTGCGGTCGGGAAGTACTTCCAGTGCTGCAAGAGACAAAAAACGAAGAAGTGGGAAAACAATTCCCCCGCTCAGCGAACAGGAGAAGCAATCGTGCCCCCCACTCAAGGTGTCTAGCGATATCGCTAATCATCCGGTGCTACTGCCCGGTACCACTCTTGGTGATTACGTGGGCGATGATGTACAGTTTGAAACGGCTGAGGTAGTAGCAGCAGAGGACGTCTTTAGATATGAGCACAGGAAGTCTCTCGTCAATCCTGATCATCCCCATCTAACAACGATGATGCAAAAATTGCATGAGTGGTACATGGAAACCTACAGGAAGTCTGGGAAAGACAGTTTGATGATCATAATTAAAAAAGAGCACGACTTCATTGGAGTCGACCTGATGCCTGTTGAATTTGTGGAGTTATTTCAGTTATACAATCAAGAGGCCCTCGACAAACAACTCATGACCTGCTACTGTCTGTAAGTATTACTTCTATAATTAAGTCTCTAGCTCAGCTCGTTCATTGCATGTATATATAATTATCCTCACTATATTATGTAGATTGAAGATGGTCGAATGCAAAAAAGAACAAATCTATGACATTGGGTTCATTAGCCCAAATACCGTAAATGAATGGTCGGTACAAAAGGCCGCCAAAGATACCGAGGACAACTTGCTAGAATCGTTCCTTAGACATCAAAACAAAAGGGAAATACTCTTTCCTTACGTCTTCAAGTGAGTGTTACTGTCTTGTGCATATTCGGTTTCGCTTACTCGAGGTTAAGTAATGTAATTGATGAGTTATGCGTGCGTAGCTTCCACTTTATTCTGCTATCCATTAAGCTTGACGGGGCATTAGTAACTGTCTTAGACTCGCTCCGTAAAGATCCCGAGAATTATGCGGACATGACTGCAATGCTCCAGAAGTAAGTTCAATCAATACCGGGACCATATCGACAACTTTCGTTTATTTCCTGATATCAAGTAATCATTTTCTTTGCCTACCAGGGTTTGGAAAAAGTTCACCCGAATGGTTCCCGGTCTAAACAACGAGCTGCGATTTACACACCCCAGAATAAGTAGTACTAGCTAGTTCCGCGCATCTCTCATTGATTCTAGTTTCATTAATACCATTATCATGCTTGCTTATCAGTTTGATTGAACTCTATTCTTGTAAAGTGCTTGTACCAGGCACCCGAGAATCATTTATGTGGATACTACGTATGCGAGTTCATTCGCCACTATACCTCTGAGCGGGGCTTCTCTGAGAAACAATTTGAAGTACGTAAACAATATTCACAATTTTATTTTATATATTACCATCAATTGTGTTGAGTTTCATTCATATATATGTATTGACCCCCTTCTTTAAATTAGATCTGACAAATGCGGGATGAACTCCTACCACATGATCGCATACGAGCAATTCAAGAGGAATTGGCGGGATTCTTTCTTGACCACGTCATACCTGAACACGGAGAATACCATGTGGAATTGCAATGGTCTTAGGTAGATGATGTTAGGGATTGTAAGAGATGTTATATTGTACATATGTAGTAGCGTCGGATAGATATACGAAAACTTGTTGTTCGACCAAGCACGAAGAAAAAGATGTCACTTCTCTCTATATATGTTCATGACGATCTTGTGTAATTAATGGTTTCCTTCATTTGCTTACTAGCTAGCGTCGAGTTCTCTCTATATGTATAGTAGCTAGCGTCAACCAAGCACGGAGAAAGAGAGGTCACTTCTCTCTATTAGCTAGCTAACACAATATGAAACCCCTAAATTAACCCTCCCAAACCCCTAAACCCCCCCTTCCAAAAAAAAAACAAAATCCCCAGCGCCTGCGAGCTGCTGACGCGTGGCTGCCTTTTGGTCCACGTTGGTGTTACCAACCGGGACTAAAGGTCCTCCTGGCTGGGTGCCCCGCAGCGGCCACGTTGAGCCCCTTTGGTCCCGGTTCGTAAGCAAACCGGGACTAAAGGTTTTGGGTATTAGTCCCGTTTGTTTTGTCCCGGTTCCAGAACCGGGACTAAAGGCCCTCTGGAACCGGGACTAGTACCCTGTTTTCTACTAGTGATTTTAGGATTTAAGCGGCGTTGATGATCAACGTCAGGTTTAGCATCCGGTTCCATATTAATCTTGTGCTGACATAGAGTGGGGCTAATACCCTTGAGATCATCAAGAGTATATCCAATAGCAGCCCTGTGCTTCTTCAGAGTTTTATGCAACCTATTTTCTTCATGCTCTGAAAGGTTAGCACTAATAATAAAAGGATATATCTTCTTTTCATCCAGATAAGCATATTTCAGTGTATCAGGTAATGTCTTTAGCTCAAACACGGGATCTCCCTCAGGTGGAGGATGATCCCCTAAAATATCAACATGCAAGTTGTGTTTAAGAATAGGTGTTTGTCTAAGAAATATATCATCTATCTCATTTCTTTCATTCATATTCATATCATTCTCATGGTCTAGCAAATATTGTTCTAATGGATCAGTATGAGGCACGGCAATAGAAGCAAGACCAATTATTTCATCCTTACTAGGTAATTCTTTTTCATATTTTTTGTGCCGAACTTAGAGAAATTAAATTCACGAGACACATCACCAAAGCTTACTTTGACATTCTCAGTAACACAATTAATTCCAACATTAACAGTATTCAAGAAAGGTCTACCAAATATAATGGGACAAAAGCTATCTTGTTTTGAACCAAGTACCAAGAAATCTGTAGGGTACTTAATTTTTCCACACAAGACTTCAACATCTCTAACAATCCCAAGCGGTGAAATAGTGTCTCTATTTGCAAGTTTAATGGTGACATCAATATCTTCAATCTCAGAGGGTGCTATGTAATTCATAATTTCTTGATATAAAGTAAAATGTATAGCACTAACACTAGCACCCATGTCACACAAGCCATGATAAAAATGATCTCACAAAAACAACAGGCATGCCAACAACAGGTTTATTTTTGTCTAACTCATCCTGAGGATTTCTAGCAGGTTTTGCAATTCTAGCAGCTTCATCACAGAAGTAAATAACCTGACCATCAATATTATCGACTAGGAGATCTTTAACCATAGCATTATTAGGCTCAACATTTATTTGTTCAAAGCGTTTGGGTGTTCTAATATAACTTTTATTAACCACTGTTGCAGCTTTAGCATGTTCCTTAATCCTAACAGGAAAAGGAGGTTTCTCAATGTAGGCAGTAGGCACAACTGGATCAACATGATAAAGAATTGTTTCCTCTTTAACTTTAACATGTTCCTATAATGATTTTTCAATAGGCGGATGATATCTAATCCACTTCTCCTTAGGGAGATCAACATGAGTAGAAAATGATTCACAGAAAGAAGCTACTATCTCGGAGTCAAGCCCATATTTATTGCTAAACTCATGGAAAGTATAAGTTTTCATAAAAGATTTAACACAATCAAACTTAAGCTTTATACCTGACTCTTTACCTTTGTTGAATTCTCAATCTGCAGAGTTGCGTTTAATTCTTTCTGGAAGATCCCATTTGAATTCAATAGTCCTCTTTTATGTAGGAACCGGTAGAAGAAGAATGGAGTATTAATTGATCATCATGAGAAAGCCGAGCATAATTTTTTTGTACAATCATTTCTCTTGAGAGCTCATGGTTGGGGCAAGTGCGCATCATAGATTTAAGCCTCCCCCAAGCTTGAGCGATGCTTTCTCCTTGACGAGGCCAGCAATTATATATAAAGTTCCGATCATGATGGACTAGATGCATAGGATAAAACTTCTGATGAAATTCCAGCTTCAAGCGATTCTAGTCCCATGATCCAATATCATCCAATAGCCTGTACCACATCAATGATTTTACCTCAAAAGATAATGGGAAAATCTTCTTCTTAACTTTGTCTTCGGATAAACCTGCAAGCTTAAATAATCCACAAATCTCATCTACATATATCAATATGGTAATCAGGATGAGTTGTACCGTCGTAAGGATTAGCTAGCAGTTTCTCTACCATACCCGAAGGAATCTCATAATGAATATTATCAGTAGGTTCAGTAGGTTGAGAAGCAACCTTTTCCACTTCCGTTCGAGGCGAAGATGTCCCGAACAAGCCACTCAAAGCGTGACTGTCCATAGTAACAAGCAACAGTAAATTTCAGCATATACCGAAAATGTTTCCTTACCAAGTTCCACTTACCAAAGGTGCTTCACTACCCGGGAACGGCGCCAGAAAAGAGTATTTATGACCCACAAGTATAGGGGATCCATCTAGTCCTTTTGATAAGTAAGAGTGTCAAACCCAACGAGGAGCAGAAGGAAATGATAAGCAGTTTTCAACAAGGTTTTCTCTGCAAGTGCTGTGAGTAACAGTAATAGATAGTTTTGTAGCAAGATAATTCGTAACAAGTGACAAGTAACAATAGTAGCAAGTATGCAGCAAGATAGCCCAATCCTTTTTATAGCAAAGTACATGCCTGAAAGTACTCTTATATGAAGCAAACGCTCCCGATGACACATGGGAATTTCTGTCTAGTCATGTTCATCATGTTGAGTTGATTCACATTCGTTACTTTGATAATTTGATATGTGGGTGGACCGGTTTTAAGGTTCTGTTCTTACTTGAACAATCTACCCACTTATGATTGCCCCCTCTCGCAAGCATCCGCAACTACGAAAAAACAATTAAGATAAACTAACCATAGTATGAAACGTGTGGATCCAAATCAGCCCCTTATGAAGTAACACATAAACTGGGGTTTAAGCTTCTGTCACTCTCGCAACCCATCATCTAATTGTTACTCCACAATGCCTTCCCTTAGGCCCATAACATGGTGAAGTGTGATGTAGTCGACTGATACGTCTCCAACGTATCTATAATTTATGAAGTATTCATGCCAGGTTTACAATAATTCTATCTGATTTTGGCATGATTTTATTAGAACTAACCCGGACTGACTCTGTTTTTAGCAGAGTTACCGTGGTGTTGTTTTTGTGCAGAAATAAAAGTT
This sequence comes from Elymus sibiricus, assembly GCA_039707655.1. NCBI lineage: Eukaryota > Viridiplantae > Streptophyta > Magnoliopsida > Poales > Poaceae > Elymus > Elymus sibiricus. The sequence continues at coordinate 442,723,603 of CM077675.1, read as the reverse complement.
CTCGGAATGAGCTGAAAATTTACAGAGAATATTTCTGGAAAATATAAAAAATACTGGAGCAAAAAGATACCGGAGAGGAGTCCCGAGGAAGCCACAAGCCTAGGGGGCGCGCCCCCCCTAGGACGCGCCCCCCTGGATTGTGGGTCCCTCGAGCACCCCCCTGACTTGATGCCAATGCCAAGTACTCCTATAAATCGAGAAACCTCCAGAAAGAAACCTAGATCGGGAGTTCCACCGCCACAAGCCTCTGTAGCCATGAAAAACCAATCTGGAGCCCGTTCCAGCACCCTGCCGGAGGGGGAAACCATCACCGGAGGCCATCTTCATCATCCCGGCGGTCTCCATGACGAGGAGGTAGTAGTTCACCCTCGGGGCTGAGGGTATGTACCAGTAGCTATGTGTTTGATCTCTCTCTCTCGTGTTCTTGAGATGACACGATCTTGATGTACCGCGAGCTTTATTAATATAGATGAATCATATGGAGTTTTCCCCTCTCTATCTTCTTGTGATGAATTGAGTTTTCCCTTTGAAGTTTTCCTATCGGATGGAGTCTTTAAAGGATTTGAGGACACTTGATGTATGTCTTGCAATGGGATATCCGTGGTGACAATGGGATGTTCTATTGATCCACTTGATGTACGTTTTGGTGATCAACTTGCGGGTTCCGTGACCTTGGGAATCTATGCATAGGGGTTGGCACATGTTTTCATCTTGACTCTCCGGTAGAAACTTTGGGGCACTCTTTGAAGTTCTTTGTGTTGGATTGAACATGATGAATCTGAAATTGTGTGATGCATATCGTATAATCAAGCCCATGGGTACTTGCGGTGACATTGGAGTATCTAGGTGACATTAGGGTTTTGGTTGATGTGTATCTTAAGGTGTAATTTTAGTACGAACTCTAGGGCTGTTCGTGACACTTATAGGGATAGCTCATAAGATTGATCAGAAAAGATAACTTTGAGGTGGTTTCGTACCCTACAATAATTTGTTCGTTTGTTCTCCGCTATTTGTAACTTTGGAGTGAACTCTTTGTCGCACGTGAGGGATTTGCATATGATTCAACTATGTCAGTATTCTTGAGAGAACTTGCACTAGTGAAAGTATGAACCCTAGGCGTTGTTTTCAAGCATTGCAATACCGTTTGTGCTCACTTTTATCATTAGTTACCTTGCTGTTTTTATATTTTCAGATTACAAAAACCTATATCTACCATCCATATTGCACTTGTATCACCATCTCTTCGCCGAACTAGTGCACCTATACAATTTACCATTGTATTGGGTGTGTTGGGGACACAAGAGACTCTTTGTTATTTGGTTGCAGGGTTGTTTGAGAGAGACCATCTTCATCCTACGCCTCCCACGGATTGATAAACCTTAGGTCATCAACTTGAGGGAAATTTGCTACTGTCCTACAAAACTCTGCACTTGGAGGCCCAACACGAGTCTACAAGAAGAAGGTTGCGTAGTAGACATCAAGCTCTTTTCTAGCGCCGTTGCCGGGGAGGTGAGTGCTTGAAGGTATATATTTAGATCTTGCAATTAAATCTTTTAGTTTCTTGTTTTTCACTAGTTTGGTTTTATAAAATAAAACTACAAAAAATGGAGTTTAGGTTGCATCAATTGGTTCATCTTTTTAATGTCTTTCATGAAAATGATGGTTTGGAAAATTGTGCTCAATTGGTAGAGGAAGAATTTATGAAAATACTTAATGAGAATTCCTTGAATGATGAGCATGATTGCAATATTGCTAGTATGAATTCTCTGAATATCCATGATGCTAATGATATGCAAAGCCATAAGCTTGGGGATGCTATGTTTGATGAAGATGATATTTTTAGTTCCCCAAGTTTTGATGAGCAAATTTGTTATGATAATGACATGCCTACTATCTATGATGATTATGATGATGACATGTATGCTATAAAGAATGATAGTAACCTTGAAACTTGTCATCATGATTTTAATATTCAAAGTGGTTATGTCAATCAAGTATCTCATGATAGTTATTTTGTTGAGTTTGCTCCCACTATTATGAATGAGAAGAAAATTGCTTATGTGGAGAGTGACAAATTTTCTATGCTTGTGGATCATGAAAAGAATGCTTTATGTGATAGTTATAATGTGAAATTCCTTCATGATGCTACTGAAAATTATTATGAGGGAGGAACATATGCTTGTAGGAATTGCAATAATATCAAGTTTCCTCTCTATGTGTTCGAAGTTTTGAAGTTATGCTTGTTTTGCCTTCCTATGCTAGTTGATTCTTGCTCCCATAAATTGTTTGCTCACAAAATCCCTATGCATAGGAAGTGGGTTAGACTTAAATGTGCTTGTCATGAGATTCATTATGCTCTTTTGCATGTTATAATTATTATTCCTATGTGAGCATCATTGAAATCATCATGCCTAGCTAAAAGGCATTCAAGAAAAGTGCTTGTTGGGAGACAACCCAACACTTTTACTTTCTGTTTTTGTGTGTTCACATGATTAAGCTACTGTAGTAATCATGTTTTGTGTCTTTTATTTCAATAAAGTGCCAAGTAAAGCCTTTGGGATAGTGTGGATGATAGTTGACTTGATTCTGTGCAAAAATAGAAACTTTTGCTCTCAGTCCAGGAATTTTGTAAATTCACTGGAACGTGCTTTTGATGTGAAGTTTTTACACATGATTGATATACAAATTTCCTAGATTCTCCTAATTTTTCAGAATTTTTAGAGACAGGGAAGTATGGTTACGCTACAGATCTTCACAGCCTGTTCTGTTTTTGACAGATTCTGTTTTGCATGCATAGTTTACTTGTTTTAGTGTTTCTATAGCTTATATTGAGTGATATAAATTATGGGAATGATAGAATACAGTAGGTATCATGTGGGAACAATTATGAATCTTGTCTTGACAGTAGCTAAGTGAATGATCTATATTTATTATGCTAACCCATCTCACGAAGTTCCGTTAAGTTTTGTGTGATTGAAGTTTTCAAGTTTTGGGTGAGACACCTATATCAGGAGAATAAGGAGTGAAAAGAACCTAAGCTTGGGGATGCCCAAGGCACCCCCAAGGTAATATATACGGAAGACTCAAGCGCCTAAGCTTGGGGATGCCCCGGAAGGCATCCCCTCTTTCGTCTCCAACATTATCAGTATATCTTACTTGGAGCTATATTTTTATTCGTCACATAATATGAGTTTTGCTTGGAGCGTCATTTTATTTTGTTGTTATCTGTTAGGTGTTATTTATAATCTTGTTTTTCAATAAAAATTTCCAAGAATTGCCTTAGGATGCTTGCATTGCATGTTTGATGTGTGCTGTGTAAAAACAGAAACTTTTGCTGTAGTGTTTGAATTTTCATATTTTACTGGAACGTGGAAAGTTTATAAAAATTTTACACAGTATTTTAATATAAATTAGTTATCTTGTCCTAAATTTTCATAATTTTTTGAGTTACAGAAGTACACTGTTTTCATAAATTTCTACAGGCTGTTCTGTTTGGACAGATTGCTGTCATAGTTTCGTTATCTACTTATCCTATAGTTTCCATAGCCTATATTGATAGATATAAATTGTGGAAATGATAGTATACAGTACCTAATGTTTGAAAATTATTATGCAACTTGTCTTGGCAGTACATAAAGAGTTGATTTATTATTATGTGTACTAACCTATCTCACGAGTTCTTTTCAAGTTTTGTGTGGGAGATGTTTTTGAGAATAGGTGAAACCATGATATGAGAGGATTGAAAGAGATACAAAAGCTCAAGCTTGGGGATGCCCAAGGCACCCCAAGTAAATATTTTAAGAAGTATCAAGCATCTAAGCTTGGGGATGCTACGCATCCCACCTCTCTTCATCAACAATTATCGGTTAGCCTATGTTGAGCCTAAATTTTTATTCGTTCACATGATGCGTGCTATTCTTGGAGTGCTATTTTTCTTTTGCTTGCTGTTTAATAAAATGCTTAAGATCTGAAATTCTTAGATGAGAGAGTCCTCACATAGTTATTTAATTGTTGGCTACGCATTGATCTTCACTTATATCTTTTTAGAGTAGTTTGTCATTTACTTTCGTGCTTCACTTATATCCTATGAGTAAATGGTTGAATGAATTGAATATCATAAATCTGAAATTAAATATGCTTCATATACTTATCCCATGGGGAGTAATGACTTCACACATAATAAGTATAGGTGGTAAAATTTATTGAAAGTTAGCAAACACCGCATTGGTCACTTGAACAATTCATGAAAGAATATTGAAGGAAGAGAGATTCCACATATAAATGTACTATCTTGGACATCTTCTATGATTGTGAGCTCATTAATTATTTTCAAACTCGCGCAAATTATTTAAAATTGGACAAGGAAGACAACTTAATGAGTTATGTTTGTGTATATTTGTATAGAAGTTATATTGTTATGGATCCTCCAACATGTGGTGCTTGCTTCCACCTCATACTAGCCAAAACTTCCGCACCAAGTAGAAATACTACTTGTGCATCCAAACACCCTTAAACCCAAAGTTGTTCCATATGAGTCCACCATACGTACCTATATGCGGTATTTACCTGCCGTTCCAAGTAAATTTGCATGTGCCAAACTCTAAACCTTCAAATAATATTCTGTTTTGTATGCCCGGATCGCTCATATAGTGACCAGGGGCTATCAGTATCTTCCATGCTAGGTGGGTTATTCTCATGATATGTGTTGATTCACTATCATTCACGAGAAAGTGGCTGGTATTCGGGATGCACAGTTCCATGCTCAAAAATCAAATCAAAATATAATGAAACAAAACTCCCCCAAGATTGTTGTTTGTATGGACGGTACCCGTGGATTCGGCTCGCCGTGGAGTGTGATTGATTGGTGGAGGGGGAGTAAAAACTTTACCATTCTGTTTGGGAACTGCCTATAATGTATCTAGCATGGAAGATACCGAGATCTCTCGGTTGTTATGTTGACAATGAAAGCATACCGCTCAAAATTATTATTCATCTCTGTTTTAAAAGCTCGAGCTCTGGCACCTTTCCAAATCAATGCTTCCCTCTGCGAAGGGCCTATCTTTTACTTTCTAGTACTTACCTTTATGCAAGAGTCATGGTGATCTTCACCACTTCCTATATTTCGCCTTTTTCTCTTGGCAAGCGTCATGTGTTGGGGAATGATCTAGACATATATATATCCACACAAATATATTTGATCATGAATTATTATTGTTGACAATTATCTATATGATAAATAAGTTGGGAGGCGAAACATTAAGCCCCTATCTTTCTCTGTGTTCGATGGATGCTATTTGTTCTAAAAATATGCTTTGAGTGTCAATAATCATGGAAGACTATATGATAGTTGAGTATGTGGAATTTGCTAAATCAAAGCTCTTACATAGACCCTTCCTGAAAATAAGATGAATTGCAATTGTTCGATGACTAGGAATAGGGTTTGTCAGTTTTCAAGAAACTTTCTGGTCTATACTTTAACATGTGAATAGCTTGTTACTTGATCATGAGCAGTTTTGTGAGATGAGCTACTGTTTATGGTTTATATTCATGCTAGAAAAAGTGATTGGAATTATCATTGATCAAACTTGTGCACTTGCTATCATTCACACTTCATAAATTATTTCTTTTATCATTTACCTACTCGAGGACGAGCAGGAATTAATCTTGGGGATGCTGATACGTCTCCAACGTATCTATAATTTATGAAGTATTCATGCCATGTTTACAATAATTCTATATGATTTTGGTATGATTTTATTAGAACTAACCCGGACTGACGCTGTTTTCAGCAGAGTTACCGTGGTGTTGTTTTTGTGCAGAAATAAAAGTTCTCGGAATGGGCTGAAAATTAATGGAGAATATTTCTGGAAAATATAAAAAATACTGGAGCAAAAAGATACCGGAGAGGAGTCCCGAGGAAGCCACAAGCCTAGGGGGCGCCCCCTAGGACGCGCCCCCCTGGTTTGTGGGTCCCTCGAGCACCCCCCTGACTTGATTCCAACGCCAAGTACTCCTATAAATCGAGAAACCTCCAGAAAGAAACCTAGATCGGGAGTTCCGCCGCCGCAAGCCTCTGTAGCCACGAAAAACCAATCGGGAGCCCGTTCCAGCACCCTGCCGGTGGGGGAAACCATCACCGGAGGCCATCTTCATCATCCCGGCGGTCTCCATGACGAGGAGGGAGTAGTTCACCCTCGGGGCTGAGGGTATGTACCAGTAGCTATGTGTTTGATCTCTCTCTCTCTCGTGTTCTTGAGATGACACGATCTTGATGTACCGCGAGCTTTATTAATATAGATGAATCATATGGAGTTTTCCCCTCTCTATCTTCTTGTGATGAATTGAGTTTTCCCTTTGAAGTTTTCTTATCGGATGGAGTCTTTAAAGGATTTGAGGACACTTGATGTATGTCTTGCAATGGCATATCCGTGGTGACAATGGGATGTTCTATTGATCCACTTGATGTATGTTTTGGTGATCAACTTGCGGGTTCCGTGACCTTGGGAATCTATGCATAGGGGTTGGCATATGTTTTCATCTTGACTCTCCGGTAGAAACTTTGGGGCACTCTTTGAAGTTCTTTGTGTTGGATTGAACACGATGAATCTGAAATTGTGTGATGCATATCGTATAATCAAGGCCATGGGTACTCGTGGTGACATTGGAGTATCTAGGTGACATTAGGGTTTTGGTTGATGTGTATCTTAAGGTGTTATTTTAGTACGAACTCTAGGGCTGTTCGTGACACTTATAGGGATAGCTCATAAGATTGATCAGAAAAGATAACTTTGAGGTGGTTTCATACCCTACAATAATTTCTTCGTTTGTTCTCCGCTATTTGTGACTTTGGAGTGAACTCTTTGTCGCACGTGAGGGATTTGCATATGATTCAACTATGTCAGTATTGTTGAGAGAACTTGCACTAGTGAAAGTATGAACCCTAGGCCTTGTTTCCAAGCATTGCAATACCGTTTGTGCTCACTTTTATCATTAGTTACCTTGCTATTTTTATATTTTCAGATTACAAAAACCTATATCTACCATCCATATTGCACTTGTATCACCATCTCTTCGCCGAACTAGTGCACCTATACAATTTACCATTCTATTGGGAGTGTTGGGGACATAAGAGACTCTTTGTTATTTGGTTGCAGGGTTGTTTGAGAGAGACCATCTTCATCCTATGCCTCCCACGGATTGATAAACCTTAGGTCATCCACTTGAGGGAAATTTGCTACTGTCCTACAAAACTCTGCGCTTGGAGGCCCAACACGAGTCTACAAGAAGAAGGTTGCGTAGTAGACATCATCGACGTTCACACGACACCACTAAGAGAAGCTACAACATACACATCATCAAAATATCCAATGAATACCAACTGCACATGATTACTTTTAACAAGACTTCTCCCATGTCCTCTGGAAAAAAAGTAACTACTGACACATCATCAACATGTTCAAGATCAGAGGTGTAATAATGGTGATCAAGGATCTGAACATAATATCTTCTACCAAGCAAACCAACAAGCATCAACTACGAGATGTAATCAACACTACTAGTAACCCACAGGTACCAATCTGAGGTTTTGATACAAAGATAGAACACAAGAGATGAACTAGGGTTTGAGATGAGATGGTGCTGGTGAAGGTGTTGATGAGATTGGTCCTCCCACAAAGGAGGAAGCGTTGGTGATGACGATGCCTTCAATCTCCCACTCCCGGAGGGAAGTTTCCCCGGGTGAATCACTCTGCCGGAGAGCAAAAGGGCCTTTGCCCTGGTTTCCGCCTCGAGACGGTGGCGCTTTGATGTCTGCTACGCAACTTTCTTCTTGTAAACTTTGTTGGGCCTCCAAGCACAGAGTTTTGTAGGATGCTACTTCTCGAGCATCCGTGAAGAGGAACGGGTGATGCAGCAAAGTAGATAAGTATTTCCCTCAGTTGTTGAGAACCAAGGTATCAATCCAGTAGGAGATACAAGCAAGTCCCCAATAGATGTACCTACACAAAGAATCAAACACTTGCACCCAACGCTATAAAGGGGTTGTCAATCCCTTCACGGTTACTTGCAAGGTTGAGATCTGATAGAGATAGATAGAATATATTGCTTGAACGGAAAGTAAAACAAAAGTAAAAATAATGCAGCAAGGTATTTTTGGTATTTTTGGTTTTAGATCTGAAAGTATAAGATGGAAAATAGACCCGGGGGCCATAGGTTTCACTAGAGGCTTCTCTCATGATGGCAAGTATTACTGTGGGTGAACAAATTACTGTCGAGCAATTGATAGAAAAGCGAATAATTATGAAGATATCCAAGGCAATGATTATGCATATAGGCATCACGTCCGTGTCAAGTAGACCGAAACGATTCTGCATCTACTACTATTACTCCACACATCGACCGACTCCTGCCTGCATCTAGAGTATTAAGTTCATGAAGAACAGAGTAACGCATTAGGTAAGATGACATGATGTAGAGGGATAAACTCAAGCAATATGATGAAAACCCCATCTTTTTATCCTCGATGGCAACAATACAATACGTGCCTCGCTACCCCTACTATGTCACTGGGTGAGGACACCGCAAGAATGAACCCAAAACTAAGCACTTCTCCCATTGCAAGAATTACCAATCTAGTTGGCCAAACCAAACCAATAACTCGAAGAGACTTGCAAAGATATGAAATCATGCACATAAGAATTCAGAAAAGACTCAAATAATATTCATAGATAATCTGAACATAAACCCACAATTCATCGGATCTCGACAAACACACCACAAAAGAGTATTACATCGGATAGATCTCCATGAAGATCATGAAGAACACGGTATTGAAGAGCAAAGAGAGAGAAGAATCCATCTAGCTACTAGCTATGGACCCGAAGGTCTGTGGTGAACTACTCACGCATCATCGGAGGGGCAATGGAGTTGATGTAGATGCCCTCCATGATCGAATCCCCCTCCGGCAGATTACCGGAAAAGGTTCCAAGATTGGATCTCATGGGAACCGAGGCTCCTGGTGGCGGAAAAGTGTTTTCGTGGCTCTTTTTGGTATCCAGGGAATATTTGTGAATTTATAGGCCGAAGAATAGGGTTGGAGGAGTTGTCATGGGGCCACAAGCCAGGGGGCGCGCCCACCACCCTAGGGCGCGCCCCTGTGGCTTGTCGCCACACGGTGGCTCCCCTGCCTTGGTCTCCAAGTCCTCTGGGTTGCTTCTGGTCCAAGAAAAATTATTCCGAAGATTTTATTCCGTTTAATATTCCTTATCTGCAATACTCAAAAACAAGGAAAAAACAGAAACTGGCACTAGGCTCTAGATTAATAGGTTAGTCCCAAAAATAATATAAAATAGCATATTAATGCATATAAAACATCCAACACAGATAATATAATAGCATGGAACAATCACAAATTATAGATTCGTTGGAGACATATCAAGCATCCCCAAGCTTAATTCCTGCTCGTCCTCGAGTAGGTAAATGATAAAAACAGAAATTTTGATGTGGAATGCTACCTAACATATTTATCCATGTTATATTCTTTATTGTGGCATGAATATTCAGATCTGTAAGATTCAAAACAATAGTCTAATATTGACATAAAAACAGTAATACTTCGAGCACACCAACAAGGCAATCGTGTCCTTTCGAAATAACATGGCCTTAGAAAGTTATCCCTACAAAATCATATGGTCTGGCTATGCTCCATCTTCCCCACACAAAGTATCTAAATCATGCACAACCCCGATGAACAAGTCAAGCAATTGTTTCACACTTTTGGTGTTCTCAAACCTTTTCAACTCTCACGCAATACATGAGCGTGAGCCATGGATATAGCACTATAGGTGGAATAGAATATGGTGGAGGTTGCAAGGAAAAACGGAGAAGATAGTCTCACATCAACTAGGCGTATCAACGGGCTATGGAGATGCCCATCGATAGATATCAATGTGAGTGAGTAGGGATTGCCATGCAACAAATGCACTTAGAGCTATGAGTGTATGAAAGCTCAAAAATAAAACTAAGTGGTCGTGCAAGATGAAACTCCACTAGTTATATGAAAGTGACAAAATAGGAGACTCTCTATCATGAAGATCATGGTGCTACTTTGAAGCACAAGTGTGGAAAAATATAGTAGCAGTTGTCCCTTCTCTCTTTCTCTCATTTTTTTTCTTTTTTTTCTCCTTTTTTTTATTTTGGTGGGCATCTTTGGCCTCTTTTTTTTTATTTGGGCTTCGCTGGCCTCTTTTATTTTTTGTAAAGTCCGGATACTCATCCCAACTTGTGAGGGAGTCATGGCTTCCATCATCCTTTTCTCACACGGGACAATGCTCTAATAATGAAAATCAACACACTTTTATTTACTTACAACTCAAAAAGAAAATTACAACTCGATACCTACGACAAAATATGACTCTATATGCAATATGAAAGTGATGGTGCATGTCATGAAAAGCGGAATGGTGGAAGTTGCATGGCAATATATCTCGGAATGGCTATGGAAATGCCATAATAGGTAGGTATGGTGGCTGTTTTGAGGAAAATATATGGTGGCTGTTTTGAGGAAGGTGGGTTTGATGTACCGGCGAAAGTTGCACAGTACAAGAGAGGCTAGCAAAGGTGGAAGGGTGAGAGTGCGTATAATCAATGGACTCAACATTAGTCATAATGAAGTCACATACTTATTGCAAAAGTCTATTAGTTATCAAACAAAGCATTAGACGCATGCTCCTAGGGGAGAGGTTGGTAGGAGTTAACCATCGCGTGCTCCCGACCCTCACACAAAGGTTGACAATCATTAAACAAATCATGCTCCGACTTCGTTACATAACGGTTCACCATACGTGCATGCTACGGGAATCACAAACTTCAACACAAGTATCTCTTCCAATTCACAACTACTCACTAGCATGACTCTCATATTACCATCTTCATTATCTCAAAACTATATGCAAGGAATCAAACTTCTCATAGTATCCAATGCACTTAATATGAAAGTTTTTATTATATCCCTCTTGGATGCCCATTATATTAGGACTAAAATCATAACCTAAACAAATTACCATGCTGTTTTAAGAAACTCTCAAAATAATATAAGTGAGGTACGAGAGTTCAATAATTTCTATAAAATATAACACCACCGTGCTCTAAAAAGATATAAGTGAAGCACTAGAGCAACATTGCCTAGCTCAAAAGATATAAGTGAAGCACGTAGAGTATTCTAATAAATTCACGATTCAGCGTGTCTCTCTCAAAAAGAATGTGTGCAGCAAGGATGATTGTGGCAAACTAAAAAAACAAAGACTCATATCATACAAGACGCTCCAAGCAAAACACATATCATGTGGTGAATAAAAATATAGCCTCAAGTAAATTTACCGATGGATTGAAGACGAAAGAGGGTATGCCTTCCGGGGTATCCCCAAGCTTAGGCTTTTTGGTATCCTTGAATATGGCTTGGGGTGCCTTGGGCATCCCCAAGCTTAGGCTCTTGCCACTCCTTATTCCATAGTCCATCAAATCTTTACCCAAAACTTGAAAACTTCACAACACAAAACTCAACAGAAAACTCATGAGATCCGTTAGTATAAGAAAAATAAATCACCACTTAGGTACTGTTGTGAACTCATTATTTATTTATATTGGTGTAATATCTACTGTATTCTAACTTCTCCATGGTTCATACCCCCCGATACAACCCATAGATTCATCAAAATAAGCAAACAACACAAGGAAAACAGAATCTGTTAAAAACAGAACAGTCTGTAGCAATATGTAGACTTCGAATACTTCTGTAACTCTAAAAATTCTGAACAATTAGGACAACCAGGGTAATTTGAATATCAATCTTGGGTAAAAATTTCAGATCAAAAGCACGTTCCAGTGAATTTATAAAATTCCTGGACTGAGCGCAAAAGTTTCTGTTTTTCAGCAAAATCAAATCAACAAACACCGTAGACCATCCCAAAGGTCTTACTTGGATCAAATACTAATTTAAAACAATAAAACACCATAAATACAGAGGTAATAATGTAAAAAACACACCAAAACAGAAACAAAAAACAGAAAGCAAAAATAAATTGGGTTGCCTCCCAACAAGCGCTATTGTTTAACGCCCCTAGCTAGGCATAATGATTTCAATGATGCTCACATGAAAAGTAGTAATTGAAATATGCAAAAGAGCATCACGAATCTCATGAAAAACACGTTTAAGTCTAACCCACTTCCTATGCATAGGGATTTTATGAGCAAACAAATTATGGGAACAAGAAACAATTAGCATAGGAAGGCAAAACAAGCATAACTTCAAAACTTTGAACACATAGAGAGGAAACTTGATATTATTGCAATTCCTACAAGCATATGTTCCTCCCTCATAATAAATTTCAGTAACATCAAGAAGGAATTCAACAATATAACTATCACATAAATCATTCTTTTCATGTTACACGAGCATGCAATCATCATAACGAATTTGCTCATCAAAACTTGGGGGACAAAAAATATCATCTTCATCAAACATAGCATCCCCAAGCTTGTGGCTTTGCATATCATTAGCATAATTGACATTAATAGAATTTATAGTAACATCATTGCAATCATGCTTTTCAATCAAGGAGCTATCATGAATCACCTTATAAATTTCTTCTTTCAACACTTCATCAAAATTTTCAGATTCATGATTTTCAAACAAAACTTCATAGAGATAATCAAGTGCACTCAACTCACTGGCAATTGGTTCATCATAATTTGGACTTTTAAAAAGATTAGCAAGTTGATGAGGATCCATATCAATAGATTTTTAGCAAGCGAAGATGCAAGCAAATAGAAGGCACATGGCAACACCAGCAAACAAAAAGAGATCCGGCGAGAAAAAGGCGAATAAAACGGCAAATTGGTGAAGTGGGGGAGAGGAAAACGAGAGGCAAATGGCAACTAATGTAAATGCAAGAGATGAGTTTGTGATGGGTACTTGGTAGGCTTGATGTAGATCTCCCCGGCAACGGCGCCAGAAATCCTTCTTGCTACTTCTCGAGCATGCGTTGGTTTCCGTGAAGAGGAACGGGTGATGCAGCAAAGTAGATTAGTATTTCCCTCAGTTGTTGAGAACCAAGGTATCAATCCAGTAGGAGATACAAGCAAGTCCCCAATAGATGTACCTACACAAAGAATCAAACACTTGCACCCAACGCTATAAAGGGGTTGTCAATCCCTTCACGGTTACTTGCAAGGATGAGATCTGATAGTGATAGATAGAATAGATTGCTTGAAAGGAAAGTAAAACAAAAGTAAAAATAATGCAGCAAGGTATTTTTGGTATTTTTGGTTTTAGATCTGAAAGTATAAGATGGAAAATAGACCCGGGGGCCATAGGTTTCACTAGAGGCTTCTCTCATGATGGCAAGTATTACGGTGGGTGAACAAATTACTGTCGAGCAATTGATAGAAAAGCGAATAATTATGAAGATATCCAAGGCAATGATTATGCATATAGGCATCACGTCCGTGTCAAGTAGACCGAAACGATTCTGCATCTACTACTATTACTCCACACATCGACCGACTCCTGCTTGCATCTAGAGTATTAAGTTCATGAAGAACAGAGTAACGCATTAGGTAAGATGACATGATGTAGAGGGATAAACTCAAGCAATATGATGAAAACCCCATCTTTTTATCCTCGATGGAAACAATACAATACGTGCCTCGCTACCCCTACTATGTCACTGGGTGAGGACACCGCAAGATTGAACCCAAAACTAAGCCCTTCTCCCATTGCAAGAATTACCAATCTAGTGGGCCAAACCAAACCAATAACTCGAAGAGACTTGCAAAGATATGAAATCATGCATATAAGAATTCAGAAAAGACTCAAATAATATTCATAGATAATCTGAACAAAAACCCACAATTCATCGGATCTCGACAAACACACCACAAAAGAGTATTACATCGGATAGATCTCCATGAAGATCATGAAGAACTTGGTATTGAAGAGCAAAGAGAGAGAAGAATCCATCTAGCTACTAGCTATGGACCCAAAGGTCTGTGGTGAACTACTCACGCATCATCGAAGGGGCAATGGAGTTGATGTAGATGCCCTCCGTGATCGAATCCCCCTCCGGCAGATTACCGGAAAAGGCTCCAAGATTGGATCTCATGGGAACCGAGGCTCCTGGCGGCGGAAAAGTGTTTTCGTGGCTCTTTTTGGTATCCAGGGAATATTTGTGAATTTATAGGCCGAAGAATAGGGTTGGAGGAGTTGTCGTGGGGCCACAAGCCATGGGGCGCGCCCACCCCCCTAGGGCGCGCCCCTGTGGCTTGTCGCCACACGGTGGCTCCCCTGCCTTGGTCTCCAAGTCCTCTGGGTTGCTTCTGGTCCAAGAAAAATTATTCCGAAGATTTTATTCCGTTTGGACTCCGTTTAATATTCCTTATCTGCAATACTCAAAAACAAGGAAAAAACAGAAACTGGCACTAGGCTCTAGATTAATAGGTTAGTCCCAAAAATAATATAAAATAGCATATTAATGCATATAAAACATCCAACACAGATAATATAATAGCATGGAACAATCAAAAATTATAGATTCGTTGGAGACATATCAAGCATCCCCAAGCTTAATTCCTGCTCATCCTCGAGTAGGTAAATGATAAAAATAGAAATTTTGGTGTGGAATGCTACCTAACATATTTATCCATGTTATATTCTTTATTGTGGCATGAATATTCAGATCCGTAAGATTCAAAACAATAGTCTAATATTGACATAAAAACAGTAATACTTCGAGCACACCAACAAGGCAATCGTGTCCTTTCGAAATAACATGGCCTTAGAAAGTTATCCCTACAAAATCATATGGTCTGGCTATGCTCCATCTTCCCCACACAAAGTATCTAAATCATGCACAACCCCGATGAACAAGTCAAGCAATTGTTTCACACTTTTGGTGTTCTCAAACCTTTTCAACTCTCACGCAATACATGAGCGTGAGCCATGGATATAGCACTATAGGTGGAATAGAATATGGTGGAGGTTGCAAGGAAAAACGGAGAAGATAGTCTCACATCAACTAGGCGTATCAACGGGCTATGGAGATGCCCATCGATAGATATCAATGTGAGTGAGTAGGGATTGCCATGCAACAAATGCACTTAGAGCTATGAGTGTATGAAAGCTCAAAAATAAAACTAAGTGGTCGTGCAAGATGAAACTCCACTAGTTATATGAAAGTGACAAAATAGGAGACTCTCTATCATGAAGATCATGGTGCTACTTTGAAGCACAAGTGTGGAAAAATATAGTAGCAGTTGTCCCTTCTCTCTTTCTCTCATTTTTTTTCTTTTTTTTCTCCTTTTTTTTTATTTTGGTGGGCATCTTTGGCCTCTTTTTTTTTATTTGGGCTTCGCTGGCCTCTTTTATTTTTTGTAAAGTCCGGATACTCATCCCAACTTGTGAGGGAGTCATGGCTTCCATCATCCTTTTCTCACACGGGACAATGCTCTAATAATGAAAATCAACACACTTTTATTTACTTACAACTCAAAAAGAAAATTACAACTCGATACCTACGACAAAATATGACTCTATATGCAATATGAAAGTGATGGTGCATGTCATGAAAAGCGGAATGGTGGAAGTTGCATGGCAATATATCTCGGAATGGCTATGGAAATGCCATAATAGGTAGGTATGGTGGCTGTTTTGAGGAAAATATATGGTGGCTGTTTTGAGGAAGGTGGGTTTGATGTACCGGCGAAAGTTGCGCGGTACAAGAGAGGCTAGCAAAGGTGGAAGGGTGAGAGTGCGTATAATCAATGGACTCAACATTAGTCATAATGAAGTCACATACTTATTGCAAAAGTCTATTAGTTATCAAACAAAGCATTAGACGCATGCTCCTAGGGGAGAGGTTGGTAGGAGTTAACCATCGCGTGCTCCCGACCCTCACACAAAGGTTGACAATCATTAAAAAAATCATGCTCCGACTTCGTTACATAACGGTTCACCATACGTGCATGCTACGGGAATCACAAACTTCAACACAAGTATCTCTTCCAATTCACAACTACTCACTAGCATGACTCTCATATTACCATCTTCATTATCTCAAAACTATATGCAAGGAATCAAACTTCTCATAGTATCCAATGCACTTAATATGAAAGTTTTTATTATATCCCTCTTGGATGCCCATTATATTAGGACTAAAATCATAACCTAAACAAATTACCATGCTGTTTTAAGAAACTCTCAAAATAATATAAGTGAGGTACGAGAGTTCAATAATTTCTATAAAATATAACACCACCGTGCTCTAAAAAGATATAAGTGAAGCACTAGAGCAACATTGCCTAGCTCAAAAGATATAAGTGAAGCACATAGAGTATTCTAATAAATTCACGATTCAGCGTGTCTCTCTCAAAAAGAATGTGTGCAGCAAGGATGATTGTGGCAAACTAAAAAAACAAAGACTCATATCATACAAGACGCTCCAAGCAAAACACATATCATGTGGTGAATAAAAATATAGCCTCAAGTAAATTTACCGATGGATTGAAGACGAAAGAGGGTATGCCTTCCGGGGTATCCCCAAGCTTAGGCTTTTTGGTATCCTTGAATATGGCTTGGGGTGCCTTGGGCATCCCCAAGCTTAGGCTCTTGCCACTCCTTATTCCATAGTCCATCAAATCTTTACCCAAAACTTGAAAACTTCACAACACAAAACTCAACAGAAAACTCATGAGATCCGTTAGTATAAGAAAAATAAATCACCACTTAGGTACTGTTGTGAACTCATTATTTATTTATATTGGTGTAATATCTACTGTATTCTAACTTCTCCATGGTTCATACCCCCGATACAACCCATAGATTCATCAAAATAAGCAAACAACACAAGGAAAACAGAATCTGTTAAAAACAGAACAGTCTGTAGCAATATGTAGACTTCGAATACTTCTGTAACTCTAAAAATTCTGAACAATTAGGACAACCAGGGTAATTTGAATATCAATCTTGGGTAAAAATTTCAGATCAAAAGCACGTTCCAGTGAATTTATAAAATTCCTGGACTGAGCGCAAAAGTTTCTGTTTTTCAGCAAAATCAAATCAACAAACACCGTAGACCATCCCAAAGGTCTTACTTGGATCAAACACTAATTTAAAACAATAAAACACCATAAATACAGAGGTAATAATGTAAAAAACACACCAAAACAGAAACAAAAAACAGAAAGCAAAAATAAAATTGGGTTGCCTCCCAACAAGCGCTATTGTTTAACGCCCCTAGCTAGGCATAATGATTTCAATGATGCTAACATGAAAAGTAGTAATTGAAATATGCAAAAGAGCATCACGAATCTCATGAAAAACACGTTTAAGTCTAACCCACTTCCTATGCATAGGGATTTTATGAGCAAACAATTTATGGGAACAAGAAACAATTAGCATAGGAAGGCAAAACAAGCATAACTTCAAAACTTTGAACACATAGAGAGGAAACTTGATATTATTGCAATTCCTACAAGCATATGTTCCTCCCTCATAATAAATTTCATTAACATCAAGAAGGAATTCAACAATATAACTATCACATAAATCATTCTTTTCATGTTACACGAGCATGCAATCATCATAACGAATTTGCTCATCAAAACTTGGGGGACAAAAAATATCATCTTCATCAAACATAGCATCCCCAAGCTTGTGGCTTTGCATATCATTAGCATAATTGACATTAATAAAATTTATAGTAACATCATTGCAATCATGCTTTTCAATCAAGGAGCTATCATGAATCACCTTATAAATTTCTTCTTTCAACACTTCATCAAAATTTTCAGATTCATGATTTTCAAACAAAACTTCATAGAGATAATCAAGCGCACTCAACTCACTGGCAATTGGTTCATCATAATTTGGACTTTTAAAAAGATTAGCAAGTTGATGAGGATCCATATCAATAGATTTTTAGCAAGCGAAGATGCAAGCAAATAGAAGGCACATGGCAACACCAACAAACAAAAAGAGATCCGGCGAGAAAAAGGCGAATAAAACGGCAAATTGGTGAAGTGGGGGAGAGGAAAACGAGAGGCAAATGGCAACTAATGTAAATGAAAGAGATGAGTTTGTGATGGGTACTTGGTAGGCTTGATGTAGATCTCCCCGGCAACGGCGCCAGAAATCCTTCTTGCTACTTCTCGAGCATGCGTTGGTTTCCGTGAAGAGGAACGGGTGATGCAGCAAAGTAGATTAGTATTTCCCTCAGTTGTTGAGAACCAAGGTATCAATCCAGTAGGAGATACAAGCAAGTCCCCAATAGATGTACCTACACAAAGAATCAAACACTTGCACCCAACGCTATAAAGGGGTTGTCAATCCCTTCACGGTTACTTGCAAGGATGAGATCTGATAGAGATAGATAGAATAGATTGCTTGAACGGAAAGTAAAACAAAAGTAAAAATAATGCAGCAAGGTATTTTTGGTATTTTTGGTTTTAGATCTGAAAGTATAAGATGGAAAATAGACCCGGGGGCCATAGGTTTCACTAGAGGCTTCTCTCATGATGGCAAGTATTACGGTGGGTGAACAAATTACTGTCGAGCAATTGATAGAAAAGCGAATAATTATGAAGATATCCAAGGCAATGATTATGCATATAGGCATCACGTCCGTGTCAAGTAGACCGAAACGATTCTGCATCTACTACTATTACTCCACACATCGACCGACTCCTGCTTGCATCTAGAGTATTAAGTTCATGAAGAACAGAGTAACGCATTAGGTAAGATGACATGATGTAGAGGGATAAACTCAAGCAATATGATGAAAACCCCATCTTTTTATCCTCGATGGCAACAATACAATACGTGCCTCGCTACCCCTACTATGTCACTGGGTGAGGACACCGCAAGATTGAACCCAAAACTAAGCACTTCTCCCATTGCAAGAATTACCAATCTAGTTGGCCAAACCAAACCAATAACTCGAAGAGACTTGCAAAGATATGAAATCATGCATATAAGAATTCAGAAAAGACTCAAATAATATTCATAGATAATCTGAACAAAAACCCACAATTCATCGGATCTCGACAAACACACCACAAAAGAGTATTACATCGGATAGATCTCCATGAAGATCATGAAGAACTTGGTATTGAAGAGCAAAGAGAGAGAAGAATCCATCTAGCTACTAGCTATGGACCCGAAGGTCTGTGGTGAACTACTCACGCATCATCGAAGGGGCAATGGAGTTGATGTAGATGCCCTCCGTGATCGAATCCCCCTCCGGCAGATTACCGGAAAAGGCTCCAAGATTGGATCTCATGGGAACCGAGGCTCCTGGCAGCGGAAAAGTGTTTTCGTGGCTCTTTTTGGTATCCAGGGAATATTTGTGAATTTATAGGCCGAAGAATAGGGTTGGAGGAGTTATCGTGGGGCCACAAGCCATGGGGCGCGCCCACCCCCCTAGGGCGCGCCCCTGTGGCTTGTCGCCACACGGTGGCTCCCCTGCCTTGGTCTCCAAGTCCTCTGGGTTGCTTCTGGTCCAAGAAAAATTATTCCGAAGATTTTATTCCGTTTGGACTCCGTTTAATATTCCTTATCTGCAATACTCAAAAACAAGGAAAAAACAGAAACTGGCACTAGGCTCTAGATTAATAGGTTAGTCCCAAAAATAATATAAAATAGCATATTAATGCATATAAAACATCCAACACAGATAATATAATAGCATGGAACAATAAAAAATTATAGATTCGTTGGAGACATATCAAGCATCCCCAAGCTTAATTCCTGCTCGTCCTCGAGTAGGTAAATGATAAAAAAAGAAATTTTGATGTGGAATGCTACCTAACATATTTATCCATGTTATATTCTTTATTGTGGCATGAATATTCAGATCCGTAAGATTCAAAACAATAGTCTAATATTGACATAAAAACAGTAATACTTCGAGCACACCAACAAGGCAATCGTGTCCTTTCAAAATAACATGGCCTTAGAAAGTTATCCCTACAAAATCATATGGTCTGGCTATGCTCCATCTTCCCCACACAAAGTATCTAAATCATGCACAACCCCGATGAACAAGTCAAGCAATTGTTTCACACTTTTGGTGTTCTCAAACCTTTTCAACTCTCACGCAATACATGAGCGTGAGCCATGGATATAGCACTATAGGTGGAATAGAATATGGTGGAGGTTGCAAGGAAAAACGGAGAAGATAGTCTCACATCAACTAGGCGTATCAATGGGCTATGGAGATGCCCATCGATAGATATCAATGTGAGTGAGTAGGGATTGCCATGCAACAAATGCACTTAGAGCTATGAGTGTATGAAAGCTCAAAAATAAAACTAAGTGGTCGTGCAAGATGAAACTCCACTAGTTATATGAAAGTGACAAAATAGGAGACTCTCTATCATGAAGATCATGGTGCTACTTTGAAGCACAAGTGTGGAAAAATATAGTAGTAGTTGTCCCTTCTCTCTTTCTCTCATTTTTTTTCTTTTTTTTCTCCTTTTTTTTTATTTTGGTGGGCATCTTTGGCCTCTTTTTTTTTATTTGGGCTTCGCTGGCCTCTTTTATTTTTTGTAAAGTCCGGATACTCATCCCAACTTGTGAGGGAGTCATGGCTTCCATCATCCTTTTCTCACACGGGACAATGCTCTAATAATGAAAATCAACACACTTTTATTTACTTACAACTCAAAAAGAAAATTACAACTCGATACCTACGACAAAATATGACTCTATATGCAATATGAAAGTGATGGTGCATGTCATGAAAAGCGGAATGGTGGAAGTTGCATGGCAATATATCTTGGAATGGCTATGTAAATGCCATAATAGGTAGGTATGGTGGCTGTTTTGAGGAAAATATATGGTGGCTGTTTTGAGGAAGGTGGGTTTGATGTACCGGCGAAAGTTGCGCGGTACAAGAGAGGCTAGCAAAGGTGGAAGGGTGAGAGTGCATATAATCAATGGACTCAACATTAGTCATAATGAAGTCACATACTTATTGCAAAAGTCTATTAGTTATCAAACAAAGCATTAGACGCATGCTCCTAGGGGAGAGGTTGGTAGGAGTTAACCATCGCGTGCTCCCGACCCTCACACAAAGGTTGACAATTATTAAACAAATCATGCTCCGACTTCGTTACATAACGGTTCACCATACGTGCATGCTACGGGAATCACAAACTTCAACACAAGTATCTCTTCCAATTCACAACTACTCACTAGCATGACTCTCATATTACCATCTTCATTATCTCAAAACTATATGCAAGGAATCAAACTTCTCATAGTATCCAATGCACTTAATATGAAAGTTTTTATTATATCCCTCTTGGATGCCCATTATATTAGGACTAAAATCATAACCTAAACAAATTACCATGCTGTTTTAAGAAACTCTCAAAATAATATAAGTGAGGTATGAGAGTTCAATAATTTCTATAAAATATAACACCACCGTGCTCTAAAAAGATATAAGTGAAGCACTAGAGCAACATTGCCTAGCTCAAAAGATATAAGTGAAGCACGTAGAGTATTCTAATAAATTCATGATTCAGCGTGTCTCTCTCAAAAAGAATGTGTGCAGCAAGGATGATTGTGGCAAACTAAAAAAACAAAGACTCATATCATACAAGACGCTCCAAGCAAAACACATATCATGTGGTGAATAAAAATATAGCCTCAAGTAAATTTACCGATGGATTGAAGACGAAAGAGGGTATGCCTTCCGGGGTATCCCCAAGCTTAGGCTTTTTGGTATCCTTGAATATGGCTTGGGGTGCCTTGGGCATCCCCAAGCTTAGGCTCTTGCCACTCCTTATTCCATAGTCCATCAAATCTTTACCCAAAACTTGAAAACTTCACAACACAAAACTCAACAGAAAACTCATGAGATCCGTTAGTATAAGAAAAATAAATCACCACTTTAGGTACTGTTGTGAACTCATTATTTATTTATATTGGTGTAATATCTACTGTATTCTAACTTCTCCATGGTTCATACCCCCGATACAACCCATAGATTCATCAAAATAAGCAAACAACACAAGGAAACCAGAATCTGTTAAAAACAGAACAGTCTGTAGCAATATGTAGACTTCGAATACTTCTGTAACTCTAAAAATTCTGAACAATTAGGAAAACCAGGGTAATTTGAATATCAATCTTGGGTAAAAATTTCAGATCAAAAGCACGTTCCAGTGAATTTATAAAATTCCTGGACTGAGCGCAAAAGTTTCTGTTTTTCAGCAAAATCAAATCAACAAACACCGTAGACCATGCCAAAGGTCTTACTTGGATCAAACACTAATTTAAAACAATAAAACACCATAAATACAGAGGTAATAATGTGAAAAACACACCAAAACAGAAACAAAAAACAGAAAGCAAAAATAAAATTGGGTTGCCTCCCAACAAGCGCTATTGTTTAACGCCCCTAGCTAGGCATAATGATTTCAATGATGCTCACATGAAAAGTAGTAATTGAAATATGCAAAAGAGCATCACGAATCTCATGAAAAACACGTTTAAGTCTAACCCACTTCCTATGCATAGGGATTTTATGAGCAAACAATTTATGGGAACAAGAAACAATTAGCATAGGAAGGCAAAACAAGCATAACTTCAAAACTTTGAACACATAGAGAGGAAACTTGATATTATTGCAATTCCTACAAGCATATGTTCCTCCCTCATAATAAATTTCAGTAACATCAAGAAGGAATTCAACAATATAACTATCACATAAATCATTCTTTTCATGTTACACGAGCATGCAATCATCATAACGAATTTGCTCATCAAAACTTGGGGGACAAAAAATATCATCTTCATCAAACATAGCATCCCCAAGCTTGTGGCTTTGCATATCATTAGCATAATTGACATTAATAGAATTTATAGTAACATCATTGCAATCATGCTTTTCAATCAAGGAGCTATCATGAATCACCTTATAAATTTCTTCTTTCAACACTTCATCAAAAATTTCAGATTCATGATTTTCAAACAAAACTTCATAGAGATAATCAAGTGCACTCAACTCACTGGCAATTGGTTCATCATAATTTGGACTTTTAAAAAGATTAGCAAGTTGATGAGGATCCATATCAATAGATTTTTAGCAAGCGAAGATGCAAGCAAATAGAAGGCACATGGCAACACCAGCAAACAAAAAGAGATCCGGCGAGAAAAAGGCGAATAAAACGGCAAATTGGTGAAGTGGGGGAGAGGAAAACGAGAGGCAAATGGCAACTAATGTAAATGCAAGAGATGAGTTTGTGATGGGTACTTGGTAGGCTTGATGTAGATCTCCCCGGCAACGGCGCCAGAAATCCTTCTTGCTACTTCTCGAGCATGCGTTGGTTTCCGTGAAGAGGAACGGGTGATGCAGCAAAGTAGATTAGTATTTCCCTCAGTTGTTGAGAACCAAGGTATCAATCCAGTAGGAGATACAAGCAAGTCCCCAATAGATGTACCTACACAAAGAATCAAACACTTGCACCCAACGCTATAAAGGGGTTGTCAATCCCTTCACGGTTACTTGCAAGGATGAGATCTGATAGAGATAGATAGAATAGATTGCTTGAACGGAAAGTAAAACAAAAGTAAAAATAATGCAGCAAGGTATTTTTGGTATTTTTGGTTTTAGATCTGAAAGTATAAGATGGAAAATAGACCCGGGGGCCATAGGTTTCACTAGAGGCTTCTCTCATGATGGCAAGTATTACGGTGGGTGAACAAATTACTGTCGAGCAATTGATAGAAAAGCGAATAATTATGAAGATATCCAAGGCAATGATTATGCATATAGGCATCACGTCCGTGTCAAGTAGACCGAAACGATTCTGCATCTACTACTATTACTCCACACATCGACCGACTCCTGCTTGCATCTAGAGTATTAAGTTCATGAAGAACAGAGTAACGCATTAGGTAAGATGACATGATGTAGAGGGATAAACTCAAGCAATATGATGAAAACCCCATCTTTTTATCCTCGATGGCAACAATACAATACGTGCCTCGCTACCCCTACTATGTCACTGGGTGAGGACACCGCAAGATTGAACCCAAAACTAAGCACTTCTCCCATTGCAAGAATTACCAATCTAGTTGGCCAAACAAAACCAATAACTCGAAGAGACTTGCAAAGATATGAAATCATGCATATAAGAATTCAGAAAAGACTCAAATAATATTCATAGATAATCTGAACAAAAACCCACAATTCATCGGATCTCGACAAACACACCACAAAAGAGTATTACATCGGATAGATCTCCATGAAGATCATGAAGAACTTGGTATTGAAGAGCAAAGAGAGAGAAGAATCCATCTAGCTACTAGCTATGGACCCGAAGGTCTGTGGTGAACTACTCACGCATCATCGAAGGGGCAATGGAGTTGATGTAGATGCCCTCCGTGATCGAATCCCCCTCCGGCAGATTACCGGAAAAGGCTCCAAGATTGGATCTCATGGGAACCGAGGCTCCTGGCGGCGGAAAAGTGTTTTCGTGGCTCTTTTTGGTATCCAGGGAATATTTGTGAATTTATAGGCCGAAGAATAGGGTTGGAGGAGTTGTCGTGGGGCCACAAGCCATGGGGCGCGCCCACCCCCCTAGGGCGCGCCCCTGTGGCTTGTCGCCACACGGTGGCTCCCCTGCCTTGGTCTCCAAGTCCTCTGTGTTGCTTCTGGTCCAAGAAAAATTATTCCGAAGATTTTATTCCGTTTGGACTCCGTTTAATATTCCTTATCTGCAATACTCAAAAACAAGGAAAAAACAGAAACTGGCACTAGGCTCTAGATTAATAGGTTAGTCCCAAAAATAATATAAAATAGCATATTAATGCATATAAAACATCCAACACAGATAATATAATAGCATGGAACAATCAAAAATTATAGATTCGTTGGAGACATATCAAGCATCCCCAAGCTTAATTCCTGCTCGTCCTCGAGTAGGTAAATGATAAAAAAAGAAATTTTGATGTGGAATGCTACCTAACATATTTATCCATGTTATATTCTTTATTGTGGCATGAATATTCAGATCCGTAAGATTCAAAACAATAGTCTAATATTGACATAAAAACAGTAATACTTCGAGCACACCAACAAGGCAATCGTGTCCTTTCGAAATAACATGGCCTTAGAAAGTTATCCCTACAAAATCATATGGTCTGGCTATGCTCCATCTTCCCCACACAAAGTATCTAAATCATGCACAACCCCGATGAACAAGTCAAGCAATTGTTTCACACTTTTGGTGTTCTCAAACCTTTTCAACTCTCACGCAATACATGAGCGTGAGCCATGGATATAGCACTATAGGTGGAATAGAATATGGTGGAGGTTGCAAGGAAAAACGGAGAAGATAGTCTCACATCAACTAGGCGTATCAACGGGCTATGGAGATGCCCATCGATAGATATCAATGTGAGTGAGTAGGGATTGCCATGCAACAAATGCACTTAGAGCTATGAGTGTATGAAAGCTCAAAAATAAAACTAAGTGGTCGTGCAAGATGAAACTCCACTAGTTATATGAAAGTGACAAAATAGGAGACTCTCTATCATGAAGATCATGGTGCTACTTTGAAGCACAAGTGTGGAAAAATATAGTAGCAGTTGTCCCTTCTCTCTTTCTCTCATTTTTTTTCTTTTTTTCTCCTTTTTTTTATTTTGGTGGGCATCTTTGGCCTCTTTTTTTTTATTTGGGCTTCGCTGGCCTCTTTTATTTTTTGTAAAGTCCGGATACTCATCCCAACTTGTGAGGGAGTCATGGCTTCCATCATCCTTTTCTCACACGGGACAATGCTCTAATAATGAAAATCAACACACTTTTATTTACTTACAACTCAAAAAGAAAATTACAACTCGATACCTACGACAAAATATGACTCTATATGCAATATGAAAGTGATGGTGCATGTCATGAAAAGCGGAATGGTGGAAGTTGCATGGCAATATATCTCGGAATGGCTATGGAAATGCCATAATAGGTAGGTATGGTGGCTGTTTTGAGGAAAATATATGGTGGCTGTTTTGAGGAAGGTGGGTTTGATGTACCGGCGAAAGTTGCGCGGTACAAGAGAGGCTAGCAAAGGTGGAAGGGTGAGAGTGCGTATAATCAATGGACTCAACATTAGTCATAATGAAGTCACATACTTATTGCAAAAGTCTATTAGTTATCAAACAAAGCATTAGACGCATGCTCCTAGGGGAGAGGTTGGTAGGAGTTAACCATCGCGTGCTCCCGACCCTCACACAAAGGTTGACAATTATTAAACAAATCATGCTCCGACTTCGTTACATAACGGTTCACCATACGTGCATGCTACGGGAATCACAAACTTCAACACAAGTATCTCTTCCAATTCACAACTACTCACTAGCATGACTCTCATATTACCATCTTCATTATCTCAAAACTATATGCAAGGAATCAGACTTCTCATAGTATCCAATGCACTTAATATGAAAGTTTTTATTATATCCCTCTTGGATGCCCATTATATTAGGACTAAAATCATAACCTAAACAAATTACCATGCTGTTTTAAGAAACTCTCAAAATAATATAAGTGAGGTACGAGAGTTCAATAATTTCTATAAAATATAACACCACCGTGCTCTAAAAAGATATAAGTGAAGCACTAGAGCAACATTGCCTAGCTCAAAAGATATAAGTGAAGCACGTAGAGTATTCTAATAAATTCACGATTCAGCGTGTCTCTCTCAAAAAGAATGTGTGCAGCAAGGATGATTGTGGCAAACTAAAAAAACAAAGACTCATATCATACAAGACGCTCCAAGCAAAACACATATCATGTGGTGAATAAAAATATAGCCTCAAGTAAATTTACCGATGGATTGAAGACGAAAGAGGGTATGCCTTCCGGGGTATCCCCAAGCTTAGGCTTTTTGGTATCCTTGAATATGGCTTGGGGTGCCTTGGGCATCCCCAAGCTTAGGCTCTTGCCACTCCTTATTCCATAGTCCATCAAATCTTTACCCAAAACTTGCAAACTTCACAACACAAAACTCAACAGAAAACTCATGAGATCCGTTAGTATAAGAAAAATAAATCACCACTTTAGGTACTATTGTGAACTCATTATTTATTTATATTGGTGTAATATCTACTGTATTCTAACTTCTCCATGGTTCATACCCCCGATACAACCCATAGATTCATCAAAATAAGCAAACAACACAAGGAAAACAGAATCTGTTAAAAACAGAACAGTCTGTAGCAATATGTAGACTTCGAATACTTCTGTAACTCTAAAAATTCTGAACAATTAGGACAACCAGGGTAATTTGAATATCAATCTTGTGTAAAAATTTCAGATCAAAAGCATGTTCCAGTGAATTTATAAAATTCCTGGACTGAGCGCAAAAGTTTCTGTTTTTCAGCAAAATCAAATCAACAAACACCGTAGACCATCCCAAAGGTCTTACTTGGATCAAACACTAATTTAAAACAATAAAACACCATAACTACAGAGGTAATAATGTAAAAAACACACCAAAACAGAAACAAAAAACAGAAAGCAAAAATAAAATTGGGTTGCCTCCCAACAAGCGCTATTGTTTAACGCCCCTAGCTAGGCATAATGATTTCAATGATGCTAACATGAAAAGTAGTAATTGAAATATGCAAAAGAGCATCACGAATCTCATGAAAAACACGTTTAAGTCTAACCCACTTCCTATGCATAGGGATTTTATGAGCAAACAATTTATGGGAACAAGAAACAATTAGCATAGGAAGGCAAAACAAGCATAACTTCAAAACTTTGAACACATAGAGAGGAAACTTGATATTATTGCAATTCCTACAAGCATATGTTCCTCCCTCATAATAAATTTCAGTAACATCAAGAAGGAATTCAACAATATAACTATCACATAAATCATTCTTTTCATGTTACACGAGCATGCAATCATCATAACGAATTTGCTCATCAAAACTTGGGGGACAAAAAATATCATCTTCATCAAACATAGCATCCCCAAGCTTGTGGCTTTGCATATCATTAGCATAATTGACATTAATAGAATTTATAGTAACATCATTGCAATCATGCTTTTCAATCAAGGAGCTATCATGAATCACCTTATAAATTTCGTCTTTCAACACTTCATCAAAATTTTCAGATTCATGATTTTCAAACAAAACTTCATAGAGATAATCAAGTGCACTCAACTCACTGGCAATTGGTTCATCATAATTTGGCCTTTTAAAAAGATTAGAAAGTGTATGAGGATCCATATCAATAGATTTTTAGCAAGCGAAGATGCAAGCAAATAGAAGGCACATGGCAACACCAGCAAACAAAAAGAGATCCGGCGAGAAAAAGGCGAATAAAACGGCAAATTGGTGAAGTGGGGGAGAGGAAAACGAGAGGCAAATGGCAACTAATGTAAATGCAAGAGATGAGTTTGTGATGGGTACTTGGTAGGCTTGATGTAGATCTCCCCGGCAACGGCGCCAGAAATCCTTCTTGCTACTTCTCGAGCATGCGTTGGTTTCCGTGAAGAGGAACGGGTGATGCAGCAAAGTAGATTAGTATTTCCCTCAGTTGTTGAGAACCAAGGTATCAATCCAGTAGGAGATACAAGCAAGTCCCCAATAGATGTACCTACACAAAGAATCAAACACTTGCACCCAACGCTATAAAGGGGTTGTCAATCCCTTCACGGTTACTTGCAAGGATGAGATCTGATAGAGATAGATAGAATAGATTGCTTGAACGGAAAGTAAAACAAAAGTAAAAATAATGCAGCAAGGTATTTTTGGTATTTTTGGTTTTAGATCTGAAAGTATAAGATGGAAAATAGACCCGGGGGCCATAGGTTTCACTAGAGGCTTCTCTCATGATGGCAAGTATTACGGTGGGTGAACAAATTACTGTCGAGCAATTGATAGAAAAGCGAATAATTATGAAGATATCCAAGGCAATGATTATGCATATAGGCATCACGTCCGTGTCAAGTAGACCGAAACGATTCTGCATCTACTACTATTACTCCACACATCGACCGACTCCTGCCTGCATCTAGAGTATTAAGTTCATGAAGAACAGAGTAACGCATTAGGTAAGATGACATGATGTAGAGGGATAAACTCAAGCAATATGATGAAAACCCCATCTTTTTATCCTCGATGGCAACAATACAATACGTGCCTCGCTACCCCTACTATGTCACTTGGTGAGGACACCGCAAGATTGAACCCAAAACTAAGCACTTCTCCCATTGCAAGAATTACCAATCTAGTTGGCCAAACCAAACCAATAACTCGAAGAGACTTGCAAAGATATGAAATCATGCATATAAGAATTCAGAAAAGACTCAAATAATATTCATAGATAATCTGAACATAAACCCACAATTCATCGGATCTCGACAAACACACCACAAAAGAGTATTACATCGGATAGATCTCCATGAAGATCATGATGAACATGGTATTGAAGAGCAAAGAGAGAGAAGAAGCCATCTAGCTACTAGCTATGGACCCGAAGGTCTGTGGTGAACTACTCACGCAATATCGGAGGGGCAATGGAGTTGATGTAGATGCCCTCCGTGATCGAATCCCCCTCCGGCAGATTACCGAAAAAGGCTCCAAGATTGGATCTCACGGGAACCGAGGCTCCTGGCAGCGGAAAAGTGTTTTCGTGGCTCTTTTTGGTATCCAGGGAATATTTGTGAATTTATAGGCCGAAGAATAGGGATGGAGGAGTTGCCGTGGGGCCACAAGCCAGGGGGGCGCGCCCACCCCCCTAGGGCGCGCCCCTGTGGCTTGTCGCCACACGGTGGCTCCCCTGCCTTGGTCTCCAAGTCCTCTGGGTTGCTTCTGGTCCAAGAAAAATTATTCCGAAGATTTTATTCCGTTTGGACTCCATTTAATATTCCTTATCTGCAATACTCAAAAACAAGGAAAAAACAGAAACTGGCACTATGCTCTAGATTAATAGGTTAGTCCCAAAAATAATATAAAATAGCATATTAATGCATATAAACCATCCAAAACAGATAATATAATAGCACGGAACAATCAAAAATTATAGATACGTTGGAGACATATCTTTGGACAGTAGCAATTTCCCCTCAAGTGGATGACCTAAGGTTTATCAATCCGTACGAGGTGTAGGATGAAGATGGTCTCTCTCAAACAACCCTGCAATCAAATGCAAGAAATCTCTTGTGTCCCCAATACACCCAATACAATGGCAAATTGTATAGGTGCACTAGTTCGGCGAAGAGATGGTGATATAAGTGCAATATGGAAGGTAGATATAGGTGTTTGTAATCTGAAAATATAAAAACAGCAAGGTAGCAAATAGTAAACAACGAGCAAAATGGTATATTAATGCTTGGAAACAAGGCCTAGGGTTCATACTTTCACTAGTGCAATCTCCCAACAATGCTAACATAATAGGATCATATTATCATCCCTCAACGTGCAACAAACAATCTCTCCAAAGTTCCTATCTAGCGGAGAACCTAAGATGAAATTGGTATGGATAGTAGAACCACCTCAAAGTTATTCTTTCCGATCAATCTTTTGAGCTATTCCTATAACTGTCACAAACAGCCCTAGAGTTCATACTAAAATAACACCAATGATACATATAAATTAACCCTAATGTCACCTAGATACTCCAATGTCACCTCAAGTATCCGTGGGTAAATTATGCGACATGTATCAAACAATTTAAGATCTATCATATCCAATCCAACACAAAGAACTTTAAGGAGCACCCCAAGATTTCTATCGGAGAAAGTAGGACAAGAACGTGTATCAACCGCTATGCATAGATTACCCCAAGGTCACCTCGGGAATCCGCAAGTTGAGTACCAAAACATACATCAAGTGAATCAATAGAACACCTCATTGTCACCACGGGTATCCACATGCAAGACATATATCAAGTGTTCTCAAATCCAATATTTAATCCAACATAATGAGATCTCAAAGGGAAAGATTGAATTCATCAGAACAAGATAGCAAGGGAAACACACCATATGATCCAACTATATTAACAAAGCCCGTGATAAATCAAGATCGTGCCATCTCAAGAACATAAGAGAGAGAGATTAAACACATAGCTACTGGTACATACCCTTAGCCCCGAGGGTGAACTACTCCCTCCTCGTCATGGCCTCTGCCGGGATGATGAAGATGGCCACCGAAGATGATTTCCCCTCTCTGGCAGGGTACTGGAAAGGCTCAAGTTTGGTTTTTCGTCGACACGGAGAGTTGCGGCAGCGCAACGGAGAGTCTCTTCTTTATTTCTGGGGTTTCTGGGATTTATAGGATTTTTCAGCGTTGGAATCACGCGCAACGGAGCCATGTGGACCCCACAAGCTATCAGGGCGCGGCCTGGGGCGGCCGCGCCCTGTTGGCTTGTGGCCCACAGGTGGCTCCCCTCCGGTGGTTCTTCGCTCCAATATTGCTTATTTCCTCTAGAAAATATCATCAAAAAAATTCGGGCGATTCCGAGAACTTTCATTTTCTGCACAAAAACAACACGACGGTAATTCTGTTGAAAACAGCGTCAGTCCGGGTTAGTTCTAAATAATTCATATAAAGTGAATCAAAACCATATAAAAGTACTGTAAACATAGGCAAACATGGCATGAATACTTCATAAATTATAGATACGTTGGAGACGTATCGGCATCCCCAAGCTTAATTCCTACTTGTCCTCGAGTAGGTAAATGATAAAAGAAATAATTTATGAAGTGTGAATGCTAGCATAATGTATAATATTGATCAAGGATAATTTCAGCTACTTTTCTTACATCATAACCAGTAAGTATTTCTCATAAAGCTTCTCATGATCAAGTAGCAAGTTATTCACATGTCAAAGTATAGACCATAAACTTTCTTGAAAAATAGCAAACTATGTTTTCAGTCATCAAACAATTACAATTCATCTTATTTTTAGGAAGGGTCAATGTAAGAGCTTTGTTTTAGCAAATTCCACATACTCAACTATCATTTAGTCTTCAATGATTACTGACACTCAAAGCATATTTTTAGAACAAGCAGTTTCAGTCAAACACATAGGAAGATAGAGGCTTAAAGTTTCGCCTCCCAACCTATTTATCTCGGGAATAATGTCAACAAATAATGAATCATGGTCACCTATATTCAACTGGATATATATGTCTGGATCTTTCCCCACCACATGATGCTTGCCAACTAAGGAATTAATAGATTGGAATAGGGATGAACATTATTGACTCTTTCTTAAAAGTAAAAGATAGGCCCTTCGCAGAGGGAAGTAGGGAAAAATTTGCAGAGGTGCCAGATCTTATTGTTTTAAAGCAGAGATGAATATGTAATTTTGAGTGGTATACTTTTCCTGTCAACGTCACAACAGAGTTTTCAATATCTTCCATGCTAATCACATTATTGGTGGTTCCCAAACAGAATTTAAATTTTTACTCCCCCTCCATCATTCGAACACATTCCATGGCTAGCCAAATCCACGGGTACCATCCAAACAATCAACTTCCTAGGGGGAGTTCTTGTTTATTTATTTTTGTATTATGCAGGATTGGGCATCCTTTTTACCGGCCTCTCTCGTGCAATGACAAGGGAATAAACACTTATCTTGAGAATAACCTGCTTAGCATGGAAGATAATGACCGCCACATCGCTCCATGAGAGGTACGAGCACACAAAACAGATGTTTATTTGAATGTTTAGAGGTGGCACATGCAAATTTACTTGGATTGGCAGTGAAATACCATATATAGGTAGGTATAGTGGACTCTCATGGAAGAAACTTGGCTCCATGATTTGGATGCACATGTAGTATTTCTACTTAGTACTAAGTTTTGGTTAGCAAAAGGTTCTAAACAAGCATCACATGTTAGAGGATCCATGACAATATAACTGCTACATGAATATAAACAAACATAACCATTAAGTTGTCTTCCTTGTCCAACGTTAACTACTTGATCAAGTTTGAAAATAATTAATGGGTGTTCACAATCATAGAAGATGTCCAAGATAGTGTATTTATATGTGAAACCTCTCTTCCTTCAAACATCCAATAAATTTTCCGCTTATACTCCTAGTATGTGAAGTCAGTACTCCCCACTGAACAAGCATATTAAGCATATATAATTTCACATTTATGACATTCAATTCATTGTACGTTTACACTCAGGATATAAGTGAAGCACAAGAGTAAATTTCGAACTACTCTCAAAAGATATAAGTGAAGATCAATGAGTAGTCAAACAATAAAGTAGCTATATGAGGAACCTCTCTCTCTCTCTCTCAATAAATATTTTCAGATCTGAGTATTTTATTCAAGCAGCAAACAAAACAAAAATACACTCCAAGAATAGCACGCATCATGTGAACGAATAAAAATTTATGCTCAACATAGGCTAACCGATAGTTGACGAAGAGAGGTGGGATGTGTAGCATCCCAAAGCTTAGATGCTTGAGACTTCTTGAAATATTTACTCGGGGAGCCTTGGGCATCCCAACCTTGAACGTTTGTATCTCGTTCAATCCTCTCATATCCCGGTTTCACCTAGGTCTCAAAAACTTCATCCACACAAAACTTGAAAAGAACTTGTGAGATAGGTTAGTGCATATGAAAATAAATCAACACTTTATGTACTTCCAAGACAAGTTGCATAATAATTTTCAAACATTATATACTGTATACTATCATTTCCACAATTTATATCTACCAATATAAGTCATGAAAACTATAGGAGAAGTAGATAACAAATCTATGGCAGCAATTTGTCTAAACAGGACAGTCTGTAGCAATTAATTTATAAAGTGCACTTCTATATCTCTAAAAATTATTTAGGAAACGATAAATAATTTATATGACAATAATGTCTAAAATTTTCAGAAACTTTCCACGTTCCAGTAAAATATGAAAATTCAAACACTACAACAAAAGTTTCTGTTTTTACACAGCACACATCAAACATGCAATTCAAGCATCCTAAAAGGCAATTATTGGAACTTTTTATTGAAAAACAAGATTATAAATAACATATAACAAAGAACAACAACATAAAATGACGCTCAAAGCAAAACACATATTATGTGACGAATACAAATATAGCTCCAAGTAAGATTTACCGATAGTGTTGAAGACGAAAGAGGGGATGCCTTCCGGGGCATCCCCAAGCTTAGGCGCTTGAGTCTTCCTTGGAATTTACCTTGGTGGTTCCTCGGGCATCCCCAAGCTTATGTTCTTGTCACTCCTTATTCTCCTCATATCGGTGTCTCACCCAAAACATGAAAACTTCAATCACAGAAAACTTGACGGAACTTTGTGAGATGGGTTAGTATAATAAATAATGATCATTCACTTAGGTACTGTCAAGACAAGATTAATAATTGTTCTCACATAATACCTACTGCATTCTACCATTCACATAATTTATATCACTGAATATAAGCTATGGGAACACTAAAACAGGCAAACTAAGCATGCAAAACATAATCTGCCAAAAACAGAACAGTCTGTGAAGATGTAAAGTATAACCATACTTACCTGTCTCTAACAATTCTGAAAAATTAGGCAACTTATAGAATTTGCATATAAATACTGTGTAAAAAGTTCAGAATTTTTGGACGCTCCAGTAAAATCAAAGAAATTCTTTACTGGAGGCAAAAGTTTCTGTTTTTGCACATAATCAAATCAACAAGTATCCATAGTATCCCAAAGGCTTTACTTGGCATATTATTGAATTGAAAGACACAAAACATGATTACTACAGTATCTTAATCATGTGTACACTCCAAAACAGAAATTAAAAGTGTTGGTTTGTCTCCCAACAAGCGCTTTTCATTAAAGCCTTTTAGCTAGGCATGATGATTTCAATGTTGCTCACATAGGAATAGTATTTGAAACATGCAAAAGAGCATCATGGATCACATGGAAAGCACATTTAATTCTAACCCACTTCCTATGCATAGGGATTGTGTGAGCAAACAATTTATGGGAGCAAGAACCAACTAGCATTGGAGGGCAAAACAAGCATAACATCAAAACTTTGAACATATAGAGAGGAAACTTGATATTATTGCAATTCCTACAAGCATATATTCCCCCCTCATAATAATTTTCAGTAGCATCATGAAGGAATTTCACAATATAACTATCACATAAAGCATACTTTTCATGATCTACAAGCATAGAAAATTTATTACTCTCCACATAAGCAATTTTCTTCTCATTCATTGTTGTGGGAGCAAACTCAACAAAATAACTATCATGAGGTACATGATTGACATAACCAAATTGAAAATTAAAATCATGATGTCAAGTTTCATAGCTATAATTATTCTTTATAGCATACATGTCATCATCATAATCATCATATATAGGAGGCATGCCATCATCCTAATAAATTTGGTCATCAAAACTTGGGGGGCTAAAAATATCAACTTCGTCAAACATAGCATCCCCAAGCTTGTGGCTTTGCATATCATTAGCATCATGGATATTCAGAGAATTCATACTAGTAACATTGCAATCATGCTCATCATTCAAGGAATTCGTATTAAGTATTTTCATAAACTCTTCCTCTACAAATTGAGCACAATTTTCCGAACCATCATTTTCATGAAAGACATTAAAAAGACGAAGCAATTGAGCCAACCTAAACTCCATTTTTTTGTAGTTTTCTTTTATAAAACAAAACTAGTGAAAAACAAGAAACTAAAATATTTAATTGCAAGATCTAAAGATATACCTTCAAGCACTCACCTCCCTGATACGTCTACAACGTATCTATAATTTTTGATTGTTCCATGCTGTTATATTATCATTCTTGGATGTTTTATAATCATTTTACAGCTACTTTATATCATTTTTTGGGACTAACCTATTGACATAGTGCCAAGTGCCAGCTGCTGTTTTTTGCTTGTGTTTTACTTCGTAGAATATCAGTACCAAACGGAGTCCAATCACGATGAAACTTTTTGGAGATTTTTTATGGACCAGAAGGAAGCAAGAGAGCGAAAGAAGTGCTCGAGAGGGGGCCTAGGCGGCCCACAAGACACCAGGGTGCGCTAGAGGCCCCCGGCGCGCCCTGGTGGGTTGTGGCCGCCTCGGGAGTCCTCTCCACCACCTCTGAGCTCTATAAATACCCAAATATTCCATAAACCCTAGAGGAGTCGACAAAAAACACTTCCAGCCACCGCAAGTTCCAGAACCTCGAGATCCAATCTAACACCATCACGGAGGGGTTCATCATCCTCATTGGTGCCTCTCCGATGATGCGTGAGTAGTCCACCATAGACCTACGGGTCCGTAGGAAGTAGCTAGATGGCTTTCTCTCTCTCTTTTGATTCTCAATACAATGGTCCCTTGGAGATCTATTTGATGTAATGACTTTTTGCGGTGTGTTTGTTGGGATCCGATGAATTTTGAGTTCATGGTCAGTTTCTATCCATGAATATTATTTGAGTCTTCTTTGATCTCTTATATGCATGATTACTTATAGCCTCGTATTTCTTCTTCGAATCTTTGGTTTAGTTAGGCCAACTAGATCGATTTTTCTTGCCATGGTCAGAGGTGCTTTGTGATGGGTTCAATCTTGCGGTATCCTCTCCCAGTGACAGAAGTGGCAGCGAGGCACGCATGTATCGTTGCTATTAAGGATAACAAGATGGGGTCTATTCCTGCATGAATAGATCTTGTCTACATCATGTCACCGTTCTTATTGCATTACTCCATTTTTTCATGAACTTAATACACTAGATGCATGCTGGATAGCGGTCGATGTGTGGAGTAATAGTAGTAGATGCAGAATCATTTCGGTCTACTAATCTTGGACGTGATGCCCATATAATGATCATCGCCTTGGATATCGTCATGATTATTTGATCTTCTATCAATTGCCCAACAGTAATTTTTTCACCCACCGTGTGCTATACTCATGAGAGAAGCCACTAGTGAAACCTACGGCCCCGGGTATACTCTTTCAACATACTGCTTTCCAATCTATCTTTTGTCGCCTTTTGTTTTTAGATCTATTATTCCAAAAACCCAAAAATACCTTGCTGCACTTTTTATTTGCCTCTTTTATTTTGTGTTCTTGTGAGATCTATTTTTCCAATCTACTACTATCTAAGCTCTTTTTACCGTTGAGAGATTGACAACCTCTCTTACGCGTCGGGTTGCAAGTATTTGTTCTTTGTGTGCAGGTACCGTTTACATAGCATTGCATGGTCTTCCTCCTAGGTTCAATACTGTGTTTTCATAACTGAGGAAAATACTTACCATAGATGTGTTGCATCATCCCTTCCTCTTTGGGGAAATACCGACACAGTCTCAAGCCACGTCAAAGGAGTTTCTGGCGCCGTTGCCGGGGAGAAAGTAGTCTCTCTTCAGTGTGCCAATCTCGGGCGTCGGGGAGACATCATCAACATCTATCAGGTTCCTAATCACAAATCTCATCTCCTTGCAATTACATTATTTGCCATTTGCCTCTTGTTTTCCTCTCCCCCACTTCACCAAATTTGTCATTTTATTCTCCCTCTTTTTTTCGTTGGCCCTTTTTCTCGTCAGATCTCTTGTTTGTTTGTCATCATGAGTGATTTTGGTATGGCAGAAACAGATGATGGTAGGACTCCAAATATTGGACGTTCTGGTAATCTGGATGCTAAAACTTTTGTTTTGGGGCAAGGGAACGTTATAGGAAAAGAAACTATCCAAGAATTTTTCAATTGCGTTGGAAATTTGACTCTCGATGATGCTCCTATACTGAAAAGAAGTAAACTTATGCAGAAGCTATTTCAGCGCTAGTTCTGAAACTTGAAAATAGGTTTATTCGTACCCATCCTACCTTGCAAAGATTGTTTTATGAGCTACCCGTTATAAAGGATCCCAAAGCTAAAAAGTTAGCCACCCTTGTTCTCATGAATGAATTTGATCACATAGTACGAGAAGCTAGGGAGATTTTTATTTTTTTGGTATGATCCATGAAAAACCAGTTATTGGGGAGATCCTTTACAATAGTGACTACATGTTGAGACATCTTCTTGGAAATAATCAAATTTTTGATGAGAACCTTAAAAAGGAAGTCCCTGTTTTAGATATGATCCAACAAGTTTTCAATGATGTTAATCAACAATATTCTTGGATTGTGGCCGGGAATCAAAGAGGGTACGTAGATGGACAACTTGATTGTGCTAAGTTTTCTATGGATGATGTGTTTCAAGTTATATTTGCAAAACCTCTTGATAAAAATATCTCTACGAAAACCAAAGATGACAATACTTGAATCTATGCATTATGCCTAGCTAGGGGCGTAAAATGATAGCGCTTGTTGGGAGGCAACCCAATGAATAAATTTATTTTCATCTTTTCCTACCTGTTTTTGAGTGTTTACACAATTATGCCTATGTTATGATTGTGTTTTTATGTTTTAATTAGTGTTTGTGCCAAGTAAAGCCTTTAGGATGGCTCACAAGATGAGTAGAAACAATGTTGAATCTGAAACAGAAACTTTGACTCCAGTGCAGGAATTTACATTTTTTACTGGAGCATGATAATGAGCTGAAATTTTTACACAGTGTTTATATACAAATTCTTTCCATTGTCCTAAATTTTCAGAATTTTTGGATTTACAGAAGTATGGTTAGAGTACAGATTACTACAGACTGTTCTGTTTTAGACAGATTCTGTTTTCGTTGTATTGTGTGCTTGTTTTGATGAATCTATGGTTTGTATTGAAGGGTATAAGCCATGTTAAAGTTAGAATACAGTATATATAATGCTATAATAAAATATGAATGAGTTTGCAACAGTACTTAGAGTGGTGATTTGCTTTATTATACTAACGGGTCTCACGAAGGTTTTGTTGAGTTTTGTGTGATTGAAGTTTTCGAGTTTTGGGTGAGATCACGATGGATGAAGGAATAAGGAGTGAAAAGAGCAAATCTTGGGGATGCTACAGCACCCCCAAGATAATATCCAAAGATAAACAAGCAACTAAGCTTGGGGATGCCCCGAGTGGCATCCCCTCTTTCTTCTAACGACCATCGGTATTTTACTTGGAGCTATATTTTTATTCGTCACATATCATGAGTTTTTCTTGGAGCGTCTTGTATTATTTGAGTCTTTGCTTGATTTGCTTTTTAGTTTGTCCCAAGTATCCTTGCTGGACACACCTATTTGAGAAAGCCAAAATTATGCTATGATTTTTTAGAATTGCTTTATATGATTCACTTAAAATTTTTGAGCTATGGAATTGCTATAGTGCTTCACTTATATTATTTTGAGCACGGGGTGCTTTGTTTTTTTTGAAGAAATGCTCTCATGCTTCAATTAGATTAATTTTAGAGATAGTAAATTTTGAAGAAATTCACTCATGCTTCACTTATACTATTTTGAGAGATGAAATTTTTATGCTCATGTTCTTCACTTAAATTTATTTGAGCTTGTCAAAAGCAATGGCAATATATGAAACTAGTCCCAAAGTGATAGATATTCAAGAGGGATATAATAAAAAGTTTCATGAAGATCATTGGACAAATTAAACTTGATTCGTTGTAATAGTTTTGAGACATGATGATAGTAATATGTGAGTCATGTTGGTGAGTAATTATGCTTTAGTAAGAATATTGGTGTTAAGGTTTGTGATTCCCTATGCAAGCACGAAAGTCAATAGCTATGGAATGAAATTACATCCTACTTATGGTGCAATATTCGGTGTTAGTTATGCTCAATGCCCGTTTATGTGAATTTTCGTTTCTTGGTTGGTTGCTTCTCAATCTATTTGCTAGCCTCCACTTGTACTAAGTAGAAATACTACTTGTGCATCCAAAATTCTTAAACCCAGTTTTGCTTTATGAGTCCACCATACCTACCTATATGCGGTATTTCCATGCCGTTCTAAGCAAATTTGTATGTGCCATCTCTAATTTTCAAAATGAATTTCCTTTTTGTGTGCTCGTACCGCTCATGAAACGGTAGGGGGTGTCCAATATTTTTCCATGCTAGATGTGTTATTCTCAAGATGAGTGTTTATTCACATGTCATTGCACGATAGTACGGTGGTAATAGGGATGCCCAGTCCCGAAATGAAAAAGAAATTTACTTTATGTTGTCAAATAATAAAATCCTTGGAAAGTGTTGGTATGGAAGGCAACCGTGGATACGGCTAGCCATGGATTGTGAAAGAATGGTGGAAAAAGGAATAAACTTTAGTTTTTGTTTGGGAACCGCCTGTGATGTATCTAGCATGGAAAGTATTGAGAACTACTTTGTCATTTTCGTTGACAGGAAAGGCATGCCACCCAAAATATTTTTCTCTCTCAATTTAAAGCTTGGAGCTCTGGCATGTCTACAAATCGCTACTTCCCTCCGTGAAGGGCCTATCTAT
This sequence comes from Elymus sibiricus, assembly GCA_039707655.1. Lineage (NCBI taxonomy): Eukaryota > Viridiplantae > Streptophyta > Magnoliopsida > Poales > Poaceae > Elymus > Elymus sibiricus. Next base: position 442,683,178 of record CM077675.1, on the reverse strand, counting down.
TTACTTTATGCAATTTTTACTTTTATTTGAGTCTCCATCTTCTCTTATAAAGCACCAACTAGGGGGCACTATGATCATACTTGTGCATTGGGTGTAGTTAATATTTGAGTATGTTTCATGAATGGATCAATGATTGAGCATGATGGGCTAGGGATAACTTTCTTTAATGTTGATATTTTGAAAGACATGGTTGCTTGTTGGCATGCTTGAGTATTGAAGTCTTTATGTCAAAACTAGACTATTGCTTTGAACCATCTAAAAGTCCAAATGTTCATGCTACAAAAGAAAAGAATATGTGATGAACATGTTAGGCAGCATTCCACAACAAAAATTCTGTTTTTATCATTTACCTACTCAAGGACGAGTAGGAATTAAGCTTGGGGATGCTGATACGTCTCGAACGTATCTATAATTTTTGATTGTTCCACGCTGTTATATTATCATTCTTAGATGTTTTACAATTATTTTATAGCAACTTTATATAATTTTTGGGACTAACCTATTGACATAGTGCCAAGTGCCAGTAGCTGTTTTTTGCTTGTTTTTTACTTCACAGAATATCAGTTCCAAACGGAGTCCAATTGCGATGAAACTTTTAGGATATTTTTTATGGACCAAAAGGAAGCCAGAGAGCCAAAGAAGTGCCCGAGAGGGGGCCCAGGCGGCCCAGAAGACACCAAGGCGCGAGAGAGGCCCCCCGGCGCACCCTGGTGGGTTGTGGCCGCCTCGGGAGTCCCCTCCACTGCCTCTGAGATCTATAAATACCCAAATATTCCAGAAACCCTAGAGGAGTCGAAGAAAAACACTTCCAGCCGCCGCAAGTTCCAGAACCGCGAGATCCAATCTAACACCATCACGGAGGGGTTCATCATCCTCATTGGTGCCTCTCCGATGATGCGTGAGTAGTCCACCATAGACCTACGGGTCCGTAGGCAGTAGCTAGATGGCTTTCTCTCTCTCTCTCTCTCTCTCTCTCTCTCTTTTGATTCTCAATACAATGGTCCCTTGGAGATCTATTTGATGTAATGACTTTTTGCGGTGTGTTTGTTGGGATCCGATGAATTTTGAGTTCATGGTCAGTTTCTATCCATGAATATTATTTGAGTCTTCTTTGATCTCTTATATGCACGATTACTTATAGCCTCGTATTTCTTCTTCAAATCTTTGGTTTAGTTAGGCCAACTAGATCAATTTTTCTTGCCATGGGAAGAGGTGCTTTGTGATGGGTTCGATCTTGCGGTATCCTCTCCCTATGACAGAAGGGGCAGCGAGGCACGCATGTATCGTTGCTATTAAGGATAACAAGATGGGGTCTATTCCTGCATGAATAGATCTTCTCTACATCATGTCACCGTTCTTATTGCATTACTCCGTTTTTTCATGAACTTAATACACTAGATGCATGCTGGATAGCGGTCGATGTGTGGAGTAATAGTAGTAGATGCAGAATAATTTCGATCTACTAATCTTGGATGTGATGCCCATATGATGATCATCGCCTTGGATATCATCATGATTATTTGATCTTCTATCAATTGCCCAACAGTAATTTGTTCACCCACCGTGTGGTATACTCATGAGAAAAGCCACTAGTGAAACCTACGGCCCCGGGTCTACTCTTTCAACATATTGCTTTACGATCTATCTTTTGCCGCTTTTTGTTTTCATATATATTATTCCAAAAACCCAAAAATACCTTGCTGCACTTTTTATTTGCCTCTTTTATTTTGTGTTCTTGTGAGATCTATTTTTGCCTATCTACTACTATCTAATCTATCTTTTCACCGGTGAGAGATTGACAACCTTTCTTATGCGTCGGGTTGCAAGTATTTGTTCTTTGTGTGCAGGTACCGTCTACATAGCATTGTGTGGTCTTCCTCCTAGGTTCGATAACTTGGTTTCATAACTGAGGGAAATACTTACCGTAGCTGTGCTGCATCATCCCTTCCTCTTTGGGGAAATACCGACGCAGTCTCAAGCCACGTCACTCCCCGGCAACGGTGCCAGAAAATGGCTTGATGTCTACTACGCTACTTTATTCTTGTAGACTTTGTTGGGCCTCCAAGCACAGAGTTTTGTCGGACAGTAGCAATTTTTCCTCAAGTGGATGACCTAAAGTTTATCAATCCGTGGGAGGTGTGGGATGAAGATGGTCTCTCTCAAACAACCCTGCAATCAAATACAAGAAATCTCTTGTGTCCCCAACACACCCAATACAATGGCAAATTGTATAGGTGCACTAGTTCGGCGAAGAGATGGTGATACAAGTGCAATATGGAAGGTAGATATAGGTTTTTGTAATCTGAAAATATAAAAACAGCAAGGTAGCCAATAGTAAACAGCAAGCAAAACGGTATATTAATGCTTGGAAACAAGGCCTAGGGTTCATACTTTCACTAGTGCAATCTCCCAACAATGCTAACATAATAGGATCATATGATCAACCCTCAACGTGCAACAAAGAATCACTCCAAAGTTCCTATCTAATGGAGAACATAAGATGAAATTGGTGTAGGTAGTAGAACCACCTCAAAGTTATTATTTCCGATCATTCTTTTGAGCTCTTCCTATAAATGTCACAAACAGCCCTAGAGTTCATACTAAAATAACACCAATGATACATATTAATTAACCCTAATGCCACCTAGATACTCCAATGTCATCTCAAGTATCCGTGGGTAAATTATGCGACATGTATCAAACAATTTCAGATCTATCATATTCAATCCAACACGAATAACTTCAAGGAGCACCCCAAGATTTCTATAGGAGAACGTAGGACAAGAACGTGTATCAACCCCTATGCATATATTACCCCAATGTCACCTAGGGAATCCGCAAGTTGAGTACCAAAACATACATCAGGTGAACAAATAGAACACCCCATTGTCACCACGGGTATCCACATGCAAGACATATATCAAGTGTTCTCAAATCCAATATTTAATCCAACATAACGAGATCTCAAAGGGAAAGATTCAATTCATCACAACAAGATAGCAAGGGAAACACACCATATGATCCAACTATATTAACAAAGCCCATGATACATCAAGATCGTGCCATCTCAAGAACACGAGAGAGAGAGAGAGAGATTAAACACATAGCTACTGGTACATACCCTCAGCCCCGAGGGTGAACTACTCCCTCCTCGTCATGGCCTCCGCTGGGATGATGAAGATGACCACCAGAGATGATTTCCCCTCTCTGACAGGGTACTGGAAAGGCTCCAGATTGGTTTTTCGTCGATACAAAGAGTTGCGGCTGTGGAACAGAGAGTCTCTCTTTATTTCTGGGGTTTCTGGGATTTATAGGATTTTTCAGCATTGGAACCACGTGCAATGGAGCCACGTGGGCCCCACAAGCCATTAGGGCGCGACCTAGGGGGGCGCCCTGTTGGCTTGTGGCCCACAGGTGGCTCCCTCCGGTGGTTCTTCGCTCTAATATTGATTATTTCGTCGAGAAAAAATCATCAAAAAGTTTCGGGCGATTCCGAGAACTATCATTTTCTGCACAAAAACAACACCACGGTAATTCTGCTGAAGACAACGTCAGTCCGGGTTAGTTCTAAATAAATCATATAAAGTGCATCAAAACCATATAAAAGTACTGTAAACATAGGCAAACATGGCTTGAATACTTCATAAATGATAGATACGTTGGAGACGTATCATGCTTCGTCCCGAAAGTATCTTCTTGATTTTTTTCTAGGGTAAAACACACCATATAGGAGAAGAGGGGGGGGTCGGGAGACCTGCTGGGGCGTGCCCTGTTGGCTTGTGGCCAGCAGGTGGCCCCCCTTTGGTATATTTTTGGCCCAATAATTTTTATATATTTCATAAAAATTCTTCGTGAAGTGTCAGGTCATTTGGGGTCCATTGATTTTTCAGCCTTTTTCTTTGTTTACAGGTCCAGAATTCCAGTTTCCAGTGATTTTCCTCTTTGTGATATACCGTGCATATTCAGAGAGAAATAGCATAAGAATTGTATCATAATGAGGAATAATGAACAAGAATAACATAAATTTCAATAAGAATTCATGATGCAAAATGGACGTATCAACCACCAACGATCTAAGGGTGCTCAAGACCTTGGGCTTACAGTACTACAGAATGGTCCAAACATGACACATCAATCAGAGACCCTTCGACGAAACTGTGTGCGATACATGAATCACAAATGGTATAGTGCAAGCTCCGTCGCTAATGGCACGAACTGTGTGCGAAGGTGGACCAATCAAATACGATTCAGAAAGTAGTTGCGTGTGCGATCTAGGGCAGACAGTTTGTTCTTATAAACCGTTTGTGATTAGAGAAGATAACAGAAACGGTTGCCAAAACTACATACGTGTGCGAAGTACGGCATAGAGTTCACTCGGATAAACTGTGTGCGCTGATACAGCAGAACACAAACGACTCGGCATAACACGATGTGTGCGATATACAACAAACATGTGAGTAATGAGAATCGTGTGCGAACACCAGAAATAACACAGACGATTCATACTGACAAGCTGTGTGTGTTGTGGGCAGACGGTTGCTGCCAAGTAATTGTCAGCGATGGATGAGATCATTACAGACGCTACGTTGGGAAGTGCCGTTTGCCTGTATTAATATCGCAGACGTTTTATTATTTTGACGCATGTGCCGTCGCATCAGTCCGTCCTCCTGTCTCACGTCTTGTCACCGCGTTGCCACCCGAGTATTCCAGTGCACGCTTCGGCCCCGCTTTTGGGTTTTGGCCACGCGCCCGCTCGATGATCCCATTCTCGCTCAGAACCGCGCAGGTTCCGGCGCGCAAAACCGTTCTACGACTCTAGCTTCCCGCCATGCTCGGTGAAATCCCCAATGCTTGCCTGCCTTCTATATAAACCCTCACGGCCGACGACTCCACATTGCCTTCATCACCCCCTCCCCGTAGCTTGTCTAGTTTGCTTCTCCCCCAATCGCCAATGGCACCGGCCGTTCGTCATCGCCCAGCCACTCCGCCAGAGGACAGCTCCAACTGGGAGGCTTCACCGCGTCGCCACGGCAGTCCTCTGAAGCGTGTAGTGCACGTGGCGTCCCTGGTGGGTGTGCGCATGCCACCAACTACACGCTCCACCACCGCTGCCCGAAGGCAGCTGATGCCGGTGGCCGCCGTGGCCGCCACCACGCCTACCGCCGCCGGGGCCGCCACCCCACCGTCGTCCGTCTTTGCCACAACACCGCCGTCAGGCTGGGGGTCATAACCCGCGCCGCCACCAAGGCCCGAATGCAGGAGGTGGAGTCCGTCAAAGGCCCGCCGCCGGGCTTCTGCGTCGCAACCCTTGCGTGCTACATCTACTTCCTAGAGAAGGAGGTGGAGCGTCACGTCGCGCACGCGAAGAAGCTCACCGGCGTTGTGGCCGGAGGAGAAGCCGCAACGGCAGCGCAGAATGCGGAGATCTACGCAGAGTCCCGTCGCTTCGAGGAGGGGCGTCTTGAGCGTCGGAGGGCAGCACTGGCAGGCAACGGACACGTCTCCGCCAACTCGTCGGCAGGCTCCTCCTCCACTTGCTCTTACTGAGCGCGCTCGATTCTGCTCGAGTTAAACTGTATTGTACAAAGACGAGTGCTTAATGTATGAATGAAATCCATGTTTAAAGTGAATTTCAGTTGCCAAATTACACCCTAATTGTGATTTTGTTTCTGCAATACTTGACAAATGCAAGTGCTACAATGTTGACAAATGCCAGTGTTACTAGATCGACATATGCCAATGTTTCCGATTTGACACATGGCAATTTACCCAGTTTGATAGATGCAAATCTTCCCAGATTGTCTGTACTAGGCACACGAATTATATTCTAGAAATGTTTGCGATGACGCATTGGACCAATCCTTCGCGCCAATATTTTGACTTGGCTTATGGGCGAAGGAAAGATAGTTGTCGATCTTCAAACGGGTATTCAACCTGAACCGTTTGTGATGTGTGTTCATTCAGATAAAACTATGATGGTTTTTTATTTGCTACGTGAATTCAGAGATAAATAATTAGTTCATCAAACCATAGATTTCATTCAGTCAAGCTTTCACTTTACATTCATACAATCGAGATACAATATAAAGAAAACTAGTTGCGGCGGCGGCGGCGGCCTCCTGCGGTGGCATTCTCAGTTGTATAGTTCTTCAACCGAGACCAGAATGTTATGAACTTCACAATCAAAGAGCCGATCATCGCGCGATCGACGGGCGTTGGGCCGGGGGGCGGCGACTAGCGACGCTGCGAGAAACCTGTCGACGATGGAGGCCCAATCCGCTGAGGGGCCGTGATGGGTGCAGGCACGCGCAAGGGGTCGGGCACCATCGGTGCGGGCACGCGCACTGGGACCGGCGTGGCGTGTGCAAGGGCACGCACGAGCACGGGGGCAGGAGGAGGCGCTACACGAGCTCACGCGGGTCGGCGGGGACCTCCCTGATGCCCGCGGTTTCCAGCGCTGCGATGATGCCGGGCGACCAGCCCGTCAATGCCACGGGGATGGTTGCTGGCGCGGGCGCGGTGATGGTTGATGGCCAGTGCGTCGGGGCAGCATCCGCTGCGGCATGCAGCTCTTTCCAGGGCCATGTCCATGTCGTCCCATTTGTCTTCATGTTCTATCTCTTCCGGCTCGGTGTCAACTTCACCAAACCAGAAGACTAGTGTCATATGATCCTTCTGCAGCATGGCATAGGTCGCCGTGGAGGTCTGAACATGGAGGGGAATCTGAGGCAAAGATATATGGAGGATTGTGAGTGAGTGGGCAGTAAAGTCGCCTATTAAACATCGGCTCGGGCGCCATTGATGGACATGTTGGAAGCGAGGAGGGCAGATACGGAGGTCAAAGGGCTCGATTCCTGGTGAGTCTTCGGCGTACTGCTCGCACGCCTCACGGTGAGCCTGCGCGGCTGATGCTAGCTAGCACACCTCCTGTCAACTCAAGCAGCTGCTCGCACGACACCTCCTAAGCCCTAGCCAATAAAAGAGTGTGACGCTTGACAGCATGTAAAGGGCAGTAGAACACCAACGGTTTGAAAATAATGCAACCGTTTGCGTGGAAACGTGACAATTCTTTGTTCCAAAAAGCTTTTGTTTGCTATTAATGACACGAAAAATACCACAGTATATTTGTGCTATATAATGACGCCATGCCAAATTTCTTGAATTTTGTGTGAGTTCTGGATTTACTATAATTTAACTAATATTCTCAATGTTGGCTCTAAAAGAAAATATATATTAAAAAATGAGTCTCAGATAGGAAAACAAAATGCTATGACGCCTTTATGTGCCATGTTCATGAAACCATGCCAAGTTTCATGAATGTCCTGACGAGTTTTTGATTTACATGATTTAAAACCCTATAGTTTCTCTGTTTATGTGGCCGAGCCAAGACCCCGAGATGTTTGAAATTCATTCACATGTCTTGCATGGGACCTAAAGATGCATGCACACTAATATGGTTTTCAACCCATTTTGATGCACCGGACCTTCTGATTGTAGCTCGGATTTGAATTATGCATGTTAAATAATGCATATAAAAGTCAAATAATGTATAAAAGGCCAAACGAACCATGTATAATTTCATATTTTGGCACGGCACTCTCATTTTGGTATATGTTGCCTAGAAATAGTTCAAGACGAGAAGAGGCAGCGGATGTCGATTCGCCCACATAAGGTGACACATTCCATATCGAAACAACAAAGCTTCACATGATAATTAATCTTTGGTTTGTGCGGGGCTCTTGTGCCAAAACTTGTCCCAAATTGGACATTATTTTACCAGGGCACATATGAGCCATGCATGTTATGACACCATGCCAAGTTTCATGAATTTTCTGACTAGTTTTTGATTTACACATGATTTAAAACCCATGTTTCTCAATGTTTGTATGGCCGAGCCCAGACCACGAGATGTTTGAAATTCATTCACACATATTGCATGGGATCCTAAAGATGCATGTACACTTATACGGTTTTCAACCCATTTTGATGCACCGTACCTTGTGAATTTTGAATTATGCACGTTAAATAATGCATATAAAAGTCAATTAATTTATAAGAAGCCCAAACTAACCATGTATACTTTCATATTTTCGAACGACACTCATTTTGGTATATGTTGCCTCTAGAAATATATAGTTCAAGACGAGAAGAGGCAGCGGATGTCGATTCGCCCACATAAGGTGACACGTTCCTTATAGAAACCACAAAAGCTAGCTTCCCGTGAGTAGCTGAGGTTTGTAAGGGCTTGTGCCAAAACTTGTCCCAAATCGGACAATTTATCATCAGGACACATATGAACCATGCCATGACACCATGCCAAGTTTCCTGAATTTCTGATGCGTTTTTGATCTATACATGGATGTAAAACCAAGTTTCTCAATGTATGTGGCCGAGCCAAGACCCCAAGATGTTTGAAATCCATTCCCATATCTTGCATGGGGCCCAAAGTAGCCATGGACACTTATATGATTTTTCAACCCATTTTGATGCACCGGACCTTGTGATTTTAGTTCAAATTTTAATTATCCACATTGTATGCATAGAGAACTCAATTAACGTATGAAAATGAGAAAAGAACCCTGAATAATTCCATATTTTAGCAAGACACTCTTACTGGTGCGAGTTGCCTCTAACAAAAGTTCATGGCGAGAAGATGAGCGGATGTCGTTTTGCCTACGTAAGGTGAGGTTTTCCTTATCGGGACCTCAAAAGATTGAAGTGAGAAGATCAGCTTTGTAAGGGACACTTGGCTAAAATCGTCCCATGTTGTACAAGTTTTTTACCATGGCACATATGTGCCATGTCATGACAACATACCAAGTTTTTAGAATTTCTGACGCGTTTTGGATTTACAGTAATTTAAAAACCAAGTTTCTCAACGTTTGTGGCCGAGCCAAGATGCCGAGATGTTTGAAGTTCATTCCCATTTATTGCCCGTGACCTAAAGATGAAGCCATGGACACTAATATGATTTTTCATCCCATTTTGATACACGGACATTGGGACGATAGTTCAAATTTGAATTATGCACATTAAATGTCTAGAAAACTCAATTAATTTATAAAAATGGCAAACAGACCCTGAATAATTCCATATTTTAGCACGACACAGCTATTGGTCAGTGTTCACTGCACATAAATCTTATTGCAATCCAAACACCGTCCTTTGTCGAATTAACCTCATTTTTTGTTTTAAAAACATTTTGAAAATTAAGTCTTTCACAAACAGTTGACGTTCATGAATCGTGTGTGATGCAGTACAAAATATCTTGGGCCAATCCTCGTAATGCATGGCTTAGGCCGGAAGTTTCGTCGGCTGCTGTACACCGCCGGCCAGTTTACCACACTGACTCCTCAGACCATTTTACTTTTCAATCGTCGCTGGTGAAAGATGGGGACGTGGATCCCCATCGTGAGGGCAACTTCGGCAACCGACTCCGGCCCGAGAGCGGCTGCATCAGCCATGAGCGCGCTCTCAACATGATTAAACGCGGCCGCTACCTCAGACAGAGCGGCTGCAGCAACCAAAAGGGCAGCTGCTGCAGCTGAGAGGGCGGCAGCAAGAACCGCGACGGGGATAGCAAATGGCGAGAACGGCACATCAGCTGTCAGTTCCTCGGTGGTCCCTGTAGCCCTGATGGCGGATGCCCAGTCCCATCTTGAGGCCGCCCACGCGCATCTCGTGTCGGTCGCTGCACAAATCACATCTGCCTTCTCCGACACCGGTCGACAACCCACCTCCGTTGAGTTGGTAATCGCTGAGTGTGCTCGAGCAGGCGTCCATTCGTCGGCGGCCTCCCTAGCCAAGATTGTGGCCATCCATGCCCGGAGCAAGGCCGCCCACGCCCGGCTCATGGCGGCCTTATCCAAAGAGATGGTGGACGAAGACTGCGAGATGCTGGAGTATGTGGTGATGGATCTCCTTTCCTCGGAGTTCGTCGAGCGGGAGCTGGTCATCGAGGAGGCGGCGGAGATCGACGAATGCCAGGCGGAATATTAGTCTCTGTCTAGAGCGATGGTGTTTTGTTAGAGTAATATATAAGTCAATTAACTAATGTTTATTAGTTGCTTGATTAAGTAAGTGCGGGCAGTGATGTAGGCTCTTTTGTGTAGTACTACTCAAATTTGCAAGTGTTGTTAAACTAAGCAATGAACAATGTAATGAGGGAAATTTGGACCAAAATTTGCCGCCGTATCCCCATTTTCTCTTCCTAATGAACATGAAATGCAAGTACTATGTGCAATGTACTATCCGATATCTTACGCCGGAAGCTTGGAGACGAAAACTTCCACGTTCAGTCTCATCACACACGGTATAAACTATAGCATACGTTTGTGTTGTTGAATATCGCACACAGTTATGGTAAAGGTACTGTGTCCGATGTGACTATGCGCGCTACTTTTTTGCCGCACCGAATGAAATTTTGGGCTACCGCGCAAATATCTACCTCCCCCGCCCCTCATACCAACCAAAAGCCACATTTCCCATTTCCTAAGTTCAAACCTTCACTTCTTGCTTGCAGCGCCGCCTCCTCGCCGGCGACATTCCTTCCTGCTGCTCGGCCTCATCCATCTAGTCATAGTCAGGTAATCCAAACCTTCCCCATACCCCCTCCCCCCTCCACCCCCTCCTCCATTCCACATGGCCCGACCGCCGGCCGGCACGACACATTCCACCAAAATCACCGGCCCACCCCCCACATAATCGCCGCCGAAAGACATGGTGCACGCAGTATAGCCAGGATCTCAAGGAGATCCTGGCAGCGGAGAAGCAAATCGCGACCGCACGCGCGGATGAGTCCCCAATGGCTGCCATGCGTGCTGACCCCCAGATCTTGGAGCAGCATCTAGACGTTGAGGCCACCGTCGACGCCTCGCGCGCGGACGCCGCCATGCAGTTGGCTGCTTTGAACAACAGCTCGTTGTGTTTTCTCCAGGGCTCCGCTGTTGCCTTCGACGATGACTTCGTGTTGTTTTCTCAGCGTGCCCGTGCTTTCCTCAACTCCATAGCAGGCAGGTTGGTGCCCGGACAGGCTTAGGCGACTCACCACTACGAGGAGGGCACCCACGATGTGGAGGCCTCGCCCTCGTCCAAGCCCATTGTTATCGATATCTCCAACGACGACCTGTGTTCAGCTAGCTACGCCTGTTACGCATGTTTGTTTTACGTGCTGCATGTGCTGCTCCTGCTTTTCCTTAAGAAACTCTAGTGAAATATGCAATGTAATGCTACTATGCAATCTGACCTTCTACTACTATGTTGTATTGCGCAATGTGATGCTCAGTTAACTGTTTGGTTCGGTTGTTTTGGTGATCATCTGCAATGTCATGTTCAATTATTGTTGGTACAATTTTGTTTTGTTATGCACGTGAAACCTACAATTGCTATATTTCATAGTTCTTAGCACGCTTGTCTTTTCCATGTGGCTTGAATTCATATGTTGGATATGCAATGCGTTTATCTTTCATTAAAATATTTTACTAATCAATATATATTCTTAACCACGTTACAGGGGGAACAATGGGAGACACTGAGGTTTACCATCGAGGTTTGCACTTTCATGATCCTTTGGCTAATAGCACATTATTGTGCAATTGCAGGAACCATTCTAATATTTTGGTTTCTAACAATAATTTAGTCTTGCACATGTAGGTCCTGCCGTAAGAGGTTTAGACCCACTGTTCGACTCTTTTTGCATGTGGGGAAATGATGTGTTCATGAATTTCAGTCAAATCAAGAAACTCAAAAAGATTGTTAAGATAAAGAAACTTGCGACGAAAAAAAACAAGCTGTTTGTCTACACAATGAAGAAGACATCAGTGAACTATAGGATGGTACTATCTCTTTTACCTTGTCTTTTTTCCCTTTGTGACATTTCAATTTTTAGAAACGAAATTTACGCATATCTTTGTTTGCAGTCCTTTCCAAAGCAGTTCATTGATGAGTATGTCTCAAACCACCTGTATGGTCAAGAGGCGAGGAAGGTATTCATACAGCACCCACGGTATAATCTTGAAGTCTTCCTCAAGAGGATGAAGGATGGGCGGGCAACCATCCACATACACTGGCATAAAGTTACAAGAACCTTCGATGTCAGGGAAGGCTCAATATTTGCCTTCCGCTTCAACAGTTTTCTAGACGAGATTCATCTGTCTATTTACCGTATATGATGCTATTTTCCAAAGGTTTTAGATGTTGCATGTGAAACTCGGTCCTGTCGTGTAATTGGGTAGGTAGGTAGTATATGCCTATATGATGTTGTACTCTGATGTATTTCAATTATGAAATCCTGGTTGCCGTAATACGAAATAAAATATATTGTGTGCTTGATCTGAAGTATCAATTTGTTTACTAGCTGGATTATAAATAATAGAGCAATTAGCCTGATTATTGGGGTTTCATATTGCAGACGGTTTGTCATAGAACACCATATTGGACCAGTGAACAAACCCACACGCTTGTTGGAAAATTGGCGTGTTGGATCAGTGAACAATCACACACGATTTCCGGGTGCAAACTGTGTGTGTTAGAAAACTGATTCGCAAACGTTTTCACATAAAACGTGTGTGTGATGGACAGCCCTATGCCAAACACTTTCTTCTAGGCACCGTGCGTGATGGCCACCCCTAACACAGACGATGTTAAGCAGAAAATTGTGTGTGATGTACAATACGAACGGAAACGTATGTTTGGGATTCACTGTGTGGGATGGTATGTACATGTCACACGATTTCTCCTAAATACCTGTTTGTGATAGTCCTTCCAATCGCACACAACATAATTTTGCCTATCGTGTGTGACCGGGAGCAGGCATCACCAACGGGTTTTTCTTGTCGTGTGCGATAGGCCCTCCTATCACCCACACATCCAAGGCGACGGTTTGAAACTACGTCATGGAAAGGGGTTAAAAACCGTTTGTATAGCAGGCGCCTGCACTAGTGTTAGCCTGCCAAAAGCTTGTCGACATTCAAGGCCAGTACAGGGTCTGGGACGGCAAGAAGAAGCAGAAGCAGAAGGAATCATTGGTTAACCTCGCCGTGGATATCATTGACCCCTACTATAGAGGTACGAAGGATGCTTTCAAGAAGAACAAGGTTGCCTGGCACCATGCCTAGGTAGACCAGATAAAGATCAAGTCAAGTACGCAGTCAAGGACACGTACATAAGCTACGAGTTGTGCATGCGAATCACTGACATGAGGAAGTACCGTCCTCAGCTGACCAGCACCCCTCATCACAAGAAGTAGAGGATTTGATGATCGTTACTACTAATTTAGTATGCATGTACTTGTTAATTTAGGTGTGCAAATGTTATCTGTAGTCTGGATGTGTATTTTGGTTATGCAATCATGTTGTTATAAGTATATATGTGGTTGTTCTATAGACAGAGCATAGATGTTGTGCAGACCGAGCAAATCAAGTCACATACGATTAAACTAAGAAACACGTCGATGATGATTTTAACAATCACATACAATTGTTCACCATCAAGCATTTGCCCACACCACACACAACTTATTAGCAGGAAAAGTCAGTGTTATAATTGGTCTTCCCACACAATCCTGATTACTGACCTATTTCCCGGGTATCACACACATCCTCTTATGCCGGATCGTTTGTGTTATTTTGGCTCATCACAACAGTCCGTCGGAGTGACATGTTTGTCAGGAATCACACACATCCTTGTACGCCGAATCGTTTGGGCTATTTTGGCTCATCGCAAACATTTCGTCGGAGTGGCCTATTTGTCGGGTATCACACACATCCTCTTACGCCGAATTGTTTGTGTTATTTTGGATCATCTCAATCAGTTCATCGACTAGCCTGTTTGCCAGGTATTGCAAACACCTTGTTACGCCGAATCATTTGTGTTATTTTGTCTCATCGCAAACAGTTCGTATGAAACAATTATATGCCATGCATTGCACACGCAGCTCTTCTCTGAATCGTGCGTGGTGGATCGACCATCCACATAGTTCTTTTTATTGGTGACGGTTCTATAACCATACCGTTTGTGTCTCATATACATGTGTCGTCTTAGAACCTTCCTGCAGTAGTGGAAGCATACACCAGAAGGGAGATATACTCCCCACTCAAGAGTTCCCTGCCTCGAATGTGCCTACCTGACATGGACAGCCACAACAACCACATTGCCATAAATGACTCAGCAGATGATGCTCAGTCCTATGGAGGGCGGCAAGATAGGTTGTACCCTCATCTTACTTGTGTCTAACATTTATGGCTTTGTTATTCATCTAAGCATGGAAAATAGATTATCACTTGTCACTGTACATTCATGCTGATCTCTTAGAGTCTTACTTCAGATAAGAGACTTGTGCAGGAGTTAACGTTATTCCTGAAAGCACAACTTCTCCCTATGTAGACAAAGTAAACTCAAGCAATATGAATGAACCCCATCGTGTTATCCTTAGTAGCAAGAACACAAAGATGCATCATGTCCCCTACTTTGTCACTGGGATATAGAAACTCGTCAGATTGAACCTACCACAACGCACCACTCCCACCGATGAAATATACATCTACTTGGCCAAAGCACATCAATAAATTGGAGAGCATTATGAAGCTATAATGATCATGCAATTAAGAGAAAATATATATCAGAGGTATCTCAAATACTTTTCATGAATAATCTGAACATAAACCCACAATTCATCAGATCCCAACAAACACACCGCACAATAGGATTACATCAGATAGATCAAAGCGAAGATGCGATGACCATTGTATTGAAGATCAAGAGATAGAGAGATTGCCATCTAGGTACTAGCTATGGACCCGTAGGTCTGTGGTGAACTACTCACACGTCATCATGAGGGCAGCAGGTTGATGTAGAGGCCCTCCGTGATCGATCCCCCCTCCGGCAGGGTGCCGGAATGGAGCTCCAGATGACCTCGCGACGGAACAGAGACTTGCGACGGTGGAAAAAGGGTTTCAGGACTGCTTCTGGGGTTTTTGCAATATAGAGAATTTATAGGCCAAAGAGGGGCATCGGGAGGTAGCCGAGGGTGCCACCACATATCAGGGCACCCCCTAGGGTGCTCCCTGATGTGTGGTGGGGCCTCGTACACCTCCCGGCCTCCTTCCGACACTTCCAGGTCTTCTTTTGGTCCAGAAAAAATCATCAAAAAGTATCGTGGCAATTGGACTTCGTTTGGTAATGTAAACCTGAAAAGTAAAAAAACATGAAGAAAACATCAACTGGCACTGGGCACTGGTGTTGGGTTCTACCGTAGGTGCATCACATGCGGATTAAAAATTTTCTACGCACTGAACATCCCAGAACATGCTACGGAGATGGATCACAACTCGTTACCACTAGACGCGCAGTGTCGTGCTGCGGAAGTAGAGTTGGGGCAGCGCGTTCGCGTAGCCCGTCTCCTCCTCGTCTGATCTCCCTCGAACAACCGATCCGATCTCCGTCGCGGAGCCGGTCGCAGGATCCCATGTACAGGTTCGCCGGAGTGGTGCAAGTGCACCGCCTCTAACAATATCTGCGCGTGCAGGAGGAACACCGTGCGGCGGACTGCTAGGTCCAATCACACAGTCGGCGGCGGGAAGTGGAGGTGGCTAGTTGCAACACATGCAAAGCCCTAATGACGGCGCCGAAGCGATCAACCAGATGGGTATGCTGCACCTCCACTATATTTAGGCATCCGGCGCGGGCTCAACTCTTCGGCCTCACACGGATCCTAAAGCCCACGTGTTCCTTCCCTTAAGCGTGCGACCCCTTAGGTTCTCATTCACTTGGTCACGAGTCAGATCACATCCGACTCGACTAGTCGGTAGCGGCCTCTAGCAAAGCGTGCCGACTCCAAGTGTGCAATGAAGCTGGTTAGGCGAACCTGTACATCACACTTTTGTTCCCTTTGCCACATGATATATGTTGTCGTGCTCAAGGCGACATGGTCATCCTTGTTGCAGCATGACCTCTTTCTCGTTCTGGTGAATCCGACCAACACTTCGGATTATCTCGTAATCCTCATCGCATGTCCATGCTTATCCAGGTCGGATCACCCGAGGGGCCCAGAGTATATCTCTCCTCATTGGAAGGGCAAATCCCATCTTGCTCGACCACGTTTCGCAGCATGGGTCTGGACAAGCCCGAAACCTACCTTTATAGGTACCCTGTCACGGAGTAGCATTTGGTCGGCCCAAACAAGTCTGTCACCATCCCGAGTACATGCGCGAGCTCAGGTCTTAGGACACAGAATGTATGTTGTACTAGAGACTCACATATGACCTATCGCTGCGTCTCATAGTTGGGTCTGTCCAACTCAGACCTTATCTTGACTCGTATCCGAGTACGTCGAATCCGACCAGATCTTTTTGAGTCCATATTATCCGGCTAGCATCCAATGCTACATGGTTAGTGAGACCGAACCATCCACCGTGTCATATGCTAGTCTAACTGGCTGTCGTCCATACAACCCTTTCGACTAGGGACCATTTAGGACAGTCATCATACAATGCATAGTCTCACAAACAAGTCACGTACTTGTTAATACACATCATTTTATAATGTCCAAGGACTATCTTTATTCATAAACACATAGGAAATATCATCATACATGATTGCCTCTAGGGCATTATCTCAAAAAGTATCTGACGTGGCTTGAGATTGCGTCGGTATTTCCCCAAAGAGGAAGGGATGATGCAGCACAACGACGGTAAGTATTTCCCTCAGTTATGAAACCAAGGTTATCGAACCAGTAGGAGGATCACCACCACCCAATAAGCAGCACCTACACACAAACAACAAATACTTGCAACCCGACGCGAAAGAGAGGTTGTCAATCTCTCTATGGTAAAAAGATAGATTGGGTAGTGATAGATAGGAGAGATAGATCTCTCAAGAACACAAAATAGAAAAGGCAAATAAAATATGCAGCAATATAGTTTTGGGTTTTTGGTTTTGTAGATCTGAAAACAAAGATGCAAAAAGATAGATCGGAAAGCAATATGTTGGAAAAGTAGACCCGGGGGCCGTAGGATTCACTAGTGGCTTCTCTCATGAGTATTGCGCACGGTGGGTGAACAAATTACTGTTCGGCAATTGATAGAAAATCGAATAGTCATGATGATATCCAAGGAGATGATCATTATATAGGCATCACGTCCAAGATAAGTAGACCGACTCCTGCCTGAATCTACCACTATTACTCCACACATCGACCGCTATCCAACATGCATCTAGTGTATTAAGTTCATGGAAAAACGGAATAATGCAATAAGAACGATGACATGATGTAGACAAGATCTATTCATGTAGGAATAGACCCCATCGTGTTATCCTTAATGGCAACGATACATGCGTGCATTGCTGCCCCTTCTGTCACTGGGAAAGGACACCACAAGATCGAACTCATCACAAAGCACCTCTTCCCATGGCAAGAAAAATCGATCTAGTCGGCCTAACTAAACCAAAGATTCGAAGAAGAAATACGAGGCTATAAGTACTCATGCATATAAGAGATCAAAGAAGACTCAAATAATATTCATGGATAGAAACTGACCATGAACTCAAAATTCATCGGATCCCAACAAACACACCGCAGAAAGTCATTACATCAAATAGATCTCCAAGGGACCATTGTATTGAGAATCATAAGAGAGAGAGAGAGAGAAAGCCATCTAGCTACTGCCTACGGAGCCGTAGGTCTATGGTGGACTACTAACGCATCATCGGAGAGGCACCTATGAGGAAGATGAACCCATCCGTGATGATGTTTAGATTGGATCTCGAGGTTCTGGAACTTGCGGCGGCTGGAATTCTGTTTCGTCGACTCCCCTAGGGTTTCTAGAATATTTGGGAATTTATAGGCATCAGAGGCTGTGCAGAGGGGCCCCGTGGAGGGCACAACCCATCAGGGCACGTCGAGGCCCTCCTGGCGCGCCCTGGTGGGTTGTGGTCTCCTCGGCCCACTTCTCCGGCACTTCTTTGGCCCACCGGGTGTCTTCTGGTCCAGAAAAAATGTCCAAAAAGTTTCGTCGCGATTGGACTCCATTTGGTATTGATTTTCTGCGAAGGTAAAAACAAGCAAAAACAGCAACTGGCACTTTGGCACTATGTCAATAGGTTAGTCCCAAAAAATGATATAAAGTTGTTATAAAATGATTGTAAAACATCCAAGAATGATAATATGACAGCATGGAACAAGCAAAAATTATAGATACGTTGGAGACGTATCAGCATCCCCAAGCTTAATTCCTACTCGTCCTCGAGTAGGTAAATGATAAAAACAGAATTTTTGATGTGGAATGCTGCCTAACATGTTCATCATATTCTTTTCTTTTGTATAGCATGGACATTTGGACTTGTAAATGATTCAAAGCAATAGTCTAGTTTTAACATAATGACTTCAATACTCAAGCATGCCAACAAGCAACCATTTCTTTCAAAATATCAATACTAAAGAAAGTTATCCCTAGCCCATCATGCTCAATCATTGATCCATTGATGACACACACTCAAATATTAACTATGCCCAATGCTCAAGTACGATCATAGTGCCCCCTAGTTGGTGCTTATAAGAGAAGATGGAGACTCAAAGCAAAAATAAATATTGCATAAAGTAAATTGATAGGCCCTTCGCAGAGGGAAGTAGGGATTTGTAGAGATGCCAGAGCTCAAGGTTTAAATTGAGAGAGAAAAATATTTTGGGTGGCATGCTTTTCCTGTTATCGAAAACGACAAAGTAGCTCACAATACTTTCCATGCTAGATATATCATAAGCGGTTCCCAAACAAAAAATAAAGTTTATTCCTTTTTCCACCAAACTTTCACTTTCCATGGCGGGCCGTATCCACGGTTGCCTTCCATACCAACACTTTCAAAGGAATTTATTATTTGACAACATAAAGTAAATATTTTTTTCTTTTTCATTTCGGGAATGGGCATCCCTATTGCCGCCGCACTGTCGTGCAATGACAAGTGAATAAACACTCATCTTGAGAATAACACATCTAGCATGGAAAAATATTGGACACTCCCCACCGTTTCATGAGCGGTACGGGCACACAAAAGAGAAAGTTTATTTTGAAAATTTAGAGATGGCACATACAAATTTTCTTGGAACGGCATGAAAATACCGCATATACGTAGGTATGGTGGACTCATAAGGCAAAACTTGGTTTATGGTTTTTGGATGCACAAGTAGTATTTCTACTTAGTACAAATGGAGGCTAGCAAATAGATTGGGAAGCAACCAAACCAAGAAACGAAAATTCACATAAGTGAGCATTGAGCATAACTAACACCGAATAATGCACCATAAGTAGGATGTAACTTCATTGCATAACTATTGACTTTCGTGCATGCACAGGGAATCACAAACCTTAACACCAATATTCCTACTAAGCATAACTAGCAAAGTGGCCCGTGCACATGCACGGGCTAGGTCTTCATCATATCCATTTCATGATTGAAATTTTAATATGCTAACATTTATTGTAAATCCACATAGAGATCTTAATTACCTTGCTAACAATATGCTTGCTTATTTTTATTGGTCAACTCCAGCCATGATTTTGAATCCGGTAAATCTGAAAGATCTCACTATGAAGATCATATTTAGACTTCTAACCACCACATCATTGATACTATGTGGGCTTATTACCAACAGATAGTACTACCTCTCATAAACATAACTGGGTTTATTACCATAAGGTTCATCTATAATTATTAGTAACACAAATCATGAACACCAACACTCATGGTTGTAACTGCTACACAAATCATGAACAAACGAAAAGAGTGATGAGACAATACCAAAAGGCATATCCTAGTAAATTAAGGTATATGGTGGTCCCTAAACTAAATCATGTTTGTAACTGCTACACTCATGGTTGCAACCCAAAAACTCATGTGCTTGCAGCACCAAAAATTATCCAGGCCAATGTCATGTAAACAAAGAACTATCAAGTGCAAACACATCAAACTATAATGCAAAGCGAACCAAACAATACTTTGTTATTTATTTTTATTGAAATTTATCAAGATAAATTCGCTAAATTTTATCCTCCTCCTCGTATTGTTGGGAAGGTCCACTATAGTATCTGATCACAAATTCTTTAAGCCAATTGGATCATTCCTTTGGAAACCTGAAGGTCAATAATACTCGGTAGGAAACAGATTAAATAATGTGCTAAAAATATCAAAGGAATAAAAAGGGACTGAATCTGGGGTGATGCTCTAATATGTATCGCCATTGCAATAACTAACTACATTGCAAGGAGAAAGAAACAATATTGAGAAGTAAGAAAATGTCTACAATTCCTATTAGAGACGAAAAGGTTGCATGGAATTTAAATGGTACGTTTTGATTTTGGTACGACAACTTGATTTTGTGCATTTCGTTGTATCTAAATGCCTTTATGTGCAATGACAAAGAGAAATGATCTTATTATAGGATCATTACTCGAGGAACATTTCTCTTCGTTTCTGGTTTTCAGTAAAATGGTTTGTGAGGTGTTCTTTTCTACTTTCCTTGATACAACAAAAAGATTCACTGTAATAAGATAAGTTTTGTAAGCTACTTGCCTTTTGTCAAAAACTCATTGTATGTTCCAATGAAATGCACCCTGGAAGTAGGTGACAAACGCCTAAAAACAGAATGGGGTATGTTAGATAATTAACCTGGATGATACAAGACATCATCACATATATAATGCTAGAAAATCTACGGAACTCCATGATGAGAACAAAACCTTGTGGTTTTAAAACCCACATGCTTTAGCTAGACCCTTATTATAAATTCCTACATTTAGTTCAGCTTCCCAATTCAGGATGCAGACATGTCCAGGTCGTCCATGTCTGTCCGTGTAGGTCCTTGAGCTAGTGACATCCAAGAATGTGCCAGTGATTTTTGTTAGCATAATAGCCCAGCAACATAATGATTGATGATTTAAAGAACACCTATTAATATTTAATAAAGGAGAGAAATATGAGCTACAGTAATTGAGGATATAAAAACAACCTATGAATAGAAGAGAGAATGTAGAGAAATATGTGATTGAAAGCTTGTAGGAGAATTGTTAGTTCATCTACTTTTCCTCACAATCTACATCTACAATTCCATGAAGAGGTATGGTCCACGACTTTGTCATGGACTGAACTAAACTTAAGGTTAAGGTCAGGAGACCTAAGAAAATTACAGAATAGTAAACTTAGTATTGGCCCCGTCAACATGGGAAGAAAGCTGACACGAACTCATGTTTTGTCGCTGCCATGCAAGGAGCGACAGACATCTGCCTTGCTGCTAGAGGGAAAATTTAGACATAGATGTATCAAGGCTGGACATGTTGGAATAATTGATGAGGGGAGGGCCGAACTGGAGAGACACACCGAAACCATCTGACCAAATCTGGTGATAGCTGCACCGCCAGCTAAAGGAAAGACACTTTTTTCCCTACATGGACTGCATGCATCTAATGTACGCTAGAACTTCCAACTCTGTACAATTTTCACTCTGGACATAAAGCTTATGGCAAGTATGTTGTAGCACAGCTTGCTCATATTTCTAGACAAATTGCAGTTATTAGCTCCTTCGTACTGGTAGCTCAAAGTTTCAGTGCGGTGAAGGCTCAAGATGCATGTAGGCTGATGCTAAAGAAGGATGCATGTAGCTACTAATCTTTGCCGACAATTAACATGCATGCACGCATCTCTAACAATATATCTAGCAAGAGTAATTTCCATGGCAGCTGCTGGTGCAGGCAGCAGGCAGGTATCTCGACGCACCAGTACAGAGTTAAAAAGTAAGGATGAACTTACCTGCTAGGGCAATGGAAAGGTATCATGGTAGAACACAGAGGAGGATGTCAGCACTGTCGAAATTACCCGCGCGAACTTACATCCATTATGGCGCAAGTATTGAAACTTGGCGCGGTCCTGATAAGCAAATGCAACTTTACAATCTGATTGATCCTTCACATAGAGACATGTACAAAGCTAGCTAGGTCTCGGAGGCTCATGTAGTCTGATCGATCCTCCTTCTATAGACGTGTACAAAGCTAGCTACCTCTCCTTGACTGCTAGCTGATGGATACGCTTCTGGCTGGAGCGTAGCTAACAAGCCAGAGATAACGAACTACCAGAATTGATCTGTGGTCAAGGTTTTCTTTAAGAGTAAGATGTCAGCACTGTCGAAATTACCCGCATTAATTTTACTGCGATTGTGGCGCAAGTATTGAAACTTGGCGCGGCCCTAATCCAGCAATGCGTCCCACTATTTAATTTCGGCCGAGGTAGGTTGAGTGCTTTCCAATCTGATTGATCCTTCTCATATAAACATGTACAAAGCTTTTGAAATTTGATCGAACCTTTTACTATAGATGTGTAAAAAGCTACCTAGCTCTCCTTGCGGCTAGTTGATGGATACGCTTGTGGCCTAGCAGCTGATCGATACGCCTCTGGTAGGTGGAAAAGGAAATGATCTTCCATGTCCACATGGTATGCCATATCTAGGGTGGACTGTGGCGGAGCCATAGGAGGCCGGCCGCTGTAGCTAAGTGAGAATTGAAAGAGCCACAGATTGATCGTCATATGTAGCAAGGAAACAGGTTTATTTTCCCTAAAAATATATACGTATTTATTTTCCCTTAAAAAGAATCACGTTTATATATTTATGCAATGGCATAGGTGGGTAATTTTCACAAACTTTTATGATGAAAGGTTATTGTTGAGATCAAACGACTACAATTTTATTATGTTTGAAATTAACGGCCGGATGGTTCTGATTAATGTGGGATTTTCTAGCTAATTCCCCTATTTTTGATCCGTATTTTCCTTTTAGTAGATAATAGATTACTCACTAGCATGACTCACATATTACTATCATCATGTTTCAAAACTATTACAAAGAATCAAGTTTAATTTGTCCAATGATCTTCATGAAATTTTTTATTATATCCTCATTGAATATCTATCACTTTGGGACTGGTTTCATATATTGCCATTGCTTTTTGGCAAGCGCAAACAAATTTAAGTGAAGCACGTGAGCATAAATATTTCATCTCTCAAAAAGGTATAGGTGAAGCATGAGAGGATTTCTTCAAAATTTACTAACTCTCAAATTAATCTAACTGAAGCATGAGAGTATTTCTACAAAAATTTCCAAGCACACAGTGCTCCAAAAGATATAAGTGAAGCACTAGAGCAATTCTATAGCTCAAAAAGTTTAAGTGAAGCACATAAAGCAATTCTAACAAATCATAGCATGATTTTGGCTCTCTCAAATATGTGTGTCCAGCAAGGATACAAAGGAAAAAACAAACAAGTAAAGCAAGCAAAGATACAAGACGCTCCAAGCAAAACTCATGATATGTGACGAATAAAAATATAGCTCCAAGTAAAATACCGATGGTCGTTAGAAGAAAGAGGGGATGCCACTCGGAGGCATCACCAAGCTTAGTTTGATGCGGAGCATCCTACGGACATCACCATGGCAAGAGTCCGTTTGGTAAGTGACACGTGCCACAACTACTTCACATACATTAAGGTGAATCATCTCCTTTACACGTGTTCACTTGACCCCTTCGAGGATGGTATACTACTTGACACTCCTCTTGTGTGCATGCATAGATATTGTCGGAGCTTCACGGATGACGAGGAGGAGTGCCAGCACCTACGTACGACTACACCATCCGCGAGGGAAGCTTGGAAGAGGAGACGGAAGAAGACGGAGTCCCGAAGAAGGAAGGAGAGCCAGGACACCTTCCAGGCCCCAGACATCCGGCCCCTGGAGATCACACAAACGCCAAGGCCAAGCTGCAGCCGAAGCTACAGGGCCCGGACATCCGGCCCCTGGACCCCGGACATCCGGCCAGCCCGGACATCCGGCCCCTCGCCCGGATATCCGGCCGTGAGAAGCCAGAACCGAAGCACTCTGACCAGACGCAGCCCGGACATCCGGCCCTGCCTCCCGGACATCCGGCACAGCCCGAAGCCCCGAACATCCGGCCCAAGAACCCCCGGACATCCGGCCCCCTTCTACACATAGAGCACCTGCAGCCCCGGACATCCGGCCTCCCCAGCCCGGACATCCGGCGACACGTGAAGCCCCGGACATCCGGCCCCCGGCCGGACATCCAGCCCCTGTGCGGGCAGAAGCGGGCCGAAGGCCCATGTATCTCTCTCTTACCCCCCATCTCGCCTTGGACTATATAAGGACCTCCTCCCCCTCTTTCTAGGGTTAGCAATGGTTTAGCTTATAGATTAGTTGAGCATTGCTCCTTCCATATACTTCTTCTAGGAGATTGCGACCTCCACGTGTGAGAAGATCTTATGGATGTCAAGGCCCCTATCTAGGGAAGATCCCTAGTGGATTCAAGGCCTCATCTCCCTATGGAATTTGGGATGAACTCTACCATGTATCCTCTGTCCCTTTGTTGTTCTTGTACCCTTGTGGATCTTGTGTGGTTGTGAGCATAGTGGATGTGTGATTGGACTTGTTTTGAGTGTTTCTCTTGTGATTTCCCCCTCGTGTTCTTCGTGTTCATTCACAAATCCACCTCCAATTCGTGAAAGATCGACGCACACGGGCGTGCCCCGTATCATATTGGTATCATGAGCCACGTTGATCACGAATTTGGAGCCTCCCCCGCCGTTTTCTAGCTTAATTTTGCTTTATTTCGTCCCAATTCGAAAATCCCCACCAAAAATAGCCTCACCAAAAAATTTGTGATTTGTTGATTCTTGTGAGATTTTGTTGATTTTGATCCAT
Source organism: Elymus sibiricus (assembly GCA_039707655.1). Classification (NCBI taxonomy): domain Eukaryota; kingdom Viridiplantae; phylum Streptophyta; class Magnoliopsida; order Poales; family Poaceae; genus Elymus; species Elymus sibiricus. The sequence continues at coordinate 442,658,436 of CM077675.1, read as the reverse complement.
GGATTTCGTGCTTGGTAGGTAGATCTAGCTTTCCCACCACCCAATCCACCCTAATTTTTCTTTTCCCCCATCAATTTTGACCCCCGAGCTCCAAATTTCCGCCCAAATTGAGCTCCCGAGCCCCAAATCTCGATCTGGATTTGTCGGGCCGGACATCCGGCCCCCCAAGCCGGACATCCGGCTCCTGGAGCTCAATCTCGGGCGTCTCTGGATATTCATGTCCCGGATATCCGGCCTAACCCCCGGATGTTCGGCCCTTGAGATTTCAGCCTCCCGTGTTTCACCGTTTTGTCCATAACTAATTCATCCGGAGCCCGATTTTGACGTTCTTTAGCTCATTTTGTAGCTATGGACACCCTCCATCCCACAAAATTAGTTCCATCACAATTTGACTCCATCATATTTTTGAAATTTTGCAAGTTTGCCTAGGCCGCCACCATAATTTCCGCATAGCTTTTCCACCATACACTTCCGCCACCCTAACCCAATTTTGTTTGATATTTTGAGTTGCGGTTTCCGTTTCCTAAGGTGTTTCGGCTAATTAGGGACGGTTCTACATCGATAACACCACCGCTCATCATCGCCACGGCCTAGACATCGACATCGGCCACTTTGCCTTTTGGCGCCCCAACCGTAAGCAAGGACGGTAACCTCGACGACATCATTGTCCATTACCTTGCCATTGCATTGATCGCTCCGAGCATATTGCGTACCTTACCCATTGAGACTAGCAAGTTGAGAATTGCCGGGCCACGTACTTGTGCACCGTAGTGATACTCGTATGCCGCATAGCTAGCTTTAGCGTGCAAATATCTTGTCATCTACATTGTGCCATAAGTCTCTCCCGTGCATATCCATCATCCTTGTCTCATATTTTGGTTCGAGCATCAAGCATAAAAAAAGAGAGAGAGAGAAAAAAAAGAGCAAAATAAGAAAAAGCTTTTAAGCAAAAGAGGAGATACAAAAGAGCTTGTAAGCAATAGAAATAGCATTGAGCCATTTTGCATTGTTCATACTCTTGGATCATACATACATAGCATACTTGGGATTGAAGACGGCACGTTTACTCTTTTAGGTTGGTGCACAAGCGCGTATCTAGCCCATTTGAGCAATCGAGCTATTGTCTCTTCTTGTATCCGTGCAACAGGAGCTTTTCCCGGGTCTCTCACATTGTGTGCTCATTCCTTGGTTGCGCGGATCCCATTTATCTATCCGTGTGTGTGTTCCTAGTGCCACCATAGCTATTGATCTATTTGCTTTGCATTGCAATTTTGTGAATCTTTCTCAACATTTTCGATATCTTGAATTGACAACTGCTTGAATTTTGTGCCACTTGTCCTAACCGAGCCACTCGATAAGCTTTACATTGTAGGTGTGAGTGAACAAGTCCGGTACCAATTCCCCTATTCTTGCATTTCACATTGAGTGAAACGGGATACATCCTCAACTTTGGGAAACGGTATTTTGGTATTGTTTATCTCATTTCCCACTCACCTTTGCTCGAGTCTTGTGATGGATAGGCAAAGCACATCATCTCCTTCGGTCTACAACAACAACGACGAGTTCGACGCCATGAAGAACTTCATCGACGCCAAGTTGGATGCTCAAATGGAGGAGCTCAAGGTCCTCATCAAGAACCGCACGCGGTCTTCCTCATCTTCGAGAAGACGCTCAAGTGCACATGCTCCCGAGCTGCTACCATCTCCGGCAAGATCACCTCGGCATCGACACCTTCAACGACATGAAGACATAACGACGCCAACATCAAGGCGTCCAACAAAGAACAAGAGTGAAGGTCACGAGCTCGACACCAACCACCGCTCGATGACTTCACCACTTACCTAGGCATCTTCGCCAAGAGACTTCAAGGCATCTTCGCCTTTGGATATGCGGCATCTTCGCCGACAAGCACTTCAAGAGAAGCTCCCCAAGCTCAAGTCCGCGACTTCCACGAGGTACTACGACCTCGACATCGACCACGAGATTCCTTTCTTTGGGAGTCAAGACCCCGAGGAGTATCTCGATTGGGAGCGCAAGATGGACTACTACCTCAAGCTACTTCAAGTCCCTTCCGAAGATCACGTGAAGTGCGCCACAAGAAAATTCCACGGCGACGTGTCGACATGGTGGCTTCACACATCTTCGACGAGCTTCAACATGAGTTGGTCCAAGTTGAAGAAAGCGTTGCGGCGAGAGTTTGTGCCTTCTACATACACGGAACATCTTCAACGCCAATTGGAGAACACCATACAAGGATCCAAGTCCCTCGATGAGTACTTCATGAAGATGAAGAAAGCCTTGCGACGAGCCGGTGTGGACGACCCCATTTGGATTAAGTTCCACTTCATGATGGGATGGAACAACGACATCGCCAAGAATATCTTCCACAACAACTACGAGTCTCTCGACGACATCTACGTTGGTGCTCTCAAGGCGGAACAAGAACTCAAGGCCAAGGCTACTCGACCCCGATCACACTTCGCGACGACCAAGCTCCACGACGACGAGCATGAGGATGGTACCACCAAGATGTCCAAGTCCGACGAGCTCCAAGACGATGCTCCCAAGTTCGACTTCACCGCCATCCCTCTTTGTGGCATTAACAATGCCGAGTCTACCATGACTCTTTTTGAAGACGGCGCGGCGATGACCATGACTACGGAGCCACTCAAGGAACATGCTTTGGAGGCGAGCGACAAGGTGGCGAACAAGGATGACGCTTCCATCTTTGGAGGCGAGAGTGATGATGTGCCATCTTCAGCCTTCATCCACGGCGACGGTGACGAGTTGGTTGAGCATGGGATTTTCCCTTCGACCACGGCGGCGTTTGGTGATGAGTTGAGAGACCTATGCCACCATATTGAGAGTGAGAGTGACTTCACTACTAGCCCCATATATGATGAGTTGCCACAATTCCCATGTGAGGAGAGCCACAACCCCCACCACTTGAGTGAGATGAGTGACTCCACCATATGTTAGTTTGAGTGCACCTACCTTGAGGGAGTGTGTGATCCACCACCACATAGAGAGAGTGACGTAGTTGATAGGGCATGTGAGGCCATTTCGATTTCTAACAACTTAACCTCTACCTCTATTGTGTCTTCTCCTTTGGTGCTAGGTCCCATATACGATGACGCGCCGATTCTTGATGACTTCGTCCTCACCTTGGACAAGACGATGGCCATGGTGGTATATGATGCACCCCCCACATGGTTCCGTCATGATGAAGATGACCACAAGTTGGTCTATGCAACCTCACCTACACCACATGAGTGGAATGAAAAAAGTAACATAGGTGAAGGTGATGCTTTTGTCCCACTAGTGGACATTGATTGCTTGCATGATGATGATCACCCTATTTCCATGCTTCATGATTATGCGACTTCCTCATGTGATGAATTGCCCATTTATGATGAGTTTGACGATTCTCATGTGGAGTCTATTACTTGTGATGCCTTGTTGCATAGGATAAATTGTGAGAATTCTATAGGTCACATCATGTTTGACAATCCACTTGACTTGTCATATGCTATGCATGAGATCACCCATATTGCATCTTCGCAATCTCATCGTAGTAACTATGCATATGCCATTAAAATAAACCCAATTTGCACATATGGCATAGATGACAAACCCATGGTTATTGGCATTTGCTTTTCTTGTGATGATATTGCCATGCTCCCTTTGCATCTTTTGAGCAATTGCTCACATATGACATGCCATGACCACTTAGCTACGGATATGCATTGTTTTGGATGTTGTCCATATTCTCCGAATTATGCTTCCGCTATTACACATGAGGAGACCCCAATAGTTTCCTCATACATGTTAGGAGATTTTGTTACATCACATCCATTGCATGATTCCAATTACTGTGTGCACCATCCGCATATCATGAATAACAATGCTCTTGATATTTCACATGATGCACTACATATTCCCAGTCTCCATTATGCTATACATAATAACAAACCTTTCATGATGGATGACATGTTCTTATATCATGCATCTCACTTATTTGAGCATTGGATATTTTGTGCTAACGAACACAAGCACATGCACATCCTAACGGATGATGTATACATATACCACACACACACACACACAATTTTCCCTTTGCCTTTGTTGTGTGTAGGTACTCATGATTACTCGTCAACCTCACAATCCCATGAGTTGACGAAAAGAGCTCTTGAGAGCACCGATGCTTTGGGATTCACCGGAATGTGTCTCCAACCATTCCCCTTGTGCAAGGACTTCGCGCATTTCTTCTACATGGCTCTCACATGGCTATGGCTTCTTGCTCATTACACGTATTTTGCCCATATTGCCATGTTCACTTTGCATGATATGCTCATTTCTATGCCCTTGCCATGCAATTGTGACCCATGCTTTGCATCTCACATGACACTTGATTATATGATTTGTATGTGTATTTGCGAGCTTGGTGGAGATACTACTTGCTATTGCCATGTTTGCTTTGTGCCCCATGCCTATGATGATACATTGATCATGTTTTGTTCCCGTGCTTGCGATATGTCATGTGCATTGTCTATGCCTACTATTTGCTCACATGACATAATTGCCATGATTTCCTCTAGTATGTTGCATCTTCGCACTACTAGTTTGCACGACATGATTACTATGGTTGCTTGTGTTGCATCACCGATGTGCTCCTTTTTTGCGGTTGATGGCAACACTACTAGAAAAAAGGCTGTTAGTGGCGCACCAGTTTTTGCTATTAATGGCGCACTATAGGTGCGCCACTCTTAACACGCCATTAATAACAAATAGTAATGGCGCATCTCTGGTGCGCCATTAGTAATCCAAATACTAGTGGCGCACCACCTGGTGCTCCATTATTAACACTTCAGGTGCGCCACTGCTAATAGAGGACAATGCGCCACTACTAACACCCATGATGCGCCATTGCTTTTTTTTTTGCGGTTTTTTTTTTTTGCGATTAAATCAAAAAAAGTTAGTAATGGCGCACCAGGAGAAGGTGCGCCATTGCTATCCCGATGTTTATGGCGCACCCCCTAAAAGGTGCGCCGTTGCTATCCCGATGTTTATGGCGCACCCCTAAAAGGTGCGCCATTGCTTTTTTTTTGCGATTTTTTTTTGCGATTTTTTTTTGAATTTCGTTCTGGTTTGCATCTTGGTACGTTCTTTGTGCCGGGAGGAGGAGGGACTGTGAGGAGGAAGTAGAGGAGGAAGGAGAGGAGGGAGGAGGAGGGACCGTGAGGAGGAGGAGGGAGGAGAGACCGTGAGGAGGAGGGACTGTGAGGAGGAAGGACTGTGAGGAGGAAGGAGGAGGGAGGAGAGAGGAGGGAGGAGGAGGTCACCGGCTGGAGAGGAGGAGGAGGAGGAGGAGGTCGCCGGAGAGGAGCAGGAGGAGGAGTTCGCCAGAGAGGACCGTGAGGAGGAGTGAGGAGGAGGTCGCCGGAGAGGACAGTGAGGAGGAGGTCGCCGGAGAGGACCGTGAGGAGGTGGTCGCCGGAGAGGACCGTGAGGAGGAGGTCGCCGGAGAGGACCGTGAGGAGGAGGGAGGAGGAAGGAGGAAGGAGGAGGAAGGAGGAAGGAGGAGAGGAGGAGGAGGAGGAGGAGGATAGAAATGTGTGGAGGAGGAGGGAAGTGGATAAGGGTAGTGGGGGTAGGTGGGCGTTTTGAAACTGCCCAGACTTAGTAATGGTGCACCTAGGTGTGGTGCGCCATTACTATGTACCTTAGTAATGGCGCACCTAGGTGTGGTGCGCCATTGCTATGTACCTTAGTAATGGCGCACCTAGGCGTGGTGCGCCATTACTATTTTTAAATTTTTTTGAATTTTAAAGGCGGGAAAATAGTAGTGGCGCACTATACACTGGTGCGCCATTGCTAACTTTTTTTATTTTTTTGCCTCCAGATCTTAAAATGGCTGTAACTTTTTTTCTGTTAGGTTTTTTAGGATTCTAATAAATCGATAACGGGCATAGCCGGTTGAATTCGGATGTAACTTTTTGAGTAGATGCTTTTTCATATAAAAAACTTTTTCATCGGAGGTCGTATGCAAAAGTTACGGCCATTTTACCGAAACACGGCGGCCTTTTGCAAAAAAATTCAAAATTCGTGTTTGTTAATTTTCCTAACAACTAGAACACATAACACATGGGCATCTATTTTTTTGAATTTTTTTGAATCTTTTATCATTTTCTTTTATTTTTTTAAACTGAAAAGACGATCCACGGGGGGGGGGGGGGGGTGGGTGTGTGTGTGTGGGGGTGTGTGTGTTTGTGTGTGTGAGACGTTAGTAATGGCGCACCCTCCCTGGTGCGCCATTGCTAACCTTAGCAATGGCGCACCAGAGAGGGTGCACCATTACTAACCTCACACACACGCAGGCACACAGCCCCACCAGACATAGCAATGGCGCACCACACCAAGGTGCGCCATTACTATGTAGCATAGTAATGGCGCACCACACCAAGGTGCGCCATTGCTATGTCTGGTGGGGTGGGGGGATGGACAAAAAAAAAAGTAATGGCGCACTGCTCAGGTGGTGCGCCACTACTAAAAAAATAACAATGGCGCACCTGCTTCTGGTGCGCCATTGCTACATAGCAGTGGCGCACCACCACCATGGTGCGCCACTAATAGGGATATTGGCTATAGCCATTTTTCTAGTAGTGCAACCATTGCCATGCTTCGCACATGATTGATATTGCTTGTTGTCATATGTCTCCACATGTTGCCTCTATCATGCTAGATGATTTTCCATGTATTGAGTGCAATCACGCTATTAATTTTGCTAATGAGATTGCCCCCATAGCTTTCTCTCATATTATTGGAGCTTTTGACATCTTTCATGTGAAGCATGCTTGCCTTCCTTCTTTGCACCACATGCCTAGTGACATGAATATTGCCATTGTTGCATTATATTATTCATGCACTTGTGATTCTAATGGTTATGTGCAAGAAGAGAGAACCATCATGATGGATGATGTGTTTGTCTACCATGCACATACATTGTTTCCTTGGTTGTGTGTATGTGTAGGATACTTCGACTATATGTCAACTTCCACTTCACGTGAGTTGACCATTCGAGCTCTAGAGAGCGAGCCATTCTACATCGACGCATTTCTATATCGCACGTGCTTGCGCATCGGCATTGTGACGGACGCACAAGGTCATGCTTTTGAGGTGACATCCTTCTTGAGCATGGATATTATGGCTCACCCTACTTGTGTTGCTTCTACCATGACATATATGGGTCATCTTGGACCACTTACTTGCACACATATTAGAGATATTGCTTTCACTCATGATTGCCATCATTCCATGCCTCGTGACATATATGCCTTGTGTGTTGCATCCAACTTGAGGATTGTTTGCTCTTATAATATGCTTGGTTGCAACAATGCCCATTCTTCACATATGCCATGCTCGATTGCTTGCTACATGCTTGACTTGATTGCCTCACACATGATGACCAATTGCTCTTTCTATTGTGTTGAGTGCCACAACATCTTCACTACACCATGTGCATATTCTCCTTGGATTGCATTGCACTTTGGATTGCGCCATGTGTTTAGACACTTCATATTGTTTGGTGTTGTGAATGATTCATATGCCTACCATAGACCTTTCGTTGATTGCCTTGTGCATAATTTCTATGACCATGAGGTAGATGCTTGTTATATTGCCACACATATTTGCAGCCCTACCTCCACTTGTTTCCATGATTGCATTGCTTGTGCTCAAATTATATGCATACATGCCATGGCACAATCCCTTGTCACACCATATGATATGCATGATGACAACACTTGTTCGGTGGTTCACCACTTGAATGCTTGGTTTTGCACTAACGCTAACCACATTTGTTTTTCCAAGTGTTTGTCGTGTTTGCTCCTTTTGAAGGAATTACTAGTTGGTGCGACATTGGAGAGTGCCCCTTTCGAGCTTCATGATGATGAGTGCTTGGTGATCGTCCACTTCTATACGGCGACGCCACCTCTTTCCCATGGTGATTTGGATTTTGATCCGAGGACGGATCTTTCCCAAGGGGGAGGGGATGATGCAGAGCATCCTACGGACATCACCATGGCAAGAGTCCGTTTGGCAAGTGACACGTGCCACAACTACTTCACATACATTAAGGTGAATCATCTCCTTTACACGTGTTCACTTGACCCCTTCGAGGATGGTATAGTACTTGATACTCCTCTCGTGTGCATGCATAGGTATTGTCGGAGCTTCATGGATGACGAGGAGGAGTGCCAGCACCTACGTACGATACACCATCCGCGAGGGAAGCTTGGAAGCGGAGACGGAAGAAGACGGAGTCCCGAAGAAGGAAGGAGAGCCAGGACACCTTCCAGGCCCCGGACATCCGGCCCTTGGCCCGGACATCTGGCCCCTGGAGATCACACAAACGCCAAGGCCAAGCTGCAGCCGAAGCTACAGGGCCCGGATATCCGGCCCCTGGACCCCGGTTATCCGGCCAGCCCGGACATCCGGCCCCTCGCCCGGATATCCGGCCGTGGGAAGCCAGAACCGAAGCTCTCTGACCAGACGCAGCCCGGACATCCGGCCCTGCCGCCCGGACATCCGGCACAGCCCGAAGCCCCGAACATCCGGCCCAAGACCCCCCGGACATCCGGCACCCTTCTACACAGAGAGCACCTACAGCCCCGGACATCCGGCCTCCCCAGCCCGGACATCCGGCGACGCGTGAAGCCCCGGACACCCGGCCCCTGTGCGGGCAGAAGCGGGCCGAAGGCCCATGTATCTCTCTCTTACCCCCCATCTCGCTTTGGACTATATAAGGACCTCCTCCCCCTCTCTCTAGGGTTAGCAATGGTTTAGCTCATAGATTAGTTGAGCATTGCTCCTTCCATATACTTCTCCTAGGAGATTGCGACCTCCACGTGTGAGAAGATATTATGGATGTCAAGGCCCCTATCTAGGGAAGATCCCTAGTGGATTCAAGGCCTCATCTCCCTATGGGATTTGGGATGAACTCTACCATGTATCCTCTTTCCCTTTGTTGTTCTTGTACCCTTGTGGATCTTGTGTGGTTCTGAGCATAGTGGATGTGTGATTGGACTTGTTTTGAGTGTTTCTCTTGTGATTTCCCCCTCGTGTTCTTCGTGTTCATTCACAAATCCACCTCCAATTCGTGAAAGATCGACGCACACGGGCGTGCCCCGTATCATAGTTGCTTGTTACTCTTTGGATATATCTTGGGGGTGCGGTAGCATCCCCAAGCTTAGGCTGTTTATCACTCCTTATTGCTTCATCCATCGTGATCTCACCCAAAACTTGAAAACTTCAATCACACAAAACTCAACAAAATCTTCGTGAGATCCGTTAGTATAATAAAGCAAATCACTACTTTAGGTACTGTTGCAAACCCATTCATATTTTATTATTGCATTATACCTACTGTATTTTAATTTTACCATGGCTCATACCCTTCAATATAACCCATAGATTCATCAAAACAAGCACACAATGCAACGAAAACAGAATCTGTCTTAAACAGAACAGTCTATAGTAATCTGTACTCTAACCATACTTATGTAACTCTTAAAATTCTGAAAAAATAGGAAAACGTAAGTAATTTGTATAGAAACACTATTTTAAAATTTCAGGTCAAGATCACGTTCCAGCAAAAAATGAAAATTCATATACTGGATGCAAAGTTTCTGTTTCAGATTCAGCATCACTTCTACTCATCCTATGAATCATCCTAAAGGCTTTACTTGGCACAAACACTAAATAAACCATAAAAACATAATCATAACACAGGCATAATTGTGTCAACACTCAAAAACAGAAAGGAAAAAGCAATTTATTCATTGGGTTGCCTCCCAACAAGCGCTATCGTTTTACGCCCCTAGCTAGGCATAACACATAGATTCAAGTATTGTCATCCTTGGTTTTGGTTGAGGTGTTTTTGTCAAGAGGTTTTGAAAATAGAACTTGAAACACATCATCCATAGCAATCTGAGCACTATCAAGTTGTCCCTCTACGTACCCCCTTTGATTACCGGCCACGATCCAAGAATATTGTTGGTTCACATCATTGAAAACGTGTTGGATCATGTCTCTAACGGGGATTTCCTTTTTGAGATTCTCATCAAAAAATTGATTATTTCCAAGCAAATATATCATCATGTAATCTCTATTGTAGAGGATTTCTCCTATTACCAGTTTTTCATGGTTCATACCATAAAAGTCAAAGATCTCCCTAGATTCCCGTACTATGTGATCAAATTCATGCGTAAGAACAAGTGTAGCCAACATCCTAGCTTTAGGGTTCTTTATTATGGGTAGCTCATAAAAAAATCTTTGCAAGGTAGATTGGGTACGAATAAATCTATTTTCAAGTTTTAGAACTAGCGCTGAGATAGCTTCCGCATAAGATTTAGTTCTTTTCAAAATAGGAGTATCGTCGAGAGTCAAATTCCCCACGCAATTGAAAAACTCTTGGATAGTTTCTTTTCCTATAACGTTCCTTTGCCCCAAAACAAAAGTCTTAGAATCCAGATTAACAGAACGTCTAATTTTAGGAGTCCTGCCATCATCCGTTTCTGCCATACCAAAATCACTCATGGTGACAAGCAAACAAGAGATCCGGCGAGAAAAAGGCAAACGAAAAAGAGGGCGAATAAAACGGCAAATGGGTGAAGTGGGGGAGAGGAAAACAAGAGGAAAATGGCAAATAATGTAATTGCAAGGAAATGAGATTTGTGATTAGGAACCTGGTAGATGATGATTGAGTCCCCTCGGCGCCAGAAATTCCTTTGACGTGGCTTGAGACCGCGTTGGTATTTCCCCAAAGAGGAAGGGATGATGCAGCACAGCGACGGTAAGTATTTCCCTCAGTTATGAAACCAAGGTTATCAAACTAGTAGGAGGATCACCACCACCCAATAAGCAGCACCTGCCCACAAACAACAAATACTTGCAACCCAACGCGAAAGAGAGGTTGTCAATCTCTCTACGGTAATAAGATAGATTAGGTAGTGATAGATAGGAGAGATAGATCTCTCAAGAGCACAAAATAGAAAGGGCAAATAAAATATGCAGGAATATATTTTTGGGTTTTTTGGTTTTGTAGATCTGAAAACAAAGATGCAAAAAGATAGATTTGAAAGCAATATGTTGGAAAAGTAGACCCCGGGGCCGTATGGTTCACTAGTGGCTTCTCTCATGAGTATAGCGCACGGTGGGTGAACAAATTACTGTTGGGCAATTGATAGAAAATCAAATAGTCATGACGATATCCAAGGCGATGATCATTATATAGGTATCACGTCCAAGAAAGGTAGACCGACTCCTGCCTGCATCTACCTATTACTCCACACATCGACCGCTATCCAGCATGCATCTAGTGTATTAAGTTCGGAAAAACGGAGTAATGCAATAAGAACGATGACATGATGTAGACAAGATCTATTCATGTAGGAATAGACCCCATCTTGTTATCCTTAATAGCAACGATACATGCGTGTCTTTCTTCCCCTTCTGTCACTTGGAAAGAACACCGCAAGATCGAACCCATCACAAAGCACCTCTTCCGATGGCAAAAAAATCAATCTAGTCGGCCTAACTAAACCAAAGATTCGGAGAAGAAATACAAGGCTATAAGTAATCATGCATATAAGAGATCAAAGCAGACTCAAATAATATTCATGGATAGAAACTGATCATGAACTCAAAATTCATCGGATCCCAACAAACACACCGCAAAAGTTTACATCAAATAGATCTCTAAGAGACCATTGTATTGAGAATCATAAGAGAGAGAGAGAAAGGAAGCCATCTAGCTACTGCCTACTGACACGTAGGTCTATGGTGGACTACTCACGCATCATCGGAGAGGCACCTATGAAGAAGATGAACCCCTTCGTGATGGTGTTTAGATTGGATCTCGAGGTTCTGGAACTTGTGGCGGCTGGAATTGTGTTTCGTCGACTCCCCTAGGGTTTCTGGAATATTTGGGAATTTATAGGCATCAGAGGTGGTGGAGAGGGGTCCCGAGGAGGGCACAACCCATCAGGGCATGTCGGGGCCCCACTGGCGCGCCCTAGTGGGTTGTGGTCTCCTCGGCCCACTTCTCCCGCACTTCTTTGGCCCACCGGGTGTCTTCTTGTCCAGAAAAAAAATTCCAAAAAGTTTCGTTCGCGATTGGACTCCGTTTGGTATTGATTTTCTGCGAAGTAAAAACCAGCAAAAACAGCAACTAGCACTTTGGTACTATGTCAATAGGTTAGTCCCAAAAAATGATACAAAGTTGTTATAAAATGATTGTAAAACATCCAAGAATGATAATATGACAGCATGGAACAAGCAAAAATTATAGATACGTTGGAGACGTATCAGTCATCCCAAAAGCTTTACTTGGCACAAACACTAATTTAAACACAAAAGCATAATCATTACAGAGGAAATAATCATTCTATTAAAAATAAACAGAAAGTTTAAAGAAAAAATTTAAGATGCAAGTTATTGTTTTATGCCTCCCAACAAGCGCTATTGTTTTGTGCCCCTAGCTAGGCATAATGCATAGTTTCAAGTATTGTCATATTTGACACTCCGCCCATAAGTAGCTCTCAAGATTGATTCATAAGGTGGTTTAATTCTCTTTCTAGTGAAGTGTTCCATCCCTTTCTTTAATGGGAATTGGAACCTTATGTTTCCCTCTTTCATGTCAATGATTGCACCTATAGTTCGTAAGAAAGGTCTTTCAAGTATTATGGGACAAGAAGGATTGCAATCAATATCAAGCACAATGAAATCTACAGGCACATAATTTTTATTTTCAATAATAACCACATCATTAATTCTACCCAAAGGTTTCTTGATGGTAGAATCCACAAGATGCAAGTTGAGGGAACAATCTTCAATATTAGTGAGACCAAGCACATCACAAAGAGTTTTAGGAATAGTGGAAACACTAGCACCAAGGTCAGACAAAGCATTGAATTCATATTTATTGATCTTTATTTTGATAGTAGGTTCCCACTCATCATGCAATTTTCTAGGAATAGAAACTTCAAGCTCAAGTTTCTGATCATAGGCTCTCATCATAGCTTTTATTATATGTTCGGTAAAAGCTTTGTTTTGTTCATAAGCATTGGGTGATCTAATAATGGATTGCAACAAGGAAATACATTCTACTAAAGAGAAGTTATCATAATTAAAGTCCATGTAATACAAAATAGTGGGCACATCACTAGTTAAAGTTTTGACCTCTCCAAACCCACATTTTTCAGTTTTAGCATCAAAATCATCACCCTCCAAGCAAACGGGACGCTTCTCTACTGAAGTTGACTCATCTCATGTCCCTTTATCATTTATATTTAGAGAGGTAAATAAAGATTGAATAGGAGAAACGCCAATCATTTTAAGATCTTCATCATGATTCCGGTAAAAACCGGGTGGAAGAGCTTTTTCTAAGAATTCCCGCTTAGCTCTCAACTTAGCGGTCCTCTCCTTACTTTCATTAATAGATATTTGGATAGATTCAATAGCATCATTAAAATCATGCTTGGGTGGCAAAGCTTTATTTTTAAGAGTTTCCACAACAAGAGCATTTTTTCTTCTACCATAGCCAAAGTGTCAACTACATGCAATTTTTCTTCTACCATAGTGTTGAAAACCTTTTGAGAATTAATAAATTCTTTAACTGTGTTCTTAAGATCAAAGGGCATCCTATTAGAATTTGTAGAAGAATTTCCATAAGAATTTCCATAGTTGTTAGAGGAATTACCGGGATACGGTCGAGAATTGAAATTACCTCTATAAGCATTGTTGTTTAAATTATTTCGCGAGAAAAAGTTCACATCAATAGCATCATTATTTGGAATATCATTGGGATCAACATGGGCATTTTTACTAGCAACCATATTCATAAGAGCATCCACTTTTTCACTCAAAGTAGCGATTTCTTCAACAGAATTTACCTTCTTACCGGTTGGAGCCCTTTCGGTATGCCATTGAGAATAATTTGTCATGATGTTGTCCAGAAGTTTTGTGGCCTCTGCTAAGGTCACATCCATAAAGGTACCACGTGCAGTAGAATCTAGAAGATTTCTAGACACAAAGTTTAGTCCAGCACAGAAGTTTTGGATAATCATCCACATATTTAAACCATGGGTTGGACAATTTCTTATAATTAATTTCATTCTCTCCCAAGCTTGTGCAACATGCTCCTGATCTTGCTGTTTAAAATTCATTATTTGATTTCTAAGGGAGATGATCTTAGCAAGAGGAAAATACTTGGCAATAAAAGCATCTTTACACTTATCCCATGTTCCAATACTATTACGCGGTAAATATGAAAACCAAGCCTTAGCTTTATCTCTTAGTGAAAAAGGAAATAATTTTAATTTCACAATATCATTATCCATATACTTTTTCTTTTGCATGTCACATAATTCAACAAAGGTATTAAGATGTGACGCGGGATCCTCATTAGGACTTCCCGAAAATTGATCTTTCATGACAAGATTTAGCAATGCAGCATTAATACCAAAAGCCTCCGCACTAGTGGCGGGTGGTATGGGTGTACTAATAAAATCATTATTATTAGTATTTGAGAAGTCACACAACTTAGTAGTATCTTGAGACATGGTGAACGAACAAGCAAGACAAGTAAACTAGCAAGCGAAGAAGTAAACTAGTAACGAACAAAGATAAATATTTTTGTATTTTTGATTTTTATGAGACAAGCTAAATATAACAGCATATAAAAAGAAGAACAAGTGAACGAAAATTTGTGTGAAGTTACTTGGTAGTTAATGATGATATTCCCCGGCAACGGCACCAGAAATCCTTCCTGATACTTGTGATCTGCGTTGGGTTTTCCGTGAAGAGGAACGGGTAATTGCAGCACAAAGAGGGTTGTTAATCCCCTTGATCTCGTTTTTTGCAAGCAAATGAATTGTGTAGATAATTGTTGATAAATATAAATTGCAAAACAATAAAAATTAAATAAAGGCAGCAAGGTAATTGTAGCATTTGTAAATATATATAAGTCAATAGACCCGGGGGCCATAGTGTTCTCTAGTGGCATCTCTCATGTAGGCAGCATACGGTGGGTAAACCAATTACTGTTGGGTAATTGATAGAAAAGCGGATAGTTATGCGATGTTCACGGCAATGATCATGTATATATAGGCATCACGTCCATAAGCAAATAGGCCGACTCCTGCCTGCACCTATAACTATTACACCACTCATCGACCGCTATCCAGCATGCATCTAGAGTATTAAGTAAAACAGAGTAATGCTTCGAGAACAATGACATGATGTAGACAAAGTAAACTCAAACAATATGAATGAACCCCATCGTTTTATCCTTAGTAGCAACAACACAAAGACGCATCTTGTCCCCTACTTTGTCACTGGGATATAGAAAATTGCCAGGTTGAACCTACCACAACGCACCACTCCCACCGATGAAATATCAATCTACTTGGCCAAAGCACATCAATAGATCGGAGAGCATTATGAAGCTATAATGATCATGCACTTAAGAGATAATATAATTCAGAGGCATCTCAAATACTTTTCATGAATAACCTGAACATAAACCCACAATTCATCAGATCCCAACAAACACATCGCACAATAGGATTACATCGGATGGGTCAACGCGAAGATGCGATGACCATTGTATTGAAGTTCATAAGAGAGAGATTGCCATCTAGGTGCTAGCTATGGACCCGTAGGTCTGTGGTGAACTACTCACACATCATCATGAGGTCAGCAAGGTTGATGAAGAGGCCCTCCGTGATTGATCCCCCCTCCGGCAGGGTGCCGGAATGGAGCTCCAGATGGCCTCGCGACTAAACATTGACTTTCGGCGGCGGAAAAAGGGTTTCAGGACTGCCTTTAGGGTTTTTACAATATTAGAGAATTTATGGGCCGAAGAGGTACGTCGGGAGAGCCACGAGGGGGGCACCACATATCAGGGCGCGTCCTGATGTGTGGTAGGGTCCTCGTGTGCCTCCTAGCCTCCTTTCGAAGCTTCTAGGTCTTCTTATAGTCCAGAAAAAATTATCAAAAAGGTTTCGTGGCAATTGGACTTCGTTTGGTACTGTAAACCTGAAAAGGCAAAAACATGCAGAAAACAGCAACTGGCACTGGGCACTGGGTCAATAGGTTAGTGCTCAAAAATATTATAAATTGGTAAATAAAGACCTAAAAAGTATCCTAGAATGATAATATACCAGCATGGAACAATCAAAAATTATAGATACGTTGGAGACGTATCACGGGTGTAGTTGTAGCTGATTACCGTACCGCAACCCAAATCAAAATAACCAAGAAATTCAGGGAATTCACAGGTGGGAATTCCAGTAGTCACCTAGAAGAATTCTTCCAACGGATGTATAATGGGTTATGCATTTGTTCCGAGCAATTTTAGCTCAATACTTTGTTGGTTTGCAAGTGGCTTCCATATCTCATGATGTTTTCGCTAAACTTTGGGAAGCAATCTAACTAATTCCAGTCGAATGAGAATTGATAGGACTTCCATGTTGCAATATTCGAGACATTGATTCAGCTTATCAGCTTCATCTTGTCAGCTGTGATCTAATACTCTTGTCCATCTCCAGGATGGCTGTAACATCCCAAAATTTGGAATGTTATATTAATCAATAGAATGATTGATTGTTTGACTGAGTGATTGAAAATTGAGTGAAATTTGAAACTTTTTGAAACTTTTGAATGAGAGGGAATAAAATGACTTTCCCCTTTGTGTTTGATTTCAAATTAATCCAATTCAGATCAATGAGAGAAGATGACATGACTTCTTCAAATAGAGCATTTGAAAAGTGGATTTGAAAATTTCTGAAAATATTCAATTTGGAATCTATTTCATATTTGGCTCTATTTTGAAATTTGAAAGAATTCAGATTCACTTGCCCCAAAATTCAAATTTTGAGAGGAGGAACATGACCCTCCAAAACCAGGGGTATTTTTGTGAAATTTTGAACCATAAACCCCAGGGGTTATTTCAAAATTATTTGCAAAAGAAATAAAAACAAATTAGGCATTTTCTGAAAAATAAGTTTTTAAAAGTATTTATTTTGGCCGTTGAAAAATGTTCATCTTATTGAATTTATTGTTCTGATCATTTTTGGTATATAATAATTTTATATTTGAGTTTATATCTGTTTTCCTTTTTATAGTTTTCCTTTCCTGTTTTTGAATAATAGGAAAAATGGTTTTAATAGGAAACAGACCCGAAGCCCAAAAGGAATAGTGGCCGGCCCAGGATTCCCTCGCTGGATCCGGTTTCTTTCCGAACCGGTGCCCGATCGCCCCTCCCCTCTCTTTCTCTCTCTGACGTCGCCGGCCCACTGGCCGGTCCTTCCTTCCTCGCGCCCATCCCCTTCCTTCCTGCCTCCCCTTTCCTTCCCGACGCCGGCGACCAAATCCTCTCCGGATCCCGTCGATCCCCTTCCTTCTGAGCACTCCGAGCCGCCCCCTATAAAGCATGCCCCTCCCTCGACCCGTTCCCCTCCAAACCCCTCACGCCCGAGCCATGCCCTCGCCTCCATTGCTTGCCGGAGCAGAGCCTCGCCGCCACGCCATTTGCCTCGCCCCGCTCCACTCCGACTACCCCAAGCCACACCCTCACCACCATCGGAACCCCCTTTCTCCCCCGCATTTCCCCGTCCCCTCGCCTGAGCTTTAGCCTCATCGGAGCACCCATCCCGACGATCACCGTACGCCACCTCCGCCCCGAGCATCGCCGTCGATGTCTCCGTCACCCCCGAGCCACGCCAAGACCACCATCATTCTCGCCGTCCTCGTCCACATCGCCTAAGCCCTTCACCATCACCGTAGGACCATCGGAGCGCCGTCCCCGTCAACCTCACCGCCTCTGCCTCGCCGCCGACGTCGCCGGAGCTCCACACCACCGCGGTAAGTCGCCGGGCCCCTATCCTCCGTTAGATCTCAGATCAACGCACACGATTAGAAGTTTTAAAACGCCGAAGCGTTTTCTTCTAAGAACCGGTCGTTAGCTCGCTAGCCACCGCGCGCACACGCCCGCAACCAATCAGAGCATGACACGTAGCACCCTGTCCGTTAGTTAGATTTTTCTTTTTCTGTTTTTGTTTTAGTTCACAGAATTAGTTCTGTTTTTCTTTTCTTTATAACTTTTATGTTTTTAATTATAATTGAGTGATTATTTTTGCATTAGGTCACAAATTTCATGTAGTTTCTGTTGATATATAGTTTGACCATATTTGAATATTTTAAATTTGAATTCAAACAGATTTGATTTAAATCTTGTTTTGTGAATAACTTGAGTTTAAAAACATATTTTTGAGTGATTCCTTTTGCTACTGTTTTGTATTAGTGTGTTTTATCTTCCTGTACAGTTCGAGATTTTTTAGAGAATATTAAAATAGGGTTTCAAGCAAAACAGATTCTGTTTTAGTTCTTTTTAGGTTTATTTCTATTTCTTTTGTTTTAAATTGTTTTAATTTATTTTCTTTTATATTAGTTGATAAGTTTTACTTTGTTTTCTGTTAGTTAGCAGTAGTATTTCAACCAAGTTTATTTTTATGTTATTTATTATTTTTGTTTGCATGAAATCAATTCTAGTTGAGTTATAACTTGCAATTGATTTTCATTGCTAGATTGATTTCCTATTTGAAAATATTTTTATAAATTGTTTTATAAGTTTTACTTTCTGTTAACTTAGCTGTTTTATATTTTGTTTTGTCTTATGTTAGTATTTTATTGTTTTTCTTGTTGTTAAGTTTATTAGACAAAATAAAACTTAAGTTGTTTAGTGTGTTGTCTTTATTAGTTCTTAGTTGTTCTTCAAAAGTAATTCCTTTTGCTAGTAAAAATATTTGCTAAATGCCTTTGCTAGATTTTACTTTGTTGTTGTTTTGTTGCTGTTGATTGTAGGAAAAACCTTTTCTTAGTTGCTTGATGAAGAATTGTTGATTTTAACTTTCGTCTTAAGTATTTCCTTCATCACACTCTTTTGTGATTAGTTTTGTGCTATGTGTTGCTATTGGTGTGATAGTATTGATTGCTAGAAGTGTTTGCTTATAAGAATGTAATGTTTGATTATATAGATTTCATCGGAGAGTGACGAATAGTTCTATCAAGTTATTTCTGAGAGCGATATTTATCTTCATCAACCCTACCAGGCAAGTTCACTTTGACCATCTATTTCATACTTATGTTTTATTGCATGTAGTGACATCATTCAACAAATCGCTCCAGTAGTGTTATTGAAATTCTTGTAGCTGAGTAGAATGCATGAGGTAGGAACCCACCACTTGTTACTAAAGCCCCGGGAACGCTAGTTATTTTAATGCCATGCTAAAGTAGACGGGGTTTGGTATGAGTGTTCGTGAGTGGTGTGAGAAGGAGGACTCCACGTCAACACGACAACTTCATGAAGGCATCTTCAAGTCCTGCATCTTCAAGACCTCAAGACTTCGAGACTCGAGAAACAAGTTTTCAATACACACTACTGGGTGAAGGATGGATTTGATGGGCACCCTGGAGTAACCTGTGGATGGCCGGGATGCATGGAGAAGCGCCATGACATCTTGCGGAAAGCTTCACCCACCCCCAAAGAGACGGATGAATACTTCATGCCCGGAAGCTTACCTGTGTAGCCACAAGTCATTATGGGCTCTGACTTGGTTGATCTTTGTTGTGACTCTGGCTGGGCAGTGCTACGAGATGTAGTCGACGTTAGGATTGGATGGGCACTGACAGTAGTCAGGGAAACACTCTGAAAGACAATGTTTCGTTCGTCCTGTTCTCAAACAACCGGCAGTGCGAGGACATACAAGGAGGGAACGAATCTTGTGGGTAAAGTACACAACACTCTGCAGAGTTAAACCTAATAGATTAGCCGTGTCCCCGGTTACGGACGATTTGAGCCTCTGGACTTGGATCTATCTCTGAACTCTCAACACCAGACTGATAACTAATTGTGGGCAACTTTCGATACTCGTGGGCATTGAGACATCGGTTGGCAGAACCATGTCATAGATATTTCCATAGTGAAAACTCCTGATACTCCGTTGTTGTAGGAAAAGAAAATAAAATCAGCTTTTGTGCAAAAACTCAGACACAGAGCCACAAAGCTTTATTGCATATAGAATAGTCTTATCATCTGTTTTCTCTTATGGTGATCTTGCCGGTACATTCAATGTACTGACCTACACGGCTGCAATGTCTTATGTTGCAGATAAGTTTCTACGACGAGTAAGAGTACGGTTCCGGGTTACGGTCTACACTCAACCTGCCGTTGGTGTTTATTGGGAATCCACTCCCGTTGACTGTTTCCGTTGAGAATTTTAAGGTATATATATCAGTTTACGTTAATTACATGTGATTGCACTTTGATATATACATTGATGTACTGTGTGTGCCAGCATACTGATCCAGGGACGATGGCACGGTCACACAGAGGCTTGACTCATTTTGAGTCGGGACGCTACAATGGCTCCAACAACTCGGCAGAATCCGGGTTGTGATGGAGAGTAGTCAGACCCTCCACCACCCCCACCTCCACCTCCGGAGGCATGGCAGGCAGTGATGACCGCAACCAATGCCAATACCCAGATGTTGCTCAACTTGTTGCAAGGCTTTCAAAATCAGAGACATCAAGGCCATCAAGGAAATTTCTATAATCAACCGCAGTTCGCAACTCTGAATCAATTCCTTGCCAATCAACCCAAGTCCTTCACCAACTGTGCTCAGCCTTTTGATTCAGAGGATTGGCTCGTCGACATCAACAAGAATTTTGAGTGCAGCAGTGTGAGGCCTCAGGACTATGTCAGGTTCGCAAATTTCCAGCTCAAGGGCCAGGCAGCAGAATGGTTGCAGCAATATAAGGATTCCAGAGGTGATCGTGTGATCAGCTGGGATGACTTCTGCCGTGACTTCAGAGCTCATCATATCCCGACGAGTGTTGTCGAGGGTATGCGTGAGAAGTTCAGGAACCTCAAGCAGGGGAACTCGTCTGTCTATCAGTATAACATCGAGTTCCAGAATCTTGCCCGTTATGCCAAGCAGGATGTGCCCAATGACAAGTGCAAGATTTACCAATTCAGAGGTGGCCTCAAGGAAGATCTTCAGCTTGCTCTCGTCCTTCACGAGTCCCTTGAGTTTGATCAATTCTATAACTTGGCTCTAAAGTATGAAGCAGATCAACTCAAGGTCGAGAATTCCAGGAAGCGGTTCAGAGACTCTCACCCTTCTTCGTCCTCCTCTTAGATTGTTCCTAAGCAGAAATATTGGGTTCCTCCACCTCCTCCGTTTCGTCCTCCTCGGCAGCAGAAGCAACACAGTGGTCGTGGTTCTTCCCACCCATCCAACCCAGGATTCTAGCAGAGGCCTCAGGCTCCCAAGTCAGCAAACGCTCCTCCTCCAAGCAACTTTTGTCCGCTCTCAGAGGTTACGTGTCACAAGTGTGGTCAGAGGGTCCACTATTCCAACAAGTGCACCAACCAGCGGCGTCTTCCGCCTCCTTCTCCAGTTAGGCCTCCAGGCAATACTATGGTGAAGCACAATCCAAAGTCAGCCAGAGTCAACATGGTCAATGCAGCTCAAGCAGAGGAGAATCCTCAAATGATTATGGGTAATCTCTTGGTTAATTCTATTCCTGCAAAAGTTTTATTTGACACTGGTGCATCGCATTCTTTCATATCATATCCGTTTGCATCCAAGCACAATTTGCATCATGAAGAGTTTCCAACAACATTGCAAGTTGTTTCTCCGGGCAAGTGCTTGAGTTCTCGTTGGGTGGTTCTAGATGTTTCTATCAAAATAGGCAGCTATTCCTTTCTAGGCTCTCCAATTATTCTCGGCAATTCTAATATTGATCTAATTCTTGGCATGGATTTTCTTGGGATGAACAAGGCTTATGTCGATTGTGCAGCCAAAGAAGTTAAACTAACTCATCCTTCGGAAGACGTGATCATTTTTGCTGCTCACGATGACACGATACATCTCTTTTCTCTCAATGAGAAGGGTGAAATCTCAGCCATATCTCAAGTCCCCGTCGTTTGTGAGTATGAAGATGTATTTCTAGAAGAATTGCCAGGAATGCCTCCTCACCGGCCAGTGGAGTTTGTGATTGAACTCGAACATGGAACTGAACCGGTATGGAAGCGTCCTTATAAGCTTGGCCCCGAAGAGCTGAAAGAGTTGAAGAAGCAGCTAGATGAACAAGAATGTTTGGGTTTGATCAGACCAAGTTCTTCGCCTTTGGGTTGTGGTGTTCTATTAGTCAAGAAGAAGGATGGCACGAAACGACTTTGTGTTGATTACCGTCCATTGAATAAAAAGACGATCAAGAACAAGTATCCACTTCCCAACATCAACGAGTTGTTTGAGCAATTAAAAGGGGCCATGGTTTTCTCAAAGCACGATCTTCGAATGGGCTATCATCAAATCCGTATCCGTGAAGAGGATATTCCAAAGAATGCTTTCAGGAGAAGTTTTGGCTCTTATGAGTACACCGTGATGTCCTTTGGTCTTGCAAATGCGCCTTTGACATTCTCACGCGTGATGAACTTCGTCTTCTCTCCCTTCAAGAATGAGTTCTTCTTCGTGTATCTTGATGACATTCTATTCTTCTCTAAGACCGAAGAAGAACATGCAGAGCATCTCCGGCTTGTGCTTGACAAGTTAAGACAGCATAGGTTCTATGCAAAGTTCTCCAAGTGTGAATTTTGGCTCAATGAAGTGGTGTACCTTGGGCATATCATCTCTTCCAAGGGCATGAAGGTGGATCCTGAGAAGGTTGAGGCCATTGTGAAGTGGGAGCCTCCGCAGAATGTCAAGCAGCTTCGAAGCTTCCTCGGGCTTGCAAGCTACTGCAGAAGATTCGTGGAGAACTTCTCCAAGATTGCTAAGCCTTTGTCTAATCTCCTTCAGAAGAATTTCAAATATGTGTGGACTCCTGAGTGTGATTTGGCGTTCAATACACTCTAGAAAAAGTTGACTTCAGCTCAAGTTCTCACTCCTCCGGATGATTCTGAACCATTCCAAGTGTTCTTTGATGCTTCCCTCCAAAGTCTTGGTGGTGTTCTCATGCAAGACAGAAAAGTGGCAGCTTATACCCCCCGTCAGCTGAAGCCTAGTGAGAAGAACTACCCCACTCATGATCTTGAGCTGGCGGTAGTTGTTCATGCTCTGATGACCTGGAGACACCTCTTGTTGGGAAGGCCAGTTGAAGTCTTCACTGACCACAAGAGCTTAAAGTACATTTTCACTCAACCAAATCTCAATCTCTGGCAAACACGTTGGGTGGAAATGATCCAGGAGTATAGTCTGAGCATTGAGTATACTCCAGGCAAAGCAAATGTGATTGCGGACACTTTGAGCAGAAAGGCGTACTGCAACAGTCTTATTCTCAAGCCTTTCCAACCTGAGCTTCGTGAAGCTTTCTGCAAGCTCAACCTGCAAGTAGTTCCTCAAGGGTTTCTTGCCAACCTTCAAGTTTCTCCCACCTACGAAGATCAAATTCGCCAAGCTCAACTTCTTGCTGCTATGGTGAAGAAGGTGAAGATAGGCGTGGCCAAGATCATTCCAAAGTATAAGTCCTTCGAGGACCGTCTTGTGGTTCCAAAGGGAGAGCTCGGGAAAGTTATCATGGACGAAGCACACAATTCCCTCCCCTCTATTCATCCAGGCAGTTCCAAGATGTATCAGGATCTCAAGCAAACCTTTTGGTGGACGCGTGATATGTCTCCAACGTATCTATAATTTTTTCTTGTTCCATGTTGTTATATTATCATTCTTGGATGTTTTACAATCACTTTATAGCTACTTTATATCATTTGTTGGGACTAATAACCTATTGACATAGTGCCAAAGTGCCAGTTGCTGTTTTTGCTTGTTTTTTACTTCGCAAAATATCAGTACCAAACGGAGTCCAATCGCAACAAAACTTTTTGGAGTTTTTTTGGACCAGAAGACACCTAGTGGGCCAAAGAAGTGCCAGAGAGGTGGTCCATGGAGACCATAACCCACCAGGGCGCGCCAGAGGCCCCAGGCGCGCCCTGATGGGTTGTGCCCTCGTCGGGGCCCCTCTCCAGAAACCCTAAAGGAGTCGACGAAAAACACATCCAACCGCCGCAAGTTCCAGAGCCTCGAGATCCAATCTAACACCATCACGGAGGGGTTCATCATCCTAATTGGTGCCTCTCCGATGATGCGTGAGTAGTCCACCATAGACCTACGGGTCCGTAGGCAGTAGCTAGATGGCTTCCTCTCTCTCTCTCTTTTGATTCTCAATACAATGGTCTCTTGGAGATCTATTTGATGTAAACTTTTGTTGTGTGTTTGTTGGGATCTGATGAATTTTGAGTTCATGATCAGTTTCTATCCATGAATATTATTTGAGTCTTCTTTGATCTCTTATATGCATGATTACTTATAGCCTCATATTTATTCTTCGAATCTTTGGTTTAGTTAAGCCAACTAGATCGATTTTTCTTGCCATGGGAAGAGGTGCTTTGTGATGGGTTCGATCTTGCGGTGTCCTCTCCCAATGACAGAAGGGGCAGCAAGGCACGCATGTATCGTTGCTGTTAAGGTTAACAAGATGGGGTCTATTCCTACATGAATAGATCGTGTATACATCATGTCATCGTTCTTATTGCATTACTCCATTTTTCCATGAACTTAATACACTAGATGCATGCTGGATAGCGGTCGATGTGTGGAGTAATAGTGGTAGATGCAGGCAGGAGTCGGTCTACTTATCTTGGACTGGATGCCTATATAATGATCATCGCCTTGGATATCATCATGATTATTAGATCTTCTATCAATTGCCCAACAGTAATTTGTTCACCCACCGTGTGCTATACTCATGAGAGAAGCCACTAGTGAAACCTACGGCCCCCGGGTCTACTTTTCCTACATATTGCTTTCCGATCTATCTTTTGCCTCTTTTGTTTTCAGATCTATTATTCCAAAAACCCAAAAATATATTGCTGCACTTTTTATTTGCTCTTTTTATCTTGTATTCTTAAGAGATCTATCTTTCCAATCTATCACTACCTAATCTATCTTTTTACCGTAGAGAGATTGACAACCTCTCTTTCGTGTCGGGTTGCAAGTAGTTGTTCTTTGTGTGCAGGTGCTGTTTATTAGGTGGTGGTGATCCTCCTACTAGTTCGATACCTTGGTTTCATAACTGAGGGAAATACTTACCGTTGATGTGCTGCATCATCCCTTCCTCTTTGGGGAAATACTGACGCAGTCTCAAGCCACGTCAAAGGAATTTTTGGCGCCGTTGCCGGGGAGGAAGCGGTCTCTTCTACGTGCCAATCTCTAGCGCCGAGGAGACACCATCATCATATACCAGGTTCCTAATCACAAATCTCATCTCCTTGCAATTACATTATTTGCCATTTGCCTCTCGTTTTCCACTTCACCAATTTGCCGTTTTCTTCGCCCTCTTTTCTGTTTGCCTATTTCTCGTTAGATCTCTTGCTTGCTTGCGATCTTGTTTGCGTAGTCATGATGCCTCAACAAAAGTACTATGATGTTCCTTACCCCAATATTTTGCTAGAAATTGAGAAAAGTACTAAGGAATACATGACTACACAATTTGAGCATAACAAGTATTTTACCGAGGAGCTTATAGAACACTCTACCGTACTAGATGCCATAACAAAACAACTTGATGATATTAGTAGAGAAGTTTGTAGTCTCCAATCTAAGTATGCTCATGCTGAAAATCTGCTTGGTAAAATCTCCGATGCACAAGCCACTTTAATAAATCAAATGGCTGCTAAACCAATCTCTCTTGAGGATAAAAATGATGAAGATCTTAAAGTGGTTGGTGTTTCTTCTATTGATTTCTTGTTTAGTAATATTAAGATTGATGATAAAGGGACTGAAGTAGAGTCAACTTTAGCTAGAAGGCATCCCAATAATTTGGAGGGTAAAAATCTTGATGAAAAATTTGATGAAAAGTGGGTTTGAACAGGTCAAAAGTTTAACTAGTGATGTATTTCTTTGCTGCAATCCATGTTGAATTCACCCCATGCTTATGAGCAAAATAAAGCTTTTACTAAACATATCGTTGATGCCATGATAATATATTTTGAAGAAAAGTTGGACTTGGAAATTTCTATTCCTAGAAAATTACATGATGAGTGGGAACCTACCATTAGAGTCAACATTAAAAATTATGAGTGCTTTGCTTTATGTGATTTGGGTGCTAGTGTTTCCACGATTCTGAAATCTTTATGTGATGTGCTTGGTCTCACCAATATTGAAGAATGTTCTCTTAATTTGCACCTGGCGGCTTCTACTATTAAAAAGCCTTTGGGAAGAATTAATGATGTTCTTATTCTTGCAAATAGGAACTATGTGCCCATAGATTTTATTGTTCTTGATATTGATTGCAATCCGTCTTGTCCCATTATACTTGGTAGACCGTTCTTATGAACTATAGGTGCCATGATTGATATGAAAGAAGGCAATATTAGATTTCAGTTTCCACTAAGAAAGGGTATGGAATACTTCCCTAGAACAAGAATTAAGCCACCATATAAATCAATCATGAGATCATCCTATGGATCAAAAACCAAAGATGACAATACTTGAAACTATGCGTTATGCCTAGCTAGGGGCGTAAAACGATAGCGCTTGTTGGGAGGCAACCCAATGAATAAATTTATTTTTGTCTTTTCCTTTCTGTTTTTGAGTCTTGACACAATTATGCCTTTGTTACGATTTTGTTTTTATGTTTTATTTAGTGTTTGTGCCAAGTAAAGCCTTTAGGATGATTCATAAGATGAGTAGAAACAATGCTGAATCTGAAACAGAAACTTTTCCTCCAGTGCTCGAATTTTCATTTTTTACTGGAGAGTAATATTGAGCTGAAATTTTAACACAGTGTTTATATACAAATTCTTTACGTTGTCCTTATTTTTCAGAATTTTAAGAGTTACGTAAGTATGGTTAGAGTACAGATTACTACAGACTGTTCTGTTTAAGACAGATTCTGTTTTCGTTGCATTGTGTGCTTGTTTTGATGAATCTATGGGTTGTATTGATGGGTATGAGCCATGGTAAAGTGTAAATACAGTAGTTATAATGCAATAATAAAATTTGAATGAGTTTTCAACAGTACCTAAAGTAGTGATTTTCTTTATTATACTAACGGATCTCACGAAGATTTTGTTGAGTTTTGTGTGATTGAAGTTTTCAAGTTTTGGGTGAGATCACGATGGATGAAGGAATAAGGAGTGAAAATATCTTAAGCTTGGGGATGATACAGCACCCACAAGATATATCCAAAGAGAAACAAGCAACTAAGCTTGGGGATGCCCCGAGTGGCATCCCCTCTTTCTTCTAACGACCATCGGTATTTTACTTGGAGCTATATTTTTATTCGTCACATATCATGACTTTTGCTTGGAGCGTCTTGTATCATTTGAGTCTTTGCTTGCTTTGCTTGTTAGTTTGTCACTTGTATCATTGCTCGACACACCTATTTGAGAGAGCCAAAATTATGCTATGATTTGTTAGAATTGCTCTTTATGCTTTACTTAAACTTTTTGAGCTATAGAATTGCTCTAGTGCTTCACTTATATCTTTTTGAGCACGGTGTGCTTGGAAACTTTTGAAGAAACACTCTCATGCTTCACTTAGATTAATTTGAGAGTTAGTAAATTTTGAAGAAATCCTCTCATGCTTCACTTATACTATTTTGAGAGATAAAATCTTTATGCTCATGTGTTTCACTTAAATTTGTTTGAGCTTGTCAAAAGCAATGGCAATATATGAAACTAGTCCCAAAGTGATATATATCCAAGGAGGATATGATAAAAAAATCATGAAGATCATTGGAAAAATTAAACTTGATTCCTTGTAATAGTTTTGAGACATGATGATAGTAATATGTGAGTCATGTTAGTGAGTAATTATGCTTTAGTAAGAATATTGGTGTTAAGGTTTGTGATTCCCTATGCATGCACGAAAGTCAATAGTTATGCAATGAACTTACATCCTACTTATGCTGCATTATTCGGTGTTAGTTATGCTCAATGCTCGCTTATGTGAATTTCCGTTTCTTGGTCGGTTGCTTCTCAATCTATTTGCTAGCCTCCACTCGTACTTAGTAGAAATACTACTTGTGCATCCAAAATCCGTAAACCAAGTTTTGCCTTATAAGTCCACCATACCTACCTCTATGCGGTATTTCCATGCCGTTCTAAGCAAATTTGTATGTGCCACCTCTACTTTTCAAAATAAATTTCTCTTTTGTGTGCTCGTACCGCTCATGAAACGATAGGGGGTGTCCAATATTTTTCCATGCTAGATGTGTTATTCTCAAGATGAGTATTTATTAACTTGTCATTGCACGAGAGTACGACGGTACTAGGGATGCCCATTACTGAAATGAAAAAGAAAAAAAAATACTTTATGTTGTCAAATAATAAATTCCTTGTCTTCTCATACTCGATGTCGAACAACTCATCTTCATCATAGTAGCCATGTTCCACATTGTCATCACCAAGTGGGAAATCCTCGTCATAGGAAACAAGAGATTTGTTAGGGTTTTGATCATGACAATGTTCAAGATTGTGAATGCGAATGGCTTCAACAATGACGTTGTTGATAGTTATGACATCTCCTTTAGCACGCAAGAGGTCTCTAAGCTCAAATAGATAGTCGTCAAACTTGGGATCACTAGGCATCGTTTTGTGAAAGGCAATAGTTTTATGAAGAATTTCATCAAGATTACTCAATGCATAACTTGGATATCGTTTCTCCAAATCGTTCCACAAAGTATAAGCACATTTAAAATTCTTCATTTGATTAAGAACAATTCTAGGCAATCCTCTAATAATGAGATTAACAGTTTTAAGATTGCATAGCATATCAATTTCCTCTTCGTGTGTGGGATGTAAAGGATCAATGGGAGGTACATAGGGGTTCTTAACATATTTGCTCAAATGAAATTCATTGAATAGCTCAAGCATCTCATATTTCCATTGACTATAGTACTCCCCATCAAGAATAGGCACTCTACAACTCAAACTCTTCAAACTAGACACATCCATCTTCCTCCAAGGTGATGAAACCGAAGCTATGGAGACCAAAGCTCTGATACCACTTGTAAGATCACTAGAAGTGCGTGTCTAGAGGGGGGTGAATAGACTACTTGCAAGAATTAAAACCTAACATTTTCCCAAGTTAATTGGTGGGCAGTTTTAGCAATTATAACAAGTCTAATGCACCCTACACATGCTAGTCAACAAGTATGGCAGCGTAAAGTAAAACAAGCACATGTAGGAGAGAGTAGAGATAGGAAGATCAAACGCAATTTGGAGACACGAAGATTTTTCCCGTGGTTCCGATAGATGGTGCTATCGCACGTCCACTTTTATCAAGTCTTCAACCCACTGAGGGTAACGGCCGCGAGAGTCTGCGGAGGGCTCCACCCATAAGGGTCCACGAAGTAGCAACCTTGACTATTCCATAACGGCTTCCGTCCACAAAGGACTAGCCTCACTATGGGTAGATCTTCACGAAGTAGGCGATCTCCTTGCCCTTACAAACTTCTTGGTTCAACTCCACAACACGAAGTAGGAGGCTCCCAAGCGACACCTAACCAATCTAGGAGGCACCACCCTCCAAAAGGTAATAGGCTCGATGATGATGATGAACTCCTTGCTCTTGTGCTTCAAGATGATAGACTCCTCAACACTCAATCACTGTCTCACAGATTTGGCTTTGGTGGAAGAGATTGATTGGGTGGAAAGCAACTTGGGGAGGCTAGAAATCAAGATTCATATGGTTGGAGTGGAATGGCTTGATCTCAACACATGAGTAGGTGGCTCTCTCTCAGAAAACTGGATGGGGCAAGTATGGAATAGTTCTGAGTGCTTCTTTTTCGAGTGAGTGTTGGTGAAGGGGTATATATAGGCATCTCCAAAAATCCAACCGTTACACCTATAATGACCAACTCGGTGACACCAAAGTGTAAAACTCGATGGTACCGAGTTGCTCAAAAGGTAGCATCTTTTGAATCTCGGTGAGACCGATATATAAGTCTCGGCAGTACCGATCAGGTGACCAACGGTCAGATTGCAAAACTCGGTGGCACCGATCCAAACAACTCAGAAATTCTGAATTGAAGAAAAGGGGCAACAAAATGTTGGCAACCTAAACTCGGTGGCACCGATGCAGAATCGGCTGTACCTAAAACTTAGGGTTTGACTGGGATCTGTCTGAGGTGAAAATCGGTAGGGCCGAGTGGGGAATATTGGTGGCACCGATTTTGCATGATAGGCTTTTGACAGACTTTTGTGGAAGAGCTTGTGGGTGTTTTTGGTGACTATCACTTGTGCACGTGGAGCATTTTGTTCACCATCAATACCTCACCCCCTTTTAATAGTATTGGCTTTCCTATAGACTCAAAGTGATTTCTCACAAAGTAAAATGTAGAGTCTTCTTGCTTGAAGCTTTGCCAATCCTATTCCTTGCATCTAGGGGTCTCTCCACAATCCTTTTGCCAGCACTCTCTGTGGACTTTATCTGAAATGCACTAGATAAGAGTATTAGTCCAAGAGACAATGTATGTTGTCATGAATTATCAAAACCACCAAGGGAGCATATTGTGCTTTCAATCTCCCCCTTTTTGGTAATTGATGACAACATACAATCAAAGCTTCAAATAAAGATATGCATGGATAAAATGAAGACTTTGAGAAACACATGACAAAGACTTGCTCCCCTTAAATGTGTGCAATCCCTTTAAAGGATAGTTGCTTTGGAATGCATAGACACACATATAGTAGAAGGGATAAAATGATTCATGTGTATCTTGGCTATATGCATCAAATATTTGTGAATGGGTTACATCCTTGTTCGAGACTTCACTCTTGCAAACAATATGTGCAAGAAGCAAGAGATCATCTTGATCAAGGATATGATGCATATACTTACCTTGAGTTCTTGAACATTCTAGTAGTAGAAACACACTTGAGAAAACAATGTTAGGAAACACAAGAGTATTCTACCAATCAAAAAGCAATAGAACTCAATAGTACCAAGATGTGGAGAACATATAGAAGATAATATTCCTTAAGATTGATATGTCTCCAAGAACATTTAGAACTTTCTCCCTTAGATGTGAAATTGTAGGTCATCCTCTCCCCCTGAATCTTAGCATTTAGATATTGGGAGTAGGTAGGGTTGAGAAAAGTCTAAAATAGATAAGAATCAAATTCAATCAGATTTACTTTGCTCTCTTCTCCTGAAGAAGTGTTTCTGAGATAAGGGGTCCTTGATATTTCCCGCCCTTTATCTTGTTAAGTGTACACTTCTACTTTTCATGATCATCTCTCCCCCTGAAGCATGAATGCTTAAATATTTCTCCCCTTTAACATTATATCTCCCCCTTTGGTATGAGTATAAGCTTTGAAGCTTTGATATTTCTCCCCCTTTGGCATTAATTTCCAAAAAGGGTCACACAAATGGTCAGATGACTGGGATCATTTAGTGGGAAGAGATCCTAGAGAGTATGGGTCATTGAGAGCATGGAGACAAGGGTTCCTTGAAAGCAATTTTCTACCCCCTTAAGATCTGAAAACTGTTAAGATTTCTCCTCCTTTGATGTAGGGAACCTTGAATATTTGAGATTATACCTTTTAATGTTTCTCCCCCTACATCATTGTGGGATCACTGATCTGACCATAAGACCAAAACAGACAAAATGCATAGAAGTTTTTGCAAAAAGTGGGTGGCTCAGAGGCAAAAGGTGTCGGTAGCACCGATGAGTGGTCTTGCAGCATAACTGCTTCATCGGTGAGACCGAGAGTCTTTGATCAGAGGCTCCGAGTTGTGAAACAGAAACTTGGCAAAATTGTTCTTGGCTATTTTGTCAATTGCAGTTTTTTAGAAAGTCTCAAACAGATCACAAAGATTTTCAATGAATTCTCAGAAAGATTTGCAATGAATTTTTAGAAGGATTTGCAATAAATTTTTAGGAGAATTTGCAATGAATTTTCAGAAGAATTTGCAATGAATTTTCAGAAGAATTTGCAATGAATTTTCAAAAGAATTTGCAATGAATTTTCAGAAGAATTTCCAATGAATTTTCATCTAGGTTGGAGTTGAATGGAAATGTCAATGATCAACAAAACAAAAGATTCTCCATTCAATTCTTATAACTAGATGATGGGCGGTGACTAGGTCACCTATGTTAGAGGACATTGACTTAAGGAGTCAAGCAAGAATACTTGATCATAGGTCATACTCATAGTTAAGCTCGAAATGGGATTACCATTTTTCGTTTAAGCATTTAATGTCTTCATATCGCTTGAGTTGCTTTATCCCATGACTTGGAGTAAAGCTATATCAAGGATATGAGTACATACCTTTGAGTGATGTTGATGATGTGGCTTGTAGGTGAACTTGATGAGGATGCTCGAGGTTGATGAAGTTCATCTTGAGTTGGGAGCAATCCTTCTTGTTTTGGTTCACTTATCACCTACATAGGTTAGTCATGCAAGGAAGAACATGATATATCAAAATGACATGATACCAATTTGTGAGTTGATACCAATAGAGAAATTCAAATATGTGTCAAGGATATGTTTTGTTGTCCTCTTCCTTCCATTATCAAGAGGGATTGTGGATACTTGGCCATGACAAGATTTCTTAAGATATGAGTTGATGGCAATCTTGTGGAGTGTTGTTCTTCCAAGTACCTACAAAAGGGTTAGATGCAATACAAGGGAGCATAGAATTCCAAGTTATATGAGATTCATGGTAATGATAGCATGGAATGGTCAAGTAAGCTCATCCCCTTGCATGCAACCGAGTGAGTCTAGCTCAAGTTTGAAGCATCAATGATGTTCAACTCACTTCTCAAATAACAAAACACTTTCTCATCAAGTGGCTTAGTAAATATATCGGCCAATTGCTTGTTAGAACGAACATGCTTAAGATTAATATGTCCTTTGGCAACATGATCACGAATGAAATGATGTCGAACTTGAATATGCTTAGTTCGAGAATGTTGCACGGGATTATGACCAATCTTAATAGCACTTTCATTGTCACAAAGTAATGGAACATTTTTTACATGGATTCCATAATCCTTAAGCGTTTGTGTCATCCATAGTAATTGTGCAGAACACGATCCAGAGGCAATATACTCAGCTTCGACGGTAGATAGATATACCGAGTTTTGTTTCTTGGAGGACCAAGACACAAGAGATCTCCCAAGAAATTGACATGTACCTGAGGATCTTTGCCGTCTGCCATGGCTGACAGCAAAGGCATGCATGGCGGACGGCAAAGGTCTTTGCCGTCAGCCAGCAGACGGCACCACATCCGGCTGAACAAGCTACGGTAAAGGGCACTTTGCTGTCTGCTGGCAGACGGCAAAGATGCAAAGGTCTTTGCCATCTGCCAGCAGACGGCAAAAGGCATGGACGGCACACATGGCAGCTTAGGTCCGTTAAGGGGTTAACGGCGTGCTTTGCCGTCTGCTAGCAGACGGCAAAGTGGCCAAATAGGCCAGCCCAGGTTCCCCCCAGGTAGCTGCCACGTGGGTTGCTATGCCGTCTGCTGGTAGACGGCAAAGATGCAAAGTTCTTTGCCGTCTGCCAGCAGACGGCAAAGCAACCACATAGGCCAGCCCAGTGCCCCCAGGTTGCACAGGTAGCTGCCACGTGGCAGCTTTGCCGTCTGCCGGCGGACGACAAAGTGCCTGTAATGCCCCTGTTTTTTCTGTTTTTTCTTAAATTCAATCAATTTCACAGATATATATATATATATATATATATATATATACACATTTGAAAATACTTTCAACAAGCATACATATCCCTGCCATATGGATATGATCATCCAACACATATACATACCAACTCAAAAGTCCATATCCAACATATATATATATAGCCAACATATATCCAACAACAAGCATACAATGGTTTCATCCATACATACATATATAGGTAGCAAGTTTCACATTGTTCATCCTACAAAATAAAAACAAAAAGGAAGGACAAGGAGAAGAGTAGACTCCATCAACGCAAGCTTCCGTGATCTAAAGCAAATCTGCAAATTGGGAAAGAAGAAAGTTAGAAGAAGAACAAGAAGAAGAAGAAGTAGAAGTAGAAGAAGAAGAATTTTTCTTCTCTTTCTTTTTCTCCTCTTCTTTATCTTCTTCTTCTTCTAACGAAGGTAACTTAGGTAATTATGCCATTTTTTAGCTAAGCTAGGTAAAAATGCTAAGTGTAGGTCATTTTAGAGCTAAGCTAGGTAAATAGGTCATTTTGGAGGTTAGTAAGGTTATTATGTCATTTTCGAGGAAAATAAGCTAAGTCAATGTCATTTTGAAGGTAACCAAGATTATTATGCCATTTTTGACCTAAGTATGCTAAGTATGTCATAAATGAACTAAAGAAGCTAAGTATAGGTCATTTTTGAGCTAACCTAGGTAGTTTTGCCATTTTTGAGCTAACTAAGCATATTTATTCCATTTGGAGGACAAAATGGTAAGTGTGGGTCATTTTTGAGCTATCCTAGTTAAAATCGGTCATTTTGGAGCTAGGTAAGGTTATTTTGTCATTTTGGATGAAAATAAACTAATGATATGACAATTTGGAGCTAAACTAAGGTTACTATGCCATTTTTTACCTAAGTAAGCTAATTATGTCATAAATGAACTAGCTAAGCTAAGTATAGATCATTATTGAGCTATCCTAGGTAGTTATGCCATTTTTTAGCTAACTAAGCATATTAAGTCATTTTGGAGGAAAAAATGCTAAGTATAGGTCATTTTATAGCTATCCTAGGTAAAATATGTCATTTTGGAGCTAAGTAAGGTTACTATGTCATTTTCGAGGAAAATAAGCTAAGTATAGGTCATTTTGGAGCTAAATAGGTCATTTCTTAAGCTAAGTATGCATTTGTTAAGCAAAACACTTGGGAAAACTTACCATCATCACGGAGGTGAAGGACCGGTCGGGCTTGCGCCAGTGTGAGACGGAGAAGGACAGGTCGGGGTTGCGGCAGACGCAGAAGGATCGGTCGATGCTTGTCGGGAGGCATGCTGCACCAAAGATCATTTGCAATGTCTCGTTAGCATGATGCAACTCAAATGTGAATACTAGTAACTAATGACCATTCAAATGAAACTCACTGTGGGCGCTATACCAATCTGGGGCATCGGCGGAGGGGTCTGACCGTTGTTCTGGCACACGGTCTGCACATTTTGTTTTCACAAGTCAGTCATATTAGTTAGTGATGAAACGAACATTACGTGCATGATTTGGCTAATATGCAGGAGAAACTTACCACGAGGAGCTCGTATAGGGCCCGGTGAGACGCATCGTTCCGGTTCCTCTCCTCCTCGAACAGCCTAGCCGCCCTCTCCTCCATGTCCATCTCCCTCTCTGCCGCCTACCTGTTTGCCTCCGCCAGAAGCTCCTGGGCCCTAGCCTCGATGGCGAGCTCCATTTGCCGTGGACGAGGCCTTATCTCAGGATCGGAGCTCGTCTGGCGCTTCTTGATCTCCGGGAGAGTTCTAGGACAACGTATCAGTCCATCCCCAATGGCTATCGAGCCATGGGGCCTCCCGCCACCAGATATCATCACGAGCTCTGGATCAAAAGGACTCTGGCTCAGGTTGAAGTCCTCCCCTTTCCTCGTCTTCCCCTCATCTCTGTACCTCACGAGCTTGTTGTGGGAGGAGATGTTGCTGAAGCTCTCTGGATGATCGAGGTCATCCTCAGAGAATGCCTTGGCCTTCTTGTACGGGGCAGTATGGGCCATGGCATAGAGGTCGAACAGCTGTGTCACCTCCTTCTTGTTGTGTCGCGCCTAAAAGAGAGGAACAAAATATTAGTTAAGGGCTCAAGCTAGCATGAAGAATGAAATTGCATGAATCATGAGGCAAACCACATACCCAGTGATCCCCGAACTCAAACAGGTTGGAGCTCGCTTGATGGTGTGGCACACCTTTCATTTGGGCATGCTTATCCTTGGCCTTGTTGTGGACGGCTAGCCATTGGGGAGAGCACCACTCATCCACCAACGCCTCCCAACAGTCCATCCTATCCGCACACCATCTCGGGGGCACCTAAGTTAGACAAGAGAAATTTCAGCGCTACGCCTATGAATCAAATCAAGGAAACTAAGTACAAGGCCTTAAGAGTAGGTAATTACCTTCATGTACTTCTCCTTACTCAGAAACTTGGCACGGCACTTCTTCTTGGCCCACTTAATGTTAGTCGAGGCGTAGTAGTCTCGAACAGCCTGCACCCGAGCCTCGTGCCGTAAGTTCTGAAATAGGCGCTTGCACTCGGTTACGAGAACAATAGCCGCGTCTGCCTCGTGTTCCTCAAGACACCTGTAGAAGGTCTGCAATCAAACAAGACAACACTGATTAGTATAATCACTAGGTGCTGTTGATTTTTAATTCTGTAAAGGAGAAATTACCCAAAACCGCCGGATCACAATGTCGGCCACCGTCTCGCACAAGACACCATCGATCCTCTCCTCCGGCGGGGCCGGGGCAGCCACGTACAGCTCCCATCTCAGTGCTAGCTGTGGAACTTCACCCTCACCGGGCAACGTGACCCACCCCGGGAAGTGGTGCCGGCAAAGCACACCAAGGACCTGGTTGGGCCTGCGGACACCAGGGGCGTGTTTCCAACCCCTGTAGTATGACAAGGCCAACACATTAGATATTAATTTGAAGAAACATGAAGGCAAAAGGTTAAAAAATAGTAAATGCACTTACTTCTCCCCATTAGGCACAATCAACCACCTCTGATCGCGGGTCGCTGGCACGGGCGGGAGCTTTGTACCACCACGCTGGTAGACCTTCTTGCCCTCCTCAACCAGCTCGCCCTCGCTATAGCTATCCTCAGAAAAGCTATCCTCGCCACCATCAGCATGGCCACTAGCCTCTGGAGTCACGTGGGACGAAGACTCTGGGACCGGAGTCTCCTAGGACGAAGGCTCGGCGACCCGAGGCTCGTGGACCGGAGTCCGAGACGGGTCCAAGTCAGACGGGTCCACCTGAGACGGAGCACTCCTGTGGTCGGGAGAATCAGCTGGGAGTAAACGAAATTAGTACAACATAAAAAAATTGAATACCTAATAACATGAACTAATTAATAATATATATGTACATAATAATAATTGAATACCTGACATTACTAATATTAATCTTCATCGTCTATATATGCTCCGAGATCAATAAATGCATAATCATCATCACTATCAGTAAGGACGTGCTCATCAGCATCATCAATAAATGCATCAACATGTGGAAGGCCTCCTTTATGTAATCGGTCAAGCATTGACAGGTCATCCGCAGCAGTAACCTCTTCTTCTTTCGTCTCTTCTTGTTCCGGCTCAGGGGTGAAGTCGGATTCACTGTCGCTGTCTACCTCAATGTTCTGGGGTGAAGTAGAGCGGTTCTTGAAACGTTTTTTGGAAACACGTGTTTCTTGGAAGAATTCTCCTTCATATGTGTCTGGGTTAATGTGAGGTTCATAATCATCTTCATTGAGAGGAGGTGGTCTAAAATGTGGCGGCACATCATAAACGACATACCTGGAAGACTTCTCACCCATACCGTTGTCTACCACAACATACCTGGAAGACTTGCAAATGGGACAATAGTTGAAGCCCGCATACTCAAGCCTAAATAAGGCACATCCATTCTCACAGGCATCTATCTTCTCATAGGGCATCTTAAGCGCACGTAGGATTTTGTCCGACTGGTACAGGTTTGCTGGCAATACATGGCCTTTGGGTAGAAAGCGTCCAAATATCGTCATCATCGCGTCGTAGCATTCTCTGCCCAGGTTGAACTGAGCCTTCAGAGCCATTACTTGCGCGATGGCATCCAGCTGACAAAGCTCAGTGTGCTCGTGGAGAGGACGTTTTGAAGACTCCAACATTTCATAGAAGGCCTTTGCAGATTCCTCCATCTCATCGTCCGAATCCCGAGCATCATCAAAGTCTTGCACCATGTCTTCGATCCCGGTACCATGCTCGTCGGTGCAACGACGAACCACCTCAGCTCTGGCACATTGCGCAGACTCACCATGAAATGTCCAGACCGTATAATTAGGCGTAAAACCCCACTTCTGCAGGTGTTTGATCATTTCAAACTCTGACCTCTTATGATAGTTGTCGCAATCGACACAGGGGCACTAGGTTGTTTTCTGTCCATTTGCAAATGCGGCTCTCACAAACACCTTGGTTTTTGTTATCCATTCATGGGTCATGTCTTTCTGACTAGTGTGACCGGTGTACATCCACGCACGATCACTCATCTTGCCTAGCTACTGGACACACAAGAAATATATACATAATTCAGCAAACCATATTCATCAGTTAATAGAGTTTGTCAGTTTTATTAAGTCCATGCAACCTAGACGCTAGTAGGTAAAGATATGTCCTAATCCCACCCGAGTATGTGTAGATTGGGTTCATTTTCCCATGCTCTGCTCCGGATCCAATGCAAAATTTCGGCAGCACCTCCCCGCTGTTCTCCTGATACACGTCTCGGCAATAAGCAGAGAGGATGTGTACACGGAGAACAACAGGGAGGCACTGACGAAATTCTGCATCGGATCCGGAGCAGAGCATATGGGAAAACGAACCCAATCTACACATACTCGGGCTGTCCATGGATAACATTGGACAATTCGAAAGAATCACGGTTATAAATATGCTAATGCATGCATATTTATAGATGTAACCCTTTCGAACGGGAGATGCATAGTGGTCACGCATACTGATGATTGAAGACACCTATAGCTAGCAAGTTTCATCGGCACGAAGACTGGAACAGAGGAAATGAAGGGGGGAGGAGGAGATGTCATTTGTGCTCACCCACGAACGCAGGGGCGGAGCTCGTCGAACGCACGGGGAGGTCGTCAAACACCAGACCCTCGCAGCGACGAAACAACTGCACATTTAAATCCACCTGATCAACATAAATATGATGTTTTTATAACAAAATCGAAAAATATATGACCTAACTCATAATTCACAAATATATGACCCCGTCGGCCTCTGGAAGGCCGAAGAGCACCTTTTTCGGGATCGGGGTGTCGGGGGTGTCGTGTCGGGGTTGGGGTGTCGGGGGTGTCGTGTCGGGGTAGGGGTGATGTGTCGGGGTCGGGGGTGCCGTGTCGGGGTGTCGGGGGTCGGGGTGTCGCAAGGCGACGCCACAAGGGGCGGCCCGTGCCGTGACATGACCGGCATCGGGACCCGCCGCGCGGGCCCCGCCGGCTCCTGACGGGACGCTTCGGCCGGCGGGGCCTACCAGCGACAAGTCCCCACAGCCGGCGGACCCCACGGCCGGCTAGAGAGGCTGCCGGCTGGGGCCCCCCTGAGATCTCTTATTCATATTGTAACCCGGAGGGTTGGCCTATAAAACCCCCCGGGCCTCCCCCATGCAACGGGTCGACTGATTCCACACTCCACACACACGTAGAGAGGCAGCAAGGGCAGCCTAGCCCCTTCTTCCTCCTCTAGTCATACAGCTCCAGGAGCACCATTGTAACCTTACCATTGTCTCAACTAGACCGAGCAGGACTAGGGGTGTTACCTCCCACGGAGGGCCCCGAACCTGGGTACATCGTGTGTCCTCCACCGCTTGTGCCTAACCCCGCTCCCGGAGCCCGTCGGCGTCCTTCGGCCCCTCTCGATAAGCCTACCCATGGCATCTGCCGTGACGAAACCACGACAGTTGGCGCCCACCGTGGGGCCGTCCGCGGCGCCGGCCGGAGTCACGCTCCGGGCGGGGCCCTTCACCACCTCCCCCGGCCGCCTCGCGTCCGGGCGGAACCGCTTGCTCGTGGGGCTTGCTCCGGCAGGCCCTGCGGGCGACGCGGCCGGCATCTCCGACGAGTGCCTCAGCCACGACCTCGCGCTCGACGTCGCCGCGCTCGCCGGGTGGTTCAGCAAGCTGAGCCTCGCCGGCGAGCCGGCGGCCGACGAGTACCCTAGCTGGGTGCTCGACTGCACCGACCCTCCCTCGTCCGTGGGCGCGCTCGCCACGGGCGAGGCCACCGGCTCCCGCGCTTGCGTGGGAGTAATGGTCGCCTCCTCCACCACTTCGGGCCGTGTGCGGGCGGCCGAGGCTGACGCAGCCGCCGCCCACGCCGGTACCTCCGACCTGCTCGCCGCTACCCTCCAGGGTCTGAGCACTCCCATCACTACGACGGCGGACCCGGCCGCCGCCAGAGCCGAGCTGGAGGCGGCCCGCCGCCTGCTATTCGACGACGCCAGCGCCCTCGCTGCCTAGCGGCGCCGGATGGAAGCCGCGCAGCGGGAATAAAACTCCGCGTACGGTCTCACCCCGGCTGGCCCCGAGCCCAGCCGGCGTGGGGCGGTGCGGGAACGCGGCCGCGTGGTCGCGGAAATCCTCGGCGGCCGCCTTCCCGTCTACGACACCCAAGCGGCCAACCTGCGCGCCGCCAAGGTTGCCTACGAGGATTTGGCAACCTTGGAGGGCGAGGAGCGTGCCGCACGCGAGCGGCACATCAAGGACCTCATCGACACTGCCAACGCCCAACAGGTCATCCTCACCCCTGGTGGGGCTGTTTCCGAACTTCCCCGGCCTGAGGGTGCGAGCGCTGGGGCCACCAACCGTGAGCCGGCTCAGCACTCCAGTACCCCTCATCCTTCCGGCCGGCGGAACGAGGGAAGCGACGCTCGGCGCACCCAGCTGCGCGGGAACGAGCAGCCGGCTGTAAACAGCTGGCGCAGCAACAATCCGGCTGGCAGCCACCGCCGAGACGAGGCTCCGGCTGTCGGTAGCCGGCGTAGCCGCAGGCACACTCCGCCCCCGCGGCAGGACCCGGCGCGGTCTATCCCGCCGGCCGTCCGTCCCGAGCTGGCGGCCCGGCTCGGACCACGCGTCCCCCACAGCGATAACGACGCCCGGCTCACCCTCGACCGGCTGGCGCAGTCGGCTCTCCTCGAGGAGGAGGGCTCGATTGGCCCGGCCTGCTTCGGCCCTCGGATCCGCAACGAGCCGTTTCCGCCCGGCTTCACTCTTCCCCGCGGCACCCCGAAATATACCGGGGCTGCCAAGCCGGAGGACTGGCTGATCGACTACACCACCGCCGTCGGCATCGCCAGGGGGAACAAGCGCGTAGCCGTCCGCTACGCCCCCCTCATGCTGATCGGCTCGGCCCGCACCTGGCTGAACAGCCTGGCAGCCGGCAGCATCAACAATTGGACGGACTTCGAGGAGGCCTTCGTCCGCAACTTCACCGGCACCTACAAGCGGCCTGGTCGGCCCCGCGAGCTGGCGATGTGCGTCCAGGGGCCGGACGAACCCCTCCGCGACTATCTTGCACGCTGGACCGAGCTCCGCAACTTCTGCGAGGGAGTACACGAGGTACAGGCCATCCAGTACTTCATCGAAGGTTGCTGCGATGGCACCCACCTCAAGCACAAGCTCTTGTGCTCCGAACCAACCTCCCTGGCGGACCTAATGTCCAAAGCGGACAAATACGCCACAGCCGATTCCTCAATGAGGATGAAGGCTAAGGCACCAGCCAAGCCGGCTACGCCCCCCGCCGTGCCGCGGGCGGCGGCCGACAACCGGCAGCAGCAGAACAACAAACGCAAGAACGACCAGCCCGACTCCCGCTACGGGAGCCGGCAGGTCGCCTCCATCGAGGAGGAGCAGCCGGCTGGCCAGGCTTCCGGCCAGCGTCAGCGCACCGGCAAGACCGCCTGGCAGCCCAAGCTCACGTTCGAGCAGCTGCTCGACCTTCCCTGCAAGAACCATTC
Organism: Elymus sibiricus; assembly: GCA_039707655.1. Lineage (NCBI taxonomy): Eukaryota > Viridiplantae > Streptophyta > Magnoliopsida > Poales > Poaceae > Elymus > Elymus sibiricus. The sequence goes on along the minus strand of CM077675.1, from coordinate 442,616,622 downwards.
CGGTGCCAAGCCGGCCACGCACACGCTCCGGCAGTGCAGCTTCTCACAGCGATTGGCCCGGGGGGACGGCCTCCCGGCTCCCCCCGCGCCGCCAGCCCGCGTGCCGGCTCCGGCTCCGGCTCCGGCCCCGGCTCCCGTTCCTGCCCAGGCGGACCCGGCTCCGTCCTGGAACGACGGCCGGCTACTCGATCAGTTCCCCGACCAAGACGGTTGCTACGTCGTCTTCACCAGCGAAGAGACGGACAAGCACGCACAGTGCCGGCTCCGCCGCGAGGTGAATACCACCATGCCCGCGACTCCCCAGTTCATGCACTGGTCCGAGAAGCCGGTCACCTGGAGCCGGGCGGACCACCCGGCCGTGATGCCAAACCCTGGCAGCCATGCCCTCGTCCTCGATCCCACCATCGTCTCCGAGAGGCGCACGTGCCGCTTCTCGCGGGTGTTGATCGATGGGGGCAGCAGCATTAACATCCTCTACCTTGACACAATGCTCAAATTGGGGCTCAAGGTGGAGGACCTACAATCGAGCCGGACCGTCTTCCACGGCATCGTGCCGGGAAAGTCCTGCACCCCCGTCGGCAAGATCAAGCTCGACGTCCTCTTCGGCGGCCACGACCATTTCCGCCGCGAACCTGTTTGGTTCGAGGTAGTGGACCTCGACAGTCCCTACCACGCACTGCTGGGCCGGCCGGCCCTCGTCAAGTTCATGGCGATCCCTCACTACGCCTACCTCAAGCTCAAAATGCCGGGTCCCAAGGGCATCATCACCATCGCCGGCAAATACCAGATGTCAATCGCGTGCGCGCGAGACGGCAGCCGGCTGGCCGAGGCCCTGGAGATAGCGGAGGAGAAGCGGCAGCTCGACCGGCTGGTGGCCTTCGCCTCTGCCCAGCCGGCCGTGCCGGCTCCTCCGTCCCAGTCGGCCGGCGAAGCTTCGTTCCAGCCGTCCAAGGAAACCAGGCAGGTGCCGCTTGACCCGGATAACCCCACCCAGTGCGTGACCATCGGCTCCCGCCTCGACAGCAAATAGGAAAGCGAGCTCGTCGACTTCCTCCGTGAGAATCGGGACATCTTTGCATGGTCTCCCAAGGACATGCCGGGTGTTCCGAGGAAGTTCGCCGAGCATAAGCTTCACGTACGACCGGACGCGAAGCCGGTCAAGCAACCCCTGCGCCGTTTCTCCGAGGAGAAGCGGCGTACTATAGGAGAAGAAATCGCCCGGCTGCTCGCAGCCGGCTTCATCATGGAAGTGTTCCACCCGGACTGGCTGGCCAACCCAGTCCTGGTGCTGAAGAAGAACAACACCTGGCGCATGTGTATCGACTACACAAGCCTGAACAAGGCGTGCCCCAAAGACCCGTTCGCCCGCCGCGGATCGATCAAGTCATCGACTCCACGGCCGGCTGCGACCTGCTGTCTTTCCTGGACGCCTACTCCGGCTACCACCAGATAAAGCTGGACCCAGCCGACCGGCTCAAGACCTCCTTCATCACCCCTTTCGGGGCCTACTGCTACATCACCATGTCCTTCGGCCTGAAGAATGCAGGCGCTACCTTCCAGCGCTGCATGCAGAAGTGTCTCCTGCCTCAGATAGGCAGGAACGTCCACGTCTACATTGACGACATCGTCGTCAAATCCAAGAAGCACTTCAGCCTCCTCGACGATCTCCGGGAAACATTCGCCAACCTGCGCGAATACAATATCAAGCTCAACCCGGAGAAGTGTGTCTTCGGCGTCCCAGCCGGCCAACTCTTGGGTTTCTTCGTGTCCGCTCGCGGCATCGAAGCTAACCCCGAGAAGATCAGCGCAATCGAGCGCATGCCCAAGCCGGTCCGGCTCCGCGACGTCCAGAAGTTCACCGGCTGCCTCGCCTCCCTTAGCCGGTTCATCTGCCGGCTGGGCGAGAAGGCCCTGCCCCTCTACGGGCTCCTGCGCAAGACGGCCCTGGTCGAGCCGGGCCGGGACCCCTCGAAGAAGCCGGCCCTGTTCGACTGGTCCGACGAGGCGGACGAGGCGTTCCGCGGCCTCAAGCGGGCTCTCACCAGCGCGCCCATCCTGGCCGCGCCGGCTGACAAGGAGCCCTTGCTCGCCTACATCGCGGCGACCACGCGCATCGTCAGCATCGTCCTAGTGGTGGAACGGCCGGAGGAGGGAAAAGCGCTGCCGACCCAGCGCCCCGTCTACTACCTCAGCGAGGTCCTCTCCGCCTCCAAGCAAAACTACCCCCACTACCAGAAGATGTGCTACGGCATATACTTCGCCGCCCAGAAGGTCAAGCAGTACTTCCAGGAGCACGTCATCACCGTTGTGAGCTCAGCGCCGTTGGGCGAAATCATGGCCGGCCGGGACGCCACCGGCCGGATTGCCAAGTGGACCATCGCCCTGGCTGACTACGAGATACGGTACGAGCCGCGCACCGCCATCAAATCCCAGGCAATGGCCGACTTCCTCGTCGACTGGGCCAAAACCCAGTTCGTGCCGCCTCCGCCCGACTCCACGCACTGGCGCATGCACTTCGACGGCTCGAAGATGCGAGCCGGCCTGGGAGCCGGCATCGTCTTGTCGTCTCCCAGGGGAGATCAGCTCCGGTACGCCCTCCAGATCCACTTCGCCGCCTCCAACAACGTGGCCGAGTACGAGGCCCTCGTCCACGGCCTCCGGCTCGCCAAAGACATCGGCATCCAGCGCATCATATGCTTTGGCGAGTTCGACTTCGTGGTACAACAAGTCTCTGGCGAATGGGACGCCAGGGATGCCAACATGGCCAGCTACCGCTTCCTCGTCCAACAGCTCACCGGCTCCTTCGAGGGCTGCGAGTTCCACCACGTCCCCCGCGCGGACAACGAGGCGGCCGACACGCTGGCCAAGATTGTCTCCACCCGGTAGGCCATCCCAGCCGGCGTCTCCCTCGAGCGGCTGCTCAAGCCCTCGACCAAGCCTTCCTCTGACTCGGAGTCCATCTTCGTGCCGGCGGCGGCAGCCGGCCCATCGACTGACCCGGCTGTCTCGCTGGCTCCGCCACCTCCGGCCGCCCAGCCGGCGCCATCCGCTCCGGCCATCGAGCCAGCCACGTCTATGCCCGCCGGCTCCGGGCCCGTCGCCATCATGATGACGGTCAATGCCCCTCCCACCGGCTCACTCCCGGGGGCTGGCGAGCCGGCCCCGGGGGCTGGCGAGCCGGTCCCGGGGACTAGTGGGCCGGTCCCGGGGGCTCCTTCCGCCCCCGATGCCCCGCTTGAGCCCGAGCCGGTTCCCGTCTCGGCTCCCTCATGGGCTCAGCCCATCCTGGCGTTCCTCCTGCGCGGCGAGCTCCCCTCTGATGAGGCCACCGCAAGGCAAATTCAGCGCCGGGCCCCCGCCTACAGCGTCATCAATAGCGAGCTGGTTCATCGCAGCACCGCCGGCGTCTTCCAACGCTGCGTCGAGCCGGAGAAAGGGCAAGAGATACTCCTCGACATCCACCAGGGCGAGTGCGGGCACCACGCCGCCTCCAGAACCCTGGTGGCCAAGGCGTTTCGCCACGGTTTCTACTGGCCGACTGCTTTGGAGGCGGCCAAGGAGCTGGTTAACAAGTGCGAAGGCTGCCAACGCTTCAGCACGCAGAGCCACCTGCCGGCTACTGCCCTCCAAACCATCCCCCTCTCGTGACCTTTTGCCGTCTGGGGGCTGGATATGGTGGGACCTTTCAAGACCGCACGAGGCGGCATGACACACCTGCTGGTGGCCGTCGACAAATTCACCAAGTGGATCACGGTCCGCTACGGCGTCCCCTACAGCATCATCACCGACAACGGCACGAACTTCGCCAAGGGCGCGCTAGCGCGTTTTTGCTCCAAGCAGGGCATCCGGCTCGACTTGGCGTCTGTCGCCCACCCACAGTCAAACGGCCAGGTCGAGAGGGCCAACGGCCTGATCCTGTCCGGCATCAAGCCCCGGCTCGTGGCGCCACTGGTCAGGTCAGCCGGCTGCTGGATCGAAGAACTGCCGGCTGTCCTTTGGAGCCTCAGGATCACGCCCAACCGATCGACCGGCTACACCCCTTTCTTCCTTGTGTATGGGTCCGAGGCGATCATCCCCACCGACATCGAGTTCGATTCGCCTCGGGTTACCCTGTACACGGAGACGGACGCGAAGGAAGCAAGGGAAGACGGCGTCGACCTCCTCGAGGAGGCCCGCGAGCTGGCCCTGAGCCGGACGGCCATCTACCAGCAGAAGCTCCGGCACTACCACAGCAAGCGGATCCGGCCGCTCTCCTTCCGCGAAGGAGACCTGGTACTCCGGTGGATCCAGCGAACTGCCGGCCAGCACAAGCAGTCCTCCCCATGGGAGGGCCCGTTCATCGTCAGCAGGGCGCTGCACAACAACGCGTACTACCTAATAGACGCCTAGAAGCCGCAGAAGCGCAAGAGAGACGCCTCCGGCGAGGAAGCAGAGCGCCCGTGGAACGCGGCGCTCCTCCGTCCGTTTTACTGCTAAGAACCAGTGTATGTACATATCCTTCCCTTTCTGGGCTTATGAATGCAACGGGTGCCCCAAGCCGGCTCTTGGGACACGCTTCTTTCGCCTTTCTCAAAGACTCTCGCTCGCTGGCTCCTGGGTCCGGCTCCCGGTCCCGGGGGCTAGCCGGCTAGTCCTACCCTCGTCCCCTGATGCCGGTTAAGTAATGTGCACTAAGGAGAGCCGTCTCAGCCCTTCCTGCCACAGACTGGCTCCCGGCTGTCGGGCAGACGGGACCTCGAGACGGCAAAGCTTAGCGCACGCGAAAAATTGAACGCAAGGGGGGGTTGCCGGCTAGGTCTAGCCGGAGCACTTTTTCGCCTCTGTCACTCACCTTACCCAAAAAACTCTCGCGGTTCCCAAACTCACGACCGGCTCCTTCGAGACGGACGCCCCGTCCCAGCCACAGACCAGCTCCCGGCTGTCCGGCTGGTGGGGCCGAAGCCAAGGGGAAGAAGGCTTTGAGCAAACGGAACCAAAAGAGCGAAAAAGGATAAAGCTGAGCCGGCACGCATAAAACAGCATTTCGGCAACCGAAAACTTTACAAAACTTAAAACTCCCACGGCCACGAGTTCATTACATATACACCCCCAGTGGGTGGAATTGTGGTCTAAACAAAATGCAGAAAAGAAAAATCCTAAGTGGTGGCAGCTTTGGGCCGGCTCGCCTCCGGCGCCGACGCCTCCGAAGCCGGCGCCTCTGGGGCGGCTGAGGTAGAAGCTCCCGCCTCCGCGTCCGGAGCCGGCTCGGACTCGGCGTAGTCGTCGGAGTCAGATTCTCCATCGTCCGTCTCGGCGGCGCTTCCCTCCGGGTCGTCCAGGGTGAGCGTGTACCGGTCCTCCGGGATCACCATGCCATCCGCCCCGCGCTGCGGGACGTACTCGTCCCACACAGCGAAGGACGCAAGGTCGCTCGCCCTCACCTCCAGCGCGTCGGTGCCGGCACGCTGGGCCGTGAGCAGATCCAGGTTTAGCTCAGGGTACCACGACCTGGCCATGCGAAGCACCATGCTCGCACCGGCGCGCGCCGCGGAAGCCCTCTAGGCATTCACCCGCGCGGTCCCAAACTCCAGCCACCTCGACAGCCGGCTCATGGAGACCGGCTCCACCGCGCCGGGCCAAAGAGTGCGAACCAGCGCCAAGCCGGCCGCCTGGAGCCGCTTCAGGGCACGGACTACCTCCGACAGCCGCGCCGCGGAGGCGATCCCCACCTCGTCCAGGGTCCCAGGGGGCAAGCTGTCCAACGGTTTCCCCCTGCGCCCGATGGACCTCACGATGGGCCTCCACGGCCGCCTCTGTGGCCTCCTACGTACCGGGGAAAAGCCCTAAGAAGAGAAGAGAAGAAGACGAGGGATGAGCAAGGCAGCAAGCCAGAAAAACCCGGGGGCAAGGTGCGAAAAGAGCAAGGCGATAGAAGCTCACCGCGCAGCATCCGATCCACCTCGTGCCCTTGCTCCTGCAGCTGCACCTCCCTGGCTGACCACTCCTGGCACTGGCGCTCGTGCTCATCCCGGGCCGCCTGCGCATCCTCGGCCGCCTTGGCTAGCGCGGCGTCCTTGGCCTCCAGCTCCTGGCGGAGGACTTTCTCCCGCTCCTCCGTCTCCCGACGAAGGGCCGCCTCTTGGTCCGCCAGCGCTTGGCGGTGGGCCGCCTCGCGCTCCTCCCGCGGAGCCGGTCGTGCTCCGTCATCAGGAGGACCCGCTCCTCGCCAAGCCGCACCACCTGGCGCCGGAGGCTGACCGTCTCGGCGTGGGTGGCTTCACGAGAAGAGGTTGCCGCTGTCAGAAACCAAGCAAAGAAAGTATTCAGCCCGCCTCCGGGGCAGCCGGCCTGATTCCCGGGGGCTACACCCAGTGGGTGCGCTTGCGCGCCCCCACTGGAAGATCGCAAAAGCACATACCTTGCAGATCCGCGGACATGATGGCGAGCCGGTTTTCGGCTCCCCGGTGCAACCCCAGCAGGGTGTTGTACGCGGCCACCCGGCGGTCGTGCGCCGCCTGCAAAACAACAAGAATACAAGACAGCTTTAGGCTCGACCCGCCTGCGCCCCAGCCAGCTCGAGCCTCGGGGGCTACACCCAGTGGGTGCGCTAGCGCGCCCCCACAGGAAAAGACAGAAAATGCCGAGTCAAGAGAAGAAGGAAAGAAGAGAGCTTACCGCGACAGCTTGCTCAGGGTTCACCAGCCGGTCGTTGGCGGCCCGAGCGTCCTGCGACGTCTGGGCGTGGCAGGCGGCGAACGCGTCCACAACGGCGGCCACCGCCACCCCAAGAGCGCTCGGCGGTTCGCCAAGGGCCGGGCGCCCGGCTGCGTCCCAGGTCTGCTGCGGTCGGCCCCCGTCCGCGGGTCATCCTTTGTCGGAGACCACGATGGGATCGGCTCCTCCCGTCGCCGTCGCGCCGGGGGCCGCCGCCGACGCGCCCGTGGCGGCCGTCTCCCCGGCCATCGCGGCCCTCGCCTCCGGCGCTCTGCCTTCGGCGGTTCCTGGCCGGCTCACTTCCGGAGCCGGCGCCTCCGGAACCGGCACCTCCGAAGCTGGCATGTCCGGAGCCGGCGTGTCCGGTGCCGGGATTTCGACTACCGGGGGATCCACCGCCCCGGGCGGCACGTCGCCCGCCCCCGGCTGGGCGGCATCGCGGTCCATCTCCGCCACGTCCTCCGCGGCCTTCGCGTCCGGCTCCGCCCGTCGCTCGGGGTCGTGGTTGTCCTTCGACCTCCTCTCCCGGCCGCGGGGGAACGGCTCCCACGCTCCACCAGCGGCCTCCCCGCTGGTTCCTCCCCGCTTCTCCGCCACCTCTTCCCAAGGGCGGAGCTCCTCGACGCGCCGCTCCTGCTGGGCCGCCTCGAGGTCGAGCCACACCTGGCGCTCCCTCTCCTCGGCAGCTGTCGGCGGCGCCGTCCTCGCCGCCTCGCCACCTGGGGTCCTCCCCAGGGCGCGCGCCTCCCTGGTCACGACGAAATAAGGGACCGGGGAGAAAGCGAAACAGACCAAGGTGGAGGAGGAGATGGACTCACCCGACGACGACGGGGACCGCCCTCCTCGTGGGTCCTGCCTGGGAGACCCTCTGCTTCTTGCCTCCGCCTCCGCGGCTGCCGCCTGGCTGCGCGGTCGACGCACGCTTGGGCGCTGGCTTGGCGACAGCCGGCCGCTTCCCTTTGTCACCCGCGTCCGGGCCGCCCCGGCAGGAGCCGTGGTCGGCTCGATGCTGGCGTCTCCGTGGCGCCGTGACCTCGTCCTCCGAGGCTTCGGGCTCCTCTGGAGCCTCTGCAACATGCGACGCCTCCGCCTCAGCGTCATCATCGGTCCAATCCCGTAGGTGCGTCTGGGGAGGAGACTCACCCGTCGATTCGGCCTCTTCGGCCCCCTCCGTCTCCGTCTCCGCCTCGCCGGCTTCAGACGCGCCGGCTCGCTCGGAGTCGGCCGGCTCCACATCGTCGGCGTCCTCGACCTCCTCGGGGTCCGACTCCACCGTGTCGGCGGCCGGCTCCCCATAGTTTTGCAGCAGTGGGAAAACCTGCGGGTGGGCAAGGCGGCGCGCCGTCAGGCCAAAGAGGGGAGGGGCACTGCCTCGGAAAAGATGGAAGGAGGGAGGCGGCTAGACACTTACCCGCGGTGCCGGGTGGCTCCGGCTGTACGGGGTTTTCCCCCATTGCCACTCGCCCTCCTTCAGCTTCGTCGTCGAAATGGCATTCACCCTCCTTGCCACGTGGGCCGGCTTCAGTTCCTTGGTGGAGAGCCGGCAGGGGTCATGGCGTCCTCCCATCTGGCAGATGAGGTGCGGCCGACGCTGCAACGGCTGCACCCGGCGCGCCACCATCGCGGCCAGCAGATCGGTGGCCCTCAGCCCTTCCGACCTGGTCATCACGAGGAGGCGCTCGCAGAGCCGGTCCGCCGTCTCGGGCGCCTGAAGCGGAGCCGCCCGCCAGTTCAGCATCGCAACCGGCAGGTGGTTGGCGAAGTAGGGGAGGTTGATGTAGTCCTCCTCCGGCTTCACGTTCTTCACATAGAAGAACCCCCGCTGCCAGCCCTTCACCGACTCATGCGGCGGGAGTTTCTCGAAGCCGGTCCCCTTACGGATGTGGATCAGGGCACCTCCGCAGGCGGTCATCACCTTCTGCTTCGTCGCCGGATCCTTCACTGTCTGCCGCTTGAGGAAGAAGAGCCGGCACCAGAGGTCAAGCCTCGGCTCCACCCCCAAGAACCCCTCGCAAAGGGTGACGAACACTGCCAGCTGCAAGACGGCGTTGGGGGCGAGGTGGTGCGGCTGCAGGCCGAACCGCGTCAGGAAACGGCGGAAGAAGGCGCTCACCGGCAGCCCAAACCAGCGGAGGAAATGATCGGCGAAGACGACCACCTCGCCCTCCCGCGGGGTCGGGGAGTTCTCCGGCCAGGTGGGGCGCGCCTCCAAGTGCGCTTCCGCCGGGAGCTTGCGGCGGTAGCGGAGGTGCTCGATGAATGTCTCCTCCACGATGCTGCCGTCCCATGCACCCTTGCTCGCCATGGTCACCGGAGGGGCTCGCGGCCGCGGCGTTGGGCGCGAGTGCTAGACGGCGGCGCGGGCCTTCCGTGGCGGCGGACGGCGGTGCGACGTGCCCGCGTGCTCTGCCCTCTTGCTCTCTCTTTCTCGTGGCGGGAGGAGGAGGGCGACGAAGACGATGCGACGAGGGCGACGGGAGCGAATGCGCCGTTCTGCTCCCCTACCCTCGCCATTTAAACCCCGTGCGGGCAATCGTGGGGGCCGGATTCCTTGCGCGCAACCCCCACGATTCCCGTCGCGTGTGGGGCGGACATTATGGCGCTTGGGAACGCCAACCGTCGGCCCGCGCCGTAAAAGATCCCTGCGCGCGGGCCGAGGCCGCGGTCGTGGAGGGTCCCGCCCCGCGGTCCGGTCTTTTCCGCCGCGTGGCCTGTCAGGCCACGGCCCGCTACGCCTTCCGCGTGGCACGGCTTCTCTGGCCGATGAAGAGCCCGAGGCAGCACGCGAAGCATCGGCCGGCTGCGGGGCCGGCCACCGCTCGCCCGTGTCGTCCGACTCTCGTGGCATTCCGCGGCGCAAGGACGATCTTCAAGCCGGCGAGGACCGCCGCGGCTCATCGGCGGACCTCCCCCGCTTCGGGGACTACTGTCGGGGGGATGACCCCGGGGTAGCCTCAAGCGACCTCTTACTCCAACTTTCTGACGCAACCGAAGAACGGGCCGCCTCCCCCTGCGGTCCGGCTGCGCCCTGCCGGCTACGGCCCTCCGGCTATGCCCTGCCGGCTACAACGTGCCGGCCGGCTAAGGACGGTGCCGCCTGGACCTCCAGCCGGCTGCGCATCGGATACCGTCGTCGGGGCACGCGTGGCAACAGTGGCCCCCATCCCATCGGGGGTCAGCGCCCGTGTGGCCACAGTGGAGGCGTCAGAGCCTCTGACCCTGGCCGACGGTGACCGGGCTTCCAACAGTGACGGCACGCCCCAACCACTCCATTACCTGCCCCGGCGTGGCAATAGGGCGGCCGGCCGTACCGCTGACCTCGGCCGGCTGCCGCAAGGCGACGCCACAAGGGGCGGCCCGTGCCGTGACATGACCGGCATCGAGACCCGCCGCGCGGGCCCCGCCGGCTCCTGACGGGACCCTTCGGCCGGCGGGGCCTACCAGCAACAAGTCCCCACAGCCGGCGGACCCCACGGCCGGCTAGAGAGGCTGCCGGCTGGGGCCCCCTGAGATCTCTTATTCATATTGTAACCCGGGGGGTTGGCCTATAAAACCCCCCGGGCCTCCCCCATGCAACGGGTCGACTGATTCCACACTCCACACACACGTAGAGAGCCAGCAAGGGCAGCCAAGCCCCTTCTTCCTCCTCTAGTCATACAGCTCCAGGAGCACCATTGTAACCTTACCATTGTCTCAACTAGACCGAGCAGGACTAGGGGTGTTACCTCCCACGGAGGGCCCCGGACCTGGGTACATCGTGTGTCCTCCACCGCTTGTGCCTAACCCTGCTCCCGGAGCCCGTCGGCGTCCTTCGGCCCCTCTCGATAAGCCTACCCATGGCATCTGCCGTGACGAAACCACGACAGGCATGGGGGCGGTGGCGCCTCGGGCACGGGGGCGGCACGGGTGAGGTGAGGGGAGAGAGAGAGGGGAGAGAGAGAGGGGTGGGGCGCGGGGCGGGCTCCGGGGTGCGGGGCTGGCCGGCGGCGCCTCGGGCTCCGGGGGGTGGCGCGGGGCGGCGGCGGCTCGGGCACGGGGGCGGCGTGGGTGAGGTGAGGGGAGAGAGAGAGGGGAGAGAGAGAGGGGTGGGGCGTGGGGCGCTGACTGTTTTAGATAGGTCAAATCTCTTTGTCGTCTGCTAGCAGATGGCAAAGAGCCTAGCTAGTGGGGTGGGGCCGGGGGGGAACGGACGTTAGTTGGCCACTTTCTTTGCCGTCTGCTAGCAGACGGCAAAGAAAGTGGCCGTTAGGTGGTTCTCATTAGTGGGCCACCCTTCCTCTTTGCCGTCTGCTAGCTGACGGCAAAGCTTCTATGCCATCAGCTAGCAGACGGCAAAGAGATGGCTAACGGCAAACATGATCTTTGCCGTCAGCTCTTTGTTTGCCGTCAGTTTTCTGTAAGCTGATGGCAAAGACCTTCTTTGCCGTCAGCTAGATTTTCAATGAATTCTCAGAAAGATTTGCAATGAATTTTTAGAAGGATTTGCAATAAATTTTTAGAAGAATTTGCAATGAATTTTTAGAAGAATTTGCAATTAATTTTCAGAAGAATTTGCAATGAATTTTCAGAAGAATTAGCAATGAATTTTCAAAAGAATTTGCAATGAATTTTCAGAAGAATTTCCAATGAATTTTCATTTAGGTTGGAGTTGAATGGAAATGTCAATGATCAACAAAACAAAAGATTCTGCATTCAATTCTTATAACTAGATGATGGGCGGTGACTAGGTCACCTATGTTAGAGTACATTGACTTAAGGAGTCAAGCAAGAATACTTGATCATAGGTCATACTCATAGTTAAGCTCGAAATGGGATTACCATTTTTCGTTTAAGCATTTTAATGTCTTCATATCGCTTGAGTTGCTTTATCCCATGACTTGGAGTAAAGCTATATCAAGGATATGAGTACATACCTTTGAGTGATGTTGATGACGTGGCTTGTAGGTGAACTTGATGAGGATGCTCGAGGTTGATGAAGTTCATCTTGAGTTGGGAGCAATCCTTCTTGTTTTGGTTCACTTATCACCTGCATAGGTTAGTCATGCAAGGAAGAACATGATATATCAAAATGACATGATACCAATTTGTGAGTTGATACCAATTGAGAAATTCAAATATGTGTCAAGGATATGTTTTGTTGTCCTCTTCCTTCCATTATCAAGAGGGGTTGTGGATACTTGGCCATGACAAGATTTCTTAAGATATGAGTTGATGGCAATCTTGTGGAGTGTTGTTCTTCCAAGTACCTACAAAAGGGTTAGATGCAATACAAGGGAGCATAGAATTCCAAGTTATATGAGATTCATGGTAATGATAGCATGGAATGGTCAAGTAAGCTCATCCCCTTGCATGCAACCGAGTGAGTCTAGCTCAAGTTTGAAGCATCAATGATGTTCAACTCACTTCTCAAATAACAAAACACTTTCTCATCAAGTGGCTTAGTAAAGATATCGGCCAATTGCTTGTTAGAACGAACATGCTTAAGATTAATATCTCCTTTGGCAACATGATCACGAATGAAATGATGTCAAACTTGAATATGCTTAGTTCGAGAATGTTGCACGGGATTATGACCAATCTTAATAGCACTTTCATTGTCACAAAGTAATGGAACATTTTTTACATGGATTCCATAATCCATAAGCGTTTGTGTCATCCATAGTAATTGTGCAGAACACGATCCAGAGGCAATATACTCAGCTTCGATGGTAGATAGAGATACCGAGTTTTGTTTCTTGGAGGACCAAGACACAAGAGATCTCCCAAGAAATTGACATGTACCTGAGGTGGATTTTCTATCAAGCTTGTCACCGGCATAGTCCGAATCGGAATAGCCAACAAGGTTAAAAGAAGATCCCTTGGGATACCAAATGCCAAAGTTTGGTGTTTGTATCAAATATCTCACAATATGTTTCATGGCCAAAAGATGACACTCTTTAGGTGCGGCTTGATATCTAGCACACATGCAAACACTAAGCATAATATCGGGATGGGAGGCACATAGATATAACAATGAACCAATCATAGATCGATAAACCTTTTGATCAACCGGTTCATCCTCCTTGGTAAGATCAACATGTCCACTAGTAGGCATAGGAGTTTTCATACCTTTACACTCTTTAATGTTGAACTTCTTGATCAAGTCCTTGGTATACTTGGTTTGAGAGATGAAAGTTCCTTCTCTCGTTTGCTTGATTTGCAAACCAAGGAAAATTTTCAGCTCACACATTATGGACATCTCATACTTCTAGGACATCAACCTTCCAAATCTTTCACTAAATTGTGGGTTAGTAGCTCCGAAGATAATATCATCCACATAAATTTGGCACACAAATAGTTCACCATTAACTCTTTTAGTGAATAAGGTTGCGTCAATTTTACCAATCTCAAAACCTTTTTCAATGAGAAACTTCGTTAAGCATTTATACCAAGCATGTGGGGCTTGCTTAAGACCATAAAGAGCTTTACGAAGCTTGTAGACATGATTAGGTTTCTTGGGATTCACAAAACCAGGGGGTTGCTTAACATAAACCTCTTCTTCAATCTCACCATTTAAAAATGCACTTTTAATGTCCATTTGATAAAGCGTGATATCATGGTGATTAGCATAAGCAAGAAGAATTCGAATAGCTTCAAGTCTAGCAACGGGTGCATAGGTCTCACCGTAGTCCATACCTTTGACTTGCGTATATCCTTGGGCTACGAGACGCGCCTTGTTGTGTATGACTTGACCGTCTTCATTTTGAGTTCATGATAAATTTCTATCCATGAATATTATTTGAGTCTTCTCTGATCTCTTATATGCATGATTACTTATAGCCTCGTATTTCTTCTTCGAATCTTTGGTTTAGTTAGGCCAACTAGATCGATTTTTCTTGCCATGGGAAGAGGTGCTTTGTGATGGGTTCAATCTTGCGGTGTCCTTTCCTAGTGACAGAACGGGCAGCAAGGCATGCATGTATCGTTGCCATTAAGGATAACAAGATGGGGTCTATTCCTACATGAATAGATCTTATCTACATCATGTCATCGTTCTTATTGCATTACTCCGTTTTCCATGAACTTAATACACTAGATGCACGCTGGATAGCGATCGATGTGTGGAGTAATAGTGGTAGATGCAGGCAGGAGTCGGTCTACTTATCTTGGACGTGATGCCTATATAATGATCACCACCTTGGATATCGTCGTGATTATTTGATCTTCTATCAATTTCCCTACAGTAATTTGTTCACCCACCATGTGCTATACTCACTACTGGAATCAGGTACTTTGCCGTCTGTTGTGGCGGACGGCAAAGGGCAGACACACTGACGGCAAAGGCCTTTGCCGTCAGCCAGCAGACGGCCACAGTTTCGGCACTGTAAACTCCGGTAAAGCGGTTCTTTGCCGTCTGCCTAGGCTCAGCGGACGGCAAAGTATTTTTGCCGTCAGCCTACAGACGGCAAAGAGGCTGGACGGTATAGTACTGACCTTAGCCCCGTTAGGTGGCTAACGGCATCCTTTGCCGTCTGCCCCCGGACGGTCCCGTCACAAGCCCTTTGTCGTCTGCCCCCGGACGGCCACGTCACAAGCCCTTTGTCGTCTGCCCCGGACGGCAAAGAGGCCAAATGGCCCCAGGCCTGGTGTTCCCAGGTTGCACAGGCGGCTGCCACGTGCCCTCTTTGCCGTCGGTGGCAGACGGCAAAGAGGTCTTTGCCGACGGCGGTAGACGGCACAGAGCCAGTATTGCCTCTTTTTGCCTGTTTTTGTTATATTCAAGAATTTTCACACCCAAATATATGATATATATATATATATATATATATATATATATATATTTCATAGAAACAATATCCCTACCATATGGATATGATCAACCAACAATTATACCAAATTGAAAGTGTCAAATGTCACATTGTTCACCATATTACAATAGTTTCATCCATACATGCATAGTTTCATCCATAGGTAGAAAGTTTCACATAAGTTCATTGGTACAAAATGAAAACAGAAAGTAAACACTAGCACTACATCAAAGCAAGCTGCCGTGAAGTGAATCAAATCTACAAAATTGGAAATAAGAAAGTTAGAAGAAGAATACTAGAAGAAGTAGAAGAAGATCTAGAAGAAGAAGAAGATGAAGAAGCGTTTTTCATCTCTTTCTCTTTCTCCTCTTGTTTTTCTTCTTCTGATTGCTTATTTGTGTCATTTTAGAGCTAACCTAGGTAATTATGCCATTTTTGACCTTACTAAGCTTATTGTGTCATTTTGCAAGAAAATAAGCTAAGTATATGGGATTTATGAGGTTACCAAGGCTATTATGCCATTTTTGAGTTAACTAAGCTTATTATGTCATTGTGGAGGAAACATAGCTAAGTATAGGTCATTTTAGAGCTAACCTAGGTAAAATAGGTCATTCTGGAGCTAAGTAAGCTTATTATCTCATTTTGTAGGAAGCAAAGCTAAGTATAGGTCATTTTAGAGCTAACTTAGGTAAAATAGGTCATTTCGGAGCTAAGTAAGCTTACTTTGTCATTTTGGAGGAAACAAAACTAAGTATAGGTCATTGATGAGCTAACCAAGGTAAACTAGGTCATTTTGGAGCTAAGTAAGATTATTATGTCCCTTTGGAGGAAAATAAGCTAAGTATAGGTCATTTATGAGCTAACCAAGGTAAACTAGGTCCTTTTGGAGCTAAGTAAGATTATTATGTCCCTTTGGAGGAAAATAAGCTAAGCATATGACATTTATGAGCTAACCAAGGTTATTATGCCATTTTTGAACTAAGTAAGCTAATTATGACATAAATGAACTAAATAAGCTAAGTATAGGTCATTATGCATTTGTTAAGCAAAACACTAGAGAAAACTTACCGTCCTTGTCATCACGGAGGTGAAGCACCGGGGTTGCTCGGGCCGGTGTCACCTGGAGCACTACTTGGCCCTGGAGAAGGATCGTGCGATGCGGCTCGGGAGTTATGCTGCACCAAAGATCATTTGCGTTAGCATGATGACACTGAAATGTTAAGACTGGTAACTAATGACCATTCAAATGAAACTCACCGTTCCCGCCGTGGTAATGACTGGCATCGGCGGAGGGGTCTGGCCGGACTTCTCGCACATAGACTGCACATTTGGTTTTGACAAGTCAACATATTAGTTATTAATGAAACGAACATTACATGCATGATTTGGCTAATATGAAGAAGAAACTTACCACGAGGAGCTCGTAAATGGCCCGGTGAGACACGTCATTCCATGCCCTCTCCTCCTCCAACAACCTAGCCGTCCTCTCCTCCAACTCCCTCTCCTTCTCCGCCGCCTGCCGGTCCCTATCCTCCAGAAGCGCCTGGTATGCCTCTCTCTCTTTCTGAAGAGCAGCCTGCAAAACAACTCCTCGTTAGCATTGTAATCATCTTTGTTCGCACACACGATGTAATGGAGGAAATCTATCTGAGTCCATATGACTAACCTCGATGGCGAGCTCGACTGGCCATGGACGAGGCCTTATCTCAGGACAGGAGCTCGTTTGGCACGCCTTGATCTCCCGGAGAGTGCTAGAAGACCGTATAAGTCCATCTCCAATGGCTATCTACCCATGGGGCCTCCCGCCACCAGCTATCATCACCAGCTCTGGATCAATAGGATGCTGGCTCGGGTTAAAGTCCTCCCCTTTCCTCGCCTTCCCCTCATCTCTATACCTCACGAGCTTGTGGTGGGAGGCGATGTTGGTGAAATTCTCGGGATGATCGAGGTCAGTCTCCGAGAATGCCTTGGCCTTCTTGTACGAGGCAGTATGGGCCATGGCATAGAGGTCGTACACCCCTGGCACCTCCGTCTTATTGTAGTTCGCCTAAAAGAGAGAGAGGATGAAAGTATTAGTAAAGGGCTCAAGCTAGCATCAAGAAATTGATTGCATGAATCATGAAGCAAACAACATACCCAGTTCTGCCCGAACTGATATAAGTTGGCACTGCCTTGATGGTGTGGCACACCAACCATTTTGTCACGCCGGTTCTGGGCATTGTCGTGGACGGCTTGCCATTCGTCTGAGCACCACTGATCCACCAACGCCTCCCAACAATCCATCTTATCCGCACACCATCTCGGGGGCGCCTAAGTTAGTAAAGAGAAATTTGAGCGGTACACCTACGAATCAAATCAAGGAAACTAAGTACAAGGACTTAAGAATAGGCAATTACCTTCATGTACTGCTCCTTCTCCAAAAACTTTCTGCGGCACGAAGACTTGTCCTTCTTAACACCACGCGAGGCGTAGTTGTCTCTAACAGCCTGCGGCCGAGCCTCGTGCCATAATTTCTGTAGTAGGCGCTTGCGCTCACCATCGATAACCTTTGCCGCGGCCTCCTCGTGTCCCTCCTCACACCTGTAGAAGGTCTGCAATCAAACGAGACAACACTGATTAGTACAATAACTAGCTATTGTTGATTTTTAATTGCGAAAGGAGAAAATACCCAAAACTCTCTAATCACCATGTTGGCCCTCGTGTGGCACAAGACACCGTCGATCACCTCCTCCGGCGGGGCCGGGGCAGCCAAGTAGTGCTCCCAAGTCAATCCTATCTCTGGAAGCTGACCCTCATCGGGCAACGTGACAAACCTCGGGAATTTGTGCCGGCAAAGCACACCAAGGACGGTGTTGGGCCTGCGGACATCGTTGGCGTGATCCCAACCCCTGCAGTATGACAAAGCCAACGCATTAGATATTTGAAGAACGTGAAGGCAAAAGGTTAAAAAATAGTAAATGCACTTACATCTCCCCCATTAGGCCTAATCACCGGCCTCTGCTCATGGGTAGCTGGCACGGGCGGGAGCCGTGTACTACCACGCTGGTAGACAGTGGCCCCCTCAAACACCTCGTCCTCGCTATCCCCGCCACCATCAGCATGGCCACTCGGCTCCTGCTGACGCAGATCCGGCCAGGTATCCCATGGGGTCTGCTGGGACGTAGCCCCATCCCTGCTCTGCTCCGGAGTCTCGTGGGGCGAAGCGTCTGGGACAGGAGTCTCGTGGGTCGAAGGCTCGTCGACCCGAGGCTCGTGGACAGGAGTCCGCGTAGCCTCCACCTCAGACGCCTCCACCCTAGAAGTCCTGTGCTCAGGTGAATCAACTGGGTGTGGCGGCGAGGATGGTGCATCAGCCTCCCTACGTCTCCCGTGGGCACGTGTACCTCTGCCTCCTCCTCTCTTCTTCCCCCGACCTCCTCTCCCGGTGGGCATCGGCGCCGACGAAGAAGCGACCGCCTGTGTCTGCAAACTAGCGAGCAACGCTCTCCGGAGATGCTCGGGTGGAATGGTAGTACCCCTCCCACCACGCGCCGACGAAGAAGCCGAGGATCGCTCTGGACCTGCGCCCACCATATCTTTCAACACCTGCCATGACAAAGAGTAAACGAAATTAGTACAACATAAAACAAATTGAATACCGACATGAATAATAATATGTATATAATTTAAGTGTATCATCATCATGTATATAATAATAATTGAATACCTGACATGAACTAATAATAATCTTGATCGTCTATATATGCTTCGGGATCAATAAAAGCATCATCATCATCACTATCATCAATAAATGCATCATCATCATTACTATCGGGAACGACATGTGAAAGGCCTCCTTTATGTAATCGGTCAAGCATTGACATGTCATCCGCAGCAGTAACCTCTTCTTCTTCCGGATCTTCTTGTTCCGGCTCAGGGGTGAAGTCGGATTCACTGTCGCTGTCTACTTCAATGTTCTGGAGTGAAGTAGAGCGGTTCTTGAAACATTTTTTGGAAAGACGTGTTTCTTGGAAGAATTCTCCTTCATATGTGTCTGGGTTAATGTGAGGTTCATAATCCTCTTCATTGAGGGGAGGTGGTCTAAAACGTGGCGGCACTTCATAAACGACATCCCAACCATTCATATTTGGATCAGTTTGGCAGGCCCACGGTAGATAGAAAACTTGGGTCGCCTGTTGAGCCGTAATATAGACATCGGGAACATCTAAATGGGTGCTTTGTTTGATTTCGACTAGCCCTATATTTTCATGAGTCCTTCTAGTCTCCTTCGGCTGGAACCAATAACATTTGAAGACTACGACGTTCGGTGGGTTTTCACCATAGAATAGAAGTTCATAAATTGCTTCAACTCTTCCATAATACTCGGTACCTCCTTCGCCGATAGCAGAGACACAACAATTTTTAGACTTTCGGTCGGCCATAGATAGCTCTTTGCCAAAGGTACGAAAGCGATACCCGTTGATGTTGTATTTGTCAAATGAACGGACCTTATAGTCAAAACCATTAGCGACTTGTCTCAATTCGGCGTCCATAGACTCTGAATTAGCCTACAAGTTTCATACGAAAGGATTGTTGCATTAGCCGCAAATTAGACGAAGAAATGAAATGGTCTAATGGAAATTATCGTATGTTTGAACCAAGAGATGAAACCGGGATAGCCGCCTCCATGCTTTGCCAAAACCTCATACTCTTCGATGGAATCCTTTTGGATCACCGCTCCATCCAAGAATTTGGCGACGTATCAACTTTATCAAATATCCGGGAATAAGTGCAGTTAAAAGGAATTAGAAGTTGCGAAACAATGTACCGAGAACTTACTCGATGTACGATCGCACTTCTGTTAGGTTGTTGAAGATATACAATGAAATGGTCCGCCATTCTTCAACATCCAACGCTATTGCTTTGGAAGCACCGGCGGGTGCGAGCTCCCCTTTGAATAGGCTAAGGTTGGATCGACCTTTTTTAGGGTCGCCAGCATTGTACAGAGGCTTCGGATTATGTAAATGTCGATTTTTGGCTTCGTAATGTGCTGTCACGAAGTTTGCCGCCTCCTCAGTAATGAATGCCTCAGCCATCGATGCTTCAATTCTACGTTTATTTTTACATTTTGCTCGAAGCGACTTCTGCATCCTCTCAGTTGCGTAGCACCAACAATTTTGCACGGGCACCCCCAATCTTGCCTCGATCGGGAGATGCAAAATCAAATGCTGCATTGGATTAAAGAAGCCCGGTGGAAAGATCTTCTCTAACTTGTAGATCAACTCCGGTGCCAACTCTTCCATTTCATCTAGCACGCCAGGCGATAGGTCTTTCACACAAAGAGAACGGAAGAAATAGCTCAGCTCTGCCAGAACTAGCCATTCATCCTTAGGGATAAATCCACGCAACATCACCGGCATTACCCGCTCAAGCCATATGTGCCAATCATGACTCTTCAGACCAAATATTTTCAATTTGTCAAGACTCGCTCCCCTCTTTAGATTCCCTGCATACCCATCGGGGAACATCAACTGCATTTTCAACCACAAGATCATTTCCCTCATAGCTGGCCTTCCAAGATTGAACCATGCCTTTGGCTTCGTCCAATTCTGCTTTCCTTTCGGTTGTCGCATGTTTTGCAACGGTCTATCACATAGAGCCTCTTGATCAACTCTAGCCTTAGGATTATCCTTTGACTTCCCCCCTATGCCAAACAATGTACCAAAAAGGGCCTCGGCGATATTCTTTTCAGTGTGCGTCACGTCGATGTTGTGTGGGCAAAGGAGGTCTTTGAAGTAAGGCAGATCCCATAAGCATGTCTTGTGAGTCCAGGCGTGTTCCGAATTATACCCTTTGAAATACCCTGGACGCTCTGGATCAGGCTCGAGAGCGTTTAACAGATCCAGGGTCTGTTGGCCTGTCAACGCAGGTGGTGCGAAGTTTTTGACAACTCTACCTTTGATGAAATTCTTCTTGTCTTTTCTGAACTTATGGCGAGGATCCAGGAACTGTCTATGCAAGTCGAAGCAAGAAAACTTGCGACCCGCCTGCAGCCAACGGAACTGAAGAGCTGCCTTGCATGTGGGGCACGGGAACCTTCCATGCACACACCAGCCAACGAATAGCGCATACGCCAGCAAGTCATGCATCGAGTACATGTACCACACATGCATCATGAAGTTTTGTTTCGTAGCGGCGTCGTATGTCTTGATCCCATTATCCCAAGCTTCTTGCAATTCATCCTTAAGCGGCTACATGTACACATTCATATTCTTCCCCAGATAGTTGGGCCCTGGAATTATCAATGTCAGGAAAATGTTCTTTCTTTGCATAATCTGTCCGGGGGGGATTGAGTGGAATGACAAATACAGGCCAACAACTTTATTGGGTTGCCATCATACCAAACATATTGAACCCATCAGTGCTGATGGCGACTCTAGGATGCCTTGGATCTGCCGCTTTATCCTTATGTAATGCATCGAAGTGTTTCCACACGAAAGCGTCTGAAGTGTGTACCAACATCTGATTCCCATCTGCATCTAGTTCGGTTCTTTTGCCCAATTTGTGCCATGTCATCTGTCTGGCCGTCTCTTCGACCATGAAAAGACGTTGAAGTCTTGGTACGATTGGCATATACCGAAGAACATTAACGGGGATTTTGGTCTGAATCTTCTCATCCATACTGTTGTCTACCACAATATACCGGGAAGACATGCAAATGGGACAATAGTTCAAGTCCTTATACTCAAGCCTAAATAAGGCACATCCATTCTCACAGGCATCTATCTTCTCATAGGGCATCTTAAGTACACGGAGGATTTTGTCCGACTGGTACAGGTTTGCAAGCAGTACATGGCCTTTGGGTAGAAAGCGTCCAAATATTGTCATCATCGCGTCGTAGCATTTTCTTCCCAGGTTGAATTGAGCCTTCAGAGCCATTACTTGCGCGATGGCATCCAGCTGACAAAGCTCAGTGTGCTCGTGGAGAGGACGTTTTGAAGACTCCAACATTTCATAAAAGGCCTTTGCAGATTCCCCCATCTCATCGTCCGAATCCCGAGCATCATCAAAGTCTTGCACCATGTCTTCGATCTCGGTACCATGCTCGTCAGTGCGACGAGGAACCACCTCAGCTCTGGCACGTTGGGCAGACTCACCATGAAAAGTCCACACCATATAATCAGGCGTAAAACCCCACTTCTGCAGGTGTTTACCCATTACACCCTCTGTCCTCTTTTTAAAGTTGTCGCACCGGACACAGGGGCACCTGGTTCTTTCCTGGCCATTTGCAAATGCGACTCTCACAAACCCCTTGGTTTTTGTAAACCATTCATTGGTCATGTCTTCCTGACTAGTGTGACCGGTGTACATCCACGCACGATCACTCATCTTGCCTACCTACTAAACACACACGAACTATATATATAATTCATCATATATATTCATCAGTTAATCAAGTTTGTCAATTTTATTACGCCCATGCAACCTACACGCTAATAAGTAAAGATAGGTCCTAATCCCACCCGAGTATGTGTAGATTGGGTTCGTTTTCCCATGCTCCGCTCCAGATCCGACGCAGAATTTTGGCAGCACCTCCCCGCTGTTCTCCTGATACACGTCTCGGCAATAAGCAGAGAGGATGTGTACCCGGAGAACAACAGGGAGGCATTGATGAAATTCTGCATCGGATCTGGAGCAGAGCATATGGGAAAATGAACCCAATCTACACATACTCGGGCTATCCATGGATAACGTTGGAAAATTCGAAAGGATGGCGGTTATAAATATGCAAAGACA
Source organism: Elymus sibiricus (assembly GCA_039707655.1). Taxonomy (NCBI): domain Eukaryota; kingdom Viridiplantae; phylum Streptophyta; class Magnoliopsida; order Poales; family Poaceae; genus Elymus; species Elymus sibiricus. The sequence goes on along the minus strand of CM077675.1, from coordinate 442,594,366 downwards.
TGCATATTTATAGATGTCGCCCTTTCGAACGGGAAACGCACACTGGTCACGCATACTGATGATTGAAGACACCTATAGCTAGCAAGTTTCATCGGCACGAAGACCGGAACAGAGCAAATTAAGGGGGGAGGAGGAGAAGTCATTTCTGCTCACCCACGAACGCACGGGCGGAGCTCGTCCAACGCACGGGGAGGTCGTCGAACAACTGCACATTGAAATCCACCCGATCAACACAAATATGATGTTTTTTATAACAAAATCGGAAAATATGTGACCTAACTCATAATTTACAAAACTATGACCCCGTCGGCCTCTGGAAGGCCGAAGAGCACCTTTTTGGTCAACAGGAGGCAGAAGAGGTGTCGGGGGTCAGTGGCGTCGAGAGTCGGTGGCGTCGGGGGTCAGGGGTCAGTGGCATCGGGGGTCAATGGCGTCGGGGGTCTGTGGCGTCTGGGGTCAGGGGTCTTCTCTTCTCTTCTTCTTCTTCTTCTTCTTCTTCTTCTTCTTTTCCTTTTTCCTCTTCTTCTTCTCCTCCTCTCTTCTTCTTCTTCTTCTTCTTCTTCTTCTTCTTCTTCTTCTTTTTTCTCCTCCTCCTCTTCTTCTTCTTCGTCTTCTTCTTCTTCTCCTTCTTCTTTTCCTTCTTCTTTTCCTTCTTCTTCTTCTTATTCTTTTCTTCTTTTCCCTTTTCCTTCTTCTTTTCTTCTTTTTTTCTTCTAACCTAACTAACTAACCTAATTAACCTAATAAACTAATAAAACTAACCTAATTAACTAACTAACTTAACAGAAATAAGGGGCAGGGGGCTCACCGGAGGGGGGGTCGGGGCAGAGGCAGAGGGGCGTCGGGGCAGCAGGGCGGCGCGCATCGGGGCGGCCGGCTTCGGGGCAGGGCCGACCGACGGCTGGGCAGGGGGGCGTGGGGCTGCTGGCCAGGGGGCGGGTATGGCGGGGCGGTGTGGGGTGCGACGGGGCGGGGTGCGGCGCGACAGGGGGCGGCGGGGCGGGTGGCGGCGGGCGGGGTGCGACGTGCGGGGTGCGGCGTGACAAGGGGCGGCGGGACGGGTGGCGGCGGGCGGGGTGCAGCGGGGCGGCTGGGCGGCGGGGGGCGGCGAGGCAGCTGGGCAGGGGGCGGCGGGGCGGGGTGCGGCGGGCGGGGTGGCAGTGGCGGCGGCTCGTCAGCGAGAGAGAGAGAGAGAGAAAGAGAGATGCACGGCCAGGGTTGCGGGAAGAGTGGGGGGTCGGGGTGGTGCACGGGCCGTTAAGGGAAATACCCTCTTTGTCGTCTGCTAGCAGACGAGAAAGAGGGTACCCGTTAGGGTTAGCCGACGCCGTGCTAAGGTGAGGCCCACACCACCCCTTTGCCGTCTGCATTTCTATTCTTTGCCGTCTGATGTGTCTTTGCCATTTGCCTTAGTCCTCTTTGTCGTTAGCTAGCAGACGGCAAAGACAGAGCAGACGGCAAAAACTATCTTTGTTGTGAGTCCAATCTTTGTCGTGTTCTTAAGCTAAGCTGACGGCAAAGAGCCAGCAGATGGCAAATTCCCTGTTTCCAGTAGTGACTCATGAGAGAAGCCACTAGTGAAACCTACGGCTCCCGGGTCTACTTTTCCTACATATCGCTTTCCGATCTATCTTTTGCCTCTTTTGTTTTCAGATCTATTATTCCAAAAACCCAAAAATATATTTCTGCACTTTTTATTTGCTCTTTTTATCTTGTGTTCTTGAGAGATCTATCTTTCCAATCTATCACTACCTAATCTATCTTTTTTACCGTAGAGAGATTGACAACCTCTCTTTCGCGTCGGGTTGCAAGTATTTGTTCTTTGTGTGCAGGTGCTGTTTATTAGGTGGTGGTGATCCTCCTACTAGTTCGATCCCTTGGTTTCATAACTGAGGGAAGTACTTACCGTCGCTGTGCTGCATCATCCCTTCCTCTTTGGGGAAATACCGACGCAGTCTCAAGCCACATGAACGCGCATGAAGCGTGAAATCACTTAGTTTGTGAACGAGTGTGATGTGTGTCGTAGAGTGAAGGCGGAACATCAAGGTCCAGCAGGTCTCCTTCAGCCATTGCCTATACCCGAGTGGAAATTCGATCACATTGAGATGGATTTTGTCACTGGGTTTCCTAAGTCCAAGAGAGGTAATGATGCTATCTTTGTGGTCATCGAGAAGCTCACTAAAGTCGCCCACTTCCTTCCGGTCAAAGAATCTATCACGATAGCTCAACTGGCAGAGGTGTACACATCATGGATAGTTTATTTGCATGGTATTCCACAGCTTATATCTTCAGACCGTGGAAGCATCTTTACTTCCAAGTTTTGGGATTCCTTTCAGTCTACGATGGGTACCAAGATCCGTTTCAGCATAGCTTTGCATCCTCAGACAAGTGGTCTAGTAGAGAAAGTCAATCAAATCGTTGAAGACATGTTGAGGGCTTGTGTTATCTCATTTGGCATGAAGTGGGAAGATTGCTTCCTGTTTGCCGAGTTCTCCTACAACAATAGTTTCCAAGCAAGTTCGTGTCAGGCCCCATTCGAGATTCTCTATGGCAGAAAGTGTCGTACCCCGCTCAATTGGTCTGAAACTGGTGAGCGCCAAATTCTTGACAATGACAAGATCACGGAAATAGAAGAAATGTGACGTGTCATTCGTGAAAATCTCAAAGCAACTCGATCCCGCCAGAAGAGCTATTATGATAGCAAGAATCGTGGCATGGCCTTTCAAATCGATGACTTCGTCTATCTTCGAGTGTCTCCCACGAAGGGCACTCGGCGCTTTGGCATCAAAGAAAATCTTGCACCACGCTTCGTGGGTCCTTTCAAGATTGTGGGCAGGAGAGGCGACCTTGCCTACCAACTTGAGCTTCCTTCCAATTTCTCAAATGTGCATGATGTCTTTTGATACGTCTCCAACGTATCTATAATTTTTGAATGTTCCATGCTATTATATTATCTGTTTTGGATGTTTTATATGCATTAATATGCTATTTTATATTATTTTTGGGACTAACCTATTAATCTAGAGCCTAGTGCCAGTTTCTGTTTTTTTCCTTGTTTTTGAGTATTGCAGATAAGGAATATTAAACGGAGTCCAAACGGAATAAAATCTTCGGAATAATTTTTCTTGGACCAGAAGCAACCCAGAAGACTTGGAGATGAAGGCAGGGGAGCCATCGTGTGGCGACAAGCCACAGGGGCGCGCCCTAGGGGGGGCGCCCCCCTGGCTTGTGGCCCCACGGCAGCCCCCCTAACCATATTATATTCCACCTATAGTGCTATATCCATGGCTCGTGCTCATGTATTGCGTGAGAGTTGAAAAGGTTTGAGAACATAAAAAGTGTGAAACAATTGCTTGACTTGTTCATCGGGGTTGTGCATGATTTAGATACTTTGTGTGGGGAAGATGGAGCATAGCCAGACCATATGATTTTGTAGGGATAACTCTCTAAGGCCATGTTATTTCGAAAGGACACGATTGCCTTGTTGGCATGCTCGAAGTATTACTGTTTTTATGTCAATATTAGACTATTGTTTTGAATCTTATGGATCTGAATATTCATGCCACAATAAAGAATATTACATGGATAAATATGTTAGGTAGCATTCCACATCAAAAATTCTGTTTTTATCATTTACCTACTCGAGGACGAGCAGGAATTAAGCTTGGGGATGCTTGATACGTCTTCAACGTATCTATAATTTTTGAATGTTCCATGCTATTATATTATCTGTTTTGGATGTTTTATATGTATTAATATGCTATTTTATATTATTTTTGGGACTAACCTATTAATCTAGAGCCTAGTGCCAGTTTCTGTTTTTTCCTTGTTTTTGAGTATTGCAGATAAGGAATATTAAACGGAGTCCAAACGGAATAAAATCTTCGGAATAATTTTTCTTGGACTAGAAGCAACCCAGAAGACTTGGAGATGAAGGCAGGGGAGCCACCGTGTGGCGACAAGCCACAGGGGCGCGCCCTAGGGGGGGCGCCCCCCTGGCTTGTGGCCCCACGGCAGCCCCCCTAACCCTATTCTTCGGCCTAGAAATTCACAAATATTCCCTGGATACCAAAAAGAGCCACGAAAATACTTTTCTGCCGCCGGAAGCCTCTGTTCCCGTGAGATCCAATCTTGGAGCATTTTCCGGTAATCTGCCGGAGGGGGATTCGATCACGGAGGGTATCTACATCAACTCCATTGCCCCTCCGATGATGCGTGAGTAGTTTACCACAGACCTTCGGGTCCATAGCTAGTAGCTAGATGGCTTCTTCTCTCTCTCTTTGCTCTTAAATACCCTGTTCTTCATGATCTTCATGGAGATCTATCCGATGTAATACTCTTTTGCGGTGTGTTTGTCGAGATCCGATGAATTGTGGGTTTATGTTTAGATTATCTATGAATATTATTTGAGTCTTTTCTGAATTCTTATATGCATGATTTCATATCTTTGCAAGTCTCTTCGAGTTATTGGTTTGGTTTGGCCAACTAGATTGGTAATTCTTGCAATGGGAGAAGTGCTTAGTTTTGGGTTCAATCTTGCGGTGTCCTCACCCAGTGACAAAGTAGGGGTAGCGAGGCACGTATTGTATTGTTGCCATCGAGGATAAAAAGATGGGGTTTTCATCATATTGCTTGAGTTTATCCCTCTACATCATGTCATCTTACCTAATGCGTTACTCTGTTCTTCATGAACTTAATACTCTAGATGCAGGCAGGAGTCGGTCGATGTGTGGAGTAATAGTAGTAGATGCAGAATCGTTTCAGTCTACTTGACACGGACGTGATGCCTATATGCATAATCATTGCCTTGGATATCTTCATAATTATTCGCTTTTCTATCAATTGCTCGACAGTAATTTGTTCACCCACCATATTATTTGCCATCATGAGAGAAGCCTCTAGTGAAACCTATGGCCCCCGGGTCTATTTTCCATCTTATACTTTCAGATCTAAAACCAAAAATACCAAAAATACCTTGCTGCATTATTTTTACTTTTGTTTTACTTTCCGTTCAAGCAATTTATCATATCTATCTCTATCAGATCTCATCCTTGCAAGTAACCGTGAAGGGATTGACAACCCCTTTATAGCGTTGGGTGCAAGTGTTTGATTCTTTGTGTAGGTACATCTATTGGGGACTTGCTTGTATCTCCTACTGGATTGATACCTTGGTTCTCAACAACTGAGGGAAATACTTATCTACTTTGCTGCATCACCCTTTCCTCTTCAAGGGAAAACCAACGCATGCTCAAGAAGTAGCAAGAAGGATTTCTGGCGCCGTTGTCGGGGAGATCTACATCAAGCCATCCAAGTACCCATTACAAACTCATTTCTTGCATTTACTTTAGTCGCCATTTGCCTCTCGTTTTCCTCTCCCCCACTTCTAAAATGATTTTCCAAAAAGATTTGCCTTTTTATTCGCCCTTCTTCCGTTCGTCTTTTCGTTTGCTTTTTGTTTGCTTGTTGGATTGCTTAAACTCATGGCTAGCCTTGCTACTATCGCTAGCACTCCCGAGAATGAAGTTCTTAATTTTAAGCAAAGGGAGGGAGAAAATTTGAAAGATGCTTGGTATAGAATTTGCAATGCTCAAAATAGATCTACTCGTAAGCAATCTACTACCGTTCTCCTTCGCAATTTTTATGTGGGTGTTTCTCCTTGGAATAGATATGTTTTGGATACCATTACGGGAGGGAATTTCTTGGGGAGCAATACCTTTGATTCTTATAATGCTATGATAAATTTGGTAGGTTCACCCCCTCTCATGGTCATCGAAACAATCTTAACTTTGGAACATGTTATGCGAAGGCTTGATATCATTGAAAATAAAGTTGCTACTATAGAGCTCATTGAAAATTTGGATAAAAAGATCCATAATCATATCACCCAATATGGATCTAAGGTAGGAGTTACCCTAAAAAGCCTAAGGGAAAAAGAACCCATAGTTAATGAAAAATTGGATCAAGATTCCTCTAGAATTGGAAAGCTAGAGGACATTATTACCAGCTTGGGTTCCGCTTTTGCTTCTGTTCAAACCACCCCAAAATCTCCTCCTCCTAAGACTGCCAAGTTTATTTATGTTCCCAAGAATAAGGGTGAATCCTCTAGTAGAGGGGAGGATCTTAAGATGACAAGTGTTCACCCTAGCTTTATTAATATTGTTCGGGAACCGATTGCTACAAGTGAGTTTCTTGATTTCTTTCCTAGGAGTATCATAATTGATAAAACCAAAGAATCTCCTAGGGTTTATAAGTGTGCAATTGAGGAGTTGCATACCAAAGATGACAATACCTAGATCTATTGCGTTTTACCTAGCTAGGGGCGTTAAACAATAGCGCTTGTTGGGAGGCAACCCAATTTTATTTTTGCTTTCTATTTTTTTGTTTCTGTTTTTGTGTGTTTTCCACATTATTACTTCTATAATAATTGTGTTTTCTTGTTTAAATTAGTGCTTGAGCAAAGTAAGACCTTTGGGATGGTCTACGGTGTTTGCAATTTGATTTTGCTGAAAAACAGAAACTTTTGCTCTCAGTCCAGGAATTTTGTAAATTCACTGGAACGTGCTTTTGATCTGAAATTTTTACAAAAGATTTATATACAAATTTCCCTGATTTTCCTAATATTTCAGAATTTTTGGAGTTACAGAAGTATTCGAAGTCTATAGATTGCTACAGACTGTTCTATTTTTGACAGATTCTGTTTTCTTTGTGTTGTTTGCTTATTTTGATGTATCTATGGGTTGTATCGGGGGGTATGAACCATGGAGAAGTTAGAATATAGTACATATTACACCAATATAAATAAAGAATGAGTTCACAACAGTACCTAAAGTGGTGATTTATTTTTATTATACTAACGGATCTCATGAGTTTTCTGTTGAGTTTTGTGTTGTGAAGTTTTCAAGTTTTGGGTAAAGATTTGATGGACTATGGAATAAGGAGTGGCAAGAGCCTAAGCTTGGGGATGCCCAAGGCACCCCAAGCCATATTCAAGGATACGAAAAAGCCTAAGCTTGGGTATGCCCCGGAAGGCATCCCCTCTTTCGTCTTCAATCCATCGGTAAATTTACTTGAGGCTATATTTTTATTCACCACATGATATGTGTTTTGCTTGGGGCGTCTTGTATGATATGAGTCTTTGCTTTTTAGTTTGCCACAATCATCCTTGCTGCACACATCTTTTTGAGAGAGACACGTTGAATCATGAATTTATTAGAATACTCTATGTGCTTCACTTATATCTTTTGAGCTAGGCAATGTTGCTCTAGTACTTCACTTATATCTTTTTAGAGCACGGTGGTGTTATATTTTATAGAAATTATTGAACTCTCGTACCTCACTTATATTATTTTGAGAGTTTCTTAAAACAGCATGGTAATTTGTTTAGGTTATGAATTTAGTCCTAATATAATGGGCATCCAAGAGGGATATAATAAAAACTTTCATATTAAGTGCATTGGATACTATGAGAAGTTCGATTCCTTGCATATAGTTTTGAGATAATGGAGATGGTAATATGAGAGTCATGCTAGTGAGTAGTTGTGAATTGGAAGAGATACTTGTGTTGAAGTTTGTGATTCCCGTAGCATGCACGTATGGTGAACCGTTATGTAACGAAGTCAGAGCATGATTTGTTTAATGATTGTCAACCTTTGTGTGAGGGTCGGGAGCGCGCGATGGTTAACTCCTACCAACCTCTCCCCTAGGAGCATGCGTCTAATGCTTTGTTTGATAACTAATAGACTTTTGCAATAAGTATGTGAGTTCTTTATGACTAATGTTGAGTCCATGGATTATACGCACTCTCACCCTTCCACCATTGCTAGCCTCTCTAGTACCGCGCAACTTTCGCCGGTGCATCAAACCCACCTTCCTCAAAACAGCCACCATATATATTCCTCAAAACAGCCACCATACCTACCTATTATGGCATTTCCAAAGCCATTCTGAGATATATTGCCATGCAACTTCCACCGTTCCGTTTTTCATGACATGCACCATCACCTTCATATTGCATATAGAGTCATATTTTGTTCTAGGTATCGAGTTGTAATTTTCTTTTTGAGTTGTAAGTAAATAAAAGTGTGATGATTTTCATTATTAGAGCATTGTCCCGTGTGAGAAAAGGATGATGGAAGCTATGACTCCCTCACAAGTTGGGATGAGTATCCGGACTTTACAAAAAATAAAAGAGGCCAGCGAAGCCCAAATAAAAAAAAGAGGCCAAAGATGCCGACCAAAAGAAAAAAAAAGAAAAAAAAGGGAAAGAAAAAAAATGAGAGAAAGAGAGAAGGGACAATTGCTACTATCTTTTTCCACACTTGTGCTTCAAAGTAGCACCATGATCTTCATGATAGAGAGTCTCCTATTTTACCACTTTCATATAACTAGTGGAATTTTTCATCTTGCACGACCACTTAGTTTTCTTTTTTGAGCTTTCATACACTTATAGCTCTAAGTGCATTTGTTGCATGGAAATCCCTACTCACTCACATTGATATCTATCGATGGGCATCTCCATAGCCCGTTGATACGCATAGTTGATGTGAGACTATCTTCTCCTTTTTCCTTGCACCTCCACCATATTATATTCCACCTATAGTGCTATATCCATGGCTCGTGCTCATGTATTGCGTGAGAGTTGAAAAGGTTTGAGAACATAAAAAGTGTGAAACAATTGCTTGACTTGTTCATCGGGGTTGTGCATGATTTAGATACTTTGTGTGGGGAAGATGGAGCATAGCCAGACCATATGATTTTGTAGGGATAACTCTCTAAGGCCATGTTATTTCGAAAGGACACGATTGCCTTGTTGGCATGCTCGAAGTATTACTGTTTTTATGTCAATATTAGACTATTGTTTTGAATCTTATGGATCTGAATATTCATGCCACAATAAAGAATATTACATGGATAAATATGTTAGGTAGCATTCCACATCAAAAATTCTGTTTTTATCATTTACCTACTCGAGGACGAGCAGGAATTAAGCTTGGGGATGCTTGATACGTCTTCAACGTATCTATAATTTTTGAATGTTCCATGCTATTATATTATCTGTTTTGGATATTTTATATGTATTAATATGCTATTTTATATTATTTTTGGGACTAACCTATTAATCTAGAGCCTAGTGCCAGTTTCTGTTTTTTCCTTGTTTTTGAGTATTGCAGATAAGGAATATTAAACGGAGTCCAAACGGAATAAAATCTTCGGAATAATTTTTCTTGGACTAGAAGCAACCCAGAAGACTTGGAGATGAAGGCAGGGGAGCCACCGTGTGGCGACAAGCCACAGGGGCGCGCCCTAGGGGGGGCGCCCCCCTGGCTTGTGGCCCCACGGCAGCCCCCCTAACCCTATTCTTCGGCCTAGAAATTCACAAATATTCCCTGGATACCAAAAAGAGCCACGAAAATACTTTTCTGCCGCCGGAAGCCTCTGTTCCCGTGAGATCCAATCTTGGAGCATTTTCCGGTAATCTGCCGGAGGGGGATTCGATCACGGAGGGTATCTACATCAACTCCATTGCCCCTCCGATGATGCGTGAGTAGTTTACCACAGACCTTCGGGTCCATAGCTAGTAGCTAGATGGCTTCTTCTCTCTCTTTGCTCTTCAATACCATGTTCTTCATGATCTTCATGGAGATCTATCCGATGTAATACTCTTTTGCGGTGTGTTTGTCGAGATCCGGTGAATTGTGGGTTTATGTTCAGATTATCTATGAATATTATTTGAGTCTTTTCTGAATTCTTATATGCATGATTTCATATCTTTGCAAGTCTCTTCGAGTTATTGGTTTGGTTTGGCCAACTAGATTGGTAATTCTTGCAATGGGAGAAGTGCTTAGTTTTGGGTTCAATCTTGCGGTGTCCTCACCCAGTGACAAAGTAGGGGTAGCGAGGCACATATTGTATTGTTGCCATCGAGGATAAAAAGATGGGGTTTTCATCATATTGCTTGAGTTTATCCCTCTACATCATGTCATCTTACCTAATGCGTTACTCTGTTCTTCATGAACTTAATACTCTAGATGCAGGCAGGAGTCGGTTGATGTGTGGAGTAATAGTAGTAGATGCAGAATCGTTTCGGTCTACTTGACACGGACGTGATGCCTATATGCATAATCATTGCCTTGGATATCTTCATAATTATTCGCTTTTCTATCAATTGCTCGACAGTAATTTGTTCACCCACCGTATTATTTGCCATCACGAGAGAAGCCTCTAGTGAAACCTATGGCCCCCAGGTCTATTTTCCATCTTATACTTTCAGATCTAAAACCAAAAATACCAAAAATACCTTGCTGCATTATTTTTACTTTTGTTTTACTTTCCGTTCAAGCAATCTATCATATCTATCTCTATCAGATCTCATCCTTGCAAGTAACCGTGAAGGGATTGACAACCCCCTTTATAGCGTTGGGTGCAAGTGTTTGATTCTTTGTGTAGGTACATCTATTGGGGACTTGCTTGTATCTCCTACTGGATTGATACCTTGGTTCTCAACAACCGAGGGAAATACTTATCTACTTTGCTGCATCACCCTTTCCTCTTCAAGGGAAAACCAACGCATGCTCAAGAAGTAGCATCTTTCATGTCACTCAACTCCGCAAGTGTTTCAAGACTCCCGAGCGCACCATTGATTTCCAACACATTGATCTCCAAGCAGACCTATCCTATCGTGAGCATCCAGTTGCTATCCTTGAAGAGACCGAGCGCAAGACTCGCAACAAGTATATCAAGTTCCTCCAGGCGAAGTGGTCACATCATACCGATAAAGAAGCCACTTGAGAACGTGAGGACCTTCTCCGTTCTGAATTTCCAGAATTCTTCCGTTCCTAGATCTCGGGATGAGATCTTCTTGTAGTGGGGGAGAGTTGTAACAGCCCAAGAGCACCTTTCCAAAACCTTGTAACCAACTCAATGTGCGAACCTTGCATGCCTTGTCAACTTTGGTTTGAGTTAATAAATTTTGCTCCATGGCATTCAATTGTGCATCATGGCATCATGTCATTCATTCCATTTGTAGCATCATGATATGTTGAGTGAGTGTGTGTTGTGGTGATTGTGTGCATTGCAAACAAGTGGTACTTCTTGTGTGGAAAACCTCCCTACAATTCTTTGAAAATACCTCCATCTCTCTTTAATTCAAATTCATGAAATGTTGTGATTTTGCTTTACCCAAGTCCTTCCTAGAAATGTTGCTAATTTCTCAAATATTCTACTTGGGTTTTTAAAATCTATCTTAGCCATGTGCAACCTCCCTGCCTTTTGTCATTAACATATATATGCTTGGTTTTATAAATAAAGGGCATTTTATTTTCTATCTCTAAAAATGCCCAAAGCAATTTTGTTAAAAAGAGTTTAATTCAGGGGTCCTAAAAGTATTTTTTTGTCCCAACCAAACACCTCTCCAATTACCTTGGGTATTTTTCCCTTTCTTTCCTCTTTTTATAAAAGAGAGAAAAAAACCTTATTTTTCTGCAGGGAGAGAGAGCAGCTCCTCCTGGGCCTCCTCTCACCTCGCGGCCCAGCCGCGCAGCAGAGCGGCGCCAGGCCGAAGCGCAGCTAGCCTCGCGCAGCCCAACTAGCCCCTTCGCACGACCCGTCGTCCCCTACCCCTGTACGGTGCGCATCCAACAGCTCCACGTCGATACGCCCGATGATTTGACGGTCGGTGCTCGTCCGTAGCCCCTATAAACTTGTCTCTGGTGCCCTAGGATCAACCCTCGCTCCATTTCCTCCCTCTCCCCGCCTTGTCGCCGCCAGGTAAGGTAGCCACGTGCTCTGCCATCATCGTGCCCGCCATGCTCCGGCCGAGCTCGTGCTCGTGCTCGGGGTGACCTCCTCGCCTCGCCTCCAGCCCTCTGGTGCCGCGGGAAGGGCTTCCCCATAGTACCTCTCCTTCCTCGACGACCAGGGGAGCGGCAAGGCCCAGATCGACTCTGTCCCGAGCCCTTCTTCCTCTGCCTCGCGAACCAGGAGCGTCGCCGCGCTCCGCCGTCCCTCGTGTCGTCTCCGACCCCTCTCCGACATCGTCTTCTTGTCTTTGGGACGCTAGGTGAGCAGCCACCCCCATCCAGCCCTTTACCTTTGGCGTCGTGCCCCGTAGACATTGCCATGTTCGTGCCAGTCTCGCGCTCCCGTAGCTCCGGCAAAGCGTGGTTTTTTTGTTCCATATCGTTGTGGTTGCGTGCGTAGTCGCCCATTTCCCTCGCCCCCTAGTGCTCGCATGAGAGTACTGCGCTCCGCACGCTGCGCCCCACATCGCCACTTACCCGGACGAGTAGGAGAGCTACATGGTCGTCTTCCTGGGCTTAGCGAGATAGATATCATTTGCTATTGTCGTTATCATTTGCTTTTGTCGTTTGATTTCGTCCGTAGTCGGACCCTGCACTTCTAGATGATTGTATGGATTTTGTACTTTAGCATGTGGCGAGTGTAAGCCAACTCATATACTCATCTCCTCTCTTAAATGTATTCTATACTTTCGAAATGACGAGATGCGCTTCTATCCCTACCAAGGCCCTGAGCCCGAATAAGGATAGGACCGCATCTTGGGCATTACACTTACTTACTATTTCGCATTCGATCCACGTTTAGGTTTGACCCGCATTAGGCGAATGGGGAATCGGGGTAAATAGACATATGAGTGATCATAACATCATCATGAGTTCCTAGTAGCGATGGATTTGAGGTTCCCAATCCGGATTGAGTACAAGGGAAATGAGGATTGGGGATTAATCTTGCATAGAAGTCTCATATCTTAGCCCCGGCGACCCTGGAGGCGGTTAGAGCGGCGTGTGCCCTTGGCCTTGTTCTTGTGCTCATGTTGGACCATTGTCTCTTCTTCCTCGCCCGAGTCCAGATCTATTGGCATACTTCGGTATCTTGGCTCCGGCGCCCTTACAACCATCACCACCGCCTCTTCTTCCACGTCCATCGCCATCGCTTCTTCTTCCTCCTCCAGTGCCACCATAGTCCTTATCGTGAAGTACGTTGCGGCACGGTGATCCTGAGGACGCTTGTACTATCTGTACTTGGCCCACCTTCCCTCTGTCCAGCATCGCCGGAGTCAGCCCGATTCATGGCCCAACGAAGGATGTCGTGTGACATAGCACCCTTCGACGGGTAAGGAATCAACGTCTTCAACTCCTACGCCGTCACCTTCTTCACCACAACATCCGACTCTTTGTGCATGTCTTCCATGCCGCAGAAGTTCGAGCAGACTTCCATGGTGTTCTCGAATTTGGTGTGGTCACCGAGCGAGCATCCTAGGAAGAAAGTCATGATCCATCCAATGACCCAAGGGAAAGGGTTGGGGATGGGGTTGGAGTTGTTGTTGGGTTTGCGGTTGGAGTTGCTATTGGAGTTCATGGCGATGGATAGAAGGAAGAGTGAGAGACAGAGAGAGAGTCAAGTAGTGACCATGAGGCTGGGTAAATAAAGGGGCTCTGGACGATAGGTTTTAATGACGATCAACCTTTGAACTGTGTGCTCTTCATAATGCATATGGACACCAAGAACAAGGGCAAGGAGGTGGTGCCGCCAATGGAGCAGAGGACAAGGGCAAGGACGTGGTGCCGCCCTTGGAGGTGGTGCCGCAGACGCCCATCCAAGTGCCACCCATGGATGATGACGAGGTGTCGGAGGAGCCCCCCAGCGGCAAGCGCCGGAACTACGACCACTAGCATGAGGAGGGTGGGCCAACTTACTTCTACAAGGTGATCATGGCCCCAAAGCTTGAGGCCATACTAATGCCCCTAGATTTCACGAAGCACTTCCCAGTCGTGCCGACGGAGTTCAAGCTGAATACGAACAACGACTGCTCATGAAGGGTCACTGTCCGGCTAATGAACGATAGGGTCACCCTCGACTAGGGTTGGGCCACCTTCGCCGCCGTCCATCATGTCAAGATCGGGTATATGGTAACCTTCAAGTTGCTGAATCCCGACACGCTCAAGGTCATCGGCTTCAACGACAACAACATTGAAGTGGTGACCAAGTGCGGGAGGCACGACGACGCCTTTGCCGTGAACGTCTAGGACAACCCTTCCTATGCTCCAGTTGGTTTAGTATCATATTGTAACACTTTGCTTGAAAATTGCTATGTTTAAGTGTGGCATTATATTTAAAACTGCTTGCTATAGTTTAGAACTATCTTATGTGTGTATATGGGTTATTCTACACGCCGATGTGTGCCGGTAACCTCACCACCTTGACGAAGAGGTTACCCGACAACATACATTGCATGGAACCAAACATCGTGTATTTGCATGATCCAAGCCAATCCAAAATACCAAATGCTATGCCAAAATTGTCCCCCTAATCCAAAAGGCCTAGATGCGGACGACCAAACAATGTACATATGTCGGTTTTTTTACTTGTTTTCCCTCAACCAGACTCCGTTGAACCAGGCTCCACAGGAAAGGTAACCAAAGTCGTCCTTGGCTACTTGAGAAAGGGAGGAAGGCCACACCTAAGCTAGCTCTCCTCTCCTATCTGGCTAGTGCTGCAGCGGTCGTCCACCTACCTAGTCCTCTCATTTCTCCAGCCACTCTGCCTACTCGATCGCGCATGCGTGTCGTCCCTTTGGAGCCCGTGGACAATGGTGTTCTTCACTACACAACTAGTTAAACTTGTTCTAGTGAGTGTCAGCTGAGTGCATCTATGATCCATCGCGTGTGCTGTTGGCCCAGTCTCGATGCCGAGTACTTCCAACGACGGCTACGATAAACAACGACAACGAAGCAACACTGTCGCTATCTCAAGAAAGTTCCTTTGTGTTGAGTACACCACACCGTAAAGCTAGCCTAGCTAGCGAAACTGGCTTGCTGATTGATTGATTCAATCGATCAACTAGTAGTACTTACTCACGCACGCAAGGGAGACTTGGCTGGATTGCCAAAAGGCTCATCTTGAGCCTTGTTTGTTTTATTGATTCAACTCACGGTGTTGTTTACATGGGGGTGTAACTAAGCCAACACAAGCTAACCTAGTTGATGTCTAACTCTAGTCCTACACGGAAACATATATGCACACGTAGAGGACTGGGCAGCAGCCTAGTGGCAAGGGCACAGTGGTGCTATCTTGCATACCGGGGTTCGATTCGTGTCGGGAGTGAATTTTCATAATCTCATCCGGATGGGCTTCTTCTATAAAAATATGTCCTGGGTGCTAGTGTTTATGAATCTCATTTTTTATATATGCACACGCAGCACATGTACATGCATACATACATGTGACAAACAGGGGTTTAACTCTACCATGCGCTACATGGACTCACTTCCCCTCCCTTTCCCCTGCCTCTCTCGTCCCCTAACTAGCACCTCACCCCCACCTGCATCGATCCATTGATTGCAAGCACGCCCGGACACACACATTCCATCGTCAGCCCGACAATGACAAAACAAATGCTCAAGCTCATCCGGCCCCGCTGGATATAACTCCTGGGAGATCCTCGCTCCATCAGAGGAAGCACGAGGAGCAGCGGTTTCTATAAATCAGTCTACTGCTAGAACATCGGCGGTGGAGCGGATCTCGCTTTCTCCGACGAGGACGCCCAGCACAAGTCGAACCATTCTACGCTTCTACTAATCGAAAGCACAAGTCGAACCATTCGCGCTTCTATCCGATCGAAGGCCCGCCTCGGTCAACAAATGATCATCACGCACGCAAGTACTCAAAAACCCATAAAATTCCTCGTGGATCTCTAATCATTTCTTCAGTACATTGAGTTCATCTGACATAAATCGGCTTGGTCCTTGCAGATGTCTTATAATAAGAAAATTGGCTGAGATCTGAAAGCAGCACGGTCTTCTTTTCCAAGGCGGGGGGGGGGGGGGGGGGGGGGGGGGGCACATGCCCCCTCCCAAACTACACTAAGCATTTTAGAGGTGGAGACAAGTGTACGACATGAGTAAGAATCATAGCATTAAGTTTAGGGTAGAAGATGCTCATCGGTGTAGCTAGCAGTACGTTGGCGCTTTGAGTAATTTTTACAAAGCATTTGACAGAACCGTCGCTAAAGAGAGCGTTTTTTTAGGAAAGACCGAAAAGCGAGCTTGAGCATACGCATAAACGACCTAGGTGAAGTTGACAGTAAATCACTGAAGTGAGTGAGTGTAGGACGTCCGTCTGACATCTTTCCCCCGCAAGCAGGAGGTTTTAATTTTCGGCAGGCATGCTTTGGCTACTTGAGGAAGGGGAGGAAGGCCACAACTAAGCTAGCTCTTCTCTTCTCTCACAACGTGCTGCAGCGACCAACGATCGCCCACCTGCTTACTCCTCTCATCGCCCCCCCCCTACTCGATCGCGTGTG